>OX438743.1:13565770-14815770 GCA_949316235.1 Oegoconia quadripuncta
CAAAAGCATGACCCAAAAATGAAGAACTGCGTAAGGACATATAAAAAAATGTGCTAAAGAACCCCGAGCACGTACTACGCGCACATTCTGTCAAGATGGTGGGTTAGTCCCCCAAATAAAGTAGGGGTCCCAGGTTAGCGCTTCCACATATAAAAAATTCTTGCAAAGAAGTCTACGCATAGCTGCTGTAGGTACTGTAGGCCGCATAGTAGGTAAGGTCAAAAAAGTGGAATCAATATGTCACGAACATGATTTCGTAAGGCCCTGTCTAGTTTTGCCTAAAACAATGTTAAAATTTGTATAGGTACCTAAATTCTGCCGCCACTCCGCCTTCGTAATTTTTTTAAAATTATCTCACGGTAAGAAGTAGCATTAGGGCTCTTCTATCGTGCAATTACCTCTGTTCAAATCGCATCACGTCATTGCTCCTTTTAGGCGTGAATAAAGGACAAACCGACGCTTTCACTGAAAATAATGATTTGATAGTAGAAAGGTTCTCTCGTCTAGTCATTGCAGCCGGCACGTGTTCTATTGCAAAAAAATAATTTCTAAATTTCCTCGAGCGTCGATTGGGAAACGTGTGTAATTCGCTATCGTTCCTTTTCAAAGTCGCCGGAGTCTGGAGCGAATGCCCGGGGCACTGGTTCATTAAGGAGCGAGTCGCGATCGCGTTGTTAAGGTTTTTAATTCACGTGTCCAGTGCACGCGCCTGCTCTCGCACCCGGGAAATCTCGCTGGAAAATTAACGCCACAATTTTTAATATCCTTTTTTCTCGTTTGCGTTGCGCGAGGCGCTTCCATTTTATTTATTTCGCGCTTCAATCGCTGCGCGGCGTTTAGTTAACGTCCGTATTGTTTATTTTTGTTAGACATTTTGTATTTGCAAAGGCAAAAAGTTGGACTGAGATGCTCTGCTTTTAAGTTTTAAAATTAACATTTATAGCAGAAATATGCAGAAGACTATCATTTTGTTGGTATTTTTATGCATCAAACAGTTTGTCGTCTCGATGTGGGGAATCTCTCATTAGTAGAGCTTATGGGCCATGGTTCAGCACACGAGCCCAGTGAGGTTCGGTGAATATTGGGTGTAGAGTTTGTCAGACAAGTGGCCACCTGACTAAGAATTATCAAGCTGCTACGTGTACCTCCCTTTTTTATGCACAACGGTTATCACTTGACCTCAATCACACCTGATGTTAAGTGAAGTTAAGACCGAAGGTGGAAGCTTACTGACCCGGAAACCCCATCTTATTTGGGGGACTGGCTATATTATCTATGACAATCGGAACACAACAATGCTATTAACATTGCTGTTTGGGGGCAGACTAGATAAAATGGCGGTAGCTAGCCAGGCGGACATTTAAAATGCCCTACCACCAATCAAACCGAACCGATCGAACCCGCGACCTCCAATTCGTAAACCCTGTGTTGTTTACATTGAGTTACGGAGACGCTTAATTAATTTTAAGAGTAGACTGTTTAATGTGTCCTCCGAATCACTGCAACACACATATGAAAATGCCACTAGCCAACCCATCCAAACTGCGTCAAATGCTGCCTTCTAGTACATCGTGCACATTATAAAAAAAAAACACATTGCTACAAGTTGCTACTCTAAAATCTTATAACAGGTCGTCGACCTCAAAAACACCTTGATATCAGTTTTGTTTAGATAGAGGTGAACACAGCAAAAAGTTAATTGTTTTGATTGCCAATACACAAACACGTCCGGCCGTCTGTCTGTGGCAAGTTATCGCCTTAGAAAAGCGTCCGATCTTAATTAGTTTTCACGTCTTTGAAGGCACCTAGTATGATACAATCTCTCCCTTGCTACAATTTGTTTTCCTTTAGTACTGTTCATGACACAAGACTGATATACCTTTTTGTTTCACCAGTTTTTATTTGGATGTTTTCCGGTGATGTATGGTGATTGGCTCCCTTGTCTCGGCGGCCGTGTTTCTTGTTTATCATCATGATAATTCTCTCGGCGTTTGCTCGAGAAACAATATTTGTATGTCCGATGTTTTCGTGCTGACGTTTGATTTGTTTTATTGAATGTGTGTTTTGTTTTAAAATAAATTGAAACAACAACACCGTCGGCGAATTTAATTTGAATAGTTCATAGACCCTGTAACAAGGCGCAGTATCTATGCAGTGTCTAGTTTTTGTCGTGGCATATAGATACAATGCGATGAAAAATGTTCTATTGTTAAACAGTGAGATAACGCGTCCTAACCTTGTAAGTTTAACAGGGTTACGATGAGTCGGCTTTCTCGGTTGGGTTCATTCAGTTATTATGAGTTCTCGTCTCGTTGGGTTTTTACTGCATCCCGATCCTTGCGTCCAATTTCGCATTTATATTCTTGTCAAATATTATTTGGCCCGTTACGCCCTCCCCGGGCGATTCTCACTTATTATTTTTGTTTACATGCCGCTGTCGAAATTTATGTTTTACGACTGCAATTTGCTAAAGCTGACTCGTAATAATTATAGAATAACGAGTGCTTGCAAGTCTTGGGGAATAATTGGTTGTTTGAATAAGGCAAGTTATAAATACCCCTTCTATCTTTAGGAATTACTTTTTAGGGACCTTAAATTTAGCCCTTTTGAAAAGCTATACTAGTCAACTTTCTCTCATATCGTAATTGTATTGTATTTTATTGTAACCTCCTATTGTAAATTAGTATTTTGATTGAACGAATGATCAATCAGGTGAAATAATAAATTGTCTATGAGAGCTAATATAATATGATTGCAGCCAGGTTTGCTCACAGCTCCTTTGAGATGCATCCTTCTATACAAGGATGGGAAAGCCGATGACAGTAACGCACTCTATGTTTTTAATACAATAATGCGTGGGTGCTGGTGGGGTTGTCCCGATTCTGTAGCGCATTAGAGAAGTTCGAGGAGTGGCGTGTAGATTGCTTCTATTCCACTATGGGTAAGCGCCGCTGATGCGCCGGGTCGGACGAACACAGCACTAATAGCATCTCGATTGTTGCCTATATAATATGAACCACTGCTGTATAGTTCATGTACATATGTACAGTGTAATGACTCATAAGGTTTCGAAAATGTTTTTTGAAAATAATAACTAAAAGACGCCTACTAAAACCTGTAGCCGGTTTTTGTGTAGTGCGAATGACGTGGTCACTGACCCGCCGCTTTATTAATTATTAAAAATGTAGGTAACTTAAATATCTAGGGATACATAAAGTTTGTCTCTATCGAAATAAAAATTTGTTGAAAAAGCACTTTCTGCACAGATCCATACATGAATGAGTTCTTCAACGAATTCTTATATTATTTTATGTTATATAAATATACTATTTAAAATATCTGATTGATAATTGGGTTTGTAGTTACCTTGTGAAATCTACTAAGATTAGGATATAAGTTATTATTACTAACAAATTAATCGTTTAGTCGGTCTTAACAAACTATGTTAACTGTAATAATATTTTTCGTTGGTAAAATAGCTTTAGACCTTAACGTAATTTTTTCGCCTACAGTTTTCCTCGAGGTTGAGGAATATACATTTTTTTGGGTTTCACGGCCACAATGCGGAGTCCGCGGTTCCTCGATAAACAGACGCGGCGGCCGCGGCAAATTGAAACCCGACCGAGTGTGAAATGACTCCGGGCCGGCTTCCTGTCACTACTCCGACATATCTAATACTCCGCCTCTGTGAATTTTAACGGTCTAAATGCGGCCCTGATTGTCTATAAGCTTTAATCGTCGTCGGTCGACCGGAATTTTTGTAAGTTATTACAAGCGTCAAGATGGTGATACCTACTCTTATAAAAACACTGCTAGGGAAGTTTTAGCACTTGTGGGTTCAGTTTATGCATCTTTACGAATTCACTCACGGGGCACTGCTGTCCGAGTAAGCATATGCTCAACATGGAGCCCAGTGATCGGGAATGTGCAGGTATTGTTTTGGAGCTGATGAAACGCCTCATGCATTTATTATGCGAATGCTACCCGTGCATACATAAACGGAGCATCTATATACCCAACATGTTCTGCACCCGGACAAAAACAATCAGCGCCTGTCATCGCCAGCAAAGTGCTGTTGGTAATTCCTTGAGACGGTAAACCTCAACATTGTACTGTATGTATCACTAAGGCGACCACTACAGATCAACAACGGTGCTATATATACAAAAAAATATTGACAGGGCCTCGAAACGTAAAAGAGCAGTGCCGGCAGTGCCTACCCTAGCAAAAATGTAAGCTTTCCTCGAAATGAATTGTGAAAATAGCTGATTGACACTGATGTGCACAGAAATATTCTAAACAGTTGCAACTATTGCTATAAGAGTAAGTTATTATTTTGTAATTGTATTTTTTCTTATTTAATAGCAAATTTTATCATTCTACCTACCCTATACCAAAACGCTGTGCACGCCATGACTGAGAGGTAAAAATCTAATAAAAATAAGGGCTAAATCAACACGAGATCTAATATACATAAAGCTGTATTCCAGCTCTTCCTGGTTCTGGCAGATAACAACGTATTTCGTAACCGGTGTTTATATTTTTTAAGAGAAATGTAAAATACGATTAGTTTTAAAATACCTTTAAGGGTATGCATCAAGCGATAGGCGTATCATAATATAGGCCTATCGCTTTTTTTTTTTAAGGAATAACTACATTAATCTCTAAACTCCGCCACGGGGATTTTATAACTCCATAAAAATCGAATGGAGTGTGAAATCGCGGTGAACTTTTCCGAATGTCGTAATGAGCTTGGCAATTTGTTTTTCCTTATAAATGGGAGTCGTTCTCACCTGGCTGGCGCAACAGTTGCGGCTGAGTCCAAGTTACATGCGATCGCGAGTACTATATACATCTATATCCTGTTGTTTTAGAATATTACTTACCTACTAATAAATTGTCAGTGCAATCATGAATATAAAACTATTTTTTTTATTACCTTTTCATTTTTGTCATTACGTAATAAATTTTTATTTTATTTTTGTCACACAATAAGTGAATTATTTAGTAATAGCAAAAGGTCATTTAGCACTAACACGCAATATTTGACGCTTGATATGCATGCCATATGACATTAGCAGTTAGATTTTAACATATTCATACAATAGACCAAAGAGCGTATAGGATTCAAATAAATTCTGTAACACCGCATGTGCTAACATATCCATTAGAAACTATCTTGATCAAAAGAATGTATCCTGAAAGTTGGGGAAATCAAAAACAACACTATACAATGCGGTAAATCATATCACTTAAGGTAACGCTTAGTCGGGCCACCCACAAATTCCCGTATTTTTTTTGTATGGTGACACTCATTAAGTATCAACAGATGGCGCTTGCCGATCCTGAATTGCGTTTTTCGCGTACATTGGATAAATTATTTTCCAATATGGAATTAATCCACAGCAGCTGACTGATCTCTTAGATTTGGAAATAACCTCCAAATTGAATTTCGGCCACTCTTCAAAGTCAAAAGTGAAATTAGCAACTAACAAGCTTGGTGTTCTATGATCATGCGATATTTCTTGTGGAAACAACTTTTGGTGCTGGAAAAGTACCTATATCCGCTCGTGCATGGAATATTGCTGTCACCTCTGGCATCCCAGAGCAAGTTCCCGGGCAAGTCTGTAATCGACATACCGAACAGCGTTTTGTTTCCTCGATCATAATGCGGATTTCTATGGTATGGAACTCTCTGTTATTATTGGTGATCCGAATCTTACTATCTTAGGAATTTCAAGTTTAGGGTGATCAGGCATACGAAATTGGGCTAAACGTATCCAGTTTCATTAAAAAAAAAAGAAAGTGATTCTAGTATAGTCCCTTATAACATAATATCGACACTTGAGACCACAAACTCAGGAGTCACAGATTTTTGTTTTATGTAATAAAATTTAGTGCATTACTACGCTAACTTGCGGTAAAAATTCATCTTTCAAATATTTAATTGAATTTTCTTTGTTTTAGGTACGTGGAATTCGGCCTAGGAGATGTGTGGACCAATCGCGCTATTTTACAATTTTGGTTTAGCTTTAATTTAGCTGATTTAAAAAATAGTATCGCACAATTTTTTGTGAAGGATTATATCGTTGACGCGACCAAAGTAAAACCAAACCCAAAAGTTTTAGAGCTAACCACGAGTATTAAAAAAAACTAGTTTAATTTCCGTTGAAATGGTAGCGCGATACGAAATGTGCTTAACATAACCTTTTTGGTTGTGGTTTAGCTTTGGTATTCTCGTTCAAACTTAGCGCGATCGGCCCCCTGGTGTTATCCACTTATTACATTAACAATAACATTTTCTAACGAGAAGATTAATAATTTGTATAAGTACCTACTATGACACAATCTAAATGACAATTAGTGATTCTGAAATTTGAGCCTGGATCTTATAAATTACACTAACAGCTGATTCCTTAACCCGCCAGCGCCGCTGTAGGGCACTCCAACTCAACGATCATTGTCACGGCCCCAGCGTCGACGACATCGGGGTGCCGTTTAATTATCTCAAGTGACGACTACTGTAACGTTTACCCTACAAACTCGCTTTCATTCACCATCTTTGTTGTCATTAAAGGCGCTTTGTTACGCGACTTTACTGCATTCCGTGTGTTCACCATGGAGTGACGATATTATAAACTTGCTTTTTAGGCGACTAAGCGACTTTAATCCAAAACATCTATAGATTTGCACAGTTCAACGGCAATATCCTCATCACGTGTCACGTCTGCATTTCTGTATTTTTCGAAAAGTGAACCGTGTGTATTGTGTCAGGCATAAACTTTTATTATTTGTAACACCCTTGTTTGGAATTTCTGTGATCAAATTATTTAAGATACATGTCGTGAAATTAGTATGTATTATTGTTTCTCTTCCTGATTTTCTATTTTTTTGCATCAGGCTACAAAGTGTATGACTCTGTCTCACGACGAACAAGATACGTCGCGATGGAGCGTAGTCCATCACTTCTGTTTACAGTTTACGATGTTTCTTGGTGGTGTATACACATATTTTTTTTGACGTTCATTGCTCAACGCAGGGAACTTTTCTATGGTTGTTCTACAACAAATTTCTCTACAGAAACAAAATATTTTATTACATTAAAAAAATTTGCGACTGATACCAGATGTTTGATATACTTTACGATTACATATTTTTTGGAAATATATACCTATATGTGTATAACTACAAGCATCCATAACTCGGGTACCTATACATGTCCGTATTCATCAATCGTAAAAATATGACCCTAGCAGGATCGAACTCTCGACTACTACGGTAAGGGTCTCTAACCAGTACACCAAACAGGTCGTACGTAATGATGTACCAAAATATGTAATGCCGAATTTCAGTTTCAAAACACTAACATTCAGCGGGTTAAACCGCTGGGACATATAGACAATTAGACTTATTTTTTTTGGAAATGAATGAATTAATGATTTATTTGCCAGAGTAAGTGTACAAATAGATATTATTAACAGTTCCGTTCCATCATACCCTACCAATAGTCAATGGTGTGCAAATATTAATTAACATATTTTCACATTGTCAGTATCACTAAAAAAAAATGATCATATAATATACATCATGTCATATGTAATCAAGAAATATTAACATTATTTAGCAAAAGGTGGGTGTTCGAAATCGCCTCGGAGTTTAGTCACGACGAATCTATAATAATGTCTAATGAAAAAATAGCTTGCATTAACTTAAAACATTTGAAAGTGTTGTAGATAACAGAACTTTTAACGCCGCATCTCAATTCCGGGGGTTTGACGAATAACACTGTCCATTACTCGGGCGATCTGAGTGGTCTTAATTTCCTCATAGTGACGATCTAAGTGGTCTGCAGGTTGATTCTATCAATCAAATGCGGAGGCGGCGAGGGACAAGGGACGCTATCGCTACAAAGTGGCGCCGATTGATCGTGTCGTGTGCTCCACCTCTTATCGTACTAATTACGAGGTTTTCGGCAGCTCCAGGGCTGCCATCTGAACATTTAAAACGTGTTTCTACGATTTTTTGATTATTTTACGCGCGTTTTTTATGATTAAAACAATCTGATTTATCGTATAGCTTTCAATTATATAAACTAAGAAATGTCTTATAGATATCAGATAGATATCCTTGGACATACACACAACGCCATCTAGTTCCACATTAAGCAACTATAGGCTTGTGTTGTGGATACCAGATGGTTGATATACTACACAAATACATTTTTTTTTGTAAATAAATACACATATAAATGAAAAACATCCATAACTCGGGAACACATATCTATATTCATCATACAAACATATGCCCCTAGCGGGATTTGAACCCGCAACTTTTGGTATAGCAGTCAGAGTTTCTAACCACTACACCAAACAGGTCGTCGTCGTCTTATGCAATGAAACCGTAAAATGAGTCGTTGCTGGCAATTTATTTTGGTTGGGATCAGTGGATACCGCTTTGTTTTTAAGCTTAATTAAATTTTTTAAAATTTGATTTATGTCAAGTTTCTATCGACTATAGAAATTTTAAATTTTTCTTATTTTTAAATTTGTATACAATTGCTGCATCTTCTTATCATGCAGCCCTGAGCAAGTCTATTATTGGATCTCACAAGAATAAAAGGAAGACTCATTATAATTGAAACATTTGGAGGGATTACTTTTGTTTTTAAGTAGACCTCCGTCCGTGGATTCGCTCGCATTGAATATAAAGTACCCTGTGTGTTAATTTACGACATAGTTAGGGTTGCCAGATGAGAACTTGTAAAAGGAGGGCATGTTGGTCAAAAAAGGATAATTTTCTGTAAAAAAGGAGGACATTTAACAATTATACGATTTTTTAATACTATATTACTTTATTTTATTCATATTTAGCTGAACTGCCAATTTTTGCGAGAAGTTCTTGATTTTTTAACAAATAATCATGAAAATCTTCACATGTCATGGTTTTGAAGTTGTATTGAGTAAGAATTATGGATTTCACTGACGGCACACTTAAATCTGTTCCTCTCTTTGTTCCACTGAGTATTGATCAGTGAAAAAACTCTTTCCACATTTGCGTTATGTGCGCTTATACAAAAATAAAATTCGCAGATTTTGAGCAGTTCTGAGAAGCATTCAATGTTTTTAATACTTTTAGCAAAGCCCAGAGCTTTTGACTTCGCACGCATGCACGCTCGACACGAAATGTTGAACGATGTTTAGCGTTTAGCACAAAGGAGGACAAACAGTAGGTAAGGGAGGACGGGAGGACAAATCATGGAAAAGGAGGACATGTCCTCCTTTTGGATACCATCTGGCAACCCTAGACATAGTCCATCTCTGTACCAAACGAGTCCACACTTGTACATTTGTCCACACACGTGTGTATTTTAGTAACAAACATCCAAACTCACATGTATAATAGGTATTTGTGAGCAGCTGTGTAGAATTAATATTATCACCCTTAATTTTCCGCAAACATAGTCCACGTGCGGTCGCTAGTTTAGGGTATGGTCTATACCTAGTGGTCATTCATCAGGCGATAGTGCTGAGTGTCGAATACAGTAATATTTCCAATGCAGAAGTTATTCTTACCTGTATCTAAGGTCCAGTTAAAAAAGGAATAAAAGAGATCGAATGATTGTAATTTTTCTTACATAAAATCCTTTTTATTTTTATTACTTAATGAAGGTAAGAGGTGAAATCGTGCAATTAATTTTCTCTATTATCATCAGCTCACACCAGGCCGCTACTGGTCATAAACGTGCCACAGAACCCGGATATTCGATTTTACGCATCCAGTCGGTTTCAGCCGATCTAAGCAAACTGTCGTTTGCCTAGTCGTGGTCTGTACCCTAGAATTCGCTTGCTCTAGTGATTATTAGTTCTGAGACATATGGCCAGCCCACTGGCACTTTAGACTGGTAACCTATAGTTCTTGTGTAGTTAAATCAAGTCGTAAGTCAGGTTCAGTCAAACTATTCGTCACGTGATAATACAGGTATTGGCAGGTTCTTGTAGGAACACGAAAACATTTAATTGTCACGCACTTTTATTTACGCTTTTTGTAACCCATCACAGTAGTAGTACACTACTAGGTACTTACGGAAGAAACTGACAAGATAACAGGTTTGAGATCAGAGTATTAAGTACCCAGTAATTATACTGAAACTTGTAATTGTTTTTTGGAATTAAACATTCTTTCATTCATGTACACAGTCGCAAATTTTTACTGCAAAATAATTTGCAATTGCTCATATTTAAACTTAGAACATATAGATGGCAGTTAAAAAATACTACGAGTATACCGCAACTCCTTGAAATCCTGCCAAAAAGCTACAAATGTTCTAGAAATGACAAACTGAACAAGCAAGCGTCGATGTAGTCATTAATGGTGTCGTGGTGAGTCCATTTCAATAAACTTTATAGGTTTTAAGACAGATATTGCTCTACAAGATATTCAAATGTGACTCAATACACCGTTACTTTTAACTGAGATAGTAATAAACGCGATAATGGCAAGAAAGTCTAATAAAAATGCCCGTATGCAATTTAAAAATGCAATTAAACCAAATTAACGCCGCATTAATCGAGAACGTCGAATTGCTACGCTACTTTGTTTGCATATCGTCGTAAAAGCTTATTCCTCCCGACAGAACCCGCGGTACCCCCTGCTACGATGTCTACCTTAATCACTCATATTTATGCACTTTTTATGATATGCGTTAATGAAACTCTCGTTTTAATTTTTTTTTTCGTTTGACCTCAGAATATACGACACATAAAGAATTTATGCTGGAAATTTAAAAACGCAATAAACTTTCTGAAAAGGATTCGGTTTATTATACAGAGAATATTGAATACTCGTATTTTATGTCTCGAAAATTTAAACAAAAAATTTATCGCTTATTTGTTCTCTCGTAACTGTGAAGCCGGAGCTAAAGTTCATTAGTCGAAGTCATCTTTCGGAATTCTAATTTAACTTACAGATGGAATACTGAGGCGTAAAATTGTAGGGCAGACAAGATGATTTTCGCGTCATCCAGACATAAAGGCCGTAATTGTTGCGCATCGGCTGGAACTAATACGGGAGAAATGGAACGAGATAGGAGCTAAGAAGGATCGTAGAAAATAATTTATCCGCGACGGTAGAACAAAGGGCGGACCACAATGGAACAAAAGAAGCTCCGGAACGGGCTCGGTTTGTTTTCTGACGGAAGCCTAATATACGGAATCGATTGGTCGTACGGCAAGCGAAGGGTGCTCTCGTTTCCGTTACATGATAAAAAACCTGCACCCCGTGAAATCGACCACTGATTACTGGACTTTGCTTTTCTTATTTCCTACAATTAGTTTTGTTATTGCGAAATCGTTCCGAATCACTATTTATTCTCGGAATGAATCTCTTCTATCGGTTATTATTATTTAAAAGGTAAACAATGTCCTTCACCATTTGTAGGTATTATGTAAATCAATAAAACTCTTGGCCAAGTAAAACAATATTCGAAGACGCGTCTCTGAACTCCAGTCTTGCGAAATAAACACAGATAAAGTTTCCCCGATAGAGAGTGGAAGGAGTCGAGATCTCTCGTTGCGGGATGTCAATTCCCGGCGAATCGTTGGTTGGATGACAGCGCGACGACGTGTGCGGTTAGAACTCGGTTGGAACCCGACTCTTGTACCGTTGCGTTTGCGTTAGTGTGTTCCTCAGCTCTTCGAATTTTATATATTCGAATTTTACGTTCAAATTTCAAAATTCGCAAACGTGATCGGATAGCAAACTTTATCGTATATCATATCACGTACCTCATTTCAAAGTAGGAAAGAGCATTTTATTGCAAATATTTAAGTAGAATCGTCCAATTTGTTTTATCGATTTAGCCAAAAAGTCACAAGTGTATAATTCACTTAGATTGTGACTTGGAACAATAGATTAACGCCATTCGTTGCTAATGAAAAGGTAAAGTTAAAGGTAAAGGTAATATAAACCCGTGCAATAAAATTATTTTCTTCAAAATTTTTCCTAGAAAACTAACGCTTGAAAACTTCACGTATCGGTATTTAATTACAAAAATTTGCTATGAATTTATTAAGGAAATATACAGCTTGTCAAATAATATCCAAATTCAAGGACAAAAGAAAAATATACATTTTACAGAACAATACAATAAAAAAAGGGTACCATTGGGCGGCGTCATTAATGTCATAATTATAATATAATTCACATATTTTAGCATCTATTAGGCATGATAAATATGAAGATAGGTAGAGTACCTAATTGTCATATTGATTGGTCTTGCGTATCAATGACATAACAAATTTAGGGTGTTTATGGAATTTGATCGTCTCCACACGTAGTCATACCTACGTTACTAAACTAAAGTTGGTATCTATTACATTAACGGCCAATTGAGCTATGTTTTCTGATAGAGAAAGACTTCTGATATTACGATGTATTTTAATTGGGATTTTTGGGAGCTTAGCGTTAACGATGAGAAGTCTCATCAGTATGCGCGTCCATTTAGATCGATTGGCTGTCATGCTAAAATTTCTTTATCATATTTTGTGACACCCACGGGAAAAGCGGGGCTGCTTCTATTCCTTTTCTTTGTCAATATATCTGGTCCTCCAGTTCCCGGTACGAAAGATTTTATGACCGTGTATATATTTTACAACCTATTATTGTGAAGTCGGTAATATAACGTAAATATTTCTCCAGTTCAATGTCTATAATTTAACATCTACGATTATTGTTTTGTAATAAATGCTTTATTAAAACGAATCGTTTATTTATTAAATGCGCTATAAAAGATAACACTCGACGACTTCGCAGAATTTCCGACGAACAAGCCCTCATGAGTTTGATTGCTAAAATTTTATTTTCCTAAACTAATATTTAAGTATTTTCTGTTAATTTTACCATAGTTTACGGTTTTACCTAATAATTTCGGCAACCGCCTAAATGCTTAGAATGCTTTTTGTCACGGCTGTACTTTTAGGGTAAAATCCGAAATAAGAAAGTTAACGATTATTAATTTCTTCTTTTGCAGTTCGATATTATTATCATCGGCTTTACTCACATTAAAACAACGTTTAACAACCGAATATTAATACTTTGCAATAAAATTCTCTTCGGCTGGGGAGATGGAACTGCAAGTCCAACAATAATTTTGTTTACCATACAGCATTATTTCTCAAGGTAGGTATGCTAGGGAATATCTTCAAATAAATAATATATACCGAATGAGTTTTTTTACCGTAAGGAAAAAAATAGGGCATATTTAGGTATGTGAAATAGAAGGTATTGGCATAAGTAGTAATTTTTTTTTTCCAAAACGCCCGCGTCGTTCGCAGTTTGATATACGAGTGGCGTGATTTGTTCCTATCATGCGAAATTTATTTGGAACTCATATTTTCTCCAAGTTCTCTTTATTTATTTATTTTATGATGTAATTGTGTGGAATAGGCGCGTTTGCAACGCGATCGTTAAATGACACAATTAAGGCATTATTCCATGATGGCTTTGAAATAAAAAATTAAACTACCTATGCCAATACCTTCTATTTAATTTACTTAATAAGCCCTATTTTTTTTCTAACGGTAAAAAAACTCACCAGTATATAGTATCCTATGTTCAACAGTTGAGGTCCTGTGGTAGCCTTATACTTCTTCATAGCGAGTCGATGGCAAAAACATGAAATTTTTGAGGACCAAAACGGCCTGTATATTTTTATTAAACATTTATGACTCGGGAATAAATGTTAGTATTCACACAACGTTTACCTCTAGCGGGAATCGAACTCGCAACCATTTGTTTCTACTCCAATCGGTCGTCAACATCATTGATGTCGAGTACTATGTATATAATATGTATGTATATATCAATGCATCAATAATGTCGAGTATTCGATAAACTCAGCCGGACAGCACGTGGTCGTTAAACTTCCTCCGTTGTAAAACTAAAATGTAAAGCGCGCTATGAAATCATGTAGGTGCCTATATCTAAATATATAAAGGAAGAAACTGACTGACTGACTGACTGACTGACATATCAACGCACAGGCCAAACCGCTGGGTCTAGAGTTTCCAAATTTGGCACGTAGGTTCCTTACGAGGTCTAGGGGAGCACTAAGAAAGGATTTTTCAAAATTCACCCTTTAAGGGAGTGAAACAGGGGTGGGAAGTTTGTATGAAGAAACAGTATAACTTGGACATTTCGACTATTTTCGACTCGAAACTTCGCAAGAGTACTCCTAGGAACAAATAAGCTAATACGTGTTTTGAAATTTTTCGAAAAACAACCCCCTGGGTTGTGAAATGGGGGTTAAAACCATAAAATCGATATTGGTGTCGTTATTTAGGTTTTATGGGATGTTGATTATGAAAATGACATTTATTTTAAGTTAACCCTCTAGGGTTGAGATAGGGGTGGGGGTTGCTACAAAAAAGTCTATATTGGACAACCCCCTGGGGTGTGAAATGGGGGTTAAAACCATATAATCGATAATGGTGTCGTTATTTAGATTTTATGAGATATTGATTATGAATATGACATTTATTTTAAGTTAACCCTCTAGGGTTGAGATAGGGGTGGGGGTTGATACCAAAAAAGTCAATATTGGTGTCATTATTTAGGTTTTTTGGGACGTTGTTTACGAAAATGCCATTTGTTTTGAAGCTAACCCCTTGGGGTTAGAGAATGAGATAAGGGTGAGTTGAGATTTTTCGAAAAACAGCCCCCTGGGGTGTGAAATGGGGGTTGAAACCATAAAATCGATATTGGTGTCGTTATTTAGGTTTTTTGGGATGTTGATTATGAAAATGACATTCGTCAGTAGGAACGTAGGTCGAACCCCGCCCACCAGGGGTTCAACATCAACATCTATGCAGAGGGAGGTAAAGGAGCCGGGCAGGGAAGGCGGGCATAGCCTCCTTAAGCCCTCCCACGAACCGACAGCACCGCAGGGCGTCCAGCCAGTCGTGCTGTCGGATTCCGAATGCTCAGCGTCGTCGCCGGCGCTACTGTTGTCGTCACCGGCCCCGGGGACTCCGCCCCGGAGCCGAGAACGGCAACAAGTGCTCGTAAGGCCGGCGACTAGGCTGGTGGATGAAGCGGCAGGGAGTGAGGAGTGTTTCTCTCCTCGGAGGGTCTTAGCTAGAGACCTTCCGTTGGATCTCCTCACTCCCGAACCGAGAGCAGAGTCGGCGCCGGAATTTCCGGCGAACTTGGACCAGGCCCGCAAAAGGCTGCGGGCGTCCGCGTCGCCGCGGTCAGATGAGTCGCCAAGCGGCTACTCATCCGATTCCAGACCGCCGGTGAGGCCCAAAACATCGGGGCCCGCCAAGCGACTAAAGAGAGGGCGCCCGCCAACGACGGGCCAATACGTGGGCCTGTCCAAGGCAAAAGCGGAGTACCTGGAGCTTAGGCGCCAGGAGCTCCTCCTGCAGGCCGAGGAGGAGGCGGTCGGGATGGTCCGCGAGGCAAGCAGCAGGAGACTTGCTCGTCTGGCGGATTCATCCCCGACTATAAGCAGCGGCGCGGAGGGGGATGGTGTCAGCACTGCCGTAACCCTGAATAAACAGGTACAGGACAGTGTTGCAACCATCCTCCATATAGCGACAAAGTCCGGCAATCTTAAGGGCACTTTCGTAAAAGCTCTTAAGATTGCCGCTGCCTCAATCCAGGAGGCAACCGCGGAGTTAGGGAGGAGATCCGCCTCCGACGAGACCGCTCTGCTAGCGGCCGAAAATGCTCGCCTAAAGGCCGATATGGCCGAGCTCCGCAAGGAGATGGGCGAGCTGCGGACTAGCCTCGAGCGGTCTCGGGTGGAGGCGCAGGTGCGGGAGTTGTCCTCTCATCCAGGGAAGGACGACCTCGAGCGCACCATCATGGAGCGGGTTGGCACCATGATGGGAGCAAGGCTCGAGGCCCTGGAGGACAGGCTGCTCCCCGCACAGCGGGTGCGGCCGCCGTTGGCGGCAGATAAGAGGGCGGCCATTCCACCTAGGCCGTCCTCATCAGGCGCGGTGGCCGCCGCTGCGCCCACCATCAGGCGCACACCGCCGCCACCGCCTGCCACACCAGCGGTCCCCAAAGCCCCGGCACCAACCATCCCGCCGGGGCAAAAGGGTAAAAAGGGGAAAAACAAGGGTCCGGCGAAGAAAGGGGTTGCCGGACCCTCAAAGCCTGCTCCGTTACGTGAGCCAAGACCACTGCCACCTGCGCCGACGTCTATGGACGAAAGCTGGGTGGCGGTGGTGAAGAAAAAGGTGAAACCCCGGACACAACGCTCCGGGGCTCAGATGGCGGCCGTCGGACCTCCCGCCCCCCCTTCAACAACATCGAAGGGAAAGGGGAAAAAGGGAGGACCAACAAAAAAGAAGGCGGCGGGACTGCGGGCTCCTCGCTCCGCTGCCGTAGTCTTGACCCTCCAGCCGGGGGCTCAGGAAAAGGGTGTGACGTACGGGACGGTGATGACTGAGGCAAAGTCGAAGATAGAGCTGAACAGCCTCGGTATCACCGGCTTGAGGTCGCGTACGGCGCGGACGGGGGCCCTAATCCTAGAGGTCCCTGGGGCCACGAGCGGCGGCAAGGCGGACTCCCTCGCAACCAAACTGAGGGAGGTCCTAGGTGAGGCCGATGTGCGAGTGTCCAGGCCCACGAAGTGCGCAGATTTGCGCATTTCGGGCCTGGACGAATCGGTCTCGCCCGAGGAGGTCGCCGCCGCGGTGGCCAAATCGGGGGGGTGTGCGGTCGAGGCGGTCAAGGCTGGCCAAATCGTCCGCACACCCTTCGCCCAGGGGACCTCCTGGGTGCAGTGCCCGGTGGCGGCCGCTAAGAAGGTGGCCGGGTCGCGCCTGTTGGTCGGCTGGGTCTCCGCCCAGGTGAAGTTAATGGAGACCCGGCCGACGAGGTGCTACCGCTGCCTCATGTTCGGTCACGTGAGGCAGGGGTGCACCTCTGCGATTGACCGCAGCGGCGAATGCTTCCGCTGCGGTCAAACAGGCCACCTGGCCAAGGAGTGCTCGGCCGCTCCTCGCTGCTCACTATGCGTGGCAGCGGGGAAGCCCGCTGAGCACCGGGCGGGGAGCAGGGCCTGCACGGGGGCGATAGCCCCCAAACGTGCAGGCTCCAAGGCGGCCGGACGGACCCCGGCCGCCGTTGCTCCCACTAAGGACCCGGTAAATGCGGCCAAGTGATGGCCATTCACCGGGTCCTACAGGCGAACATCAACCACTGCGCCGCTGCGCAGGACCTCCTCCTGCAATCCATGGCGCAGTGGTCGATAGACGTCGCAGTGGTCGCTGAGCCGTACTACGTCCCCCCCAGTGATAACTGGGCAGAGGACGTGGACGGCTTGGTGGCCATAATAACTAAAAGAGGGGCAGAGGGCATACTGCCCCCTCCCACCTTATCGAGGGGTCGAGGCTTTGTGGCGGTCCGCTGGGGAGAGATATGCCTAATTGGGGTGTATTTCTCCCCTAACAGGACTCTCGCCGAGTTCGAAGCGTTCCTGGACCAGATAGGGGCCCTCATTGGGCAGACCCTACCGTGTCCGGCGCTCGTCGTGGGTGACCTCAACGCCAAATCGGTGGCGTGGGGTTGTCCCGCGACGGACACTCGGGGAGATCTCCTTGCGGAGTGGGCGGCGGCTGCCGGTCTCTGGGTTCTGAACCAGGGGTCGGCCAACACCTGCGTGCGCTGGCAGGGGGGGTCCATCGTGGACGTTTCATTCACGACCCCCGCCGTCGCACGGCGTGTCCGTGATTGGAGGGTTCTGGAGGATGTGGAGACGTTGTCGGACCACTTGTACATCCGGTTCGACGTCTCCACAATCACAGAACGCGCGGATACGCGCCGTCGCCCCGACAGCCGAGCCTCGGCTCGATGGGCCTTGTCAAGCCTAAATCGCGAAGCGGTGGAGATTGCTTCCATTGTCCAGGCCTGGGGAACATCTTCCAGGCCTGTGGAGGTCGAGGTCGAGAGTGAGTGGTTCCGGGACGCGCTGTCGCAGATCTGCGACGCCAGCATGTCCCGGGCCAAACCTCGACCTCCGAAGCGTCAGGTGTACTGGTGGTCTCAGGGGATCGGAGAAATCCGGTCCCGTTGTGTGGCGGCGAGACGCCAGTACACCCGGGCCCGCCGTAGGCGGGTCCGCGACGCCGACATGGAAGCCCAGCTGTACGGTGCCTATCGAGAGGTTAAGAAGGCCCTACAGCTCTCCATCGCCGACGCGAAGGCTAGTGCCAGAGCGGAGCTCCTCGAGACTCTGAACCGTGATCCATGGGGGAGGCCGTACAAGATGGTCAGGCGCAAACTTCGCCCCTGGTCGCCCCCCCTGACGGCGAGTCTCGAGCCTCGACTGCTGGAGGAGGTTGTTTCGTCGCTGTTTCCGAGCAGGGCGGAACACCTCCCTCCGGCGATGGCGCCCCCACGACGTCACGCTGACGTCGTGGATGCGAGCGCGGAAGTCGAGGTCCCTCCGGTAACGGAGGGAGAGCTAGGCGCGGCCGTGTTGAGGATGAAATCCAAAAACACGGCTCCGGGACCCGACGGAGTCCCGGGACGCGTCCTGGCTCTGGCACTGGAGGCCCTCGGGGGGAGATTCCGCGGTCTACTGGACGCCTGTCTGCAGTCCGGCCGTTTTCCGGTTATCTGGAAAACCGGCCGGCTCGTCCTGATAAGGAAGGACGGGCGTCCCGCGGAATCCCCCTCAGCCTACCGTCCGATCGTGCTACTGGACGAGGTCGACAAGCTCTTCGAGCGCATTATATGCTGTCGCCTCGTCAAGCACCTCCGAGACGTGGGCCCCGACTTGTCCGAACATCAGTTCGGATTCCGAGAGGGAAGGTCGACCGTGGACGCGGTCGGCCGTATCAAGGCCCTCTCGGAAGAGGCGGCCGCCCAGGGCGGGGTGTTACTGGCGGTGTCGCTCGACATCGCAAACGCCTTCAACACCCTTCCCTGGGCCTGCATCATGGAGGCACTCCGCTATCACAACGTGCCTCCATACCTGCGCCTCATAGTCGGGGCCTACCTCTCGCAGAGATACGTAGAGTATCCGGTCCGGGACGGTACGCTGGCAAGGTGGGAAACGTCGTGCGGTGTTCCACAGGGTTCGGTCCTGGGCCCTCTCTTGTGGAACGTCGGGTACGACTGGGTGCTGCGGGGCGAGCTCCTTCCCGGAGCAGAGGTCACCTGTTATGCGGACGACACGCTGGTGACCTCCCGGGGGAGCTCGTACCGAGACGCGGCACGCCTCGCCACTGTGTCAGTAGCACAGGTGGTGAGGCGCATAAGGATGCTTGGCCTGGAGGTGGCCCTACACAAGTCCGAGGCGCTGTGCTTCCACCGCGCCCGGAAGGGGCCGCCTCCCGGCGCGAGCATCCAAGTCGGTGGCACTCGGATCGAGGTCAAGCCCGAGATGAGGTATCTCGGCCTCGTCCTCGACCCGCGCTGGAGTTTCCGTGGACACTTCGCCCGCCTGGCCCCCCGATTGGTTGCGGCATCGGCTGCCCTAAGGCGGTTGATGCCAAACATCGGAGGGCCCGAGTCGGCAAGCCGCCGCCTCTACATGGGGGTGGTGCGGTCGATGGCCCTGTACGGGGCCCCGGTCTGGGCGGAGACCCTGACGGCCCGTAATATCGCCCTCTTGAGGAAACCTCAGAGGGTGATGGCCGTCAGTGTCATACGCGGATACCGCACCATTTCCTTCGAGGCGGCGTGCGTAATGGCGGGCACACCTCCCTGGGACCTGGAGGCGGAGGCCCAGGCGTCACTGTACAAGTGGCGCAGGGGCCTCCTCCTCCGGGGCGAGCATCCTACTCCCAGGGAGGTGGAAGTGCGGAAACTCCAGGCTCGACAGTCCGTGTTGGGGTTCTGGGGGGTAAGGCTGGCCTCGCCAGGGGCCGGCCACCGGACTGTCGAGGCGCTCCGCCCAGTAATAAGGGACTGGACGGAGCGCATGCGGGGCTCGCTTACCTTCCGGGCGGTGCAGGTTCTCTCGGGGCATGGTTGCTTCGGGAGATACCTGCACCGGATCGCCGGACGGGAAGCGACCGACGAGTGTCATCACTGTGGCTGCCACGAGGACACGGCGCAGCACACCCTTGAGGAATGCCCAGCCTGGGCAGGGGAGCGCCGCGACCTCGTCGCAGCGGTAGGGGACGATCTCTCCTTGCCGGCCATAGTCAAGGCTATGGTCGGCGACGAGAGGTCGTGGAAAGCGGTCCTCTCCTTCTGCGAGAGCGTGATCTCGCAGAAGGAGGCGGCGGAGAGAGAGAGGGAGGCCGATCCCTCCTCTCATCCCATCCGCCGCAGACGCACTGGGACCCGGAGAAGGGCGTATGCCCACCTTCTCCCCCCTACCTAGCGAGGCTGGGTGGTGACTCGGGGGAGTCACCACCCACACGCAAGCCTCGCGAGAAGGCGCGCGTGGTGTTCCCACGCGCCTTCTTGAGGTGGCTGGACCAAGAGATTCCTCCCTGCTCCAGCCTATAGGAGGGCCCGCCGCCGCCGTTGCCCTGGCGGCGGGCACCGCGCTGGCGTGGCTGCGGACGATTACCGAGGGGTACCCGTGGCCACGCCGTTTCGGTGCGCGCGGAGGAACACCGGGGGGTTTTTAGTGGGTAGGACCGCTCCCGTCTGGAGCGGTGAGTCCCACATATCCTCGCCGCTGACCCCCGTCAGCGGCGGGTCGAACGCGTAAATGTGTTTTCCCCCCGTCAAAAAAAAAAAAAAAAAAAAAAAGGGGTGGGGGTTGATACCAAAAAAGTCAATATTGGTGTCATTATTTAGGTTTTTTGGGACGTTGTTTACGAAAATGCCATTTGTTTTGAAGCTAACCCCTTGGGGTTAGAGAATGAGATAAGGGTGAGTTGAGATTTTTCGAAAAACCTGGGGTGTGAAATGGGGGTTGAAACCATAAAATCGATATTGGTGTCGTTATTTAGGTTTTTTGGGATGTTGATTATGAAAATGACATTTATTTTAAGCCAACCCTCTAGGGGTGAGATAGGGGTGGGGGATGATACCAAAAAAGTCTATATTGGTGTCGTTATTATGGTTTTTTGGGACGTTGATTGCGAAAATGACATTTATTTTGAAGCTAACCCCTTGGGGTTAGAGAATGAGATAAGGGTGAGTTGAGATTTTTCGAAAAACAGCCCCCTGGGTTGTAATCACAAATTCAAATTGGTGTCGAAGTCGAAGAGTCAATGTCGAAGATTCAAATTCGAAATTCAAAGTCGAAGGCTCAAAGTCGAAGGCTCAAATTCGAAGGCTCAAAGTCGAAGGCTCAAAGTCGAAGGCTCAAAGTCGAAGACTCAAATTCGAAGGCTCAAAGTCGAAGGCTCAAATTCGAAGGCTCAAAATCGAAGGCTCAAAGTCGAAGGCTCAAAGTCGAAGGCTCAAAGTCGAAGACTCAAATTCGAAGGCTCAAAGACGAAGGCTCAAAGTCGAAGGTTCAAAGTCGAAGACTCACAGTCGAAGACTCAAAGTCGAAGACTCAAAGTCGAAAAGTAAAATTTATAGTCAAAGTCGTGTCAAAGTCATAGTCAAAGTCATAGGCAAAGTCATAGTCAAAGTCATAGGCAAAGTCATAGTCAAAGTCGTAATCGAAGTCATAGTCAAAGTCAAAGTCATAGTCAATGTCAAAGTCCTATGACTTTGACTTTGACATTGACTATGACTATGACTTTGACTATTCAAAGTCATAGTCATAGTCAAAGTCATAGTCAATGTCAAAGTCAAAGTCAATGTCGTAGTCAATGTCATAGTCGAAACTCTACATGGTAATTTTCTACTGAATGTATTCCCGTGGGAAAGTAATAAAGTGTTGATTCATGTAGTCTACGCGGACGAAGTCGCGGGCAGCTGCTAGTAAAATATATTAATTTAGACGTTTGCTGTCATACAGCTTTATGCCCCATTTGTATCGAACAATGGACATTTTTCGATTTCCATTATTTTAGATGACCTGTTTGGTGTAGTGGTTAGCAACTCTGGCCACTATACCAAAAGGTTGTCAAAGTCAAAGTCAAAAATGCTTTATTTTGTAGGTACACAGAGTACACTTAAAATAGTCAATTTTACATAGTAAATTTTAAATTTTTTAAGCTACTGCTTGTTCAAAATGCAATTTTCCCCTGAGAAGAACAAGCAAGAAACTCGAAGGGTTGCTCTTTTAAAATCAGGCTTTGATTTTACATAAAGGTTTTTATATTACAAACAGGTTTTTAAATTTCATTATTAATTGTGAAATAGCCTGGCATGCGAACGATCTGATTATGTCCAGGGATGATTATCATCTAAATAGTCTGATATTTTATAATATGCTTTCTCAATAAGTTTCTGTTTTACAGTATCTTTAAATTTATTGAGAGGAAGATTTTGTATATCAACTGGAACCTTATTGAAAAAGCGTACACATAACCCTTTGAATGAATTACTGACTTTGCGGAGGCGACTTATGTGACCTGCAAGTTTATCTTTATTTCTTGTATTGACATCATGTTTATCACTATTTTTCCTAAATGATGTTATATTTTTTTTGACATACATTAGATTTTCAAAAATGTACTGTGACGAAAAGGTTAGAATGTTATACACTTTAAACCTATCTCTAAGTGACACTGCAGGTCTCAATTGATAAATTGCGCGAACGGCTCGTTTTTGTAAAACAAAGATTGTATTTATATCCGCGGCGTTTCCCCACAGCAAGATACCGTAAGACATCAAGCTGTGGAAATAACTAAAATATACTAATCTAGCAGTATTTACGTCTGATATTTGTCGAATTTTTTTGACTGCGTACGCTGCAGAGCTGAGCCTTTTCGCCAATTTATGTATATGAGGACCCCATTGCATTTTGGCGTCTAAAGTAATGCCCAAAAATACAGTAGAATCTACGAGATCTAAAGTGGCATTTTTTATCATTATATTTGTGGGCACCACCCTGACATTGGGTAGTACAAATTTCACACATTTAGTTTTTTTCTCATTAAGTAACAAATTATTTGCCGTAAACCATTCTACTACTTCAGAAATAGCATTGTTCACATCGTCATAGCTTAATTTTTGTCTATTTACTTTAAATAATACGGAGGTATCATCTGCAAACAATACTATTTCATGTTTATTATCCTTTACAAGGTTAGGCAAGTCATTTATATAAACTAAAAATAAAAATGGCCCGAGTATGGAACCCTGTGGGACGCCCATGCAGACTGTGGACCCTGACGATGTGTTGCCACTGATATTAACCCTCTGAACTCTGCCACTCATATAAGAAATCAAAAGGTCAATAGCACGGCCTGTTACACCATAATGACGTAATTTCCTGATTAAGGTGTCATGATGAACGCAATCAAATGCCTTGGACAAGTCGCAGAATACTCCTATTGCATCCCGAGAATCTTCCCAAGCTTCAAAAATATGTTGTAAGAGCTCGACACCTGCGTCGGTTGTCGAGCGGCCCCTAGTAAAACCGAATTGTTTATGTGACAACAAATCGTTACTATAAAAATAAGCCGATAACTGAATTAATATAATTTTTTCAAAGATTTTACTGAGAGTCGGTAGTATTGATATAGGTCTAAAATTAGAGGGGTCTGTTGTACTACCGGCTTTAAATAAAGGTATAACTTTACTGTGTTTCATCAAATCAGGAAATATGCCATCATCAATACATTTATTAAAAATACAAGCTAAGTGTGGTGACACACAATCAATTATGGCACTAATAATTTTTACTGATAAACCGTAAAGGTCGACAGTCTTTTTCTTGTCTAGAGATCTAAATGCTTTTATAATGTCTACAGGACTTATGTGATGAAATTTAAAATGAGAATTACAAATCTCCACATTTTGTTTAAGTAGCGATTCAGCGAGTGTAGGACATGAATTAAGAGAATTTGTAGTCGAAATTGGAATATTGGTAAAGAATTTTTCAAAAGCTTCTGCAACTTCTAAATGTGTTATTAAAATTTGATCATTAATTTTTAGTCTAATATCGATGTTGCGAGGCTTGACTTTTCCAGTTTCGCTATTTATAATTTTCCAAGTAGTCTTTACTACGTCTGCACTATTTTTTATTTTATTATTTATAAATTTTGCTTTTGCTGTAGCACAGACCCGCTTGAATGTTTTCGAATATTGTCTAACATATTCAGTAAAACTTTCGCTCTTGTTATATGTCCTTTCTTCATAAAGATCATATAACTTTTTCCTACTTTTATGGATTCCAACCGTCGCCCAATCACTGAAAACGAGGGAATTATTGATTTTAATTGTTTTTGTTACGAAAACATTATTACTTTCAGTTTTCAACATTTCAAAGACTGATTTATATAATATATTTGGATCGTCACAGTACGGTAGATAATCCAGTTTCGCCGTCACATTACTCTTATATTGATCAAGCCGTGCATCAGTTACAGGCACATATGTGAAATCTCTTTTCAGTGTCTTTTTAACTGCTATATTAAAAATGGCTAACTGACCACAGTGATCTGAACTTAATTTATTTAAAATAGATTTATCACTGGGCTGTAAATTTGAAAAAATATTATCAATGGAGGTAGCTGATGTAGAGGTAATTCTAGTCGGCACTGAAAAAAGATTGACAAGGTTATAGCAAGTGAATAAAGACTTAAGCCTTCTACTTTGACTGCTATCCTCCAATATATTTATATTAAAATCTCCGCAAACCACAATGTATTTATTCGAATTACTAATTTTACAAAGTATTTCATCCATAATTTTTTCAAATAATTCATACGATGAAGAAGGAGGTCTGTATACGCTTAATACAGTAAGCCGAGCAAGTTCTACACAGGCAGTTGCGGGTTCGAATCCCGCTGGGGGCATATGTTTGTGTGATGAATACGGACGTGTGTACCCGAGTTATGGATGTTTTCATTTATAATAAGTATTTATTTACAAAAAAAAATGTATTTATGTAGTATATCAACCATCTGGTATCCACAACACAAGCCTATAGTTGCTTACTGTGGAACTAGATGGCGCTGTGTGTATGTCTAAGGATATTTTTTTTTTATCAATGCAGCCTATTTCGCGTACTCGATAAACTCAGACGGACAGCGCGTGACGCGACCTAAATATACCATTCGATAAAACCGTCCCGCACCCGGGAACTGCGAGTGGGGCATGCTATTTTCTATTCATTATTATCGGATTACAGGCAGCCCGATACGCCGGTACGGAACTACGGACGCGGTGCACGAACTGCGCTCCACGATACAGGAGAGGCTCGGATTTGGACTGGCTCCGATTCGGAATCCCATGCAGAGATTACCCGGACGTGATTTGTGCGCGTTGTATAATATTACTGATTATGATACAAATAGTAGGCGAAGCACTCAAATTCTACTATCTATCGAAAAGGACTGGTGGCATCAAACCTTTGAAGTGTCAAAACTTGAATTGGTTGCCATTATTGGCATTTGTTTTTTAATTCCAACGCAAAACGACGGGTGTCACGTGTTTGTCGGCGTCCGAATTTATCTCGGTAATGCATGGTCCGATTTGGTTTTTGTTAGAATATTAAAAATAGGCAATAGAAATGTTTTCACATTAGACATTTATTTTGAAGTAAGTAGAACACGTCAGATCTTTTTGATTACTAAAAAGGAATAATCTGCAGAAAGCAGTGGCCAAATACATTATTACAACAGGCCCCCTTAATCAAAGAACATCTACAAAACGTGTAATTAGCATACTGAGAAACAAACAAAAGATAAGAAACATAGAGTGAGAAAAAAATAAATAATAAAAAGTAAAAAGTTCAGCACAAAAACTATACTAAACCTAAATCGGTAACACACCTATCATGTGCAATGCGACCTAACGGTTTAGTTAGAACGTCAGCTGGCATTTCACTTGTATTAATATACTTTAATTGAACAAAGTTTTCTAATATTTTTTCTCTAATAAAATGGTATTTCGTATCTATGTGCTTGGTTCTATTATGAAAAACTGGATTCGTAGCCAAACTTTGAGCACTTTGACTATCGTTGTGTATAGTAATACAAACAGTACTCTTACCGGAAATCTCACAAATGAAGCGTCGAAGATATACCGCTTCCTTCGTAGCATCTGTTAAAGCCATATACTCAGCTTCGGCCGAAGATAAAGCAACTGTAGGTTGCTTTCTGGAAGACCAGGAAACAGGACCGCTAGCCAGCTTGAAAAAGTAGCCCGTATAAGACCGACGGTCTTTACAGCAGTTCGCCCAGTCTGCATCAGCAAAACCCACTAGAGGTTGCCCAGTTTTTCTATAAACCAGAGAATAATCTATAGTACGCTTTACATATTGGAGAACTCTTTTGGCAGCAATCCAATGAGTCCTATCGTACTTGGTGTTAAACTGACTCAAGTAACTGGTAGCGAATGCTATATCAGGACGAGTGTTTACTGATAAGAACATTAAACAACCAATTAAATTTTGGTACGGATACTCACCACGTTCTTCGCCATCAACCAGCTTACTATTCGCCAGCGGTGTATTGTATTCTTTACAATTCTCTAGATCGAAAATTTTTAGTAAGCGGTGAATATAAGTTACCTGGTTAATACGTATTTCACTGTTACTACGCGAGATATTTAAACCAAGATAATATTTTAGTTCTCCTAAGTCTTTTAGGCTAAAATATTTTTGTAAAGAATTTTTGACAATGTCAAAAGATCTATCAGATTTAAAAAATATTATTATGTCATCAACATAGACACAGAGAATGACTGTTTCTGTATTAAAAACTTTTTTATAAACACAAGGTTCTGATGGAGTTCTCACAAAACCTATACTAGACAAAGTTTCATTCAACTTTGTATACCAAGCTCTGGGAGCTTGCTTAAGTCCATATAAAGACTTACGTAGCAAACACACTTTGTTTTGTTGACCTTCCTGAATAAACCCCTTAGGCTGGTCCATATAGACTTCCTCCGTAAGGTCTCCATTTAAGAAAGCTGTGTCAACATCTAAGTGTCGCATTTTAAGGTCGTGCTCTGCCGCTAAAGCAAATAAGGTACGTAAGGATGAATTTCTGACCACAGGCGCAAAGGTTTCATTGTAATCAACGCCTGCTATTTGATTGAAACCTTTGACAACGAGTCTAGCTTTAAACTTGACAACACTGCCTTGCTCATCGGTCTTCATCCTGTATACCCATTTGCATGGAATGACCTTTTTATTTGGTCTGTCCACTAAATCCCAAGTTTTAAGTTTTTGAAGGGAATCGAACTCGTTCTGCATAGCTAATTGCCACTCTTCAGCGTTGTCAGAGTTAATAGCCTCAACATAACTATTCGGTTCTTTCGTCTCTTCAGAAACTAAATAGGAAAAGTAGTTTGGAGGATACCTAGTTCTGGAAGGATATCTTCTTTCAGCTTCCAACACTGGTTCAACCCTAGGACTTTCTTCTCCCCTTAGTGGACAGGACATGAATAAATTATCTGCGTCAGTATTATTACGAACGAGTTGCTTAGTCGTTATCAAAGGACTTTGTATGTCGTCTGTTGAACTTACGACTACAGAAGGCTCCACAGCAACATCTGTCAAATTATCAGATAACTTTATTAGGGTTGGCACGGAAAATTGTACATTCTTTTCAGAATTATCTTTCAGATCAGAAAAGCAATCTTCAAAAAAAGTAACATCTCTCGCCTTTGTTAAACTTCTCGGATTATGTACCTCACGAAAAAAATTGCCATGTGGATCATCACTATAACCAACAAAAATATGTTGAGTAGCTTTAACATCCAACTTCTTCCTATTACACGATGGTACATGTACAAGTGCCCTACAACCGAACACTTTAAGATGCGCCAAATTTGGTATTTCATTATACCATTTTTGGAAAGGAGTCACACAATGTAAAGACCTATGTGGAGACCTATTTTTTAGATAGACAGCACACATTATAGCATCTTGCCAGAAAGCCTTTGACAAAGAACTTTCAGCAAGTAAAGCACGTGCTTTCTCCATTATTGAACGACCAGTACGCTCGGCTATCCCATTCTGCTGTTGACAATAAGGTACAATTGTCTGATGAACAATACCCTTGGAAACCAAAAAGTCATTCATACTTTTACTAACAAATTCGGTACCATTATCAGATCGTAGTGTTTTAATTTGTGCTCCGGTCTGTCTTTCTACTAAAGTTACAAACTCACAAAATTTATTTTTAACGTCACTTTTAGACTCAACAAAGTAAACAAAAACCATTCTAGAATAATCGTCAATTAAATATAAAACATATTTATTTCCTTGAAAAGAAGAGCATGACATCGGGCCTGCTAAGTCTGAATGAACTAGCTCTAGCATAGATGTGGCCTTCTTGTAGGGAACTGTTTTAAAAGGTTTTCTAGACTGCTTACCTTCAATGCAAGCGACACATGGCTCCTTGTCCACTTTCTTGAACGTTATGCCGGTAGCATTGCCTTTAATCAAATTCTGCATTCCTATACGACATAAATGCCCTAGGCGTTTATGCCAAATACGATACTCAGAGATCTCGTCAAAGTGCACAACAGAAGCTGACAAATGAGACGGATTTGTAGTACAGTTTAAAGAGTACAGTCCACCATTTTCAGAAGCATGTAGAACAGAATTACCTGTATATGAAAAATTAACACTTTTATAAAAATTACAACCGTTTTTATCAAAAACTACAGTAAAACCACTTTGAACAGCCTTAATAACAGAAATTATATTAGATTGTAAATGAGGTATATAAACAACGTCTTTTATAGTTTTAACTACATCTGACTTAGTTGAAATTGAAATATCACCTATATATTTACTTTCTAAAATTTCTCCATTAGCTACAGTCACTCTTCCACATTCAAATGGTATAGTATTTTGCAGCCAATCCAACTGAGAAGTCATATGAGTGGTAGCACCGGAGTCTACAAACCAACTACTACTCCTAACATCATTGCTATGTGTATCAGCATTCAGTGCAGCTATAAGGGTAGAATCCTCTTTAGTTTGCTTAGTAGCAACTGACTTTCCCTTCTTATTCTTTCTTAATGGACACTGAGAGCTTTTATGTCCCGGCTCATTACATGTATAACATACTACAGCCTTTTTAGGTTTTGAACTACAAGGTTTCTGTTTCTCAACATATCTACTCCGTAAGGCAGCTCCTGGCTCAGTAGACTTACCTTTAGATAGCTCATTTAATAATTTGGACTTTACTAAATCACTGGTAATATTTACATTCGAGTTCTCGAGTGACATCACCAACGGATCAAATCGAGGTGTTAAGCCTCCCAAAAGGATTGCAGCTAATGATTCATCCTCAATCACTTTTCCAATATCAGCTAGTTCTTGGTAAGTGCACATTATGGCATCAATGTAACATTCAATATTATCAAAATCAGAAAGTGAGTACCTGTATAGTTTACGTTCCAGGGCTAAGCGTCGACCCATACCTTTATCTTCATAAGCTGCAGCAAGAGCGTCCCAAGCTTCCTTGGCTGTTTTTGCTCGTCTAACATGTGTAACCGCAGCACCGTCTAAAGTTAGACAGATTTTCGACAAGGCTTTCTGATCTTTTCTATCTTTTACTAATTTCGAAGTATCATCACCTACAGGATATCCCACAACACAATCCCACAGTTCTTCATATATAAGACACATACGTATTTTGAATTTCCATATCCCGTATCCTTCACGACTTGACAGGGCTATATTTGAAAATCCAAAATTCCGACTATTGACTTCCATTATTTGTCTAAATATAATAAAACACAAAACTATGCCAACTAAAATAAATAACAGAGCTTACTCGTGCTGATAACGTGTTAGAATATTAAAAATAGGCAATAGAAATGTTTTCACATTAGACATTTATTTTGAAGTAGAACACGTCAGATCTTTTTGATTACTAAAAAGGAATAATCTGCAGAAAGCAGTGGCCAAATACATTATTACAACAGTTTTCTTTATATTAAAGACTAAACGAGGTTATTAGTTAACACAGTTTTTGTATTTGGATGATATATTGTCTTTTGAAAATTTTCTAATTTATATTTTTTCTATATTTAAAATTAAACTCGGAGTTACGTTTTTAGCCATATTTATGGAAATCGGTTAGGCCATTTGAAATATATTTAGCATTTATTACAGTTGGTTCATTTATCTGGATGATGCAATCTTTTGTTTAGTCGGGGTTTTTTTTTAAATTTTCAATTTATTCTTTCATTAGTGTCAAACCTTGGATTTGTTGCCATTAGAGGTATTTTCATAAGTTTTACGACCCTAGTTGCAGAGTGTTCAAATTGCAACATATGCAGTGGTAGCAAAGTACCTAAGTTGTTCCGCCGTTTAAACAGTTTCGATTATTTTCAATTCAGCTAAACTAAGTTGGATGTCTACAAGGCGACTTGAAAACACTTGACTGTGAAGTGGCCTTAGAACAAACCACCGCGTGCTTATAATTACAGCCCATGGATGTAGTGCTCCTGCTGACATATGCAGCAGGGTCCTGGGGCATCTGGAAGTAGAAGTTATGTATTGCCTCAATATCCGACATATATACTTAATATAAAAATTATAAACCTTATACGAGGTCGAATTATAAAACCAAAATACAAAAATAATACACATTTTATTAAAAATCCTTCGGTTAATCTCTTGTTGTGAGAACAGGCTGGGCCCCAGCTCTGGAGATGTAAGGCTATTGTTTGCTTGTTATAATAATTTCCAAATGATTTTGTTTGATACGTTTGTACCTGCGGTCGACCTAGCTGGAGTTCACCGGAGCCCTAAACGTCTTTTACAGAACCCATAAGAAAAAATACTTAGATCTTGTTCGTTGTTGGCAAGCACACGGTAGCTGCTTGCAGATTTAAAACAGTGAGGCAATTTTAATTATACAACTTTTACTTCATAGAGCACCATGCTCTATCTGGCGAATCTGGCCGTCGTAAATAACACATCGGGCCGCACGACGCCGTCGGAGCGTCTCCGTCGGTTTCATAAATCTCGTTAATGAGCGACGCTGATCGTGCGCTGGATTAGATCCAAGGACAGAAGCGGTGATAGGGGATAGGGGGTCACATTGGACTTGAGAGGATATTGAAGTTTGGAACTTAAGTAAGGAAGGTGTCCGCTACATCCCTGTGTGAAACAATGAATGATAGTTTTCATTAAAAATTTTATCGATGAATCTGTAAATTAGAACCTTGGTTTAGTAATTTCTTCATACAAATATTAATTTGCTAATAATGAAACGGAACAAAATAAAGACATTTCCTTCATTAGACTACTAAAATATCGAAAATAATATCATTTCTACATTAGGTTGAGAGTTTGTATGGCAACACCAATTTTTCCTTTGCAAGCCTACTCGTACCCACCTCTATATGTAGGTGTGCAATTTTACTATTATCTACTTTGGCCTACCCAAATTAACTCGACTTGGAAATCAGCTAACACCAGACCTCCATAGCGCCTAAGAAATTATCTATCCTTTCATAAACTTTTTTACATAGAGTTTCTTTAATATGGCGTTTAAATTTCTGCTCTATTAAACTCAATACATGATCTGGTATTTTATTGTAATAGCGTTAATGTGTCAAAATTGCTAAGACTAAATTGTGGTATTTCCATTTTATATTTATTTCAAGTAACTAACCAAATTCTGATAATAGACATTATTTTGCGTACCTACTGTATGTACGCATAGTAACATCGAAGCGACGTAGGTAGATCGTGCAGATGCAACAGCCTTAGACAATTATAACATTATGGAGAATAACACGAGAAAATTTTAAAAAAATAAGTTCATTATGCCAGATATAATTCGCTAGTTGCTTATTTCTTCAATAAATTAATTAGTGAACTTGCTAATAAGTCCCAATTGTACAGGAAACGGCTTTTTAGTGAGTCTAATTGAATTGAATCAATTTGCAGCCATTTCACAGCTTCCGTCCGCGTCCGCTGGGTTTGTTAAAAATTTATCGTTTTTGCAATATAACGAGCGCTATTCAATTAAAGGTTATAAAACGCTTTTTCTTTAAAAATATACACGATTTTTTTAATAACTGCCAGGTGAAGAGGGTTTTTGCATACCTATTTGCCCAATTGCACATGTACTATTAATGAAAAAAAAAAACAAATAATAAAATAAGTTGTATTTTGTCCTTCATTGTAATTTTTTGAATTTCTTTTTGTTTAGCAATCCGTACTGTGTCTGCGCGGTGGAACGTTGACTTATTCTTGTACTACTTATATATACTTAGTATTACCTACTTCTAGTAATCTGATATTACATAATATGAGGCATGATTTCACCTGTTGGATGGTGGGACGATCTGCCAATAACTGGAAACGGAGAACCAAAGGCAGGGTTCAGTAGCACGGAGAGGCCAATGTCCAGCAGTAGACTTGAATTCTAAACAATTTTAGAATGATTAGAATAGATCTAGATTTGATTTCATTCTGATTTGCATTCTGATTACATAATAGCGGTCATGTGGAAGTTAACCCATGGCCATAAATGAACATCTTTGGACATACACACAGCGCCATCTAGTTTCACACTAAGTAATTAGACTTGTATTTTGGATTACTGGAGCGTTGATAGACTACACAAACACATTTTTTTTGTAAATATATATTATAAATGAAAACATTTATAACTCGGATTGTGTTGGTAGTCATCATACAAGCATATGCCTTTTTGCTTTTTAGCAGCCGGGGATTCTAACTACTTCACCAAACAGCTGTAGTCGCATGACAGGCGCGATAAACGTTTGTCACGTGAGATCATATGTGTCCTGCTCATTCGCTTGGACAAAATATACCACTGTCCCACTCTCACTCCTACGTCGCGCTCGATAATCGATGTCATGCTACGGGGGCTGTTCGCCAAAACAAGTGTCGTAAAGAAGTAGGTACCTATAGGTACAGCGAAACAAATTCACACTAATTTAGGCTCTTGTTCATATTCTTTCAAAGTATAGTCTGTGCTTATGAATTTGTCCATTTCGTTGTATTACGCCGTATTTGCTGGGATCAAAATAAATTAAATTTCGATTTCGAGGTAACAATTGAGCAAATTCTATAGCCTTAATAAGGCTTTATTCACATGGATATAAATCTTAACTAACAAGCGGTAAGCATTCGGGGTACAAATGCGATGTCAGGTGAACTGAGACTAATGCCGAGGAATAGGTAGGCCGGTAATCCAGCCTTAGAAAGGATTACACGTGAAAGCCTAATGCTTCGTATACTAACGCAGCAGCTATTTGATCCTCTGCGAACCCTACGTCATCGATGAATGGTCAAATTAACCTGGTTTAAGTATTGTTCACTCGGACTAATCGTGTTGAACCACGTTCGTCTGTTGGTTTAGTCAGGTCTGAATAAGTTTTATATCGTGTATCATTTTTAAGACGTTATTTAAGGCACGTTGAAAGAATAGAAGCAAACCATCTCCTCCCATTGGGTACGGTATATTTTCTGTGCCATAGGCCTACATCTTGTCACCTGTGCGTTTCTGTATATTTTATAAAGTGAACCGTGGATATTGCTTCAAGCATTTATATGTTTTGGATATCTCTGTGGAATAAAGGCCGCAACGTAATACCTATATGTCTTTAGGAAACACACTATATATTTTATCATTATTTAGGAAATATTCGCCTGTTCATAAGTATAGATTCCATTGCATCCTGTATAGGTATATATGTATAGGATTTGTGTGATTCCTTTGTAATGAGACGTTCAGGTTATCGCTGATGTGGTTTTTTCTTATATAATATCTCCATCGTTTTGGTATATTCATTTACGTGTCCTATGCTTAATTGGAATATGGAAATCGAAACATTATTGGAATAAAGAACTAATCAATCATCATCGTAAGATTATGCTAATTAGAATGTTGAAGCTTTGCTGAAGTTAAAACAGAAACCAATACATTTTAAATTATAATTATATTCTAGGATCATTATTCTAATTTTTTACCCCCGCTAGTGACATCGGGTTAAGGCGCGGTTCAGTTGCAAATTATTGTTCACGCCACAATAGGAGACGTCGTACAGAATACAACAATGCGTACCGGAGTCGCAGTCCTTAAAAGACGAAGTGCCATTATTAATGGGGAAGCCGGTAAGAACATCGGCATGCGACCACGACCAAACGTAGATCTTTGTTTCTTCGCGGGAATCAATATCTATTGCCATCTTACATACGGGTGCCGTGTACCAAATGAATGGAATTTGTTAACGGTTGTTAAAGTAAATATTTATTAAGTAGCTTTTATTATTGGGAGTTACAGCCATTTTCGCGCGTCCTCCCAGCGGGTGCTGCTCGTGGAGTGCGTCAAGCGTCATTAAAATTTAACGACAATCATTAAGTAATCAATTGAACAATAGTTTATTTGATAATAAAATTAATATGCGCATTTAAAGGACCCATTAAGTGTAATACTATGTGATTTAAAATACATTTATTGTCAAGGTAAGTTAATAATTAACGCCTACCCGTTTGTAACTACATTCTGTCTATATTGACGCCGTTTTCGGAAACTTCGTATAGGACAGCAACACGGCGGCCAACAAGCTATTGTTTGCAAATCGCAACAACGAGCGAGCGCCGAAGGAGATGCAACTACAAAAATTTGTACGACTGAAAAAGACAGGAAATGTAACAGTGTTGCGGCACCGCGACCACTTATTTGAGGTACGCATTGCTCGGATAGATGGCAAATTTTATAGCCCAATTTAATAATATACCCCCACGAAATTAAGCTGGGTTCAGTGTTTGTTTCAGTTTTTGCCATGTCCGGGCGACATTTATTGCGTGTCTATAAAAAAGTGGACTTTAGTGGAATATAAAGAGGGCTCGTTGCAAGGCTCGAACGCGTGAGATGCGATAGTTTTTGCCAGTGAGGCTGCGAGCGCGGCATGCGTCAATGTTTTGCGCTCGTTTGTGCGAAACGCGACATGCTGCATGATTTTGTCACTAAACGTATATATTTGGACTACCCGTAAATAATATTGCACATTTACAAAATGTCTAGTATTATTAGCATAGCTTAGCATACTTAAAAATCAACGATATAGATAGATAGAGATGGGAAACCTCTTTTCTTATTTACACACCCTATTCCTTTCTTTAATTAGTCTGGGGTCCAAGGTAGCAATAGAGTCCCGATAGGGCACCGTCTACCTTCAGTAGGCGCCGTGTCGAGTACCACTGTCGATCCTAGCTTATAGGAGTTACAGTGGGAGGAATGTGGAGGCGGGATTGTTATATCCATGACAAAATACAAATTGTCTAACATAAAAATTATTGTCACAATACGTAAACAGGCCTACCATGTGGTCTCGTTTGTTTCTTGAGCTTCTCCAAAACGCTTAAATTGCGATATTGTCATCTGTCACATGCGTAACATAAACGTCACGACCTTTATCCCAAAAGGAGTGATAAACGATATCCCAAACATTGGCGTTTGGGTGTTCCAAACATTAAAAAGTTTAATGATGGAAACAAAACAAACAAACAAACATTTCAAAATTTACTGAAATGGTCACGTGACAGGGGTAAGCCCATCGCCGTTAAAACATGCAAATCCATAGATGTTTTTTGATGGAAAGTCCCATTGTAATAAAAGTCACGTTCATAAAAATTAACTTTATAAAAAAGTAACCTCCAAATCATTATCAAAAGCACTTTTTCCAAATCATGTAATCGTTAACTTCGATAAATACTTGCATTATGAATTCAAAGGCAAACTGGAATAAGCTCTTTTTCTTGGCATGACTTGAAAGAGATAGATTGATATTTACTGACAATGTTGTGCTGTGGCAGCGGGTTTGCCATTTCTTATCTCGAGCAAGCAAGATAAGTAATGTGCACCATTTGCTGGTTGGCAGAGCTTATCTAAAGTTGAAATTCGAGCTTTAGCTACCTTTATTCACTGTAAATTGAATTTATTTATCTTCAGTGCAATTACGTGAGATACTAGTTATTGGTAAACAGTAGAGTCCAATAGATACTATACACAAAGGATTGTTATTTTTCTATAAATTTTTGCTGGCCACTTTTATTTGTTAGTATATTTTTTCTACTAAGTCTGGTAACTACAGTTTCATTAACGACCTGTTTGGTGTAGTGGTTAGAAACGCTAACTGCTATCGCGAAAGGTCGCGGGTTCGAATCCCGCTAGGGGCATATGTTTGTATGATGGATACGGATATGTGAACCCGAGTTATGGATGTTTTCCATTTATATATGCATTTATTTACAAAAAAAAAACATGTATTTGTGTAGTATATTTGAAATACGTCGAAAGACTAATATCATCTAAATACCCCAAAAAATTTTGCTATAAGCTAAATGTCTCGAAACAGGTTAACCGATTTTTATGAAACATTAGTCTTTAATATAAATAAACCGCACTCAAATTGGGCCACGCGTGACTGAGATACATCCGGACAAAGACTGGACTCACACAGCACGCAGTCAAATACATAACAGCCGTCGTTTTTCTTCGGAGATTGAAAAACCCAAGTATCGTATTTTGCGGGCTGTTTTGGGCTGTTACTATAAAAGTTACACTTTGCACTTCAAAATTAGTCAATCAGTTAAGAAATCTACATTCACACATACTTACATAGGTATACATAACATCCGAAAAACATTATCCTCTTTTCTTTACCAGTCGGGTAATAAAATAACTGCGACTGTAGGTTTTATACAGGCAGACGGTAATGTCTTTAATTAAATGTTGACGACTAAGGCTTTAAAAAGTCTTGTTATTTTCTCTCAATGAAATAACACGAGTAATAGAAAGGCTGTCAGCTTCGTCGGACGGGATATACGTACGATTCCGCCACCCATTGTCCCGGGGAAATCAACGCCGACAATCTTAAGCGTATCACATACACGACAAAGATAGGTAAGATACTAATAATATTAAAAATATGTACTATTTTAAGATACGAGTATGTCACATGGTTAATTTCGGTATAGATAAATTAAACATTTATTTCCGCCACTGCGTTCAAACAAAATACAAAGAGAGAAGAGAGGTTTATTATTTTTTTATTTTCTATAATCTTTATCTGTGTGCACCACTAGCACAATTAGGTAATACACTCACTGTGGCACATCACTGACTGAATCACTGGCCGACCGATCGGTGTAGTGGATAGTGACCCTGTCAGCGACCCAACGGTTGCGGGTTCGAATCCCGCGACGGGTAAATGTTTGTGTGATGAATATGAACATTTATTCCTGAGTCATGGATGTTTATATAAATATTTATGTATGCATGTATCCGCCGTTATCTAGTATCCATAGTACAAGCTTTGATTAGTTTGGGACTAGGTGATTGGTGTAAGTGTCGGAAATATTTATTTATTTATTTACTGGTTTCCAGTTACAACTCCTATTATGATATAATGTAAACGTATGTACATACATTATTATATAAGAGCGAAAAATACGTATATCTAGTATACTTATATTATTTTGAGGGGCAGACGCTCTAGGTGTCGCCCCTAAATATCTGTAGAAATTGGAGTTGTCCACGATGTCGATCACTACATGTGAACACATGTATATGTCCAACGCCGCTTGTCCAGTTGATGACAAACCCATCTTAATGGAAATAGATTTATTTATACATTTATTTTTACATTATTAACAAATAACAAAGACGATTGTACACAACGACAAAATAAATTTCAAATTTTAAACTTAACTAAGTAATAACCCTGTATCTTGGTGTTCCTTCAGCTACAAAACAGTACACACAATTACGTACATATTTAGTCAGCAATTATTAAAGAAACATTAACTCAAAGAAATCATGAGTAAATAAATGAATATTTCGGGCACTTTCTCAAATTATTTAGTCCCAAAGTAGGTAAATGTTATTTAAACAACCCTGACTCTGGAATAAATATTCGTATTTATCACATAGCATTTACCGCCATGAATGATTAGTATGTAATAAGCCATTCAAGTGTAAATTGTTTTGAATAAATGCTAAGTAGGTACCTACTAGACATGACTATGTGGCAGGACGGGTCGCTGCCATCGGGCTTCAATGCACTAACCGTACACTGCCGCTTAGATTTCGTAAGTGTGTTGATTTATATTGCTCTACACTCATAAGTGTAAGAAGTTTAGAACATCACTTTAAAATATTTTCGGTCTTAAAGTCACTGTCAGCGAGGTCCAGTCTACAAAAAACTACAATAAAACAAAAACATATTTCATTCCGTAATTATTTTGAGAATTTATTTTTAACTCCCGACGCAAAATGACGGATACTATGTGTTTCACGGGGTTGTGTGTGATCAATATTTGTCCGGCTTTGGGTGTGGTTTCTTTTACCTATATTAAAGATTAATCAAGGGGAAAGATTCTTATGTATGTTTGATAAAAATTAGCTAAGCCATTTCGAAGATATTTAGCGTTTAACATGGAAGCTTTTAACATTGATATTTGGTTGGTATATTCATAAGATATCATAGTCTTTTTGGGATTTTCAAAATTGTCAATTAATAGTTCACTTCAACTTTTGTTACTAAATGAATTTGGTTTCATTGGTATGTGTCACAATTTTTCTACAGCGCGATTTAATAAATAGGTCTTAACATATCGAGTATAATGAGATATGTCCTAAGATAAGATGTATTTTGTAATGTGTGTTAGGCTTTACTCGGATCGAGATCTTATCCCGGGGCTGTCGGATCGGTTCCCGTCGCGCCACCTTCCTCCGGATGTCCTGAAACGTCTGCCAGGATTATTAACACGCATTCCTCTATCGGACTTTTTCCTCGTTCCCTATTTAGTTGTGTTTGTCGTGGAAAGAAAAGCTGACATGCTTTTGTTCTGTTCCTTCTATTCTCTCTTGATAGTTTTATTTGAATTATAAAGGCTTATTCAATACTGCTGTCTAGTTACACGGGTCTGAGTTAGCGAAGCGAGTGAACTAGAAAAGCTCATTGACGAGAAATAAAGCAAATCTTAATTCGAAATTATAGTTTCTGATATTGTGTTTACAACCGATATAAAACGAAAATTGCTTAAAAATCATCTATATTAATAATAGTAGTACCTACCTAATAAAAGGCAATGTCCAAACTGGCTCAAGATCAGTGCACAGTCCAAATACATGGACCGATGTTGATGAAATTTGGCCCGATGTCGGTGTATTCCTTAGGTAACTTGGAGACGTACTAAGAAGGGACTTTTTGGATTAAACGGCGCACCGTTTAAACAAACAAAATTCAACCATTCCGGCACCAAATGAAAATTGACATGTAGATTCAATTATGGAAATAAATAAATACGTGATTCAGCATTTTTTGGAAAGATCTAAATTGAGGCTGTTCTATGGCAATAGTTCTATACAAAATGCTAGATGGCGCTAGCTGTATTTTAAAACGCGCTATAGTCGTTTTCTTTTTGCTGTGTTTTGCTGTGATATTTAGTTTTTATTTCGAGATCTACGAGGACGAGTACCGGGCGGAAAACTAGTTCAATAATAATACCCTCCAACACACTGAAATCTTGTTTGGTTTAAAAAAAACTCCCACACGTTAAATCTTTTATGTGAGTCAAAATTCATACAAGCGTCTAACTGTGGTGCCTAATTGATTAACCATGTCGAAACGCTAATAAAAACAAAAGTTCCGTCGCATTCACGGTTTACATATGATTGCCACTGTGGTGCGTTTGTTTTGCTAAGTACCGAGACCGGTGATACCGTTTGTACGTGCTTTTGAAGCGGCCTCTTCACCACTTATAACTACTCTATTGATGTAAATTGAAGATGGTATACCACACGCAAACACTGGTCTGGACAAACCATATTATAGACCGAGTATACAGAGAAGCAGTAAGTTTTTAAAGTTTATCTGTGCGTCCGTCCATCTATGTATCTATATGTCCGCTGGTCAATTCAACGTGATAAAACAAGCGATCCGATTGATTGAAAATTGGAAAATACAAGTATAATTACATAGTGTTTTCCGGCGGCGGCATTGAGAAATATACCTTACACAAATTTCTGAAAAATAATTTTACACAAATACTTTTTACCCGAATGTATTTCGGGTGTATGTGTGTAGATTTCTGTTTAAAATAACTTCTATGTTCTAACCAAACCGGCTCTACTGATTTTTGAAGTGCAAAGTTTCATTAGATTCGTCTTGTTCCCCAGAGTATTATAGCGTACATTTTTATGTTAAAAATAAACCCAACAATGGCGCCCGCAAAATACAAAATATGCTGTCGTGTTTGTTGTTTTTAAATACTTATGGAATGACCTCGGCGTCTATCCGTCTGTCTGTCCGTCAGTCACCGCCATTTATTTCGGCAACTGTTCGAAAATGATACGAATAAAAGAAAATATTTTTTTTATTATTAACATTGTTTTCGTAGCAAATAAGGCTGTGAATGAATTAATACCTTTTAATGGCAATTAAAATTCTGGCATCTGATAGATTATTTAAACGGTACGCTCAGGACCAAACATTGTAACTCGATTCGAACCTGTCAATTATCATTTAGCTATCGATTTTAATATTAAATAAGTTCTGTTTGATCTCTGACTGTAGTTACAATGCTCAAATCCAGTTAGTTAACGGTACTTAATCTTCAACCGCAATATCTCTAGCGTCAACTACTGAACGCTAATAAGGATTACAACCATGGATCACGCTACTAAATGAATCATTAGCTGACGGTCTTATAATGGCGTCCAGAGATTCCAGAACTTGTTGGATGGACGTCGAGTAGTCGGCGCAAATTAGCGAGTGCGCGCCGCGATAGCGCTGTTTGTATAAATGGGATTGGTCCAATTTAGAAGATTTTTGACCTCTACAATGGGATTTGTTAAACAAAGTAATCTCACTAGTTCCATTTTGTTTTAAGTTATTCGGAAGTAGTGAGAATAATTTGGTAAGTATAGGTAGTTTCACTAGTTTCGTTGCAGAGCTAAATGGAGCAAATAAAAAGCCATGGAACCTTGTAACGAAACCAGTGTGAAAAACCCAATACTTCTAAATGAGTGCACAAATCGTATTTTCATACAAGTGTTTCGTGTTTTCAATGCTAAGTCGGTGGCTTGAAAATACTGTCAGGTGGCCACAAGTCTGACACAATACTACTCGTCCGCACTGGGCCCGCGTGGGTGTGATGATGCTGTACCCCAGAAGGGAAACGAAAAGCTGTGTGATATTGAACTAGTAAAGCGGGCTCCAGATTGTACAGATGAGATGCCGCCCAATGACAATGTGGCCTTGATTGCTTTCTTAATCAATGGTCTGTAATATATGAATTATCATGCAGCCTACTGTTATAGTCCACTGCTGGATAACGACTGCTACCCCATAAGCATTACTAAGCCACATGGGTGTATATTTGATTTCAATTCGTCGGTCAATTTGTGGGCATTGGAGTACTTGAGCACCTTACTTAGCTTTGGAAACAACTATGAACCTACACTAATTTTGAACGTAAACTCTTACGAATCTACTCTCATCATATGGACTTTCGACACACATGGACAAGATGGGCAAACACCTCAATAATGAGACGATTAAGGACCTCGTGTATTTCGTCATATGACTGTGGCTTGGTTTCATAACAAGGAAGTCTGGTGACCTGTATTAGGGTGTGTTTATGGATATGATTTTACCCTATTAAGAATATCAATGAACTCTGTCCATTTATCACTTGAACCACTGATTACAGTTCTAGTCGCGTGGCTGCGCATCTCTCGTTCTAATTATGAGCACCCGCCCCACAAAGCTTGAGGATCCACCATGAACTCTTATAGGCTAATCAGTTTACGTTCAACGAGCGAGACGAAACTAGAAAACTCATTACCGTCCCTTTTCAGACCGCGCCAAATTTATTGCAACATTTTGTTAGTATCTAGGTTTGTTGTAATTGCCCTTTCACCCCTTCTTAGCTCATTTGTATTCAAGATAACATCTTGAAATTTGTTCGTGTATTTATAAATTTCATTTTCTTCTTACACTTCGTATTAAATTACGAAGGCAGCAGCAGTAAATAGTTCAAAATTGCAATGATACTTGGGGAGCAATTATTTTAGAACTTTCGCCGATTGATTAAAAATTACGATCGCAAACAATTTCACATCCGATTTTTTTTTCTATTGAATCCTATTGTCATAATTTTTGACCATTCGAAAACTATGTTTCCTATGTCACCAAGCAGATGTGCTCTAGAGCAAAACCAGTCAAACGCAACGTTTTTGGTGTATAAAATTGACTAACGACAAAAGGCGGTAGACATAATACCAATATTACCTATATGTAAAAAAAAAACAATACTATCCAATGTCAAGCAAGTCAGAACTGTCAAACTTACGATTATTTAGTTTTGAAAACGAATGGGTAGACTCGTCGGGAATACGAACAAAAAAAAGTTTGTTTCTTTTTCTACATACAAATTAAATACATATAATCCTAGTAAGTATATAATACCTGTGGCAGGAAGCTTCGCTCCTCCATAAGAAACTTTTTTACAATTGAGAAATATCTAAGATCTCATAAAAAAAATCATGTGAATTTAAAAAAATGCGAAATTTTGAAATGCGGTCGTGAATCTGTAATTTTTGTATAATCAAATCGCTCTCCTGAAATGGGTCTCACAGCTTACTGAAATGGGGATTTGATAAAAGTGAACAATAGGCGCGATGAAAAGCATGCTCCTAAGCAATAATCAAGTCTTCGATACGGGCATTTGTACATACCGTACCAGTTCTGTAGCTCGTACGCTATCACTTCCTACCATTATCGGTTCGCTACGCCGAAGACCGGCCCTTAACTAATGTCTCCTTTTGTGACCGTAGGCTGGTTTAATCAGTTGTTTATATTATTGCCTACGACTGCGCGATTTAATCGTTCGTTTACCGTTTCTCATTGTATCACGGCTGAATAGTAGCGGCTTTTCCACAGCTTGCGCGATAGAAAATTTATAGGGGAAACGGGCCCGGTCGCGATATTTGTTTAGGATTAAGAGATTCAGCTGTGCGTCGAGTTAAACGATAAACAAAAGCTGTGTCGCCGCAAACTGTTGTTTGTTTAATTGTACATGCATGATAACGCGTTGACGACCCGGATTTCGGGGTTGCGAAGTTTTGCGCAAGGATTAAACGTTGTGTCAGTTTATGTTACGTATGAATATGAGGTGAGAAAATTGCTTAGAAGCTTACATGATTTGTGGTTACATATAAACAACAATTAACACAAACTTTCGCATTTAATTAGTGTTTGTTACTGAGGCCGTGATAAGGAACTTTGTTTGAGCGATTGTCGCAGCTCAGTGATGTCGACCCGTTTCATAGGGGGTTGCGCTAACTAGACACTATTGAACGACGGACCTCTTATTTAAAAGGCCTAGCTGAAAATTCAACCTGCATAGCATGCAACAAAGAAAAGGAATCAATGAAGCACCTTCTGTGTGACTGCGCTGCCATGGCCGTACGGACCACCCCTTAACCCTGTGACTACATGCTCTTTTCACTAACCTGTATCATAAGACTTATGAAGTCTATAAGTTGGCAGTAGGAAAGAGCGAAAGCAGGCGAAGTGCACAAAAGATCCCGATTGGGTCGATGTGCCTTAGGGCATATGCCCAATCCCACGGCAAATATAAGAATAGAATAAATGTCGACCATCCGTTTGTCGCACAAGCATTCTGTCAAATCACCGTCAACGTACTATGCTCATCGCACATTGTTAATTTAACTTACGTAAAGTGTACTCATTTCTGAGACTAAAATTCGCTTCTGAATAAAGTTGAAATTTGGCGTCTTTCGATTAAGAGGGTTTATCTCGCATGGTATTCCGTAAAAACTTTAAAGTCCAAATTTTTCATACACATAAAGAACATACGTAGATCTAAAAAGTTAGTGGAGAACTTTTTTGAAAAATAGTGTTGAAGCTCACTTAAAGAGATTTTATGTTTTCCATAGTAACAGAAAAAATGCACTAAAATCAAGTGAAACGTATCCCAAAGAAATGTCAGACTCGGTTCCGGTAACTTACGCTTTTTTTGTAAATGGCGGAAATATGCTGCACAATTCATTACAATTCATTACAATTCCTTTTATTTATTTAAACAAAATGATAACAACTGCCCACGCGCATGTTAAATATTATTCGATGTCAGCATCGAAACATCTTGTAATGCCAGTTTCTATTGAATTATTTTCTGTACCGCTTTAAGGGGAGTTAGAGCGCAGATTACACGCGTATCGCACAATAAAGGTCCATAAGCAGGTTATTTGCATTTATATTATAGATGGCAAATAATTATACCCAACTGGCATCACTGCAATTATGATTGACTAAAACAGCTTGGATTCAGGAACGATTAGTTTCGTTATCTCAAACTAGCAGCTCTCAGTTTTCCATACGATTTGACATTTGTGAGTTCGAACAGAAACGCATTGAATCCAATATTAACTTGTCGAACCATAAAGAATATGGAAACTAATTGAACGGAAAAATGTTAGGAACAATTGATTGCATTTAGAAAATGTGTCGATCTGCTTTTAGTCGATGCTAATTCTGATCGTAATAATAAAGTCGCCCGAGCGACTAGCGACCGACAGACGCGCCTGTCCACGCATCTACATTTAGATAATCGAATGTCCGTCCGTTCATTAGTTAATTAAACACGATACGGTCGTCGTCGCGATCGCTCCAATTAATGCCCTCAATTAACGTAATCAACTCTTCGCAGATTTACGTGCGTCCGCGATACGACAACGTATAGGCCCAAGGGACCTTGCCCTAATGTCGTGTTGTTTATTTGTATTTGAAATCGTTTATACAGTTCTTTGCTATGAAGTGTAAATTTCTTATTATCATTATCATTCAGCCAAGGCTTGCACGAGTAAGCATTCGTGCAGGATGAAGTCATTCTGCTATAAGTCAACGTAATTGTGGACGTGGACGAAAGGTCTAATGATCCGAGACAAATTACTCAAAAACGTGCTATTATTCAATTTTAAAAAGTTATTCAGAGCAGGATATTCTGATTTTTCTTAGGAGAAGCAGGTCCAGCGGGCCGATGAGAGTACAATCTTTTGGCTGTCTTTTCCAGTTCTGTAGAACTTCTGTATCCATTGGTGTGGTCGGTGAGAAGTAGATTCCCGGCTATTTTCCTGCGCCATCAACTTGCCGGGAACTAGTCACTACTAAAGGGTCAAAACACGTTTTTCAGTTGCAGATGCTTTAAGAACCATTTCGGATCGCTCTGCAGTAGGAAAATGTGTAAATCTGCTACAATTCTTGCTCTTATTGGTTTGCAGCTGAATGACTTTGTTACTCGTATAACACTTACAATCCTACTTTATTAGTTCTTTCAACATCCGACGTAGCATTTATAGCATATTTATTTATAAGATACCTAGTAATCGTAACTCGTACTATTCTATTAGCAGAAATGGTTGTTCAATACTCCGGTTAAACTCCCAAACGGTACAGTTGTGGAGAAAATACCATGTCACATAATGTAGGTACTTTATCGAGCTGGTTCAGGGAACGTGTCGCCCGCACGTTCCTAATTCCGACCATTGAATTCAAATTGAAGAGTAAAATGCTGGGGACAGTGTCCGACCGTGTATCGGTACCGAGCGCTTAGCTAATAACTTAATGCCTCTGGGAATGGGCATCTGCGTACAATTCACTCCGACCTGTGTTTCGCATATTGAAAAACATCATTCTATTTTGCAGTTCGACTCGCTTGGCATATTTTCCAATCGCAACTGATTTCTTTATGGCCATTCCCTGGAGTGAAGCGTTAGTTGCATGTTATTGAATTTGCCTCGCTACTCCATTTGCTTGCGTTATGAATATTCCACATCTGTAGCTCTGAGTATGTGTAAAGGCCTGCATGTGCCGGAATGGGTTTCGTTTTGCGCCATTTAGCTGTTTAAAGCGAGGCAATTCCGTTCGAATTGAAACGTGGTAATGACCATTGTAGGCGCCTCACAGAAATGCTCTTATTTGCATCGAAACGTGCTCGAGTACGTTAACTTCATCCCGCATTGGTTCGCCTCGGAATGCAGTCACTTTAACCAGATTGCTTGTGTTTCAAATCCAAGACCGGAAATTCCGATTTGAACAAGTGAGACAAATTAAATGGTCAACTCGCTTTGAGATTAGATTTCAATTCCATTCGCTGAAAGGCAAATTGACGCTTTGTCTCTCGAGTTGCTTATTAGAGTGTTAAACGTTTTCATTGGCTTTTTGTTAACGCCCACTGGCTTTGCGTTTATTAGATTGGAACGCTTGATAGATCGAATGTTTTTGTAACTTTCAGCTTCAATTTTATCTCTACACATTCGAGTGCACTCATAATTTCTGGCTGTGGGATGTAGCAGTTTGATCACCCCCGTGTTCCACGTTCAAAGGGACCCATCATGTTCCTTGGCCAGAGTAATTTGATCCACCTCGCCCCTCCTATACTCTTTTTCAGTGGATATTAATGAGGGTTGTATACGACGTTTCAGGGATCCAGTTGGTTTGGTACTTTATATCGAGCAGTCGGAACCCATCGCGGTCGACAGAGATTAATCGACTGCCTCAGAACGGCCGTATTAGCTATAACGGCATCCGGAAAATTGCTCGATTTTTCCACTCACGCCCCTTGTTGCCACGTCTACGTACTGACAATAAGATACGGGTGATACAATGAAGGATGAACCGGGAACGCGTAATTCTTGTTTCGAGAGAGTATCTTCGAGGCGATTCATAGTACTAAAAGTGTTGTCTGATGTTCCTTGAATATTTTTATAGCTATAGCAGGTAGCACGTATTGTGTTACAAATGCATTCTTATTTACACTGAAGTAAATTAGACATGATTAAATTTAGTATAAGCTTCGATGTGTGCATGTTTGGATTTGTTTCACGGCGACGATTTTGGTACAGAACTGAAACCAGAATTGACACATATCATATCTAATTGACGCATCGCAGTAAATTTAGCTTACGTCTTTTTTCTACAGTCATATCGTATAAAATAATTAAAAAAACAATAATAAATAAATATCCTTAGACATGCACACAGCGCCATCTACATAATTCCACAGTAAGCAACTTGTGTGTTAAGCAACAACTAAGGCTTGTGTTGTGGATACCAGATGGTTGATATACTACATAAATACATTTTTTTTTGTAAATAAATACTTATTATAAATGAAAACATCCATAACTCGGGTACACATGTCCGTGTTACACAAACATATGCCCCTGGCGGGATTCGAACCCGCAACCTTTTGTATAGTGGTCAGAGTTGCTAACCACTACACCAAACAGGTCGTCTATAAATTAAAACCTTTAGAAATGTCGTCGGTACGTTATATCCAAACTTAAGGATTGTAAGTTAAAACAGCTACTCTCCTCAAGCTTTTTTGGCTTGGATATACCTAAAGCTTTAAGTTACAATTTCTTTGTCATGTCAACACTTCCTGCCTCGTGTAATTCAATTTTAAAATAGAAAACCAGTTCAACTATTCAGCCTTACGGTATTATCCATGAGTAAATCTGCAAGAGGATCTACGCGTGCTTCATCTTCGGTCACATCGTCATTTTCCATCAGGTGAGATTGTGGTCAAAGGCGTATCCAGTTAATCATAAAAAAAATGCGAAAAACGTAAAGTATTTTAGTAAGTACACTTGTAAAATTATTATACGGTTGTAAAAATACTTATATGTAACTGTGTTGTCAGGATGTGGGTGTCTATAAATCGCGAGCAGTTGATAGTCAATCAGCTGCCAGCGATGAAGCGTTAGCGTTTGTCGATAGAAAGTTACTTGTCTAGGTGGGCAGGCAATACAACACACGTGATTTCTATTAATGATCGCAGTAGCATAAATTACTAATTTTATTAAATGGATTTGGTTTGTATACATAATCCATATTCACCTTCGACCTCATCCTCAGTTAACATCAGGTGTGATTGAGGTCAAGTACGTACGTACGTTACGTTGTGCATAAAAAAAAAGATGACGCTATATGAAGTTGAGTCATCTCGCTCATACATGGAAAGGCCTTTGGATCCCTAATATTTAAAATAATATACCTGTTCACACTTCGTTTGTTGCATAATTCTTTCATCATATTTTTGCCATTGACTCGAAAGGCAAAAGTAACAATAATTATTTTGTTCGTAGAAACAAATAACAATTCGTAGGCGATTAAGTATTTCCACTGTAATTATAATTTGTTTGCTTGTATCCGACAGTAAGTTTCAGCGGTCAATATTATATTTGGCATCTAATAATAGTTTACCCTTGTTACGAATATTAAATTAATTTTATTTTGAAACTTCTTTAACAATTCACTTTATTGCCAGTTTACTAACTCTTGACATATAAGCCTTGGCCATTTACAATATTTATTGTTCCACGCTGTTTGTTTAAATTTTCATCCAACGACATTTATGGCGCAATGAAAATTGTCACTTTTTAAGCATCTTTTACTACTTTAGGTACTTGCATCGAGGGCAAATTGTAAAATATGGACGATTAAACGGCTGATTTATTATTGGCTGCCTAGGTATTGTGGAGCTTGGAAATCACCTACACCGAGTAATGATACTGAATAGCTGCCTAAGCCTATTATATGTATCTCGATACGTCGGTATTATACGAGACAGTTATTATGTTTTAGCTGGAAATTATTCCGCAAAACTAAATTGTTAAGTCTGCGTTATATGAAAGTGCAATAGAACTAGCAATGCGTAAATAGCGGATGAATCCTAACATTACGATTATGGTGTTCGAATTAGAATAGATTATCAACATTTTGAAGCATTTGTGGTGCAGTCGCACTCGATATTCGTTTACGATTAGTTAAGTAATGTCTGATGCGGTCACTCATGGCATGGGTGACTACTAGTGGTATTTTAATACGAGCATTTCTGAGGACACGTTAATCGGCTTTGTTGTTTTCAATTGAAGACAGCCAAGTCGGTGTCCTATAATGGCGGCTTAAAAACACTGTCAGATGGTCACTGGTATAACACATATCCACCAATCAGCACTGGACCCGCTTTGTCGATTATGGGTTATACCCTCTCCCAATGAGAGGAGTCTGTTCCCCAACAGTGGAGACGTGTAAGGCTACGTATAAGACGTGTAATGATGAATAACATTTTGTGAGATTTCAGTTTAGTACCTAGTTGTGGTGCAAAATTACACAACTATGAACACATTGATTTAATACAACCGCCTCCATGAGAGAAACCCTCTGTGTTATTGTTCGATTCATGTTTAGGACTCGGTTTGGTTGATAGCAGGGCATTTTCAAATGCCCGCCTGGCCAGCTACCACCAGCTTTTGTAAGTCTGCCGCCAAGCAACAGCATTGTTGGGTTCCGGCTGTTTGGCATAAGATAGCCAGTTCCTCAAATATGTTGGGGGGTCCCAGGAAAGCGGAAACACTTTGGCCTCAGTTAGTCGGAAACAGGATTATTTGGTTTCCTAAGTAGAGCGCATTTATGGTTTATTTCGTTGAAGTTTCCGTTTCGTTTATTATATTATATTATATTATATTATATAAAATATTTTCAATCCTCGTAGAAAACTGTCCGATCAGCTGTATTTACAGTATTTAAAACCTGGAATTTTATTTTATGTGAATAGAAAATAACCACCGTAATCTAATTTGTTGACGATACCTAAACCTTCCTTTAACGTCATTTGCTTGTCCAGTGTCTATTAAAGCAACTGACTCGTTGAATTGATGATGATGCTGGGGAATAAAAGTTCTCGGATGACTGCGTTGGTGGCTCCCGACTGGTTTGACAGACGACCTGGAGATAGTTGCCGACAGTTGCTGGATGCAAGCGACGTGGTGCAGTTCCAAATATAGACGTCCTTGGGGAGGCTCTATATTCAGCAATGAACTAGATACATGCTGCAATTATGAAAACGATACAGTACATTACAATACATTTACATCAAAATTGTACTCAAAATCGCGGGGGTCATTACAAAGCAACAATCACGCCATCATAACAAGCTTGATTGTTTTATTTCTGGCTATGTACAAAATCTATTAAAAATCAATGGAAAACACCATAGGGATCAATTACTTTTTGTCTCTCTTATAAGAGTACCTACACAAACGTCACGTTTCAATAGGTGAGTGTAATTGCGATACCCTATAAGGGAGACAGGTTTTACTGCTATTGCCCATCCCTAGAGGATACCAACTTCGTCCAACTGCCAATTAATTGCCGATAAAGCGACAGTGCGAGTCAAACGCCGAAACTATTAATTTAATGGGAGCATGTTGGCTATACTGATATCCCAGCTTTTTGGCTTTAAAGAAAGACTCTGACTTGGGGCTGTTGTTATAGAGGAAAATGGTTTGCTCAATACAAATGGACACAATAGTGACACGGTGATAGTTGATGCGTATTTTTTTTTCAATCAAAATATATACCTAACTTAATTTTTTTTAACATGGCTCTGTTCTCTTTCTTAGTAATCGAGGAGGTTATTAATTATCAAAGTTCATGTATTTAGGTTTTTGTTTACGTTTGGAATAAAAAAGTCACACAATGTCCAATATCTTGCTTGTTAGATGTACAGACGAATCATCCTAAAAGTATCACATGGGCTAAAGTGTTACCTCCAAACATTTTTACTTTTCTTATTTTCCTTACCTTTTTATTATTTTAATGAAGTGTTTACGGTTTATTTTCCTTTATAAAAAGAAAAAAAAAATTCCAAATAGAAAAAAATCGAATAAAAATTGTCTTAGCCGGATTCGAAAACCGTGTCTTTTCGAAAGACGTTACCTAAGCATTCGTGTCGCTTGCCACTAGACCACGATATCAATTAGCAGAGCTGACTAAATTTTTTTACTCATTTATATGTGACATGTTATTATGGATTTGGATTGAGTGGAGACTAGAGGGTGCTAGAGTGCTTCGGTCCATACGGTCCATATAATACTTTTAGGGAGATCCGTCTGTACATTAATATCGCTCCTTATTAGAAACCTGTACTGGGTAGGTTGTTAGGTATACTGCTGCTCATCAATCAATTGTTTGTGGCATTGCATCGATGTTATATACAGTATTTTTACGATATCTACTCTTATTAACAGAAGTAGTATCTCTCTTAGTATCACATGATAGATAGATAAATAGGTATGAATGCGGATGCTATAACGGGAAAGGGTGACCGATGCAACGATGGATAGACTGTGTGATAGAGGATATAAATCGCAAACGAGTGAATACTGAGGTGAGGTCTAGAAGAGATGAATGGAGAAGTTTGACATATCAAGGTGCAAGGAAAAGAAATACTGATAGAAACCAGTAGATTTGATCCTGTTTTTCAATAACCATATGTTTGTATTGGATTCTCGACACCTTTATCCCCAGTTTGTATCTAAACCTCGCAACCACGGGGGCGGTCCTCCAGTTTAATTAAATATGCAATATCATTAAATGTATTCAAATGCAAATGCATAACTTACTTGCTTTTCACGCCTGGCAATATGATTTGAATCGACCCATTATGCCCCTAGGTTCCATTGTTTTATAAGCCTTTCTCCTATAACTTTGGCTTTAGGAGCCGTAATTCAAAATTTAAGAGCTGGAAGGGGAGAAAGGTAATTACAATTATTCGCTGACTGACTGTGGAGTAGTCAAATTTTACGGTGTTGAAATAGCTAAGTGACCGGCGCACAGTTGTAAGCCATAATTTCTTGATAATGTAACAATGATCTCGTCTTAGTATTACGAGTGGCTTTGAAATATTTTAGAAGTTCCGTAACGTAAAACGATGATTATAACTTGCTTTATGCGCCGTGTGTTTTCCGGCACGTAAAAATAATATAACGCCCGTCTCTTCACGTGTAGTAAGAGGCAACTAAGGGTGAGTTCCACACAATCGAAGCGAAGAGGAATCAGCTAATAAAAATGACAATATTCTCCGCTCTGCTTTATAGTTACGAAATACAAGCGATCGTATTGACTCATTTACCTTCGCTTCGCTTGACTGGAAATGCAGCCTAACTATTTCCAGGATATTTCATAAGGTGAAGCATGTATGTTGTTTCAAGCATTTGATACACCCAAACGTCTATATTTGGGGTATTTCTGTCCACCCAATAATAAACGTCTATATTTGAGATGATCGTGACGTTCTGTGATAGGCACAGAACGGTACAGCAACTTAATTATGTGGTACCTACCCCTTGAAAATGTAATGTACAACATCGAAATAATTGGTTCGGTAACTAGTGCTGGACGCTTGAATTTGGGCGTGGTAATTGAAGTCGTTGTGATAAATATTATTTTGAACGTGTGTGATTGCGAGATCGACTAGGTACCTTTGATTTAAAATTGTAAATCTGTCGGTTCCGGAATAAGTAGCAAAAGAAGGTTTTTTCTTGTAATAATGGAGTTGCGCGCAGCTCAGTCACTTTTGAGTGGCGTCAGTTGCATGCGAAATACGTTCGCGTATCCATCTCGTGACGTACACATTTACATACAAAACCATGGCCACGACCAGCGGAGATAGCATGGCATATCTAATCGGCGTGCGGCTGTCAATCAAGCCCTTGACAAGCCCGCGCGAACACACCACGCATCACTGGCTACTTGATTCCGCGTTCGATTAATGCGATTATCTGTGTTGTGTAATGTTACATTCTCATGGTATTAGAGGACTTTCCGAACTTAACTCTAATTGGCGGGTTACTGCAAAAACAAGGCATATGTCGTGTCCATCAATCTAGTCTGTTTAGTTTCAATTAATTTTACATGTAGCGTATTAGTAGCATGTTGATTGATAAGCATTATCCCCTTTCGGGTCGCTTAAATGAAGTTACTCCATATACGATTTGAAATTGTTTCCAATAAAATTAATTAACGTACAGACCGCGTAATTCGCACGAATCAAATAAATACGATTATTGAATAGCATATTAAATTTTGCAGTTTCTCTATGAAATATTGGTAAATTTGTATTCATATTATCATCATCATCATGTCAGCCACATCCATTGCTGAACATAGGCCTCACAAAATCCAGCGATTTCCCGCGACCTTTATCGTCTGCCCACCTTGTGAATGGACATCCTACGCTACGCTTGCCGGTGCATGGTCTCCATTCGAGTTTATATTATACATATATTAAATTAATAATTTCATATGCTAACAATTTAAGTTTGTACTTATTACTTGCCAACTTTCTGACACAAAAATATATGTACATAAAAACCGAAACAGAAAATAAATACATATCTTTGGATATACACATAATGCCATCTAGTTCCACATTAAGCAACTATAGGCTTGTGTTGTGGATACCAGATGGTTGATATACTACATAAATACATTTTGTTTTGTAAATAAATGCATGTCCGCATTCATCTTACAATACATATGCCCCTATAGCGGGATTCAGCGGGAATTAATTTAAACAAAATGTAAAATGTTAGGTCTCCGAGTCATTGTGCCCCGATCGCTGGCAGCGTTTCCTGGCTGTATAAAAAACAAATGCTCAAACGTTGAGAGACGAAACTGCCATGTAGCTCCCTGGTTCCCAGTCACATCGACTAGGGTTTAGAAATATTTAAGTTCATTCAGTTGAAAATTGTAAAGTTTTGTCATCATCCAAAATCTCAATTTAGTTACCCCGAAATTCGAAGTTATCACGACTGTACCGGAGTGTGCGGTCACATTTCGAAAATATGTACGCAAAATGTGTATGTTTTCGAACAAGTAGAATGTTTCGACATATAGATCTGTCGGGGTTGCTGCGCTAGTTCGCCGGGATGGCGATCGGATATTGTTTGACTAATAGCTGACCGTAAACTCACCCACTTTCCCATATTGAAGTTTTGACGGGCCCGATTGTTTGATTTGAACCATGCGACAGATAGTAATGGAGTATTGCAAAACTTTAGAGCAATATCTCTGTTTAATCTAGCCGTGCAATATGTTAACGAACGTTGAGTTAATTTTTCATTTAGCCACTGAAAATCTGACTGAGATTAATTACGAGTGCCGGGATATTTCCACATGATAAAATAGGAATGTAAAATTGCAACCAGGCGCACATATTATTCACAATGGTCAGACAATTTGTCGTCGTGACGTCAGCGGAACATAACTCTTGAGGGTTATTTTGCAAACCATTAGCTGCGTAAATATTCGTATGTTAAACAAAGAAAAATAACGTCGAACTCGTTTTTTTTTGCCGGTGCGTCCTTTCAGCAATTTCAGTTAAAATGTTGAGTGAAAGGGGGAGCATGTTTTCGTTTTGTCGCTTCGCCCTGACGTTTGCCGGGTATTTTTGACCCAGTTCTAACAATGCCGGAGATACGCCAACGAATGCGATGCGAAAAGCATCCCGGGGTTTCGTAAATTTGCGTTCACGGTGCATATTTTGTGGGCGTCGGACCGACGGACTCATAAACCGATAAGCCTTCTGATTTACGGCTTATAAACGCGACACTTCCGCGGGCTTAGTTGGCAGATTTACACGACTATACCGGGACTCTACTCCTGCTGCTAACGGGTCACTCCCAACCTACCATTCTTCATTCCGCCAAACCATTCATTCATCCGTTAATTCTATTTATGAATGTCATAAAACGCCCGCTACTACGGTTGCCGCAATCTGTTGGCAATATAGATGTGTATTGGGACAGGTTTATGTCTAATTGTGTTATGGGATGATACATTAATGTCCATTTCGAGATTTATTCTCATTTTGTTGGCTGACACGAGTAAAGGTGATGGAATTATTTTGAACCTACATGAGTAGTGTCCCTGCCATTTTATTGTCATTTTATGACTGGCTGGATACCCCCATTCCCCTTTAATTAGCTACACTCCAATTTGCCGAGAGGAGGGGAACTTCTTTTCTACTCCACACCTTTAACTCTTCTTTTATTAGGGTGGGACCCAAGATAGCATTAGAGCCATGTAGGGCACCGTCTACCTTCAATATACGCTGTGTAGAGTACCACTATTGCTCCTGGCTTACAAGAGTTGCAGTGGGAGGTGTTACGTGTTTGACAACAATATCGTCAAAAGTGACGATGTAGTCGAAGCTGAAGCACGCGATCTCAGTCGATTCCTATTCTTGAAGATACATACATATACGATAGGCTCGTTTGCATGCCAGGCTATTTCACAATTAATAATTACATATTATTGTACCTTTTTGTAATATAAAAAACCTGTTTTTAAAAGAGCAACTGCTTGAGTTTCTTGCTTGTTCTTCTCAGGGGGAAATTGCCTTTGAACAAGCAGTAGCTAAAAAATGTTAAATCTGATTATTTTTAGTGTACCCTGAGTACCTACAAAATAAAGCTATACGTTTTTCAGCATTTCTTAAAATTCACTCCAAACGATGTACCTAATTACAGAATGAAAGTTTGTATGAGACTAGAGGTAATATCATCGGTACAAGGGTACTTCTTATATTAAATCAAAATACTCTAAATGTACGACAATTTGGTAGGTGCCCTGCAATCAACAATACGACAACAAAGATCTACTTTATATATATTACCTACACTGTGTGCATATTAAATAATATTGTTTCATGTTTCTGTATAGCTTCTGTGCTGTTATTAAAGCCCATTAGTCATGGTCATCATCATCAACATCAAATGCAATGCAATGACACTTAAAAAGGCTATATTTTTTCTGCAAAATACGAAAATAAGTCTGGTTTTAATGTTCCGCTTAGTCGACGCATTTTTCCTACTTTATACTAGCTTTCTGCCCGCGGCTTCGCCCGCGTGGATCTAGTTTATCGGGGACTTTTCTGGATGAAAAAGTCTATGTCCTTCGCCAGAGTCCAGGCTAGCTCTCAGCCAAAATTCTATACGCTCGGTTCAGAGGTTTAGTTCTGAAATGATGACAAACAAACAGTCGCTTTCGCATGTATATATTAATATGGAATTATGCGTTCACAACGGGATAGTGCTTGAAGAAACAGTTTCTAAATATTATGTTATGATGTGTAGGACTTCCTCAGAAAGTTGCTCAAACAATAATCTCCAAGATTACAAGATTGAAGCCTATGTCTGTATGTCTGTTTATGCCAATGTAGCTCTAAAACAGCTGAACAGATTCGAAAATGTTTTTTTTTATACTCGAAAGCTGGATTTTACCGCCTCCGTTGCGCAATGTAAACAACATAGGTTTTACGAATCGCGGGTTCGATCCCGATCGATTCGATCAACACGTATACCCCACATGTTTAGTACTCGGTTTGATTGGTGGTAGGGCATATAAAAAAAATGTCCGCCTGGCTAGCTAGAATCTAAGTCTGCCGCCAAACAGCAATGTTAATTGCATTGTTGTGTTCCAGTTGTCAGAGATAACATAGCCAATCCCCCAAATTAGAGGGTTGCCGGGTCAGTAAAGTCATCCTTTGTGCATAATAAAAGCTGGTTTAGACATTTGATGGCAATCGATTCAACCGTTTCGAAGATATTTATCTATTAAGAGGGCTTTTTCCATCGAGTGGCGCCCTCATTGAATAAATTATAATTTCTTTTTAAATATAGAATAAATCATAAAAACCGCTCTAACCTGTACTCGAGAAGCCTAAAAGCTAAATATAAACAATACTTAAATAGCTTTAATTACTGTTATTTTGGAGACTCGAGAAGCCTAAAAGCTAATTATAAACAATACTTAAATAGCTTTAATTACTGTTATTTTGGAGAATTTTTTTTTTCGGTCCCATTTTTCATCGTAAATTCGAAAAATAAGCAAAAAACTATATTGGTATTATTTGTAATTAGTTTTTAGGTTTTTCGAGTGCAGGTCAGAGCGATCTTTTTAATTTATTCTATATATAAAAAGAAATTTTAATATATATATATAAATAATAATAAATAAATATCCTTGGACATACACACAACGCCATCTAGTTCCACATTAAGCAACTATAGGCTTGTGTTGTGGATACCAGATGGTTGATATACTACACAAATACATTTATTTTTGTAAATAAATAAACATATAAATGAAAAACATCCATAACTCCGGAACACATGTCTATATTCATCACACAAACATATGCCCCTAGCGGGATTTCAACTAGCAACCTTTTAGTATAGCAGTCAGAGTTTCTAACCACTACACCAAACCGGTCGTATATCCAATGCCAGCTCATTGAATTGGACGGATTAAACCCTCTTATCAAAACTTGCACATTTTTTGTGCTCTGGGGGGTTTATAATTATTCAACATTTATGATTTAGCAGGGATCAACAAACTACGCACTAGTAATTTTTCAAGGCGACGAAAACAGCTGTTGCCGCCACTTGCCAATTTGCATACTAAGAGCTCTGTAATTTCCCATTTCAATTACAACCAGACTAAATTAGCGCTGCAATGTCACTCTACTCTAAAAGCACGTAATCAAGTTTACTAAAGCTCCTCCAGTGGGCTCGGCAAATGTTTGCCGACCTTGAGCAAAGGAGGGTGAAGTAAAAACGAGCTTTGCAAGATTAGTGAGTTACCTAATGTAATGGAAAATACTTCAAAAGACCTCCTTTATAAGCCCGTTTGATGCCTCCCCAAGGATATCGGCTGATACGTTCGCTGCTGGATTGATTTTATTTTACGTAACCCATGCGAAATAGGTTTTGAATACGTACATAATTGCTGTCTATATGATTGCCGGTCAGTTGTTACATCACCGCTGTGAGCGCAAACAATAATTGCAATACAATATACAAATACACTTTATTGCACAACAGAAAAGAAAATACAGTTACAGAAAGTGGTAAGAGTAGAACGTACACTTTGGCGACCTTATCACAACGTACAATGTGGCGGCCTTATCACTAAAAGAGATTTCTTCCACGCACCCTTTGGGTATGAACTTTTAGTTCCTGAAATAGAGTTGATTATTTTATTCCCGTTGCTTTGCAAGATACTGTTAAATTAAAATATAGTACTGCCTATACTATATATAGTACTGCCTAAAGGATTTATTATGGTACACATAAAGTTTTTAAAAAAATACTAATGGTGGGTAGGTACCTACTTATATATTTTTTTTTCAAGCGTCAGATTTGAACTTGTAAAGTTATTTCAATAAACGTAGGTATTCTATTCTATTTATTATTTTTTATTTGTATTTTTGTCATTTTAAATGTGTTCTCCATTCAGAACATCTACTTAGTAATTAGTTACCGAGTACAAGGTCTTTCCGTTTAAGGACGTTTCACAACTCCTCGTTAATTCAGTTGCTAGTTCATTTAGATATCCAGCCACCAGAATTCTAAAATAAATCCAACTTACATTTATAACACTAAGTACCTAGTTATCATATTCGTTTCACAATTTGATATTGGGTATGTGAATCAATGGTTATTTATTTTCGATCGTATATTGTACAGTCATGATGTTAAAATACTCTTAACACAATAAGTACCTGTTTAAGAAAAGTGGACAATTGTGAAATTAACCTCTAGAGTAAATGGCGACCGCCCGCGGGCTCGAAAACTGCCGACTTTTAAGGAATGGCGGACTGCAAGGCACTCACTCCATTAATTTATGTCACCAAATAAAAATAAATTCTTCGATACGGCTTAACCGATTTCCATCAAACATGGCTAAGAACAACCTCGCAACCATCAGCACCGTTTTCCAATAGGTTCTACCGCTTTGGCGCTACAATGCCACACACAGACAGACATTAGTTTTAAACTTGAAACGCTCTTCTTTTTGCATCGTGGGTTAAAATTTATAGCAGGGGATGTTCTTGCGATACTGTGTGCTAAATTTTACCCTGCACTTTGCAAGGATTCACTAAGATTGTTTCGGAAGTATGCCACTTTATTACGATCTATTCAGCATCCACCCACACAAATCTAAGCTAAAATTCTGTCTAATACATCATCATCAGTTTTCTCGGATGTAGGTAAAACATTATGCCATCAAAAACATAAGTGTTAAAATGTGTCCAAGTGTATTTGGACAGAGTATAGTCTAATAAAGTGTTGAAATCCAAACGAATGCCAAGTTCTAAAGCACTTATACTAATTTTAAATTTAAACTTGGTAGGTATTTTTAATCATTATTTTAGTTATTATTAATTATTAAATAAGTGAGCAAACAGATGATTATGACTGCGGAACGGATGGTGTTTAGCCCAAAATATTCAAAGAGAATTTACCCCTTTTAAACATTCATGTTTTTCATGGGAGTTTAACTGTTTATGTTAAATAAATAATTACGCCTGTCAACATTTTATTTTCGAAATACTAAATCCAAAATCAAAGATTGCTTTTACGTCAAATTCATTTCTTCAAAATATTTTAACTTCAATCGCTTTCAATAACAAAACGTAAGTACCCGTATGCATGAGTTGAACGATTGGTATATTTTCATTCGTATTTTTCCAAACAACAAACGATAGCGTGTTTTATTTCAATTGAATTTAATCAATCACTTTCATCAACAGCCTTACACGTCCCCACTGTTGAGGCACAGCATCCTCTCACTGGGAGTAGGGCCATAATCCACCAGTATACGGGATCAATTACTTTAATATTTCGTAATAGAAGTCAATCTTAGTTGCTTTGCTTTTAATGTACAATAAGAACAATCTTCACATATACCTGTGGTAAGTATTTATCCTAATAAAAAACAGATTTGTTTTTTTTTGATACATTGGTAAAATAATAAGGGTAATTATGTAGGTAGGTTCTTGTAAATAGTGCACGACGTTCGTACGGCCGGTATAATAAGTATATTTTTGTGAACTTAGCCTCCCCACTGCCGTGCAATTAAAGTAGCGTACTAAACTTATCTCTTGTTGTGCTTGTTCTCAAAGTATGTAAGTACGCAGATAACAATTTCGTCTCGCATGACGATGCTATTGTTCGAAGCGGGATCCCCTTTGAAGGTGCAAATATTTGCGAACAAGCTACATATTGAAGTGCGTTGTTCGAATTTAATAACTTCCGAGGAGCTCAAATCAAACACGTTAAACATTAATAATGTGTAATAAGATAATACCTACTCTTATTATAATGTATGCGAACATCTTATAGATAACAAAAGAAGTTATTTCATATCTTCCGTTATAAAAATAGAGATTCTAATTAGGTATTGTTTGCTGCATTCTTACTACGTATTGGTGTCGATTCGGATGTACACCAACTAAACTAAACTAAAACCAGTTTTGTAGTGATGGTGCCGTAGCATCGTACTGTTCCAGGGAGAAAGAGACAGTACTACTTTAAAACTGGTTTTAATTTAGTTTAGTTGGTGTACATATGAATCGTCACCATTATGTGTTTTAGGTTTTCTCAATATTGATAGATAGATTAAGCATATTAAACCATTTAAACCATTTATTTGTTTCTCCGGTCACACACATACAGTGGTGGAGTAAATTATTTGTCAATTGTAGCTTTTAATTCTTATTGTAGTTATAGCTCATACACACTAAATTGCCTTAGTACTACAGTGCCCTCACCGTCCAGCCACCAGTCACCATCACGATAGTAATCTAGACTACCACAGAATATATATACCTTACATCTACTATGCATATAACAAATTGTCAGTCAATGTTCAATAATCTTCAATACTTTTATTATATTACGTGAATCTTTGGAAACTAATTTATTCTTAAAATTATGTTTTTGTTACAATGTTTATTTTGTGAGATAACATTTGTTTATGGAGGAGCGAGACTTCCTGATATCTCAATTATAGTATTGTGAGAAACTAAATAAAGATTTTCATTTACAAAAGAAAACATCTCAGTCTGAATAAGTTTGCAGATATACATACAGAGTCGATACAAGTGCACATGCACAAACTTACACTTAATTGTCACAACTTTATAGCTTTGTCGCGGGTTATCTGAGTTGCGTCCGAGTCCCCGAGAGCCGGTCCGGCTGACGTGCTGATTTACAACGCAAAACCTTTTTGTCCGCCATGACACCCGTCAGACGATGGAGACGTCCGAACGATGCAGCGATCTGATTTCGGCATCTTTTAGAACCCTTCTCAATGGCCCCTTTGTACGTCAACGGGTTGTGCAAGTGTGAAAGGACAGAAATACTAAATTTTACAGTCTAGTGTTATTGACGGACGAATAGGTATTTAAAATGTGCTACAGGTCTGTACGAATCTATCTGTCCCCATTATGCTAAAGCTGTCACCATTATCTATCATGACTGCCTGACATTTTCACTGGCCTTCCAATTTCTTGATGTCATCCGCGATGTCATCGCAAGTTTTCTCACGGTGTTTTCCTTTAGAATTAGAAACAAATCAAATTTAGATAACTCAAATTATCTAATTTTTTATGCTATAGTTTATCTTAGCTATTGAGGACTAAGTATATACGAGTAGGCACATATTCAACGAAGCATCGTAGTTACAGTTTATTTAGTGCAAATACCAGTTATTTTATAGACAGCAAGCTCTTTGTGCAAGTTACTACAAAGCAATACACCTACGTAGCAAATTATCTTAACAACATGGTTAATAGGCTATACCTGCATTGGAAACTCTAGGAATTCGTACTAATTGTTAATTAGTTTATAGCCAAGTTGAGGACGAACTGATTAACTAAACAATCTCGGCGATGCATGTTAATTTGTGTACTTGAAATCCGGATCTAGATTGATACTAATTGCTCCTAGTGTTTATCTTTAAGTCTGTTCCATGCATTCAATTAGTTTATTTTCTGTGGTTAATTCCAGTGTCAACGACAAATGCATCTCGGTGAGTCAACCAATTAAATACTGACGCGGTCACTTTGTAAATGGCATCAAGATGTGTGTCCGCGGCACTGTTATTATCTGATATCTCTTAAGCAGTGTCACGTTCAATAAAATCATTGGTGCAGCCGCCGGCAGTGGCCGCGGATGAGTGATCTACTTTTAAATAGCCACTTACTGCGACCACAAACAGATTACTAAAAGAACAAGCGCTGGCCGGAGTGGCTGGACATCGGTGCGGCCGACTAACTAGGGACCATGTTCCAAGTTTACCCTTTGAAGGAACTCCTTCACAATGGTTTCATTTAAATATGCTCCTTTTTATTTGAGTCGATTTTGCGTCAAATTTTTAAATTGTTTCTCTGGGTTTGCTTGACTGCATTCAAGCAAATTTCTATGACGCATTATTTATTTAGGTGCGTCGGTGGCTCAGCGGTTAAGACGCGGTCTCCCAATTTGGGAGGTCAGGGTTCGATTCCCAGGCAGGCCATGTACTAAGGAGTTTTTAAATTTAATTACTTAAATGCATTTATCCGACTGCTCTTAAACTGTGAAGGAAAACATTGTGACGAATCGTTGCATGCCTGAGAAATAAAAATTTAAAGGCATGTGAAGTCCGCAACCTGCATTGGGCTAACGTGGTGGCCCATACTCCCTCACTATACGAGGAAAAGCCTTTATACCTGCAGTGGGATGTTTACGGGCTGATGATGAATAGAAATTTAAATTGACCCTTCAAAGGAAGTTTGTACTCGTATTTCCGAATAAACCTGCTTAGGTACGTGTTGCGCACATTGAGGAATGGCGCGCGTCGCCCATCGGAATGGAAGCCTCAGTCAAGTTTTTGCTAGGCAGCGATTACGTATACGCCGCGCCGCCTTGCGCGCTTAGAAGTGGGTTGGGTTACGTACGGGCGGCCAGCTTTTATTGGCATTCACTCCTTCCTTCACTCGCTAGAGCTGTCAAAGCGTTTTTCAAAATACCACTCGCAATTGCCCCTTAACCGTAAAAGGCAAAAAGCTAATATCCAATGACTTTATACAGACAACGATCGGTAACCGCCGCCGGTAGCAATTATAATCTTTATTGACCTCGTTACTTAGAAAGAAATAACTGACGTTAACAAGACGGATTCCTAATTCGAAAATTATGCATTAGACGCCTACCACGTACCAGGGTAACGACACCTTCATTCCTCAATAACTTGTCTTTTATCCGACCATCGCTGAGATCGCAATAAAACTGTCAAATGTTATATTCTTGATATGACAGATACGATATCTCCATTAGCTCGTACACCGTCGTCACGGTATAAAAAGTTTAAATAAAATATGCATCACGAATTCAACCGTCTGGCATTTTAAGTATGGCCCAGTGGAACTTCATAAATTAAAACCCATCATATTTGTTTTTCGAACGAACAAGTAAATAAAATACCGATCGACGAAGCGTAACTTTGCGCGGGACGTAATCAACAGTTTTATTCGCCGATTCCGCTGCCTTGATTTCGAGCCTCATCTTACTCGTGGATCGGGCTCGTTCTTCATTTAAATATCTTTTCGACTCGGCTTCTCTGTTGACGTTGATTAAACTCAACATGTCTGAAAATTTATATTGAATCAGTACTTTATCCTTTGTTTTCGTTCTATGAAATACAAATTCCATCCCTTTTTGTTAAACGTCAGAGATATTCAACAGAACGTTGTTTCTCGTTTGTCAAGCGTCACATACACGGGACGCTAGTTAAAGCGGAGGTCAGTAATTAACAGGCGAGATCAACAAGCCGCTCAATGCTAATGGGGCCTTTCCACGTCAAAGGGCTTAAAGGCGTCGGAGCGCGACTGTCCGAATAATGGGCCAAGTTGTAGTGCCGTCCTGGTAACGCGCCCCGCCGGCGGGAGTGCACGCGGCGACCCCGCCCGACCCTCGTCAAACACAAAGTCGATTAGCTTAACGTAACACTAATTATTTTTTTACGATTTACTCAACGCGATGCTACTCAATCTTGGGCTCTCTCAATCGACGTCATTTATATCGTTGGCATCTCGCCCACGCACAACAATGTATCGAAATTGAATTTCCGTACGTGGCGCGTCGATTTATTGATTGCTAAAGGGAAAGAAGGAAGACCATTGTTTGTAGACTCATCTTGAAGTGTGTCGCATTCATTTTGGGTGGTGCCTACTTGCCGCCAACAATCTTTGGCACGAGCCGATCTCGTGTCGAATATGTCAGTAGACATGACATTGGGTCCCCGAAGTGTTGTGGAACGCTAATTAATACGTTATGAATGATCTGAGGATCGTCGCTGCCGAATAGAGTTGCTCACTTGTAATGAACCGCATTAAGATAAGGATTGACAGCCCAATTATCCGTCTTCAGCTCCCAGGAGGTTGCTAATAAATTCTTATGATCGATTATTGTTTTATGCTAAACGTATTTGTAGGTATATCTACCTATAGCTACAGCCTATTGGTATGATATGGTACAGATAAACGAGTCCGTAATATTGAAGAGAGAAGTATTAAAATAACAATATAGCGCAATAAATTCGAAAGTATATACAATAATAGAAAACTATTAAAACTCAAAGGGCTGTACGTGAAGGTTTACGATGTCGCTCTGTTGGTATTTCAATGTAATCCCATTTGATAAAGTTGACAATAAAGAGCAACAATAAAATTTTAGACCTAATTCGTTTTTGTGAAAAGAGAATTTATCACGGAATCCCAGAGAGTCGTAAAGCAGACCGCCTGTTATTAAGTGACAAATCGTCGGATTTAGTCGCAGCTCGAGTCATAAAAAGTCACTATAATTGTCAAATTATACACCTAAAAAGAAATGTTTGCTGGGCGTTATGTTTAAGCGGGTAACTATATAATATTTGTGCACGCTCACATAACTTTAAAATTTCCGGTTCGCGGTAAAATTTTAAAACAAAGAAATTTCTGTTAACGAGGACACACTCGTATATATTTACTTAATTATATTATTCCGATGTCAAGCTCTGTTTGTCTGTTTGATTGACACACACTAGCGAGATGAAAAATCTTGCGCTCGAAAAATTAATTATTAAAATTTTAATATTCACATAGCGAAATTACTGCCTGTTTGAATAATTAGCAATCGGACGGTGCGGGTGAATTCAATTGTTTTGTTTGTCAATTTTATTGTTAATTCCTCGTTGCTGCCGGTCACTGTTTCAGTTCATCAGTTTAAAGCTATATTAAAACCCGATCGAGTTCATTTAGTTCTATTTAACTAACGACAATTATCGTGTTATTTGCACTCACTCATCCCCCAGTCTCGTGTCTGATTTATTTACAGCTCATTACTGTGTACCGCAGGAGAAACAATTGTATTATACGGGTGTTATTTTTTCGTTTTTCCTTCGCATTAGGCGCTCACGCTAAACGCTCCAGTCTTTTACGGTATTCGCGAAATATAGGCACTTTTAATTGCAGCTATTTGTGCCCACCGCCACGTAAAATTATTCAAATTACGCTTAATTTAATGTTGTTTAAAACAACGAATTGCCGCGTATTTTTCCCCCGTGTCGTGTTAATGGCCGATTCCTGAATTAAAGTCGACGGCCGTAAATACTGTCGGACAATGTAGCATAAACAAAACTTATCTTCAAAAGTAACTGCTTGCCTTGGGTTAGAAACGCTTGTGGTATCCGGGAATAATTTTTTTTTGAATTATCATTCCACTCATTTTTATTGAAGCCGTTTTAAAATCAAGATTCTATATTTCCTGTTTAGTGGTAAGCTAGTTCTATACTGATAATTTGGATTAACTATACTTAAACGTATACGCAAAATATTTACCTACATATAAAATATTAAAAACAATATGTGCCGAGAAATCGCAGCATAAGTTCAAAACTTTACACAAATTTACAACAGCGCCCTGTGGACATACGCCTATTTTGTCTAAGTCAAAAGGAAAATTTTACCACAAGGTTGTATTTTCGTTCAAGAACCTTTTTTGCAACATAATTTATACTAAAGGTCTTAAAACCGCAGGTTGTCGGTTGGTGCACAGAAGCTTGAACGGCAGGCAGTAATTAAGCAATTACACCAATTAGCACTTGGCCCAGAGATCATACTTACAGCCTATCGTAACTGTCATAGAAGAAACTGCCTTCGTCCCCAGTATAACCACTCGTATGATTTACTAGCATTTTACTGCGACTACCGAGAACAGCTTCTATTTTTTTTCTGTAGGTATGTTTTATGTGATCGTTCGAGTGTAAGGGAGATTTGCCTGGAAATTCTTTGTCTGTCTCGTTTTTATGCGTAATTCGTAAGTGCTTACCCTAAAAATGACGTGAAGAATTCATTCTTAAATTTTAATTTGTCTCAACAAGTTCACCCCAAAATGTTAAACTGATGTGACAATTTCAAGTGGTTGGATCACAATAATGTTTGAACAACTCTCTGACTGCACTCAAACTCTGTACCTATGTTAAATTAATGTATTTTCTTGTTGTACAATTTAAGCCTTCATAAACAAACAATCAAACTTAGTAGAGTGGGCCGGGCCTAATAGTCCCAATTTTCACTCTTAGCTGCATAATTCTTAAAATCGAGTAGGTATTATTGTGAACAAAAATGGTTGCAGGAAACCTCACAGAAATCAGCTTAACACTTAAATATTCGGACGTGTGATTATTCATTTAATTTTCGGAAAACTACTTCAGACTACAGATAAGATTATGGTATACTAATTCAAAATACGGCTTATGTATGTATATGTCATAGGCGCAAATCGTTGAATGGCGAGCATTTTCTGCATTATTAATAAATAAATATTTCGGACATTTACACCAATCATCTAGTCCTAAACTAAGAAACTAGATAACAAATAAACATACATAAATATTTATATAAACATTCATGACTCGCGAATAAACGCGCGGTCATAGTCATATCATATAGAAACTGCGCTGCCCAAAGTGGACTCTGAAAGAAATCACCACCCACCAGCGCGCTCTGAGCAGCACAGTTTTCTGTAATAGCTTAAATACATTACAATCCGCCTGGGCATTCACTTGAATGGCTAACAACGATCTGCCTACTACATATAGATTAGCTGTGTCAAGTAATGGACTGCTTAATTATGGAGACTGTTAGTATTTCGCCGCTGCCTCACCAATTTTAATTTCATAGACATCAACTATCACTGAAACCCGTTCTGGAATGCAAGAGTATAAAATTTTATATCCATGAAAGGACAGCCACGTCGAACTTTTGTCATTTAATTCCTCGTATACAGAATGGTCTAATATTTCGGTACCACAGACATAGTGTATTTAATGAGCCCAGTAAAGCAATTGACTTACCCATTACCACGTTTTCTGTTCAGACCCGTCGTACAATAGGTTTTATACTAAGCGTTCCACCTTTTTCTCCATAAAGGGGACTGCTAAGCCATGGGTATTTTATATTATCAGCCGAAAATTGTTTGTTTCCATACTAAAGGTGGTTCCAGAATGGTTTTGATCGAATTCGGCTATGGCTCCTAGTGGAAAGTTGTTCGTAATCAAGAGTGGAGTCTTAGGAATTACACGAATTAAATTTCACCCTGTATTTCGGCATTACAATACGAAACATAAATATAAAGACTTAGAAACAACAAAACAAGATATTATTGTGTTTAACCTTCATTGTAGATGACGAATATGGTATCGCTGCATTGCGCATTTTTTCCATTTCAGTCCAGCAACCTTATTGTGACCGGCAGGGCATTAAAGTTCTCGAGTAGAGACCACGCACGCGGCAAGCGCAGCGTAGGACAAGGTGAACAGACGACCTGATGATGGATGCAGGCCGCTTCCAACCGGTCGCTCCGGAATTTTATTCTAGGCCTATGTCCAGCAGTGCACATCCTGTGGTTAGCCACATGACCTTACCTTATTGGTCAAATTTGCAGGTGGCAATGAACTTTATTCCCACTACTGAACCACCATAGATTTCCACAGCGACAGTTCGATTTTGTGTTACTGATGGTTATTTTTGCTGTGATATACGATACATACAGAGTTGCACTTGTTAATGCGATGCGAAGTCGTTACGTGCTTAGAACGCTGCAAATATGACTTTATGATATAGATACATAAGATAAAGTCGCATTTTAGCGCACTAGTGCAACACTTGAGAATGTTAACTTAGTGTATGAAATTAAATTGTTTATTGTTTCGCAACAGAGTCCACTGGTATCTATAAGTTTCTTCCATCGGAAGATTTATTGTAGGGTTGGGGGTTTCAGAATTTTTGGCAGCTCGAGATGCCTGCCCCTCCTCGTCTGTTCGTATATTAGACTGCCACTAGTGGTCACCCCATCCAAGGACCGACCGCGCCAAACATTGTTTAACTAGAAACACGAATTAACGGATTTTGATGAAATTTGGTATATAAGTAAAGCATACCCTGGATTAAAGTATAGGATATTTTTATCCCGATAAAGTGAGTAGTTGCCGCTGGATAAAACATATCAACGATAAAGTTATTCCACGCAGGCGCGGCGAAGCCCCGAGCGGAAAGCTAGTTATTAAAATAAAAGTCGTGTGTTGCTGTGGTCTCAAGATAAAGTGATTTTTTTTGACCACATCTTGACTCCTCAGCTACTTTTGATGCTGACTGCTCCTAACACTCACCCAGTATCCAATACTAAAAGCCAACCCGTAAAGCAATGTTTTTAAATACCTTGCAAAATTAAATGTTCACGATTAATGGTGAACCCGTGGCATTTAATTTTGCCCTAATGGCTAATGTCGATGAACTATAATCGAAAAATTACGGTGATTAGTGCTATCCTATGTTGGTTCTCGTTTTAGGGTTTTTAGCTCACTGCTTGCCTGCTATGCTGCGTGGTAAAAATTCGCCTTTTCAGTAGTTTAATAATGTAAGCAGCTTTTAAACTTTTCCGTTCATCAAATCGTTTGAATGGTCAGTTTGATATAGGTATGTCATCACATATGTATAATGCACCGTCAGACTACGTCAAACCCATACTCTGTGAAACATTGTTTGGTATCTACATCCGTCTGTTGAGCCAGCAAATCACGTTGACTACATGCAAACTGCGATCCCGATTTATTGGAGCGCCATTGATGTATTTTCAAATGAAACGTCATGAAACTTGTCTTTTTTAGTGTTAAAAATTGGCAAAATGGAACACTTAACGCTATTTTATTTGTTTTATTTTTATTTAAAACTAGCTTTCCGCCCGCGGGTTCGTCTGCGTGGAATAACTTACAGATAATGTTTCATTTGTTTATGCCGCGGGAACGGCTCAATTTATCGGGATAAGAAATATACTATTTTAATTCAGGGTATGTTCTACCGGAAGGTATACCAAATTTCATCCAAATCTGTTTATCAGTTTTGTCGTGATTGAGCAACAAACAAATATACAAACAAACAAACATCCAAACTTTCGCATTTATAATATTAGTTAGAAGTTACATGAAATCTCACTGCATGACATTCGTATTTAAACCAATTTCGAGATTCCACTGTTTACTATAAGAACTAAATTTGCAGATATATTACAATTATCCGTTTGCTGTGAAAAACATTTACATATGCGTATGGAATCACCTCCGTGTCTATCCGTTTGCCAGAGCCATTTATTTTAAGAAAGTGTTAGAAGTAGACAATTAACGTGTGATATAGGTAAACTTGTAGAAAATGGTGGCCCTATAAAGACGTGAATTTGGTAAAATTTTAATTTACTACGTTAGTTTTAGCGCCTTTGGAATATAAAGTAAAAAGACGGTCAAGTGCGAACAGGACTTGTGCCAAATGACATGCGTAAATAACATCACTATCGACAAATTTTTGACGGCCCTTTCTCTGAAATGGCTTCAAATATCAAATTTAAATTAATATCTAATACTAATTTATAGTTGTTGTTTTAAATTCAAGTCCATATAATGCAATGAAAGCTACATGGCCTTTAACGTCTATTTTCTGACTAAAGGCCCCAACAGACCATCAAACCCTATAGGGTACAATACAATCTTAAAACTTGGCACGATGACATGGGGTTTAATGGCACAAATGAAGGAATAAATACGATAACTAGTCACTAATCTTGTAAACCCAACAAAATCGCAAGCGCTGGTTATCGGTAGCAGTCGTTTGAGGCCGAGAGGCGATCCATACGACAAACTTGCGGTTACACAAGTATCCAAGAGACTTGGATTTGTTTGGTTTAGTTGGTGGTTGGGCATTTTAAATGTCCGCCTGGCTAGCTACCACCATCTTATCTAAATCTGCCGCCAAGCAGCAATGTTAATAGCATTGTTGTGTTCCGGTTGTTAGAGATAAGATAGCCACTCCCCCAAATGTGTTGGGGTTTCCGGGTCAGTACGCTTTCACCTTCGACCTCATCTTCACTTAACATCAGGTGTGATTGAGGTCAAGTACCAACCCGTTGTGCATAAAAATAAAAAAGACACTTCCGTACAAATTTTGTTTCCTTGTCCCTTACGACATTGGTTGGTGTCGCCCTGTTGGCAGATACGCGTGCAACAAACCAGAAGCAATGACGTTAAACCGTACAATGTTGCCAGTCCAGATGGACGCCAAATTGGCAGCTCTTTCCCTGTAACGTATGTGTAGGTTGTCTTGTTAGGGCATTTGACCTGATGTGTGAAGAATTCGAAATAGAGAGTGAATTCAACTATGCTACAAAAGTTAGAACGGGCCTAAAAACTGATTGTGATAAAATTTAACCGTCTCCGTGTAACCAACAACGCTCAATGTAAACAACATTGGGTTTACGATTCGGAGGTCGCGGGTTCGATCCCCAGCGGAGTACATGTTTAAGTACTCGGTTTGGTTGGTGGTAGGGCATTTTAAATGTATCTAAATCTGCCGCCAAGCAGCAATGTTAATAGCATTGTTGTGTTCCGTTTGTCAGAGATAAGATAGCCAGTCCCCCAAATGTGTTGGGGTTTCCGGGTCAGTACGCTTCCACCTTCGACCTCATCTTCACTTAACAACCCGTCGTGTATAAAAAAAAATGGTTATTAATAAATTTTCTTTTAGTATGTAGGTCGGACGGATCATTCGGGAAACAACGTAACGTCTTCTCATCATCCAAATTACTTTTTCTTTATTTTATTTATTTAACACTTTATTGCATCCTTTTGTATATTGTGATTTCTGTTTTTGTTTTTAAAGCTTTTAAAGCTACCTTTTAAAGCTTAATGACGAAATTCTATAATTAACGTGTGTTAGTAGTGATGACTTGGTCTCCGAGTACCTCATAAGAAAACTCAAGATCAAACAAACTATAGAGAGGTCGATGCTGGGTGTTGTAATACGGGATCGAAGAGACTATCGAAGAACGAAAGTCGACAACGCAGTGGGTAGTCAAAGTTCTAGAATGGAGACCACGTATATGCAAGCGCAGAGTGGAATGTGTACCCACAAGGTGGATGGATGACCTGGTAAAGGTCGCGGGATCTAGTTGGTTGCAGGCCGCTTTCAACTGGTCCCTCTGGAAATATAGTTGATGTAGATAGCCAAGCGGTTGTCGCTAATACAAGAAATAGAATTTATTAATACGAGCACTTTAATATAAATAACTTTGGAAATGGCTAATCCCGTTTCAACTTTCATTAGACAATTGCAAAACTGTAGATATATAGTTTCCTATACGCTATTTTGCGGTCTCCTTTTAACGTAGGAGCTCTAGTTTAGGGTTTGTTCGTGCGTCGTGCAACCATAGAATAATGAAGCTTTCAGTAATATAACTCAAGATAGGTAAATGCTCTCTCTAAGTTATGTGCTCGATGACGTCGGGTAGCTGATTTACCTAGCCCAACCACCTACACCAGACAAGTTGCTGCTAATAGTTAAGTTTAGAGAAATAATATAAAGGGGGCATTAAAATTCTCGAGTGGATACCACGCACCGGCAAGCGGAGCGTAGGATGTTAACTCTCAAGGTGGACAGACGATAAAGGTCGCGGGAATTCGCTGGATGCAGGCCTCTGTCAGCCGGTTATTCTGGAATTCCATGGGAGAGGCATTCAGCAGTGGACGTCCTGTGGAAGAGATTGCTGTTAGCGATAAGGCCGCCTAATTTGTAGTTTCTATAAGATAAAGTTCCTTATATAAACAATAAAGTGTATTTGATTGATTGATAATGATGAGAGAAATATTAGAACCCGGGTACATTGCCTATGGATGACCGACAAGCTAAACGTCTTAACTCGACTACTCTTCCTACCTAGGATATGACATCACGAACCGATCAATATTCAAGACGTAATTAGCTTTTTTACGCAGCCGGCTCGTTTTTTTGTTCTTTAACTTGTATTACTGTTTCTTTAATGTACGTGCAGTACAATTGGGGTACCTAATACAGTTTCGGGCAGTTTGACCGCGCAGCGCGCAGCCCGTTGTGACGATGGCTCGGTTTAATGTCGTTAAATGGTACATTGTTGCGAGTGCATACACGGAAAGTGCCTTGGTAAGGTTGAGACAGTTTGAGGTTTGAATTGGCTCGTATCGTAAAAGAGAATAAATAGAGACGAAATATCGATATGTAATGTAAATCAAGCCATAGATTAACCCATATCAATAATGCGATAGAAAATCCATAATGTTTTTTCCATTTTTTCGAAGAAATGATTAATATGTAGATGATGAAACGTAAAACGAATGAAATTGATTGTAATATAGTTATCAGGTTCAATATCTATCGTCCTATAACAACCTGCTTAATAAATAAATTTAAAACCTACTTTGGGATCCTCAAGAGTCAGGAAGAATAGGCGTTTACTGAGATCGCGTGCTTCATTTTCGACCATATCGTCACTTTACATTAGGGGAGATTAAACACATCTAGCCAATCATAAAACCAACAGATACGTTATATCTACACGCGGTGGTTACAAGCTCTATGTCTAGAACTATAATGGAGTAAGAAATCCACTTAAAGTTATTAAAACACAATAGAGCGCGCCGCCCGCTCCCTATCAGCCTAATTGAAAACTGCATTGTGGTGCCAGCAGTGTGTATGTTGCTTTATCGGAAGTCTCAGCCCACAACCAACGATACACTGTCTATTATATATAATCACTTTATTAAAAGACCAATGAACTAGAATTCAGTTACTAGACATAGCCCATAGTAATAAGTTGAAGTAGCAGTGGGCAGGGCACATAACGCGTAGGACTGATGGACGTGAGGGGGTAAGGTAAACCCCCCCGTTTACCCGTCTCCGTGTCTCCGTAGATCAATGTAAACATTTGGTTTTTGCAAAATATAAGTCGCAGGTTCGATTCCCAGCCGAAGCCACTGAAGTACTCAGATAGGTTGGTGGTAGGGCATTTTGTCGTCGGATGCAGACCGCTTCCAACCGGTCGATCTGGAAAAATTATGATTTGATAATTTATAAAATTTTTAGTTGATTTAATAATATTAGTTGATTTTGAAATATTATCAGCAAACGTTTCGTGTTTCTGAACGTATAGTAAAGTAATAACTTGGTTTCTAAATAAGTAAGTAAATAACTAATATACATAAGGCTTCATTACTCTAAGCGATGTAACAAGCGTTTGTAAACCTATTTAATAAAATAAAATAATAATAGGGTGACTGTGAAATGAATGAATCTGATCAGAACCCTATATCTTGTAATTAAACCGCCAAAAATTGGCAAAACAACCGGTTTCACTAGGTTTCCGTTTTCTATCACCAGAATGTATCCTCAGATCTTAACTGGGATTTATATGTGACCACTCTGGCGGTAAACTCTATCAAACACAAAAATAATCACCAGAATCAATTAAAAATTTACAAAAAATTGGTTAACAACATGAGTTTAAAAACCAAAAAAACCCGACAGCATATTTGGTATTTTGCGGGTGTCGTGTTGGATTATTTTACCATGAAATGTTGCCCATGACACTCCAGGGATCAAGACGAATCTAACGACACCATGCACTTCGAAATCGGTTAAGCCGTTTAGGCTACAAAAGGTAACATAGAAATCTGCATACATACACTCGAAAAACATTACCCTCTTTCCTTGGGCAGTCGGGTAAAAACCGTCATCTATAGGTAGATAGATTTTCCAAAAATGATTTTATTTGTCATAAATAACATTATGCTAAATTAATATAAGCAATTCCTTCTGCGCAGTTTATTCTATGAAAGGGAAAATTACATACACTATACCATTTTATTGCAACTTTGGCCATATTTGTTTATCTATAAACTTTATCTTTACTATGTCTCACATCATTTGCATCGCTTTCTATGCGAGGATTTGGCGCAATCGCATTGTGGGCAGCAGGCAGTTGGACGTTCATAGTCTGTTTGACCTCATTATGACGGACACAGGATTGACGACTATAACGGTCATAACAATAAAATTCTATTGAATCTCCTTCACTATTCCTATGCTATTTGTTACAGTTCGAAACGGCTACTCCTGTGTGCCTGTCGCTCTGTCTGACGGCCTGGATATCAAACTCGGCACGGCCGTCACTGATATCCAGTACACCGGTCCAGGAGTCACCGTGAAGGCAGTCAACCCTCGAGCACCTAGTCAGCCACAGACTTTCAAAGGTGAGGAGTGTTATGAGGCTGATTTATTTTATATTAATTGGATATATGTATTGGTGATTGATTACTAGAAAGTGATTCAGATTAAGTACGCGATTCCAGTGAATACAACAGTAATTGTTTAAAATTTACCTGCTATTTTGTTACAACGTGAAAATAAGGGCTACTTTCGGAGTCCTTTGCTTATTATGATCCGAAATGGGAAATAAGGAAAAGAACAAAGATTGTCCCAATGAATTAGTAAGCTAAAATAGCAGGGGTATATACTTACATATTTCTGGAGTGGAGACCGTATATACAAGAATACGGTGTGCAATCTGAATAAGATGGCCGGTAGTGGTTGGAAGAAGAAGGACCGCGTGTGGTGGCGAGCATTGGAGGCTTAATTCCAGCAGTTGATCCAGACAAGGTGATGGATGATAAAAGCATAGACATACATCGCGATAAGAAGTCACGATCCTCTACTGAGTATGAGCTTATTTTCCTGCGTATATACCTACTCTTCGTAATTTTTGTATCCACCCATGACATGAAACATTATTATTGCGAAAGTATGTCTGTCTGTTTGGTATCTTTTCACTACTAAACCTTCGAACCGATCATATTGAAATTTGGTAGAGATGTAGCCTGAGACCAGGAGATGGACACTAAATAGTCTACATTAAGATAGATGAGATGCGACAAAAAACCAAAAAAAAAAAACAAAAGTACGCAATAAAATTATTCCAGTTGGGCGAAGCTGCGAGCGGAAAACTTGTAGTAACATAACATAATTTATGAAAGGGTACTTAGTAAGTATATAAATTGCGTTGCTCTACGCACTTATTTATTCCCTGTACCGTAAATGTACATAATGGAAAATACGCTTGATAAAAGAATTCCTTTACAGAATGATGTGATAAACAGGTTTATAAAACCCAAAAAAGCGCCTGCCATTGATTTTAGCCGGGAGCGTTGCCCCATATTGCGTTTACGCCAACACTTTCCCGGTGCTGATAGGAAAATCAAATTCATGTGGCGCTAATAAGGAAGTGCCGTTTGGTTGGAAAAACAAAAAAAAAACGTCCATCGCAACCATAATGGGCGCTATGAGAAAGATCCACAACGCCGAAGGCTCCTTGTCATTTCTTTGTCGCGGAATGATTTGCAATTCTAAAGCGTTAATTTTACTTTGACGAGCCGCAAAAATACGGTCGAGGCTTCGTTGACCCCGCTCTTCCCCCTCCTACCCCTTGTGCCTCGCCGGAGGCTCTTCCGTCACATTTGCATACGGGCGGAGTTCATTGTAGAAAAGGCAGTTAGATGTTTGAGAGGCGGTGCTAGTTTGTCGTCCAGACATTTTTGTACTTATGTCAAAAAATATATGAAATAATATACCAATAAGTATAAGTATTATAACCCCCATTGGGTCAGAGTGGTGGACTATGGCCCATACTCCCTCATTATACGAGGGAAGGCCTATATCCCTGCAATGGGATGTTTACGGGCTGATATGATGATGATGATTTATAGGTCTCATTTAAGTAATTTATTTACAACACTTGTGAAAAGACGATCAAATGTAGAAAGCGTAGGTATATTTCGGTACGAAAGTAGTTCTTGGAACTTGATATTAATCTAGATTTCAATAGTTCTTGCAGGTCTATATGAACGAATGTGGAGTCAGCTTACTAACTAAAATGTTTTTGTATAGATACCTTTTATACGAATACTGCGGAATTTTATCGTAGATATACGCTGTTAGTTAATGAACATATAAGATTAATCTTAATTTTTTCATTTAAATAAAAAAAATAAAAAAATACAATTTTGTAAACGGGGCAAGAAATAGCTGTAGACCTACCTTTAATTAATTTATATTATAATCAGTTTTATTATGGTAGTAGATTAAAATACTGTTAGCCTCAATTTGTTTACATCCTTCTTTTACGTTATTATTAACTTTGATGATGCTGATCACACTTCTCTAAACACACCACTTTTAAAGTAGTGCTGTCGCTTTCTTCCAGGAATAATAAGACGAGATAGAACCAGTCTAAAACTTGTTTTTGTTTAGAGAAGGAACATCAGAATCGACACCATACTAAAATTAATTTTAGTTTGGTGAAGCGTTAGTAAAATTAATACCTATTAATTTCTAGATGTAGCAATTACTTACTTATATTAATAACATTGTTGGATTCTGTTTGAGATAAGATATCAGTTTCCTCAATCGTTATGGACGCATCTTTACGCTATGAAAGCGAGTTCACATTATCCGTACCGACTTCAAGATAAGACGTACCCCCCAGTTCTGTCGCAGTCAAATCGCACTCTAGAGGCGCAATAAAACAATAAATACCCATATAATAATTATTATAGTTTTCATCAATGAACTTGTCTACAAACACTAGGTAGAAAAGTTTAACACAATATGTAAGTGGCAACCCCGAGGTACACGTGTTGCAATCGACTTACCTAAGTCAACTATTTAGTATGCAAGCAACTTTATTCGGGTCATGCTTTGGCTTTCACCCTGATTGCTTCCGTCCAACATCCAGGGTGAGCTTATACAGTCACGGAACTTTAAATTTAAAATTTTAAACATTGTACTCTATTCATTTATACCGTACTGATGTGTCTAAGAATTTGGAGCTTCTAGAGAGGCGGTTTCTAAATAGTGACATACACCATTGAAATACAAGATATTACATGATCTACGTATACAAAGCAACTGTGTTAAAATCTTCGAAGCTACTGAAAAAAATTTTCATCAGATATGGTTAAGAAAAAAACCTTAAAAACTGCATTCTAAAAATTTAGATACACCCTGACAAAGACTGGACACGCATACAACCGGTCATTTTATAACACAAGAAGCTCTCGTTATTAAAATTGACAAATGTCACAAGTGGAAGTTTGACACTTTGTTTTTGGCCCTGGATACCAGTTGTTTTGCCATTTTAATCTATGGATTCGTCAGAACGACAACTTAATCACCTTAAACTGTCTTATAACGACAACATAGCTATAACGGGTTTATTGAACGTTTATGAATACAGAATGTTATAATAGGTTTATTAGTGCTAATGACCATTTTAACTAATGAGTGTTTTAAACCTATTTTAGAGGATTTTTATGAATAAGACCGTTACTGTTCATCAGTCATAAACTTCTCTGTCATTTAAGGGGCAAGCAATGGTGTCGATTCGGATGTACACCAACTGAACTAAACTAAAACCAGTTTTGGAGTGGGCCGTCGCATCGTACTGTTCCAGGGAGAAAGAGACAGTACTACTGTAAAACTGGTTTTAGTTTAATTTAGGTGGTGTACATCCGAATCGACACCAATGTATACGCTTTTATGACAACCGATCGGTGTTGTTTTAATATTTGTATTTATTTATCTAAAATGTTACATTTACTAATACTATACTATTTAATTATAAGTCTATGGTAATGATCCTGCCTTAGAAACCGACGGTTGCGGGTTTGGATCCCGCTAGAGGTAAATGTTTGTGTGCTAAATATGAACATTTATTCTCGAGTCATATGGTTGTTTATGTAAATATTCATATATGTTTATCTTGTGTTTATCCGTTAGGGCTACTACAACTCGAGTGACATAGAGTCGCGTGCGAGATAGCCTACATCTCTTAAAGCCGATTGGCGGTCAAGTTGACAGCTGTCTAGCGACAGCCAATCAGCTGCAAGAGACTGAGACTATCTCGCGCGCGACTCTTTCGCATTCGAATCGTTCTAAGTAGCCTTGCTGGAAGCCATATAGAACAAGCTTTGCCTAGTTTGGGACTAGATAAGTTCTCGTCGGTGTCTGAAATATTTATAAACTATTTATTTACCTATATGATAAAACAGCATTCAGCCTTTAAGTAAATTTAAAGCTACCATAATGTTATAGCATAGCATATTGATGACCGATTGGTGTAGTGGATAGTGACCCTGTCAGCGAAACCAACGGGTTCGAATCCCGCGACGGGTAAATGTTTGTGTGATGAATATGTACATTTATTCCTGAGTCATGGATGTTTATATAAATATTTATGTATGTTTATCCGTTATCTAGTATCCATAGTACAAGCTTTGCTTTTGCTCTGGGACTAGATGATTGGTGTAAGTGTCCGAAATAAACAAGCGTGAACACGATCCGCTATATTCAGCCTGTTTAATTATATGTTTTTTTCTTTGTTTTGTCGTATCAAAAATTGTAACACAACTACCTTTCCACTACTATGTGTATGTACATATAATTCACACTATTAGGTGCACATTTCATTAGTTTATAATATTTGAAGTGCTGAAGTAATCAGTTATGTGTGAAATAAAGACGGACACTCAACTCTAATGCGCTCTGCATTATATATAGCTTCTGCATTATATCTGCATATCTCCTCTCAGAACAGTTACCTATTCCACTTTTATATTTATGGTACAGTTAGTAGGCGACTGATAGAAGACCAATGACTATAGGCCATTGGGTTTAGACACGGTTTGTCGATCTTGGAAACAGAAAAGAAATTTTATGTCTGATGAGGCAGTATCATTGTCAAAAATATAATTTTGAGAAATATAAAGTGTACCTACATTTGTTAAAGAGTACAGAAATAATTTAAATATTCACTACATTGAAATTAAAAAATTACGTTATTAAATTAACGGAATGTTAATTTTGTTTATTACACTTCGCTGTAAAATTCATTTCAGTTGTCGAGTAGGTATTCCTTTTGAGTGATCCACCATTATTATAGTTGATTCTTATCTACCTCTGGCTTGTGCCTTTATTTAATTAAAATTATCTGGTTCACCCGTTCGAGGTTGCGGAAATCAAACTGCGGTCATTTCGATCAAACAAGGGAGTCCAGTTCGTGTACTAATTTTAGTGAACAATGGTGCCGTTTTCGGTGCCGAAATCTCCATTTCTCATACGCAGATACTGTTTCATCCATAATTACAATTTTTATCGCAAATAACTGTGCCTGAATAGTGCTTCCGAAATATACCTACAAGTCCCAATATACAAACAATTCTAAAATCACGAAGTACTTAAGTGTCCTTGTCGTAAGGTGACATACAGACTATGGACATTTTGTCCATCGAACGAAAAAGTCCGGACCAGTCAACATCGACCGCGAGGTGAGAACATATGGAATCTTATACAATAACGCTTACTGAAGAAAAAAGTCCGTCATCTACGCGGCGCCTTATGACAAAGACACCTAAATAAGTTCGTTGTTTGGGAAGTACTTAAAGTAAGAACTTGTATATTTCGGTGGCACTATTTAGGTACAGTTTTTTGGGGTATAAATTGTAATCACGGATAACGCAGTATCTGCGTATGAGAAATGAGGATATCAGTATCGCGTGACGCCAAAAACCTCACTATAATATTGAATAACTCTTAAATTACAGTGGCACGATTTTCTTCCTTTGCCACTATTTGTGCACAATTGTTTGATATCGTCAAAATAGCTGGATTCCACTGTGTTTTCTAGCATCACGGACGTCTAAAACTCCTTTTTTCTGATCCTATATGTACTTAACATATATTCCTAATACTAAATTAAAATATAGGAAATATTTTATTACGACATTATATTCCATTACAAGGTTATGTTCCTTTGCCTATAAAAGTGAATTAATTACTTGGCCATTTAGCGTGATATATTTTGACATCTTTTACTACAAGACAAATATTGTTTCAGGTGATGTGGTCCTCTGTACTCTTCCACTGGGAGTGCTCAAAGTGGCCGTGGCCAATAATGGACAGAACCAGCAGAATTATGTCAAGTTTGACCCACCGCTGCCCGACTGGAAGGTAACATGTCTTATTAACCAAGACGGTCTATGTTTTTACACGTAATGTCACATAGAGAATAATATTTACCAAAGAAAATGCCTTTTCACTCTGGATACTTCGTTAACGCAAAATAGTTATTGATTATTCAACAAGAGAGCAAGAATTATTGTCGCGAGTACTGATTTTGAATCCTGAACATAACGACGATTCAAAGACGCGAGATTAAATGGATTTGCTTATTAGCGAGGAAATGTTAGTCTTGTTCGAGGAAGCTTGTTGGAAACTTGTTTTCTTCAACTCTACTGGTGTTAAATAATTGTCTCCTTATGCATTTTGAGGGTTTTGAGGTTAAATTAGCAAATAAAAATATTGCAAAATGAATGCGAAATGACTTTCTGAACATCCTTATATTTTCTGCATCTTGGAAATGTCAATTCGTCGACTTCGAACTTTCTTTCATTGAGAGCAAAAGTACTGTGTCAGGACTGAGAAGGAGTGATAGCCTAAGCCAATTTCACTAGGACTCTTCTCTTTTCACCTTTGTAAAGGACGCATTATATGTATTTTCTGTACAGGAACATAACAATCCGGGCTATGGTGCTAGACGACAGAAATATAAATGTACCTATAGTTTGACTATATCATAATTTGTTCTAGGTGGCCGCCATCAAACGTCTGGGCTACGGAAACTTGAACAAAGTCGTATTATGCTTCGAACGCACTTTCTGGGATCCGAGTGCCAACCTCTTCGGACATGTTGGCACCACCACCGCGAGCAGAGGCGAGTTTATAACATTTCTCTTAATAATTTACAACATCTCTATGCTATGCGAGCGTGTTTTTATGTCTTTTTGAAGATGTCTTTACAAATTAGCTAAGTTGCTGCAAATAAGAAACAAAGAATTTGAAGTGGTAACCACAAGTATTGTAGGATATACATATATAGGCCGAAAACCGTAAGGAAATAAAAGTATGGACTTGGAATAAAAGTGACAAGTAAAATTTTGATGAAACTGCAGGGAATTTATTCCATCGTTGTGAAGAAAGAACCCCCGCATGGTACCTCATCTTATATCGGTAATACTAATATATAGATACTTACTGCAAGTACAAATATGGTTTTAGAGCGCTGAATAGTAGAGCATTTAGGCAACTAATGGTCAATGTGACTGAACTCATAAAACTAAATACCATATTGCCACGTTTCATAGTGTTCTATTGTAAAAAGGGTGACTTTTACTAACTGCATCGTCGAAAAAATGTAAACGCAATACCAATAAATTATCATTGTCCTGATTACGCTGATACTTAAAATGCTGCGGCGGGCTCATGTTCTCACATTACTCTTAAACAAGCAATAGCAGAACATCAGATATACCGAGCGTGGTCCGAAAACGTTAAATTGGCCACGATTTAAAAAATCAAGGAACTACATTGTTCCTGCATTCCCAAGCACAAGGCAGTAGAGTCTTAATGAAGTTAGCTGAGCACACAACAAAGCTAAGGAGGTGTACTAAAGCATGACGTAAAAAAGCACGTCTTAGCTCGTTGCCGTGATTTATTACATACGGCGGCCCTCGGGGTTTCTCAGTAGCGTTAAATTATTCAATTTTTAATTCGTTATCGTGGCTGTTTCTACGTTTACTATTTACAACGGGAAATAATTTATGATGCATATCCTCGGAGTGGGTGTGGGTCCCTTAATTTTGCGGGGATTCGGTGGCGGCGCTCCATTAATACAGATTCGATGGATGCTCCTATAATATGAAGCGAGCCTCTCTTATCCTATTAAGGCATGTGGTGAAAGGAATTTCGTCCGTGACCTATTTGTAAGTTTATTGATTACATCGAACAGACGATACATTTTCGCGTCAGACTTTATTAAATTATTTCAATCATAACAATAATAAATAATGATCAGGTGTAATTGAGGTCAAGCGGCAGCAGATAGGGTTTAAAATCATAGGTTATTTATTCGACACATATTTATTTATTTTATTTATTTATTTATTTTATCATTTATTGCACACAAGAAAAAAACATACACATATGTGAGTTTATATTATTTATTATTTTCACTGAGGTCATAGTAGTTATGGCTATTATGTAGCTACTTGTGCATTCCTATTATTGTTTTTTTTTTCATGTTTTTCATGTTGTCCTATAAACTTTTTACAAACAAGCAAAGAGCTGTTTCTAAACATACATACAAAGTACAACTCTTACAAGGAATTTAACCCTTAATTACTCTCGCCTAAAAACTCACATAGGTGCTCGTGTGGGGTTCTTGCGGAACCCACTTTCAAAATCAAAATGAAACTACTTGTACTGCAACATTTGACTTTTTTATTTAGGAATCTGAAAAATCATCAAAAACACAAACACTTAGCGTCCATAGAACTTCAAATTATTAATAACTAAAAACGTCACACGTTACAATTTAGAAACTATATTTATTATAGACAATCTGCACATAGCATAATCAAATGGTTCTTACAAATTTGATATAACGTGGTTCCATTTTACGTATTTAGATGTTGAATAAAATATACATCTGCCTTTGGAAGTTGATGAAGGGGGTTTTGATTCAGGTAGGGTCGGATTCATATGTTTTTGAAATTGTTCAATAAAAATCTAACCTCCAAAAACATCCGTTTGAACCTCAGATTCACTCTCCAAACACATCAAAAGCAATTCTGGGACACGCATGCAAGTGAATGATGATGTAATGAGCGTTTTAGGAAGCTACTACGCGTGGAGATAATAGTTACAAAATTCGAGGAGTGACACAATTTCGAATGTGCACTGGGGTCCAAATGAACCCCGTGCGAGTAGTTAAGGATTAAGAGACTTATGATTTTGTTATGGCAAAGCAATTTTGCTAGTCCCTTATGACAACCCTTTGACAATTATTATTAATTGTTATTTTGGTATAAATAACCTGAGCAGCTTTAGAACTTTATCTAATGTAATTCGTGTCGCTTTTGCTACAGCGCTTCTTGCTGTGGCAATTATCCCGATGTAATGTAATTATCACACCTTGGGAGAGGGTTACGTCCAGTAGTGACTTTGTACTGTTTTTAATCTGGAAGTACAGTATACTAATCAAAAGTGAATATCTAGTCCCAGATCATAACGATCATGATTTTTAAGGATACCTTTGTTTTTCTAACGAATAGTGTTTTTAATTCTTGTACAATTAAAAATACTACCCAAGTTTAGCAATCGATGCTTGCCTTAATTACTAAGGTGCTCACAAAAACCTAAATCAGACTGGGACTGGATATGCACTTCTGAACCTGATTACACTTGACTAATTCATTGGTACTTTATTTGTAGACCGTACTTAAGATATTTGTATATTACCTGTACAACACAATGATGCTTCCGACTGATTTCGGCCATAACGACCACTTCGACTCCTAATCGGTTTGGCCCTGGTGCGCTCGAAGATGGCTAACATAGCCGATCTTTGCGGTGAACTACCGTGCGCAATGTCAGCACGTAAGCACACCTTCCACATAGTCATAATGAACGGCAGCTGGTGGACGGGTTTTCAGCTCGTCGCGTTTAGCGTCGATATCAGCTTTACGCTTCTCCTCGAAATCGCTTACTCTCCTTGCACTACCCTGCGCCATTCACGACGTTGTGCTGCCAAAAGTTCCCATCGAGATAGCTACCTAGTAAATTGAGATTTTAGATACATTACTACTGCATATTAGGTCATGATTGATGGTGTGATCGCGGTAAATATAGTTCACTCAAAGAAAAGGCAGGTAGCAGGAATTAATTCACTCAAATAAAAAGATATTTATTCATCCCAAAATTACATAATTAATTAAGAAACTATCGGCCTTTGTTATTAACCTGTTAATAAATTTTTAGTCATCATCATTTTCCTGCCCTTATCCCACTCTAAGTGGGGTCGGCACAACATGTCATCCTCTTCCACTCTCCTCTATCAGCCGTCATCTCCGTACTCACCCCTTTCACATACATATCATTCCTCACGCAATCTACCCACACCTTCTTTGGTCTTCCTCTACCTCTGTATCCCTCCACATTCATACTTAACACTCGTCTTGTTACGTGCCCTTCATCCCTCCTCATAATGTGCCCAAACCATGCTAACCTATTACTCCTCAGCTTTTCTGTTATTGGCGCCACTTTTAGACTTCCTCTGATATACTCATTCCTGATCTTATCCATTCTAGTCACACCACACATCCATCTTAGCATTCTCATCTCTGCCACATGCATTCTACTTTCATCAGTTTCTTTCATTGCCCAACATTCAGATCCATACATGGTGACAGGTCTTATGATGGTTTTATAAATTTTGCCCTTGAGTTTCAGGGGCATTCGTGGGTCACATGTAGTCCCAGAAACCTGTCGCCATTTCATCCATCCTGCATTTATTCTGTTCCTCACATCCTGGTCAATATTGCCGTCGTTCTGAAGTAATGAACCTAGGTACCGAAAATTTGAGCAGATTGGTAGCAACTCCCCGCTTAAGGCAATATTGGAAAAACTGGATGGACCACCAAAGTCGCAGAACAGATGTTCGGTTTTCGTTCTGCTGATCTTCAGTCCGACACTCTCCAGTCTTTCCCGCCATTTTTCCAACCTGCTCTGGACCTCAGTCGCATTTTCTCCGACAAGGACAACATCGTCGGCGAACAACATACACCAGGGTGCCTCCTCCTGTATATTTGATGTCAGTGCATCCATAATCAGGAGGAACAGATAGGGGCTTAAAGCCGATCCCTGGTGTAAGCCCACCGCCACGTCGAACCTGTCGGTAATGCCGGCTTCCGACCGGACTTGTGTGCCGGCTCGGCTGTACATGGAACGTACGAGCCGCATGTACTTCCCAGGCACTCTTTTCTCTTTCAAAGCCCACCACAGAACCTTTCTAGGGACCCGGTCGTACGCCTTCTCCAGGTCAATGAACACCATGTGCAGGTTTTTATGCGCACGTTTGTACTTCTCGCACAATTGGCGTAGTGCGAATGTGGCGTCCGTTGTTCCTCGACCGGGCATAAACCCGAACTGGTTCTGGGTTACCTCACTCTCCTCTCTCAATCGTCTGGCAATCACTTTCTCCCAAATCTTCATGCTATGTGACATGAGCTTTATTCCTCTATAGTTGTTACAGTTTTGTACATCACCCTTGTTCTTAAAAATGGGCACCAGAAAACTGTTGCACCATTCCTCAGGGATCACCTCCTGTTGTAACAACTTATTGAAGAATAAAGTCAGCCACATCCATCCATCTGCTTTTAACAACTTCCATACTTCCACTGGTATACCATCAGGTCCCACAGCTTTTCCAGTCTTCATACTTTGCACGGCCTTCTTCACTTCATCCACAGTCACCTCTTGCACCACACCTACATTTGTTGGACAATCTTCTACCTCTCCACTCCAATCATTCTCTTCGTTCATAAGTCTCTCAAAATACCCTTTCCAACGTTTCCTTATATCCTCCTCATTTGTCAGAACTTTTCCTTCTTCATCTTTTATGCATTTTACATGTACAATATCCCTTGCTTTCTTCTCCCTTGCCTTCGCTAATCGGTACAGATCTTTTTGTCCCTGTGGGCTCTCTAGTCTTTGATACAATTTATTTTGTACTTTAGCCCTGGCAATAGCGACCGCCTTTTTGGAATTCCTCTTACTTTCTGTATACCTTATTTTCTTTTCCTCTTTTAAAACTGTATCTCTTTCATCAACTTTCTGCCACTCACGAAAAGCCTTCTTCTTTTCTTTCAAAACATTTTGTACTTCTTCATTCCACCACCAGGTTTCCTTATCTATCTTTCCTTTTCCTTTCGTTTCCCCAAAGACATCTCTCGCCGTACATCGCATACATGTTGCCATTTCATTCCAACATTCATTCACTGACTTCCCTTCCATATCATTCATTTCCAACATTTTATCCACGACTCTCGTTCTAAATTCTCCTGCATACTCATCCTTCTCCAGCATATACCATTTTATTTTAGGTGGGGGCTTTGGCTTGTTACTTGAGACCTGGACCTTGATCTTTACCTCCAACACAAGTAGTCGGTGTTGGGTAACCAAGGCTTCACCGGGTACCACTTTACAATCTTTAACTATTCTAAGAGTATTCCTTCTAAGGAGGAAATAGTCTATTTGGGTGGTATTATTGCCGCTACTGTAGGTTATTAGGTGTTGGTCTCTTTTTTTAAAAAATGTATTGACTATGGCAAGATCGAAAGCCGTTGCCATTTGTAACAGATTCTCTCCATCTTTATTCCTGTTTCCAAAACCCCACCCCCCATGTACTCTTTCATACCCTCCATTTATCCTGCCCACGTGACCATTAAAATCCCCTCCGATGTAAACATCCTCATCCTGTGGAATTTCCATCATCACTGCATCAAACTCCTCCCAAAACTTCTCTTTCACTACATCGTTACATCCAGTCTGCGGTGCATATACACTTATTACGTTCATTACTTTGTTCCCTAATAATAACTTCACTGATATCAGTCTATCATTTACTCTCTTAACATCTGTCACACATTCTTTCATTTCATTATCTAAAGCAACTCCCACTCCATTCCTCTTGCCATCACTACCACAATAGAAAAACTTGTATCCCACACCAATGTCTCTTGCTTTCGTTCCCTTCCACTTCGTTTCTTGCAAACACGCCACATTTATCCGTCTCCTTTCTAAAAGATCCGCTAACTCTCTTCCTCTTCCGGTCATCGTTCCAACATTCCAACTTACAAACCTCAGTCGTACATCCTGGACTCGCTTCTTACGTTGCATCCGTCCCTGATGCAACAACCCTTGTCCATTTTTCGCATCCGCCGGGTGCTGCGGTTGCGCGTCGCCTCTGGGGTACGCCCTAGCCCTATCGCACACAATTCTTGTATCCATGTCATGTTGTAGAGGTTTTGGCAGTGTTTTATAGCCGGCCGCCTGCCTGACGCCAACCCTCTTTGGGAATGCTGTTGCTGGTGACATCCCTCACCATGCGGGTGCCCCTAGGTGCTTGGTGGTATGCACCGAGCCTGTCTTTCCCTTTGCCGGTTTCTACGACACCCCGGATTGCGATGGGGCTGGCACATTCTACGTTTTTCTTTCACTCCCAGGCCAGCATGGAAGAATGTTAATAAATTTTTAGTGAATATTTTTAAGTTGTGTACAATAAAGAATTTTTCTTTCTCTTCTATCGACTTTGAGATTTCGAACGCGTGAGAAGAACCCCTTGCAATGTATTTCGTAAAATTCATCACCAATGCCTACATTTATATTTACGGACTCGTACATATTGCATTACAAAGAATCCTATCTGATGCATTATTCGGCCACATTTGTACACGACTACGGGAAAGCTTAACATTTTAATATTTTGCTTCTATATGGTTGTTCCTGTTGTAATTACATGAATACCTATTATACCTGCCTATTTATATTTATGAATTTTTACATCTGTATAAATCAAAAGTTCGTGTTTCTTTTGAGTTACACAAAATCATATTATTCGTACTTGAGTTTTAATTTTTATACTTTTTCTCACTCATTATTAGGAATTTCAAGGTTGTTTCTTCGAACCTAGCGTTTGTATTTAAATAATAATAAACATAGTTTTTCGCAGGTGAACTGTTCCTCTTCTGGAACCTGTACAGTGCTCCAGTTCTCCTGGCGCTTGTGGCTGGTGAAGCGGCGGCTGTAATGGAAAATGTCACCGACGACGTCATCGTAGGTCGGTGTATCGCTGTCTTGAAGAGCATCTTTGGTCATGCTGCCGTTCCTCAGCCTAAAGAGTGCGTGGTTACCAGGTAAATTATATAGCTTAGAGTTTCTAAACTTTGGAGGTACACGGGTAATCTTTTTTTTTAAGCACACCAGGTTAGCAGTTGACCTCAATCACACCTGATGTTAAGTGAAGATGAGGCCGCAAGTGGTATCGTCTGACCCGAAAACCCCATCTTATTTGAGGGACTGGCTATTTTATCTCTGACAATACAACAATGCTATTAACATTGATGTTTGGCGGCAGATTTAGATAAGATGGTGGTAGTTAGCCAGACGGTCATTTAAAATGGCCTACCACCAACCAAACTAAGTACTAAATATGTACCCCGCTGGGGATCGAACCCGCGACCTCCCAATCGTAAACCCTATGTTGTTTACATTGAGCCACGGAGGTGGTTAGATCTCATCTCAAAACCTCCCTTAAATAGTGATTTGGCACACCAACTTTCAGACTCGAAGTTGATATTGATGAACCACATTTGGCGTCAGTTTTTCAAAGTTAGGTCTGTCATTTTCATGTTTTGTATTACAGTCATATCTACCTATTTTTAATAAACAATGTATTGTGTTTATTGCCAATTCGACTCTCTACTTCTCGATTGAGAGCGGAAGATTTTTCCTATTATATTTCGTCAACTAATGAGCATATTTATCAGATTTCACATATGTTTCGTTGGTTTATAGATGGCGTGCAGATCCCTTCGCTCGTGGGTCTTACAGCTTCGTAGCTGTTGGTTCTTCAGGGACCGATTATGATCTTCTAGCAGCTCCTGTTGTTGGCGAAGACGGCCAAAATCGACTGTTCTTTGCTGGTAAGTATAATCAACAATCTAAGGAATAATTGTGACACCCATAAATATTGCGCGCATATTGTGTATTGATTTTTTTTATTTGCCTGAAAGCTGAAGGCAATTAAATTTGGGCTTATTACTGGACATTACTACTATAGCGCAGACCAAATTTTGAAATGAAGTAATGGTTAGTAACTTGCTGAGAACTACTTTAAGAAACTTATTTTAAAACCTTTTATCTGACTGCATAACATTATAATATAGTCAATTACTCCTGAGACCAAGTTTGTTCTAATGATATATTCTTCAAAATGTATCACGCCTTTTTGACTCTACGAGTACCTACAAAAGAATAATCAGATATAGACATATGCACGAAAAGCAAATTGGCGCGCAGTTGTATAAAAATATAAAACAATAATAATAAATAAAGAACATGGTATTTGTTATGTAGTAATAGATTACGCAAAATAACACCTGATTCGATTAATTATACAAAAAGAACAAGCTTTGCAGCACCTTTAATGGTCTACTCTCTTAATAATAGTTGTGTTGATATACATTAGGCGATTCCCCTCAATAACATCCGATGTTAAGTGAAAGTGAATTTGAGAGACTGTTGGCTATCCTATCTTTATAGCCCATAACAACAATGCTGTCAACATTGCTACACTAATACTGTTATGTGGCTGCCGACAACGCCGTAGTTGTTCTGGGCGGTTAAAATATACTTGGACGCATTGACATGAAGAAGAAGAACATTGCTACTTTGCGGCAGTGGTAGCTAGTCAGGTGGAAGATACTGAGGCACCAAGCAGTCTGAGGACCGGTAATCCTCGATGTTTTACCTTTACGCCACGCCATATTCAAAACTGTTTTTGTGTTTAGGTGAACACACAATGCGCAACTACCCGGCAACAGTGCACGGCGCGTTCCTCTCCGGGTTGCGAGAGGCAGGTCGATTGGCTGACCTTCTGCTGCCTCAGCCACCAATCACAAACGCGAGCGTTGCAGCCGCGACCGCAGCAGCTGCCGCCAGTCAATCCTGATCTTACGCTTGTAAAATGTGTTGAGACTAAGCACATTGAGCACAATTCGTGATATCTGCTTTTTTGGAGGAAGTAAGAATTGCAGTTGGTAACGTTGACCATGATACGTTAAAGATTTCAGTTATAAGTATATACTACTTGGTGTATGATGGAAGGTCGCATTGTTCATGTGCTGCACCCCTGTTATGCATACACTGGTTCCCTGTTAAATTGCCTGCCTGCAATCTACTGTAGCATATTTTAACCGACTTCCAAAAAGGAGCAAGTTCTACGTTCGTCTGTATGTATTTTCTTTTATGTATGTATGATCATCCATATTTTCGTTGTTAACCGATTTTGATGATTATTTTTTATTTGATAGGGTTTAATTTGTTGTTAACTTTGACGGCATAATGATTGTTGCTAAGCTCTGAAGTCGGTTGTTTTGTCAATTTTGGCGGGTCAATTATTCTCTAGTTGTTTCTAGGGAGAAATACATGTTAAGGTCATGGTACTCTTAAGGGTATGTTTTAGTTTATGGATAGACAATTTAAATAGATATTAATAGAAAAATCACTGCTATATAAATACATGAACAAAATATACTACATCGATCCAGCTGCAAGATGATATACGAATGTGCTCTTCGTAATAAAGTGCTAAAGTGACAACACATTTTATTCCTTTGACATTTAATTATGTATTGGAATTTAGAATAATATTTTAGGCGTTAAAATATTTTAACCTGCCGCACATAACATGTAAGTGTAAATTTTTTTGCGACTTTTGTTAAGGTAGAACCAAATTGTAGGGAATAGATAGGCTCGTATAAATTGCGCGTACCTTGAAAACCGTTTTTTTTTTTTTTTTATTAACCGTAATGATTTTGTTAGTAACTCTATTGCATATGAGAAAAAGTTCTTCTGAAATTGAAAAAACGTCAGATGCTAATGGAAGGAAATTATTATAATTTATCAAGAAACCCTAATTATAAAGGGCGTTCTGGAAAAACTGTTTTTGAGGTACTATTACCCTTAAGTCGTGATATAAACATAAGATAATATTGATACAGTTGTATTATTGTATGTGTCTTGCTTAATAAGATCATCTATATATTGGCCACGAAAGCTAGATTGCGCCTTAGGAGTGGTAGTGCAGGGATAAATGACCAAACTGTTTTATAAACACATACCTACCCTTGAAGTAGCAGTATTTACACCACATTAATTCTCAAGCCGCGATCTAGCTTCTACGTTCAGATTAACAAAAAGTATTGTTTTATGCTTCCTTTATTTAATTAAAAATGTTATTACCTGTTTGACAATTAGTAAATTATTATTGTGGACTGTGTTAACTAAACACTTAAGAATAGACTGACCACACGATTTAGACTAATATTTAAAAAGGAATTGATAGCAATCTTAAATTATTGATAGGAGTTTAATCAATGGATTGTAGTAAATTAGGCGCTTTTTTGTTTTTTAGATGAATTCACTGCCGAATGTAGGTAGGCCATCCACGGTTGGAATGGCGACTGACAGAGCGGTGGCGGTTATGGCTTAGTTAAATACTTTACATAATATATATTTGTCTATATTTTCTCTGTGCGAATTGTTAAAGAGTAACTTCAATCTATACCCCTGATTATTTTTATATTTTTAGTTTTTATGTATGCATTTATAATTCCTTTTCCGAATTCATCACTAAGAAATTTTGTACCGCGGTTTCTACCATTCTTTCAAAATGTCACAATCTTTACTAGCTTCCGCCTACGGCTCCACCCTTTGAAATTAGTTTATCGTCCCGCGGGAATTACTTGTAAGTATAGCTGTTTCAGAACATATTCTGGATCAGACATCATGTTAGGCTTATCATGTAAATTAGGTCGTTCTACTTAAACATTGGAATTAATTTTGTAGTCATAGACTTTTCAATTACATTTTTTTCATATGGCTAGATTACGTACACAGTCAATAGATTGTAAGTAATTCGTAATAAATATATAAATTTGTATAAGGGATACCAACAGTCAATAACAATTTAGGGTAAGTACATTTTATGATATACCCATATCGTGCAAAGCAGCAAAACTTATAGGCTAATGACAGGCGTCCGCTGATGGTAATTAGTTATAAATAACAGACATTATTGTATTGGTAGTAGCTACACAAAAGTGAAAAATGTAATTATCGGTAGGATAGTTGGAGGATGGGAGTTAGCGAAGTGCAATGTATGGCGCGGTCAGCCCATGGACGGGTGACTTCTAGAGGCGTTTCAATACGAGTGTTTCCGTGTTTCTGAGGATAAGTTAAATAGTCGATCCCGGTTGTTTTCATTTGAAGGCAGTTGTTAAGCTAAGTCGGTGGTCTAAAGGGATGGCTTAGAAACACTGACTGTCAGATGGATAAATTCACCAGTCCGTACTGGGCCCGCGTTGCGGATTATGGCACATATACTTTTCCAGTAAGAGGAGCCTGTGCCCCAACAGTGGGGATGTGTAAGGCTGTTAATGATGATGATACTGTAAGGACTAGTTAGTGAGACCAAAATACTAAATGGAGATAATATATACATATTGGGTAGCCGTCTTTTGTTTAGGAGTATACATAATTTCGGTGGTAGGTGTAGGGTATACTTGTGCATTATAATCATAATTTATCATTAGCATTCCGCCACCGCTAATGCCTCACCGTGCAATGGTAGAAAATTAGTGAAGTAAGATTCAACAATTAGAGAAGCAATTTTTTGTTCAAGGAGTGTTTACTCATTATTATTTAAGATTTAAATTTTGTAGAACAAGTATAATAAATGAATTTTCATTATTTCGTTGTTTTCATTCCAACCAAATAGTTTGATTGTCCAGTAATAAAATAAAAAAAAAATGAGTATCAAATACAAAAGGTGTGTCTATTGATCGATACGGGAAAGTATTAATTGGGGTATTTGATGCTCTTAAACCAACACACCTGCCTGGATGGATCAAGGCACCTGTTAGCGGTTGAATCAACAATAAATCGAAACAATTAGTCGATCTGAAGTCTGTCTCTCTCACACATGTGCTAGCAAAATGTGTTTCAGACTAAACTTGTTCTTGTCTACAAGCACAGTGCTCTGCGCAAGGTATGGTTGAGTTAGCAGATATAAGTTGTTCTACCTACAAATGAAATCGGATTATGTTTCAAAACAATACACAGGCACTGAATATAGAAAACTACAGTGACGTTAATTATTTGAACATTGAATTTACAACTGGATACTTTCAAATTAAAAATGTGCCTTCATCGTTGGCCTCAACAGGAAAATCCAATTGTCCCTGTGGTATTTTATTTTAATGATGAAATATACATGTGATCTCCCCAAAACCCATACCGAAATCATTATCATCATTTCGACCTTCAATTCTTCTCCTGTCTGTTCAACAGAGCTTCCCTAAGGATCTCCAGTTAGAATGGTCCCAGGTCGTTTGTATTCAGCTAACCCTGCACCCATAACCGTTCTGGGTTTTTATTCGATAAGTTTTATCCAACTACCATATCGCGGTGAGCGATATCACTTCAGCCTGCTAACCTCCAGAGCTATGTTGACGACCTTGATTCTATGGTGAATCAAGTCGTTCTGGATCCTGTCTCTCAGACCAACTCTGGACATAGCCCCGTCCACTTTCCACAGCACGCTGACCAATCTAAAGCATTTGAACTATCCCACCGTCTTCTCAGCGTCCACTGTGAGTCATAAGCAGGTATGGTTCACCGAACAAAATGCGCTTCGCTAATTCAGGAGAAACTTAAGGGCACACATCGGGGCTAGTTAGGCTATACTAGAAGTAGCACCTCTGACATTTTGCTGCATACTGTGGCACAGGTGATGTTGAAGCCAGTCGTATCGATGAAAATATCGTTAATGCCTACTGATTGCCTGTCATAGCAACAAAACCATTAAAACACGGGAGCGCCAATATACGATCGCACTAAAACAACATAACGATGTATTTATTTATAGTGGGTATTATTAATTTTATTTTGTTTACGCACTAGGCGGGGCGAGTGATGGATTTATGGCGGATTTTAATTGCATTTTTAATTATTTTTCAACAACTATGTCCGCCGGCAGCAAATTGAATACATGGGACCGGTGCGATCTTATCTAATGCACCTAGTTATAAAGAATGGTTTTTACGTACTTATTACCGTTTCGCATGACGTTTTTAAATTACAACATTTAATTCTTAACTCAGCGACCCGGCTTTCCTTAGATGACCGTGTGGGTGACGTAAAAAAACGACTAAGTATGGGAGAATCTTTAGACTACCGTTTTAACAGCGATGGGCTCATCCCTTGTTACGTGTGCATTTCTGTATATTTCGATATTGCTTCAAGCATTCTTTTAATGTGTGGGACACCCAAATGCTTTACTAGCAGGCAAGGCACACTTATTCGTACACTAGTTCAGCTAGGAGGGCGTACCCACGGCGTAGCCATACGACCACATTGGATTATTAGGCTTTTAGACGAGACAATATTCACATGAACTCGTCTAGTATCTACTTGACCTTATAGCCCTAAGTATCCATGCCCACAATAGTCCGTTGATCGATGATGGGTCACGTCATACATGAAGTTACATTAAAAAAAAACAAAATCGTTTACAAGAACAGTAGGGGCTTCAATATCCCAACATCTTAATTTCAAATTAATTGCGTTAGGATGTACCAATAAATTTTACCTTCGTTATTATAAGACTCTAGTTTGCTTAGAGTACAGTTTAATTTATACTAAAAGTGTCTTCTATACCGTCCTAACGCTTGATTTTATACTCTAAGTTTCCCTCATAAGGTGTATTTAAGGGGTTACGCAATCGGAGTTAGGCCGTTTTACTAATGAATAGATTAGATTTTACTAGCCCACGCCCATTGATTAACACGGGAGATAAAACTCGGTCTAATGAAGTATTTTTATACTTAGCATTTTTTCACATTGTTAAAGTGAAGTGCCGTGAGCCCCAGAATACAATAGCTATTGAGTGGCGAACGATATTTCAGGTAAAAATTATAACGATGTCAAACACAAATAATAGTTTTTCTTTGAAGTTGGAAAACGTTGAAAAATTTTAATGTGAAGTGATATTTATTATTTGTAATAAATTGAGCAAATAGGATCGATGTGGAAAATGATACAGTGGGTAGGTCCATGAGTTATGATCAACTTTTGATGTTGAATTATTTGAATTACACTGCAGGGATATAGGCTTTCCCTCGTATAATAAGGGATTATGGGCCATAAGTCCACCACGCTGGCCCAGTGCGGGTTGGGGACTTCACATGCCTTAGAATTTTTACTTCTTAGGCATGCAGGTTTCCTCACGATGTTTTCCTTCACCGTTTAAGAGCAGTCGGATAAATACACATCAGTAATTAAATTTGAAGACTCATTGGTACATGGCCTGCCTGGGAATCGAACCTGGACCTCCCAAATTGGGAGATCGTGTCTTAACCGCTGAGCCCACCGACGCTCAACTGTGTTAAAAGCTAAATATCTTCGAAACGACTTAACCGATTTCCATCAAACATGGCTGATAAACTATCTCATTTAGTTTTTAATATGAAAAAAAACTGCACTGAAATTGGACCACGGTTTACTGAGACAAGTCCGGACAAAGACGTGGGAGGTTAATAAAATTATAGTAGGCCATTTGAAGAGCGCCGAATGTACCACTGCTTGCCGTATCAAATATAGTAGTACCTAAAGGACTAAGATATTGTATTGTAGGATATGTAATGAATCGCTTAGGCTATCTATAGGTCTCATACTGAAGAGGTAAGGCTGGCGACCAACTGTAAGTTTTCAACTCCCCCATGGCGGGTGCCATGTATTCGACGGCATTATGATTGTGTGTGTGCGTCCAGTCCATGTTCGGAGGTATCAATAATGCGTGGTCCGATTTGAGTACGGTTTGTTTACGAGTATCTTTAAGTTTAAAATATGGGAAAGGTTCATAACTATGTTTGATGACCATCAGCCGTTTCGTTCGTTTAACTTTAACATAGTTGTTTTGTATACCTGGCTGAAATGATTAGTTTTAGTTCGTCAGGGGGTTTTTCAAATAATTTATGTTTTTCCTATTCTATTCCTAAACAAATCCACGGTAATTTTTGAAACACCCAAACACTAATGTTTGGGATATCTCTAACCACCCCATTTGGAACAAACAAACGTTAAGTATGTAAGAGGTAGTATGAGCTGGTTAATTAAATGAACTGTGGATTAAGGCATCAGCAATGTGGAATAAACAAATTATATGTATAGGTAAATAGGTCTAGTAGGTAAGTTGTTCTTTGATCATGAGTACCTAATATCATGAATGATACAGTGTTGTAGTATGTACATATGTGAGACTGCCGTTTTCTAAATTGGCCTTACCAGGAATCGAATCCGAGAATAGTTTGATCGCGGTAGCGTCATCAATCTACCTTTTCTTGCATTGTCAAATGCCATACTTTTCAATTACCTATCGCATAGAACTTGCGTCATAAGATCAAGTCCTAAATCACTAAAATATCCCAATGCTTTATTTTACAATTTAAAACAAACGTTAAAAAGGTCCCTCGGAACAAGATTTCATCCTCTTTACCGAGATATCCAAATTCCCTGCACAGCCTTTTTATTTAAATAAAATCCTACGATAACACGGAGCCCCAAATTCAGGGAACACCAAGATTTCCCTAGCTGTAGCCCAATATAAACTTTGCTCAGCCTTTGTCCATGTTGATATTCATTTGAACAGACCTGACCTATATCCGAGGCAAATAATATTTTCCCTAAGTTATTAAAAGAAAGAGCCAACGTCTATATTTATTTAGGTATCCTACCTATTTCACTATTCCCTTTTTCATTTTATAAGCATTGTCGTTCTTGTATTATAAGCATTGTACTCATTTATAAAATATGAATATATATTTCATTGTTCTATACCGTACTTTAAATTCCCTAGTACCTGCGGCTCGTGTCACAAAAGACCACTCGTGTTGTAATGACTCACATTACCTGATAGTTATAAATTCGTTACATAAATACCGCGATTTTTTGACTATCTAGTTCTTCTTTTGTTTTGAACTGTATATATGAATCAGACCCAGTTGAAGACTGCGTTTGCGTCTGTTTTAAACGTTCCCGTATACCTATGGCGTTTAACTATTTATTTAGTGCAAAATTTGCATGGGAGATACCTAGGGAGTTTTACCATACGAAAACGGAGAATGAAAATGAACAGAAGATTTTGGTATTCAAGTATTTTTACTACCTATCTGTTTTGATAATGAATGATATAATGCTAGATAAATGATTAAATTTAATTTTAAATTTTCTGTTTTGTAATAAACATATTTGCCAAGTTGGACATATAATACGAGTATGATGTTTTGTTATTTTTTTTTTAAGCACAACGGGTTAGCACTTGACCTCCTTCATACCTGATGTTAAGTGAAGATGAGGCCGAAGGTGGAAGCGTACTGACCCGGAAACGCAAATATGGGTAATGGAGATTTCTTCTTCTCCCTTAACAATAACACGTTAAATATAGTTTGAAAAATGTGGATTTTCAGTACTCATATTAAAACAGATATCCTGCATCGAATTGTCAATAGGTAAAAGATTTATTTCATAATTTATAAAATATCACTTGCAAACGTTACATTTTTTAACTTAACACTTTCACGGACACTGAACGCCTATAGACGTAATAGCAATAAAACCTCTATTGTGTCTGGTTCACAGTCCGTAAATGTGTTAATATTGAACTTACTGATCATTCACAAAGCTGACTCCCCAGACTGTACACATAACCTACGAGCAAGAAACGGAAGGGTTGCTCGTAGGTTATGGGTTAAATTTTGTAATTCGACAAAAGTAAGCAAAAATATATAGTATATTGCACAATTAGACTGAATATCGCCGAGCGGCCTATGTCCCTGCTTGCTTATTATCCAAATAGTCGAAATTTTATAATAGCCTTTTGTAAATATTTTTTTTTATGCACAACGGGTTAGTACTTGACCTCAATCACACCTGATGTTGGTGGAAGGTGGTGGAATTTGTGTTATTGTGAAGGTTTTGAATTTATTTAAAGGCAAATTTTGAATGTCTACGGAACCTTATTATATGAAGTTTGTCCTCGAATTTGTGTTTTGTAATTTTATTAAACACAAGTAAGTTCTGGAGTCAATCTTTAGTAAACCCTACAATCTTGGGATCTTCAAGAGTAGGATGAATGAATAGGCATCTACTGAGATCCCGTGCTTCATCTTTAACACATTGTCACTTTCCATTAAGGGTGATTGTGGTCAAACGCGTATCCTTAGTCATAAAAAAGTTCTATATTAAAAATTGCCTTCTAACCTACGCCACACATTCCTTGTTCTATTCTCCGTTACAATTAACCCTACCCGCCTTAAAAAAACCTACGTGGCGCATCCGACAAACGAGGAATTAATATCGTACTCCACCGCCATTTGTAATTCAACTCCCCTCTTTTCTCTTCGGGTTTTAGGCTAAAGTCAACCTCCGATTTTTTGTCGCAATATTTGGGCTGCGGAACTAACTCTCTGATTTGCATTAATTTTCAAGGGAGAAATTGTCTTATACGCGAAGTTGAGCAGGCGAGTTGGCGATAATAATATCATCATCATCAACTGACATAAAATACTAAAAGTCCACTACTGGACATACATTACAGCCTTTCCCATGGAGCAATTTTCATCGCGATAATGATATACACATTGCGCGATAATGAAAATAATTATTGAGCATTAAAGTTTAGAATACAAAGCATACAATACTAATACACTTTATTGCACAACAGAAAATGATGATTTGCAGCCTGTTGGGATCATTGCACCAATAATCGTCGCTGGTCTACTGTTCCTGTGATGAAAACTACGCAACATATCAAGTGAAATTGAGAATTCTGAGTGTGTACCTCATGCACCCTAAGAAGAATTCTTTGTGGTATCTAACTCTAAAATGTAACAGGAAACGCAGCTAGGATCGGCCGTCTATACAAGAGCGACAAGTGGGTGGATGAGCTAACTAGAACACTCCATGTGCACATAGGTACACTTATTGAGCAAGCCGGCAATTATCCAGCCGGAGATGTCCGATAATTACGTCAAATGTTAATTAAATTCTGTGAAAAAAGATTCACAATACGGTTTTGGAATTTATTACGTCAGCAAGTTTGGTTTGGCCCTTATCAAGTCCTGCGTTTATTTTTCCAGTAATTATGCGTAGGAATATTAATGTTTACTTACTCAAATTTGGTCGAAAAAAAATTAATATTTCTTTGGAGTTTTCGAGGAACGAGTAAGAATAAATGAGATAAAATTATTGTTTGCTTGTCATCTTTACACTCGGCATCACTGTATGTTTTACATTACGTTATTAGTAGGTATACATAAATAACTGTTAGGTGCTACTTAACATAGTTGACGGTTATGATTAACCTACCAAAATTCTTGATCAATTAGAAATTTGTAATATTTTTGTCGATACAAGAATATCACAAATTGCTGAATGAATGAATGTATGCTGGTAATAACCTTTGCCTTTTGATTTTTAAACGACTTCAAAAAGGAGGAGGTTCTGTATTCGGGGCGTATTTTTACTGTTTTGTTGATTGTGTATTTTATAGGCTAGGCAGGCACCGACTTCAAAAAGTACCTATTGTATATATTTTTAATTTCATTATTATACCTAACTATTATTGTATAGCATATAACTTGTATTGTATTCTCATTATATATAATAGTGTACATCTATCTATAAAGAACATTCTGCTCTGGTTTATTATTTTATACTTTTCAGTTATTATTATTGCAGTAGTTTAATTAAATTACTTTTTCCGGGTTTTTTGAAGTCGTTTTTTTTTAATCCTTTTTTTACATAGTTAACCAAAATACCAATGCTGTGCAGTTTCGCGACACAGTAAATACGCCGATCTGAAATAAAGGCAACTTGAATTTAACTAGACAGACTGCGGCAGCCCCCGGTCATTTAACCTGAGCGATTACTTGATATGACTGACACCATTTTATGATTAACTCCCAAAACAATAATAATTTGGTCTGTATTTTATCTGCAAATAGATGTAACTAAGTTATGTAATTGTTTTAGTGCATTCTTGATTGGATTTGCGCTTAATAAAGTTGTCTTGTTTTTAACTGACTAGATTTCATGCATGCATCAATAAAATGGCCCTATAATCTTAGATTAATAAAATTAATTACTAACGTTTAAGGATTTCGTAAGCAAAGCAAATGGCAGGAACGTATAACTCTTATAATAAGAAGCCGTTTAGGTTACAGCAGGTAACATATAAATCCACATACATAGGTTCATACCTACATACTAACACCGAACCGAAACCGAAAACAGCCCGTGTAAAAAGATTATTGTAGCTTCAAAAATGTGACTGCATGATGTCAGCGCCATCCATTTCAAAGGTAGGTAACGCTCAAGTATTACTTATGAATAATTGCTTTGTAAATAGTTCAACCTATTTACAAGAGATGGCGCTGAACGTTGCGCACGAGTTCCGAATACGTCGCCCTCTTACGACCGCGTGTGGAACTATGATGAACTAAAGATGAGTGCGTCGCTTCACCTCTATTTACAATTCTGAATCAGATAGAAAGTTTCCCACATTTCACATAGATAGCGCTGAAAGTAAACTTGCAGACTGCGCGCAATAAGTAGATTTTATTAGAATTAGTAAAAATGCGAAGTAAATAGAATCAGTAGGTACCTACAACCATTTCTAAGTTTTTTGATGAAAGAAAGTGTTGAACAGTTATCTGTTTACCCATTGTATTTTGTTTATTGTAAGAGCATTCAATGCCTTCATAATGTGTCCATTTTTTTAAATAGTTCTTTCTCATGGTGTGCCAAATTACTCTGGGTAGCAGATAGACTATATTACCTGTAGAATTTCTGGCACGTAATTAAATAAACATCTTGCAGAAATAAATGGCGATGGGCTCATGTATGCTTTTCTGTAACAGCGTGTTAGAGATGTCGATTGCAAATCCGTAAAAGGGTGATAGTTAAAGCAATTATAGAACAATAAATAAATATATAAACAGACAGACTACTCACTGCTCCTTGTTGCTTTATTCTTTACTAGCTTTCCGCCCGTGGCTTCGCCTGCGTGGAACTTTATCGCGGAAATTGGTTTATCCCACGGGAACTTTGTCTGGATAAAAAATATCCTATGTTTTAATCCAGGGTATGTTCTACCTATATATCCAATTGATCCAATTCCGTTCATCCGTTTCGCCGTGATTGAGCAACAAACAAACAAACACCCAAACTGTCGCATTTATAATATTAGTTAGATTTATAATATTTTTTAGCCCCACACCACATAATTAAAAGGAGAGGATTAAGTTTTTCGCGCGTATTTATGTATATACCTATGTAGGTACATGAGAGTCTTTATTCCTTGTAGCATCCAAACAGCTGTATGTATTTTAATTAATGATGTAACGTTAGAAGTGTCATAGGATAGTTTACGTCACAAAAAAGTAAACAACGGCGGACATAAGTTAGTCAAAAGGAAAAAAAAAACTATTCGTGGTCTACCTACAACATAATTGTATCATAGGAAAAGGCTCATCATGAGGATTTGTATATTACAAGTGAGACATCAGTATAGTATAGTTAGCATGCGTGAGGACCTGGGTTATATCTTTTTAGTTAGTTTTTTATACAGTCGGGTGTTTAATTAGGTGATTGTTAACTACACTCATCCCTATAGCAAAACCCAAGCGGCCCCAGCTTACCATTACCAATTTTTATAAGTGACTTAACTGATTCCAGTCCCACACTGAGGATGCATACCTCGACCTAGGTACAAAACAGGTAGATAACCTTCTAACGCCTTTCTATTAAACAGGAAAAGAAAGTTTATTTGTAAGCAACTTCCGCGATTATGATATGAAATGGAACACGACCATGTGGGTCAAATGTCAAGGGTAAGAGCGATCACGGCTCCATGCAGCTGTCAGATGAATAACAATAATAATGACAAATAATTAACAAACGCAACGGACCTCAAATTCCAAACAATATAAAAGAAATTCTATTGCTTTTAATTTATTTCCATATGATAGCTCAAACTAAGTTAATGTCTTTGATATCTTGCAAAACAGTGATTGCAATAATGTCCTTACTATCTCTTATAGTGTTCATAATAATTTTATTTCTAACTACAGTTACATCAAACACGCAAGAACAAACTCCAAAATATTCATCGTCTGTGTTAAATTTCAAAGAATTCGTAAGTGGTGTAATTAATGAACAGAGTACAAAAATACAAAACTTACTAAAAAAAATACAGACAAATGCTCAAACCGTCTTGAATAAAATAGATGGGATTAAAAGGGTTCCAAAAAATAATAAAAACAAGGATAAAGAAGACAGAAACCTGAGAGCGACAAAGATAGAACCACAACTCGAATCACCAATAGAAAAACTTCTTAGAACTACTGGTACAACAGAAACAGACAGAAGTGTTGAATCGAGAAGTTATTCCCATTATACGACTGCAGATTATGGAGTAAGTGGAAATGGGAATTATCACTCGTCAGGAGCACCAGCTACGCCAACTTATCATCACCATTCCATAGGATTTGATCCAATCAATATAATGGTGTCTGTCTCCTTGATATCATTCCTCCTCCAAACACTCCAAGGTTTATTAAGCAGAACAAGATTGCCGACACCAGTCATAGAAGCAAGAAATTTGCATCCAGTGGATGACTGGGTTAAGGAGTTTGAGCAAAATTCGAAACTTAATAAGGTTGAGAAATATACGAAGAAGAAATATCCGAAGAAATATTATGTTCGCTAAATGATTCGCTGATAAAGACTTCGTTTAATTCACTATTTATTCTACACTTGGTTATTTTTAAGATAAGAGTGTATTAGATTAAAGTAACATTGCAGATAGACACAATCTCACTAGGTAATAATGTAAATTTACGTAAAACTCTAATATAAATTAAAAGCATTTACATAATTTTGTTTGCTCCATTTCGGCTTTGGGTAAGTACTTACTATAACTAATTGCAGTTCATGTCCCGTGACATAATTTCCATTTCGTTTAGTGTTTTACGACTCATAAAACTGAATTAAAATACAGGCAAATTGCTCTCTAAATTGTGCGTAGGTGTAGCACTAATCATTATTCACCATTAGTTTAATCTTTGACCCGCTCATCGTCCCACAAAAATATTTTAGGCACTCCCTAAACTTTATATTCACCTATACCCATTTATCGCTGTATTATATTAGCGAAAAACGTTGCTCGGTGTATGTAACGCTCAAAGGCTTTACAAAACAAAAATACAAATATCTACTTTCAAATAAGTTTCAGAATTTAAAAAAAATCCAGCTAAGTGCGTGTCGTACCACGCGCGGTGCAGTGTTTTGTAGTTGCCCGTCATAACATTCGGACTTAGAAGGAGGCTTTTTGTGGTTTGAAAATTAATTATCAACTTAAAGTATATTTTATAAGTTTTTTAACTATTACTTAATAACTTGTAAACCTTTCCTTTTAACTTTTGTTGTAACTGTGATAGTTTTTCCTTTTAACTTTTTTTTTATATACCTACTACTGCAGTAAATTTTTTTATGTATCCAATAACAACGGCTTAGCTGGCAAGGGAGGGGCAAAGGCACACGCAAAAATCATAATATTTCTCAAACAGATCCGTGAATTAAGAAACTGTTCACGATAACCTCTAATATTTTTCAACGACCTATCCGACGACCTTAATATGTTTTTCCATGACTTTATTTTATTATTTATGGGTGTGATTAATAGCTATACCAGTGCTAAGTTACAGTTTTCTAGTATTGAGAGCCTCTGAGCTAAACCACGGACAAAGGGATAGACAAACAGACGGACATGGCGAAATTATAAGTTATTGACTACGGAAAATTGCTCTTACTAAATTTGGTTTGATGCCATTCACTTTGCTGTATTGTCACACATTGATATAAGCCATGCACCAAGTGTGTAATTTGAGTCTAGGAAACAGGAGGAGCCGTTATCTGGTGAATATTGGGCTTTGTGGACTCAAATTAGCTCAATCAAACATGTCTGTAGTCAAACTATATACGATACATACCAATTAGCCGATAACTGCCATCTAACCACTTAATTACAATGGCATTATATTCAGTCAAATTGTTAGTAGATAACCAGAGATGTGTGAGGTATAGCTGAGTGGTGCGAGGATGCGTGCCGAAGCCGTGAAACGAGGTGAGTGTTTCCACCAGAGATGACCGAGGTAGCTATGTGGTGCGAGGATGCGTATAACGACGCTGTGAAACTGTGTGCACATGTGCGGTGCGAGGATGTGTAGCGGGCTCTTTTGAGATTTCTCGCTCGCGTCCATCCCTAGCACACATCCCTCGCACGTATTCCTCGCACGCATTCCTAGCACACATTCCTCGTGTACATCGCTCAATTGTTTTATACGTACAAAAACCTCGCTCCGCTAAACCGTTTCCGCTAAGGAGCTGCGCTGAGCGAGGCTAGGTACTTGAAGCTATTCTATTGGCTATTAACAAACATATCCCTCGTCATGCATCCTCGCAATTTCTGATGGAAACGCAGCCTAAAAATACGTAATTTTTGTGGTGTAAATTCCTTTAATCTTAAGGTTCCCGATTTTTTGTAGTATATCCTACTACAAAAAACCGGGAACTTTAAAGAGTACCCATCAGTAATAGAATAGGTAAAAAAGCTTTCTAACCAATCCGTAGCTTGCTTTAGGTATAGTAAAGTATTTAGTTATAAAACCTACCTGAAATATTGCGTTGTAGATGATGCTAAGATGTCCTAAACAAAAAGTGTCAAAATAAAATTTTGAAAAATATATTTTTTTAAGAAATATTAAGAAGTGAGGGGACGTCATAATACACACTAGAAATGTAAAATATTTGAATTGATATACAATCTCTAAGACTAAGCTAAGCGGTTAATATCTAAAATATTTTGGATACGTGGAAAAAATCACGGTAGTAGATATAATGACATTAAAAGGAAAACTATTAAGATAAATAGATGTTACAAGTTAATGAGTAATGGTCTAAAAACTTGTAAAATGAATTTTCCGTTGAAAATTATTTGTCGAACAACAAAAAGCTCCCTTTTAAGTCCGCATATTGTGAGGGCAAGTACGGAACCCTACAACGCGCGGCGCGTGGCCCGACACGCACTTGGTCGGTTTTTTCATTGTAAATTTAAACACCTACGTTCACGGTATCTAGACTGAAAAAATTGCTTAATTTTTTGCATGTATTGTCCATTCTGGTTTGTATGAAAACAAGTTACTATCGCTTGCTCTACATTTTTTTTAAGTTTTAATAAACTTTTCTATTACTTTTTTTTTATTATGCACATCGGGTTATTACTTGACATCAATCACACCTGATGTTAAGTGAAGTTGAGGCCGAAGGTGGAAGCGTACTGACCCGGAAGCCCCATGTTATTTGGGGGACTGGCTACCTTATCTCTGACAACCGGAACACAACAATGCTAATAACATTGCTGCTTGGCTGTAGATTTAGATAAGATGGTGGTAGCATTTACAATGCCCTACCACCAACCAAACCGAGTACTAAACATGTACCCCGCTGGGGATCGAATCCGCGACCTCCGATTGGTAAACCATATGTTGTTTACATTGAGCCACGGAGGCGGTTGTAATTTAATCAACCTTTTACACTTAACATTTTTGTTAATTATTAAAAAAATAAATATTGTCATTGTTACACAGCTTGGTAATAACAATAATAATGCCTACACTAAAATTTTAGGATCGAATACCTACTATAGGAATACCTTTGTGAACTTGTGTGTGTGTGATTTCAGTATTATGTTACGTAACTATTGTGATATTGTAAATAGCATATCATCTTTGTAGGTACAAAATAGACGAGAATATACTGGAGGCCGTTACCGGGGTAACTGTCCTCACCATACCCGGCGCTTTTGTTGTCGGACCAAATATCGATGGACCCAATACGTCATTCAGCTTCCAGGAAATATAACCGTGGGCAATGTTGACTGGTTGACATTTTGGTTTGTCGTATAGTGGGCTACTAATCCACGTAAACTATTTGAGAATAAATATCAAGATTTTCTTTAACGTCTTAGGTTTTTGCAATTCATCAGCATTACACGTCCCCACTGTTGGAATAGGGTCGAAAAATTATTTCAACAAACCTTTTAGTTCGTGTAGTAAACTACACGATGCACCTATATTTTTTTCACATGGATAGAGTACCTGCCAGTGATAAAATAAAAACGTTTTCTAACAAATCGGTAGCTTGCTTTAGATATAGTATAGGTATTTAGTAATAAAACATAGACTCTTAGATTAAAATTTACCACTCTGAATTTCATTGCGTCGGAGAATATAGTTAGAACTCCGGTAACTATTCTCAAAAAATCGATCAATAACTTCTTTATATTTACGAAAAATTACACCAAGCGTAAATATTACGACTCAATGAACTATTTTTAGAAAATATAAAGTAGCCATTTATCATTTTTTTAGTTTTTCAAAATGTCTGGGGCGTACCCCAAGGCGGTATTCTAGGGCCTGTTTTATTCCTTTTGTACATCAATGATATACCTAAAAAATCAAAGCATAAGTACATAATGTTTGCCGATGACAAAACAACTGATAAAATCTGACAACATACCTAATTTAAACAAGGCTATAAATTACGAAATGAAATTAGTAATAAACTGGCTTAGTGCTAATAATTTGATAATTAATATAAATAAACCGAAACTGATGCAATTTAGGACATACAGATCACATACCCTTTAATATTAATTATAATGGTAATAAAAATGACAAAACAGATACAACTAAGTTTTTAGGAATACATGTCGACAAATTCTGTAGTTGGAAGTTTCACATAGACAATATATGTGATCGGCTAGATAAATTTGTCTATGCCCTCAGTCGCCTTAGTAACACTTAGGGTACAGATGTAGGGCTAACGGCGTACCATGGCTATGTGTCATCTGTATTAAATTATGGTCTAATGTTATGGGGAAAGTCTGTAAATATAAATAGAGCATTTATTGTCCAAAAAAAGTGTATAAGAGCCTTATGTAGAATACACTTCTTAGATTCTTGTAAACCCCTGTTTAAAGCCTTGAAAATACTACCCTTGTACATAAGACAAATTTGTACATTTGTTCGTGAGCACCCTGCATATTTTGAAAAATATGGCGATGTATTACAAAGGAAAACTAGACTCAAAAATAGACTTCTTTAACCTTTGGTTTGACTTGACATGTATAAGAAAAATTCATTTTGTGTGGCAATTAAAATATTTAATAATCTACCTGACATTTTTAAGACATTCCCATTAAATCAATTTAAACGTAAACTCTTCGAATGGCTTCTGGACAAACGCTATTATACAGTGTGAATGAATTTCTCAATGTTAAATTTAAAATGAAATCATAAAGCTTGATATGGATAAATTGAATTATATAAATAAAAATAATTATGACATTATGTATGTATAACACTGAAGAACAATTCTTCAGTGTTATACAATTGTGTTTATTATTGAATTTATTTTTTATGTGGTTTATAGAATCACAATGTTTACATGCCGATTTGGTAGAATATAGAAACTTAACTAAGATTATAACACCTGTACCTACATAACTATATTCTTACGTAAATAAATGATTAGTTACTTACTTACTTACATAGTCGATTACAAAGCTCCTTAAAAAAGATTAAAAAATCTATTGTGTCTTGTGATGTAAATAAATAAATAAATATCCGTGGACGTACACAGCGCCATTTAGTTCCACACTAAGCATCTAGGCTTGTATTATGGATATAAGGTGGTTGATATACTACACAAATACTTGTTTTTTGTAAATAAATGAAAAACATCGATAACTCGGGTAGACATGTCCGTATTAAAAACAACCTTCGAACTTCGTATATATTCGAACCCGCGACCTTTTGGTATAGCAGTTAGCATTTCTAACTATTACACCAAACGTCGTATCCCGAAACTTGTGATATACCTGATTATTACACGTGATGTGTGAAACCTTAGATCTTGTAAAAGAACGTAGTACCTAAACAATAACAAAAGAAATAAAGCTAGCCAACAAAGTATCAGTTTCTGTGGATATTGCATTAGTACACAAAATCCATATTGGCGGGACAAATTGAGTGGTTCTCACGGTATCGAATATCGAGGCTCTTGAGGATATCATCCTTTTGTTTGAGCGGTGGCTAAGTAGGTAAAAGGAAAGTATTCCTTCATCCTTTCTATATAATTGAGTAATAAATAGTGTAGTTTATATGTTAAGAAATATAGAAATATTAGAAAATTATTTTGACATTTTTTTTATGTAGATTGTTCGAGCTTTGGCGTAGAAGTGGGTGAACGAGACAACAACTTGATACAGCTTTATAGATTAGTAGCTGTTACCCGCGACTTCGTCCGCGTAGATATCGTTCTAAGTACTACCAAATGGGTCACTTTTTGAGTCACAAGGAATCCCACTAATAAAACCTATCTAACAGGAACCAGTCCCGAGTAGAGTCAGTAACCGAGATAAAAAGTAACCCTTGTTTTTCTTTCTTTCTTCTTTCTTTCTTTCCATATGTTAATCCAGATCCAAGTCTGTCTACTTACCAAATTTCTACTAAATCTGTCCAGACGTTTATGCGTGAAGAGGTAACAAACATCCATACATACACACATACATACGCACACACAAACTTTCTCATTTATAATAATTAGGTATTATGATTTGAGATAAGAATCTTAAATTTGGATTTTAAATTTTGAATCATTTCATTAGAATAGTGACGTAATGATCGGTTGCCGCTTATGTCCAAAGAAAGGTGCTACGGGAGGCGCTGAAGGGTTAGGGGCGGTGGGGAAGATTAGATACGTCATGCATAAACATACATATTTTGCAGATTAAGTCACAAAAATGCATTAAAATTGTGTGACACCAACGCGTTTGTAATAGGTTAAAAAATCTATATCAGGTCTTCAGCATCCTGCTACCGCGCAGATAACACTACTGGTCACAAATAACAAGCGAAGCCGGGATAAGTTCATTAAAGATCTATTTTCATGGGTCTTTGTGACTATATTGACTCTTAAATTTCACAACTTACTCGTCTATAATTACATTTTCACTTGTAAGTGATAAAATCATAATCGCATGTCATAGTGAGGCGACTATTATTATTATCCATTGGACCTCATTAAAAATAAAAAATATTTTTCATTTTAAATAATCTATTTTGTTAAAGTCATTTATGTAAAATATTAAATGAATGAAACATATTAGTACTAAGCAGGCGTAGCCAACACTAACGGCTTACAGGCGCAACTGGGATAATATTTAAAAGAGAACATGTATCCGGATTCGGATCTTTTATTTTAAAATTAGAACATTTTAGTGTCGGCTTATGGTGATTACAACAAAAGTCCCCATCGTACACCAGACGGAGCGGAATACAATATGGTGACCAATATCTCTTCCCCATTTCAGATCAATCCATTTTTCGTGGCTTGCCCATGGTCCAATCATTTGGTCTGATAGCACAATCAAATTTACTCTTAGCTCTACACGATGCGATGTCCCGAATTTTACAGAAGATCTTTGCTTATTTATCAAATATTTGCTTATGTAAGATCAGTTCATACCATACACATATCATAGCAGTGGACGATATGATGATGATGATACACATCGACACGTGAATAAATAATGACATTATCGCCACGTGTCGCTTGTCTGTAGTGGGTATAAAAACCTTTCCAGATTATCACCAAAGTGTGGAGTTCCTAAACATTCTCACGTACCTACTAAGCCCCATGACGTAGGTTAATGCATCGCAGCGCTATGGCGTGGATATTAGATCCCTCATAAACTATTCATGGATCTGAAGTATTGCCGTGTTTGTAGATATTTCAAACGAAGCAATTCTTTCCTAGATTAATTGAAAAGTAACATAGATGGTCTTAAGCGCCTGCATATTTATTAACAGCAAAAACTCTCGAATCATTTTATCATAGCATTTTATTAAAATACAGGCGCTTTGAGTATATGATTTTTATGAACGCCTGTAAATTTGAGAATGGCAATTTATAGTGTGAGATAAATTGTTGTATTCGAATTATCATAAACCTCTAAAAGACGTCATCGTGCATACATACAATTATTTTGAGATGTGAATCTCTCAAAGAGTGACAGTTTGAAAGGCAGTGAAATGTATTAAAATAGACCAACTTTTTTTTTGGTATAGTTTGCTCTATCTAAATTTAAACACAGAAATAAAATAAATACATTCATAAAATTCGGTTGCTAACATGTTTGAATCACAAAAAATATTTAGATATTTCAACTCTTTGAATATCGCAATGCCACAACTGACAGCTCGCTACACCTTTAATAACATTGTCCCCTACGAAATCTGATTGCTTTATCACGCATTTCATAATCTTAACAATACAGCTGTCAAAAAATTAACACCATTGCAAATGTAACTTGGAATTGGAAGGAACCCTTTATCGCTTGCGATTCCATTATATAACATTCAGCTGTCTTTTTTCATCAAATCTATTTTGTGTTAATTTGACAGTTAGTTGACAGAAGTGAAAAAAAAAATAGATAAGTATATTGTTATCTTAATCTTGCGTCTATGAAAACGGTGTTACCGAAAATGGATCAAAGGATTGACCACAGGTAAAAAAAGGGACTTCCAACGAAGTATCTTGGGATAGAAAGACGTACTTATAAAATGTGCAGGGGTAATAATATTTTAGTGGCAGGTACAGTTATGTGCAATAATATGTACATATATGTAAAATCGATCTTTAACAACATGCGGATCTTAGGATTACGAATTTTGTGCGTTGTGGTTTCAGCACCTAAAAAGAATAGAACCAACCCGTCTCGTCCGTGGGTGTTGTAAAACGCGACTAAGGGACTTTCCACCAAAAAACGTCTACATAGATGTACTCGTTCTAACGGCGATGGGCTCACTCCATGTCACGTGTATATTTCTGTATAATTCTAAAGGTGAACCGCGTATGTTGTTTCAAGCATTAGACTCTTAATGATTGGGATATCTCTGACCTTATTTGGGATAAAAATAAAGGACGAATTTTATTATGTTTATAGGCTAAAGAGTTTAATTTATCTACATATATACATATTGAAAAATCTCCACCGACAAGAGCATGGCTCTTAAATCAGATGATGATGATATACATATTATTGCACGTCACCATAAAATTATTTGTTTGGTTTTTTCTTATACGTTTCAGGAGTTGACGTGGTTTTCGGGCATCATCCTGCATTGATCTTAGTTTTTTGGGGTATTGTAAACCTGGCTCCGCAATGAGAGGCTGCCTCTCGTTCAATTCAAATTTTAACCCCTTGAACTATAATATGAGAGTGCTGCTGGTCTGCTCAAAAGGCTACCCAGACATACTCTCTGACATTAAAACGAGCTGTGGAAAATTCCCTAACTTATGTCTAAATTTAGACGGGTACCTTTTACCTACATTTCGCCTCACATATCCTAAATCCTTTTTCGTGTGGAAATAATCGACATTTGTCATGGCTTCTGCTGGACTGAAGCTCCGCGTGAGTTACCTACAGTAAATATATCTAAAACTCCTTTTCGGTCTGGATCGTGGCGCATCATCATCCAAATAAATGAAAACCCCTTGAAACTTAGCCCAGCAACCAGTTAGGGACTACCCTACTAGGGTAGGGATACTACACTAGTAGTATCCGCGGGGATACGGCGACAGACGTGGAATAAGCGCGTTCATCAGGTTTATCCACCTCCACCACCTTTATCGAACAGTTCCACTACTTCTTAAAGATATGCATTTTAATTTGTAACAGAATTGTACAACACAGGTAATATCCAGTATTATAAGTGTGGCTCAAATATTTGAGTTCAAAGACACTGGCACAACATTTAATCATCCGTTATTTGGACACATGTCACGGGAGACGTATCAAAAGTCCCGTTGTTTGACAACCCTTGTACTCAATCTAAATTCAAATACGCCGAGATGAAATTTGTATGTCCAATCTAAACATTCATTAGAAAATTTCAAAAATTCCATTCAAACAGAACAGCCCTCTCGTTAAACCGCTTAAGCTAATTATATAAAACATTGCTGTGCGAGGGCACAAAGCTTGCATTTGCCTTTATTTTATCCCCTATATATGCACATAATAAGAGCTCATTTTGTCGGGATGTTCCCCTTTGCATAGAATATTTGTTTGATCTTCCGCCAAGCAGGAGGGGCAGGTTGCGATGTGCATCGCAAGCTAAACTGTTATGAACATACTCGTACCATGAAATAACGATGTTTGAAGTTATACGTATTTATCTGTTAAAATCATATGGTTAACATTTGCACATAAAATAATAGGATCAACAAATACCAATAGCTTTAAGTCTATGTTGATGGCGCACAGTCTTCTCAAACTAGAGACGGTATGGACGACAATTTGTATGGGTGGGCATTAACTCGTTAATCCGTTAATCGTTAATTAACGAAGTTAACAAAATGCTTAACGGATTAACTTTTAAGTTAACTCAAAAAAATGTTAACGGACTCGTTAATTTCCGTAAAATTTCCCCAAGTCCGTTAATCGTTAATCTAGTACATACTATTTGCCTAAACGATACCACACGCGCCGCGCTGCCTAAAGTTCGAAGGACAGAGATAGTTAAGTGGCGGAGGCAGCAATGCGAGTAACAACGACGATGATGAGGAAGATTTTTTCAATTCTGTTACACTACTAAAGAAAAACCTAAGAGCCACAATTTTTTAAAGAGTAAAGCTCAAAGTCTCGTCAAAATGTGGCTAGATATGAAATTAAAAGACTTTCAAAAAAGAAAAGTTTCGGGGTACACAGATATCAAGTACTGAGGCACATTTTTCATTCACGCTGACTTTTGAGAGGTCACTTCGCATTTTTTTTAATCTAATAAAACTACGTCATTCGTGTTTTGGCTATAATAAATATACGGGGCATATCGTATAGATTTCCATGTATTTTTTCCACAATCACAAATGCAGGCGTTTTCACTAAAATATTTTTTGCAAAGGACATTTTACGAAGGACAAACTTTAAATATAATACTGCTATACCCTCAAGCGTTGCAGTTCAACGTCTTTTTTCCATGGGCAAAGATATTTTAACGCCGAAATGAGGCTCGCTCTCAGACGAGAGCTTCAACATATTAATGTTCATGAAGGTGAATATCTACAGATTACTCAATTACACATTTCAATGATACGTCTTTTTTTTGTTCCTAACCTGATAACTTCCAGAACCCAAATCAACAGTTTTTATAAGTAGATCACTAACATAACGATATAAAAAATGCAATTTTTATCAAGGGTTAACGGATTAATGATTACCGTTAACTTGCGTTAAATCTTCCGAAATGTAACGCTTTAACGTATAACGAAGTTAACTTTTTTAGTCACGGATTAACGATTATCGAAGTTAATTATTTCATTAACGGTGCCCAGTTATGATAATTTGCCACCAGAGCCTAGTGCATTCAATAAATCAAGAAAAATAAACCATCACTAATAATGCAAAAATTAAATATAATTTTCAATCCGAATTACCTACAAAGATACTTCAATTTCGCATTACACAACGAGCCGCCAAAAGGTAGATGAAAATTCAACCCCAAAATAGGTTGCTACATCTTAAAGTTAAATAAAACTGGCAATCTTCATGAATTACCTTTCAAGAGGAATTCCGGATATTACTTCCCCTATAGAGCATGTGCAAATTTAAAGATTCATTACGTCACTCTTGCTAATTTGTCTCCCTCCACTCGACAGATAAGGGGCCCTAATATTCCCTTAAACCGTAAGACGTCAAAGGGAATACTCGAGACGCACTTGTCTATTTGTAATTGAATATGAAAATCTTTTTAGCTGCACGAGGGTTTGAAATCCTGTGAAACAAACATAGAGTTGCTGGAATAGATTGAATAGAATAGAATACATTTATTGAGATAATCTTACAAGTTATTGATTGAAAATAAATTACTTTTAATATAAAAGTGAAATTACAGCTCAAATCGCGTCCACTCAGCTTTTGCTCAGCACGAAGTGCAATGCTGAAGCGCTGATATTCTGAGCCAGTGCGGTAAGTGCGAGATAAAGCAATGTCGAGCAGCAGTTATTGTTATAATAATAAGGATATTGTATGGTAAAAAATTGTATGAGCGTGAAACAGCAGCCAGCTGTCTTTTCAATGCCCAGCAAGACTTACAGCAGCATGATGTTACAATATACATATCAATCTTACGTACGTAGCATACACGTGAATGAGTGCGTATGTGTATATTGCTACTTCGTGTCAGCCCTATGATACGATTGGTAGCAAATGAGCTTTTTTGGGGCAATGGGACTTGTCTACAAAAGTGATGATGATGCCTAAGGAAGCGCGTTCATCCAGAAACCCTATATTTGTGGTGAGCCATATTAAGGTCTGTGTACTGTGTAGCATGATAGTTCGGGCAAATCTTCTCGTGAAAAACGATGCAAATCGCGCTTTGGGAGAGGCGCTTTAAAGAGAAACATTTATAAGTCTACTATGGACTTTTGGGAAAATAAATGATTGAATCATCCAGGCAGACTAAACTAGTTAAAAGCTCATCTTCGAAATGGCTTAACCAGTTTCCGTCGAGCATGGTTTAGAATCTATCTCCGAATTTATTTATTAAAAAAAAAAAAAATATGAAAAACCTTGAAATACACCAAATCATCGAAATACACCAAAAAACTGAGTTAAAGATAAGTGTCTTTGAAACAGCTTAACCGATCTTCATCAAACCTATCCTCTCAATCAGTGTATAATTTAAAAAAACCGTAACCAAAACGATCCATGCGTTACTAAGATACGTCCAGACAAAGACTGAACAGACACACACACTGAAAGCCGTCAAACATTTTACACCCATCGTTTTTCGTTGGCAGGAAAAATTCAGTCAGATGTCTTCAATATAATTATAAAAGGAATTCTCTCTATAGCATGCACGGTCTGGGTGATATATCAATAACTATTTAAAATCCAAAAAACCCGACAGCATATTTTGTATTTTGCGGACGCCTTGTCGGATTTTTCACCATAAAAAGTATCACCTCTATATATAAGTAAGTATATATAAGTATATAAGTAACACACACCACCTTTCACTTCAAAATCCGTTTTAGCCGTTTTGGCTAAAGGAGGTAACAAAGAAATCTACATACACAAACGCACTCGAAAAACTTAACCTTCCTTTTTGGGGCTATCGGGTAAAAAGCAGTCATGTTTATGTAATTGTGTGGTTCAACCTTGCTAAAAATATAGATTTTTAAATTAGGCCTAACGAAAGCGTATACATTTCACTATTATTTATTTATTTATTTATTTTAGGGAGATTAACAGCAAAATCAACAAATGAATAATAAAACATAGAAAACCAATGCCAATAAGAAATCTCCACCTATAGATTTCAAATGAGTGTGCAATCACAGAACAAAAAGTACACCTCAAACTAAGTTTTAACTAATTTTAAACTAAATGAAATTATATTTTAAATTATGTTATATTATATTACAACAATAGTAAATTATTACTAACTGTATTAGTTTAATATTGTTGCAATTAACAGGCTGGCAAAAGGACAAATAACAAACTAGCAGTGGACGAAGAAATTCATCTATTCTATCATATCCATAATTAATGTTCATACTTCATGATCATGTAACTGATCTAGTGTTTCATCTTTTACATCTGTGTAACTCTTATGAGAGAAAAACTTGCACTGAGCATCGGCACTCGTTCACGTCTGAAGAGGACGAGCAACTTGAATAAAATGTTAGGATCTTCTGAGGACTTTAAAATTTTTCAGCAAAGGTTATTTTACCGAACTGTACGGGTTGCCATGAGTATAGAATTAGGATATTCTTTATATTAATATCATATTATTCACAAGAAGTAGGATAGGTAGGGGAGGACGGGGTTCAAAGTGCCGGGGTAAGTTGTTCCATCAACAATAACTTCGTGAAGAAAAGAGATAGCATTAAATATAAAATGCGTCTTACAAGGCCATACCAACTTATAGGCTTTGGCAACTATTGTAGTGATGTGACAATGAACGGCAGCGGCCCTAGTTGCAGCGTGGCATCGAAATGTCACTTTTGTAAATATTTCGATAAATTTTTTAGCTGTTGCGAAAACTTTCGAGATTATTTTTTCAATATTATTGTTTGATTTGTTATTACTATTTATCAGAATTTGAGATAGTTTTGTAAAATGAGATTTGGGGTTCGAAGTTCCACTGGCGTGGGATAGATAGTGCCGCGGAACAACAAACCCCGTCATGAGATGACTAATAATATATTGGTGGTCACGAAGGATTGGTTGACTGCTACTGAGTTTCTGATCTTTATTGCACACTTTATCAAACACACGACAACCCCAGCACATCACAGACACACATTTTCTTTTAAAGTTATTAAACTCTTTCCAAAAGTGATTTGAGCATATCCAAAACATCAATGCGATGCATATGGAAATCAGCAGGAAATACACAACTGAGAAAATTCTTTAGCTGACGAAAAATTAGTTGGGAGAAGAGCAAGAGTAAGAAAAAGGATAAGGGAGTAGCTTCGAGAAAGGAAAAGATAAGGAAATAGCTAAGGGAATAGGACAAGGTAAATCAACTGATGATATAGACCTTGCAGAGAACACATTGAATCCATTGTTGTCGGTTGCGAATAGGAATCGTATCGTATCGTCATATATACATATTGACATTGACATCAAAACTAAGTATATCTATTAAAAAAAGCGCGATTTCGAATGATACTCACATCAAATCAAGATATTAGAATTATTTGAAGTAGCGCATCACTAATTAAAAATGTATTGTGTCGGTAGTTATATGGTTGGCAAACGATATGTGAAGCAATGGACACTGCCGCAGGTCCAACGTGTTCATGCGCAGACCAATCTTGGCCAATAATTTGGGACAGTCAATACTTCCATTGCTAATTCTGGTTAAAAAGTTAACATCATGGGCTGTGTAACTGGGAAACGAGAAACAAAGCCCGACCGACGTTACAACGCAGAATATATAAAAATAAGAAAAACAAAAAATGTGTAAAAACTGCCATAATTTCATTTATCACATCCACACAAATTTAAACGACAAAGTGTATCTGTCTCTCTGTTATCTTTTTACGAAGATACTAGACATAATAACCTAGAAAGCGATTGTATTAAAATTTGGCAGAGAGTTAGCCTGGACCTGGGGAAGGATAAAGGCTACTTTAGGATAGGTAATAATATGTGATATGTTAAGACAAGAAACGACAAGGCACTACAAACAAAAGACGTAAAAGAACAATGATACGTGTGCTCGATAAGTTTTTTATATTTTTAAATTCCTATAGTTATAATTTTCTCTTGAATATTTTTTTAGTTATTGAATCTGGATAATCTTATTCAGACTCCAAAAGAATGTATTTCATAACAACTACAAAGTAACGAAAGTAATTAAAATTTCATTCTGTATTATTTTTTGAAATCAACTCGGAGATCATCTGAGAAACAGGACTAAGTTTATTAAATTAATGGAAGATTCTTCTGCTCAAAATTAACTCCAATTCAATTATGTATCCGCTTTTTGAAAACGCTACTCTCTTAGATACGCTTGCTCCACCTTTGATGTTCGCTCTTTCTCTGATTTTCAACTTGGCTTGTTCAACGTCCGTGTTTTCATTAGGGGTCCGAAAAAAGGAAAATTTTATTAGAACATGAAAGATCGAAGTCCAACGCACTGACAGCGATTAATTTTCACTTCATTTAATTAGAATATAATGTTGAAGCAGGGCCGCCAGGTGTAAAAATGCAGAAATCGTACAACAGCTAGAAAAAGTAGTATGCCCAAGGAAAATTTGAAAAATATCCACAATAATTTTTAACAATTCGGCATGAAAAAAACACTTGATGGAAAGCAATCACCGCCGCCCATGGACACCCGCAAAAGGGTCACAGATGCGTTGCCGGACTTTTTTTCATCAACCTAATAATATTTTCCATCTGCTTAAAATCGGTGGGGTTTCCCCTTGTTCTAATAATAATAATTTGGCAGCAACGAATTTTAAGATTTCAGTAACCTATCGATAAATATGCTTCACCGAATTTTAAAATTCGAAAACTATTCATCGAAGTTTAATTATAATCTATACTGGGTTACTTTTTTACTTTAAGGAAAAAATAGGGTATATTAGGTAAGTGAAATAGAAGGTATTGGCATTGGTAGTTTAATTTTTTGTACCAATGAGTTTTTAAATTTAATTTTCTCAAACATGCATGGAAATATTGTCATTACTTTCAAAAAAAGAACACGCGAAGTATCTAATTTACGGACAGCGAAATATAAATTCATTGCAGAAGCGTTTTTTGAATTTGGAACATTACAACGCTCCAGCAATGTTGTATGAAACGGCGTGTTGGGGTTAATATATACTCTTTCATTGGATCTCTTTTATCATTCTTGGCATACCAAAATCTCTTGGCTTAGTACAAATTGCGTTCACGTGGCTGTATGCGTAAATGCGTTTGCCTTTCGGCACAGATGATAAATAGAAAATCGGCGGCAAAGCTGAAAATTCGTCTTGATTTGTTATTTAAATATTTATTATTTCCCTGCATTCTCTTGAGAAAAGCACTATATATGCCTCGGCGGAAATGGCAATTGCCTATTTCCCGGCCTTTGCAATAATGTACTATTAATTACTTATGTGCATTTATCCGACTGTTCTTAAACGGTGAATCGTGAGGAAACCTGCATGCCTGAAAATAAAAATTCTAAGGCAGGTGAAGTCCCCAACCCGCATTGGGCCAGCGTGGCGGACTATGGCCCATACTCCCTCACACACGAGGGAAGGCCTATATCCCTGCACTGGGATGTTTATGGGCAGATGATGATGACACGAATTCAAATTCACCCTGTATGGTTATTAAAATGATTTGAAAAAAACTTATGAAATAAGAAATTTCGGAAATGAAGTTAACGAATATTTCATATTATGTGGAGTGTGACTGTATTTAGAAAAGAGTATCATATAGAAAAAGAAAATGCATTAATTTCACAGAATTTGATTACAACGGCGGACTTATCCCTTAGAGGGATTTTATCCAGACAACTATAGGATTACTTAAAGAACTGTATTACCACTGTAATTGGCAATAGAAGTCTCGAAACCTCCACTTATACGAAATTAAATATTTTTGATTTGACTATTCTAATTAAAAGTTGCAACTTGTATCATACCCATGACTGTCATATTTGGCACGAAACAATATCGCGAATACAAAGTTACACATTTCTTTTAGTCCCTATACCTATAGTAGATGGATAATCGAAGATTTGGATCACTAAACAAATTGGTCCTAGCTTATATCGGAATGCGTGGAGCCAGTTTATTCTCTATATACGCTTCCATTTTATTAGCCGATTTGTATCCAACAATAAAATCCCAATAATTGTTATCTCAGCGATACACCCGTCTACAAAGGCTTCCGTTGTGTCCCGACCAGTGACTTTATTTACTCTCAGCCGATTCCCAGGTTTATATCTCCTTCGGTTGAGCCTCGAATAAATGCGGTACAATAACAATAAAGTAGGATTTTGCCACAGATTGCTGACATTTCCCCGAGACGAAGGAACGATATAAACCGAACCCAAAACTCTTATTAAAAAAGCTTTGCATATACGACAGGGTAAACAGTTTTCGGGAACGCTGTGAAATAGAAATGAGTAAGTACAATAGATATCTCAAAATAAGATTCAGTCAGATTTCTTCTGAAGCTATTGGTGGATTCCCAGGATAGTGTTTTATGGTTTACTTATTATTTTGATAAAGATTTCAACTTAACAAATCTAATTAAATATAACTCCATGGGGAGGGCGAATTCCATCGAAACAGGAATGAAGAAATCTGTAGGAGAACGAAACTCATTGACATAGCCCAGCAGATTGGTAAGTTGCAGTGGCAGTGGGCAGGGCATATATGTATAGCTTGAAGAACTCAGGGCCGGAGAGGCATTGGCCGAAGTGGCCTAGAGGGGCGGTTTAAAAATGTTTTATATCTATTTAATTTTGTATTCGCACTGGTTCCGCGATGGTCCTCTCCCAATGAGAGGAGGCCATGCCGCAACAGTGGGGATGAGTTCTTTTTTTAAGCACAACGGGTTAGCACTTGATCTCAATCACACCTAATGTTAAATGAAGATGAGGCCGAAGATGGTAGCGTACTGACCTGGAAACCTTATTTCGAGAACTGACTAGCTTATCTCTGACAATCCGAACACAACAATGCAATTAACATTGCTGTTTGGCGGCAGACTATACGACGGTGGTAGTTTGCCCGGAGGACATTTAAAATGCCCTACCACCAACCAAACCGAGTACTAAAAACATGTACCCCGGCGGGGATCCAACCCGCGACCTCCGATTCGTAAACCCTGTGTTGTTAACATTGAGCCACGGAGGCCCTTGACTTGGTATACACTTATGAACCCGATTTTACATACATGTATTCTTTCAATCATATCATAATTCTTAAGACAGTCAGCTAATTGCCCTATTTTTATATCAATACACTTACATACACGCTACGTGATTATTAAATTGTTGATCCTCTACCAAAGTAGGTATCACTCACTATACTAAACATGTACCCCAACGGGGATCGAATCTGCCACCTCCGATTCGTAAACTTCATGTTGTTTACATTGAGCCACGGAGGTGGTCAACCGGTGCGTGGTTCTCGAGTGGAAAGCATGCACCGGCAAGCGCAGCGAAGGACGTCCATTCACAAGGTGGGCGGACGACCTAATAAAGGTCGCGGGAAGTCGTTGGATTCAGGCCCCTTTCAACCGTTCGCTTTGGAAATCTTTGGAGTCTTTGTCTGGAGATTTGGGAGTCTTATGTTAAGCGGTATATGTCCTGTGGCTGATGTGATGACGATGAATGAAATATTGCTTTAATTGTCAAAAAATTTTGTCACATGAAGTCCCCCGAAGCGTAAAACACGTTCTTTGAAAGTGGTCCCATTTTAGACCTATGTGTGCATGGTTCCTCAAATTAAACAAACATATCTTAGGGGAGTGCCTTTATTTCCAAACTTCACATACTTTGCATAGCAATATTTTATCATCCATCACCTAACTTCACTTCAAACTTTCCAGACTTCGTGTCGTTATTGTTACCTAATATCCGACCAATCGATATAGCGCCATGGTATTGTTGAAAGCGCTATTATTATTAAGCACCTCGTTTAGCAAGTTCAATATCAGGGGACCTAACTTTGGCAAGTTAATGTTGAACGGAAGGATGGTTCAACTTTGACTTCGAATGTACTCCAGTATCGTAATTGCATATTCTGTACAGTTTGTAAGTATATTGGATTTCAATAGTACTGCTAGTGTTAATAAGCGAAACACTTTATGTGTGTTATACACCTTACCTAACAAAGTTAAAGCAACAATGGTTTTGTTAGGATAGATATCCTTGTCTTCATTATAGGTACAATAGGGTTCAAAAGTACACACCCAGTCTGAGCCCAAACGTTAGGAATGTTTAAGAACCTCGTTCAATTCCCAGCGGGAAGTAATTTCAAGTCTTGTGCACTAAAATGTATTACATAAGAATAGTACATGACATTTACCTAAAGTGCAGTCGGCATCATAGGTTCATATAGGGCTGTTTGACATGATTAATAGCAACGTGATGCCTATTCAAGCTATACCAAACGCAGTTCTCTAATATGACCCTCTTGTAGGATATCATTGTAGACCTGCGGATCGTATTACTTAATTAGTCAGCATGATACCATAAAATAACCCTGTATGATGAAGGAGCCAACTGTACAACTATGTTAAAAAAAGTCAGTTATTCGGGGGTTTTTCTTTATACACAACGGGTTAGCACTCGACCTCAATCACACCTGATGTTAAGTGAAGATGTGACCGAAGGTGGAAGTATACTGACGTGGAAACCCCATCTAATTTGGGTGACTGTCTATCTTATCTCTGACAACCAGAACACAACAATGCTATTAACATTGCTGTTTTGGCGGCAGACTTAGATAAAGATGGTGGTAGCTAGCCAGGTGGACATTTAAAATGCCCTACCACCAACCAAACCGAGTACTAAAAACATGTACCCTTCCGAGATCCAACCCGCGACCTCCGATTCGTAAACGCTGTGTTGTTAACATTGAGCAACGGAGGCTCTTGTCTTGGTATACACTTATGAACCCGATTGTACATACATGTATAATCATCATTCTAAAGCCAGTCAGCTATTTGCCCTATATTTATATCAGTACACTTACATACACGCTACGTGATTATTAAATTGTTGATCCTCTACCAAAGTAGGTATCACTCACTAATGGTCCAGCTTTTTATACCAACCCAGTTTGGTAAGACAGTATAATAATATAGTTGTAAGAGCCTTATTACAGCGGTGATCACGAAATGTACCCGTAGGCGAAGGTTTTAAGCACGTTTTGTATTGGTTTTGGGCTTATACGATTAAATATGTTAATCTTTAATTTTGGTTCATTAGTTTGGGTAATTTGATTATAAATAAAGCCAGGGATTTAGGTTTAGTGATTTGTCTAAGTTTACTGCAGGTCAAGTTTTACTCCGAGGCATGAATAGTAATGGGCATAGAACTTTGTATGATGATAATTGAATGGGTTAATTTTAAATAGTTCGAGAATTCCAAGCTTGGAAATTTAAAGACTGCCAATCAAGAAACATTCTTTGTTGTAAATAATAGTAACACAAACAACAAATGTTTCTTTCAGTTGGATATGTTTAGATTGAGAAAAAATTCTTATCAACGATTTTGATATGTTTTTGTTCATTGTGCTCTGCAATCGGTAGGTAAATCTTGTCGTTATAGACGTTTAGCTACTGAACTCAGTGGTCATCATTAATATTTTCATTTATTTTGTCAAATAAAAAAAAAACTACTTCATCTTAAACTCTGAGGTTTGTAAATGTGTATACGTATATAATAATAATATTATTATTATTGCGAGTTTTATTTTGATTTACACTAAAGAAACTAATGTAATTACATGTGCTGACTTCTTGACTGACTGAAACCAATATCCCAAAGAACTATTGAGCACTCCAAGTCTTTTAAGGGTTTAGTATTTTTTGAATCGATGATTGTTAGATGCCAAAATACAATAAAATAAAAATAAATATATCACGAGTATACCTACCAAGTGATCTTGAATATATCTTTTTATTTACTATTTTACTTAACCAACTACCTAAAGAATGAGCCAATAAATGCAATAACACTCTTCAGGTAATATTGATTTAAGTTACAGACTTTGGTTAAAATGTTTCTCAGTGGACAGTACCTATCCACTAATATAAAACTACATATTGATTCGGCAAGAAATGACTATGAAAGAGACTCATTGGAAGACTCAAGAGGTAGATATTATGGTTTGAGAATTGATATGGAAAGAGTCTTTGGTGAAAATCAAAATGAAGTGGACAATAATGATATATCATCATCATATCAGTCACGGGACATCCACTGCTGAATGTAGGCTTCCCTTATAGAATTCCAGAGTGGCCGGTTGGAAGCGGCCTGTATCCAGCGACTTCCCGCGACCTTCATCAGGCCGTCCGTCCACCTTGTGAGCGGACGTCCTACTCTGCGCTTGCCGATGCGTGGTTTCCACTCGAGAACTTTAATGCTCCACCAGACATCAGTTCTTCGAGCTATGTGCCCTGTCTACTGCCACTTCAACTTACTAATCTGCTGGGCTACTAATTCCTGATTCAATCACGTAGTAAAACGCCGAGCATGACCCTGTCCATATCTCGGTGCGTAACCTTGAGCTTTCTTATGAGGCACATAGTGAGATACCACGCCTGAGCGTTTTCTGAAGAAATGATCGGAAAAGTTCTAGAACGATAATTTACTTAGGTAATTTAACACATTGAAGTAAATAACAGTCTATTTCTATCTATCTTTATTATACCTAATTTACGGTCGGAAATTTAGAAGGTGCAATCAATTTCAAAGGTGTTCTAAGAATTGGTTGGTTTAATATGTATAGCCTCATTTTTTATCGGCTTATGTTATCATTGTATTTTCGACCCGAATTCTTGGCTTTTGCGTCACTACACTTATATAATTGGTATATTATCGCTTAAAAGCTTTAGGGAGGGAAGTATGTAAGGTACGACGACAAAGGAGCAATATAATAATATGCTTTATAACATTGGATTCTAAGTAGGAATCAGTTTTGTTTGACGGTGGGAGGTGTGAGTTTGGTCCAATATAACATACAATCGCGTTCACGTTTACCTCACCATTTGTATGTAGAAGTGTACAGAGCCCCTATCGGATCGATTAGATTAAGAAGGGCTTTTTGTAATAAGCAAATGCCACCCTCGATAGGCAAAAAGAGAAGTGACTCAACTTTAATCTTAATGTCTACATTTTTTGACTAATTTGTAAAGAACTGTGGCCTTTTCCGAACTGGAAAAGGCCAAAATACTATTATAGATACGCACTTCATAAGCGTAAATTTCCAAAATAAATATATACATTCAAAATAGGTACTTTTAAGACCATCATAATCAAGTGTAATGGAAAGAGCTCATGACAACAAAACAAACTAGCCCAAATTCGATTGTCTTGCCATTTGCCTTCGGAGAGTTCCAGTTCCTATTACCCAGCTTCATCATCAGATAGCTCAACGGTATCACAATACTACAGTTAGGTGAAGTGACTTTCTTCAGTATAAATGCAAATGAATTAAATGGAATCCCAACGAACGACCCATGGAGGTCTGCATAGTACAGGCAGTTTTTATCGCGGCGTTGTAGGTACGTCCCCAGACACACGGGGGCTGCGTTATAAAATTCGTAAATCCAATGATGTACGAGTAACAAAACAATGCAGGCTATGTAATTTGCAATACGCTTTTAAGTAGAAAATTTAATATGCCTCGTCACCCGGCCTCACTTAAGGCTGCTCGGGTGACGCGTGTTTTCTAAATACTACGTTTACATTGATTGACATGGGGCACTTTTAAATAACAGTAATTAATAGCCCGTTAGCGCACAGTCACGATGGCGCCTCGGTACCACTGGTTTGGTAACTTTTTACAGTAAATTAAAATAAAACAGACTTTATTCCAAAGCAGGAAATGACTGCTTGACTAACATAATGGTTTAAAAAGTGAGTTGTTCCTTTGGATTCGAAAATATTTTACTAAATAATAGAATGAAAAAGACGCTATTAAAAAATTAAAAATATTTTTGAGGGTTCCGTCATTAGGGGAACCCTTATGCAAGGATGATTTGTGGGGCTGTCTGTCTGTTCACCTTTGAGTCTACTGATAACTAGAAAATTAATGATCCCATTGATCCGCACTAAACCTAATCGATGCTAATCTCTAGAATTATCCGGCTATGAAAAAAAAAACGGTTACTTGCGATTCTGACACCTAGGGTTCCGTATAAACTTGTATGTAATAGTTCATACATAACGACGAATATCGAGTTTCGAAATGAAAGCTTGCAAGCGCATTTTTTTAAGTGATAAGTACAAATGATTGATTTTCGGATTTTATCCTGTACTTGAGCACTGAGACGTTGCTTCTTGCCAAGTTTCGTGATTCTAGGTCAACGAGAAGTATCCCATATGTTTTTATTTATAATGCGAGTGCCAAAATATGGGTTATAAATGCCCGCATTTTTTAATTTGTCTGACCTAAATCAAGCTTGATTTTTTACCCTCAAGCGATGGTAGACCCAAATATTTGATATTAATTTCGACGTGATGCCTCCTTGTTCCTGAAAAAGGATCTAGATAGACAGACGAACAAGAAAGCGATCTTATAAGCACAAGAACTATAAGGATTCCTTTTTCCGTTTGAGGTACGGATCCCTAAAAATGGATATTCCGGAAAATTTTAACAAATGCGGAACTCCGTGACTGAATATCGAAATACAACGAAACAAACATGTTTCGGTACGTAAAAAATATATGACCAACGCGACTAAGCGACTTATCGCCAAAAATATTGTAGCCTGTGAGAAGATTATTATTAATTTATTTAATTGATTTTAGTTGTCAAATGTTTTTTTTTTCAGGCCACACTCTTTGTCATAAAGGGCTCAAGGTAGCAGCTATTAAGGCAGTTTTAATCCCAAGTGTTAGAAAATTACATGCATGTAATCTTGTCCGAGTTCTTTATCAAGTCATGTTTAAGAGCATATGGGTAATATAAATCAATAATTATAGGAGACCTTGTGGGCCCCAAGTCGCTGCTGCGATGACTATAACTCAGATGCGTTGAAAACCTTTGGATTTTGCGGTGTGGTCTAAGCGACGAAATTTTGGAACCAAAGCTTAGGTTTTGGAGGGACGTGGGACGAGAAATACGATCTTTTTTTGTTAAGGATAAACATTTTTTGTTTTTTTTAAGACTCTATTCTATTGTTTGTTGGTATCTCTAGACACAGAAGATCAGAATACAGCATACATCAGAGGTTGGTTTGTACAATTTTATAGAAACTCAAGTTGGGGAACTCTGACTCCTAAACTAGGATGATAGAATATTATGGGAGTCAGCGCTCTTCACACTTTTCAATTTAGAATACAACATAAATCGTATCACGGAGAAACGTAGAGAAACTTAAAAATTTCGTTGTATGTTGACTGTGCTCTGTTGATTGACCATGGATCCAGAAGAAGCAAGAAGAAATAAGGATTAACTAGACATACAAAAACTTGTCGTTTTGCTTTTTTTGTGGGACGGTACGTATGACAGACGAGTGATTGAGTGTTTGTATCTATTTAATACTCTCTTGTTGTCTCATGTACACCAATAGACGAGATAGCTGTCAAACGTCAGTCAGTGACGTTGACTAGAGTTGGACGTGCGCCTGGGATACTGAGTGTAGTCGTGAGCCAGTGGAATCCGTCAGTGCTGCTGCCAAGGAAAGGGTCTCTACAAGTAAGCGTGTGCTGGGCGGAGTCCTGGTGGGACAGTGGTAGCATCGTGCCGTTTCCTCCCGTCCGTATCGACTCAAATACTCACCGAAGCACCTATGCTCGGTGAGCATTTGAGTCAACCTGTAGGTGACGCATTCATGCTTCGACGTTCGGTAGCCCGTTTCAACACAAAAGTATTAGCCATATTTAGGGTTAGACCAGTGTTTCCCAGTGTTTTTGTATGTGTCACTCCAAGAAAGACCTCAAACTCGCGTACCCCCTTTTTGCAGGAAGAATAAATAAAAAATGAAATGAGATGTATTTTACATTTTATTAAATGCTCGATAGTTGATTTACATACTGATCGTTTAAAAATATATTTTGGCAATGTTTTTTGCAAATCTCTAAATGGGAAACACTGGGCTAACCCAGTGTGAAAATGTCCAAAAATGAGTTCTTATCAGATTACATATTTAATAACCTTGACTAATTCCTCGTAGGTATTTTATTTGGAGACAAGCAATATTTGTATATACGGGATTCGCGTCTTGGTATGCTACTAAATAAACCACATATTAGTAAATCTGTGGTCCGCCATAAGTCTGTAAACTGTAGCACACCAACGAGACCTGCCTTAAAACCATACTTATCCTGTTATTGGGAGTAAATGAAAGGAGTACAAGCGCACTTTATCACCTGCGAAACATACGCATATAAATCAAACACAGTACGTACGTTGCAATTAAGAGGGGGTGAATCTTTCTAGTGGTCCGCAATAATTTCCCAACGCGGGGAATAATAACATTTCATCTTGTATCTGAGAACATTTATAATAATTACATCATATTATTGACAAGCCCATTAATATCTGATCGGTGCGCCGTAGCCAATTGATCTGGAACATTAAAACTGTAGAGACTTCCAAAATAATATCACTATAGTTTCATTTTTTGCGGGCGGAATGCTATAGTAAAATATATATAAGCTATAAAAGCTATGTTACAGAAAAAACTCCATCGGCAAGAGCATGGCTCTTAAATATGATGATGACAGAAATATGAGATGTAAAAGGTAAGGTTAGCTCCGATAGAGTTATCTACCAGCAAACCTTAGAGATAGATAAATATCTTATAGCCTATTCTATAAATAGCTTGGGACCTGGAGAATGACATAGGCTACATTAAAATATGATATATCCGCGATATATGTAATATCAAGCTGCGGGCGCAAAGCTAGTATTATATAATGCCCGAACAGTAATTTAGTGTTAAATACCAGCTCCACTATCCTGTTCTCCGATTGTAACTAATATAGTAGTAATCGCGATGCTCTTTTAATTAAAGCTTAAGAAGTTTCTTAGGGGCCTTTGCGCTCTCAGAGACTCCATCCTCTTAGTAGGTTACTGTTCAATAATGGCGCATACTGCCATTAGAATAACGTTCAAAACTCACGAAGCTATTTTTAGACCCATTTGAAGTGGCATTACTAATGCCAGGTAATTAGTAGCGTCTAATTAGGTATCATTCAAATAGAAGGGCGGCATTTAGATAAGTACTTTTCTTTGTAGTTCAGAAATTGTAGTAACAAATACTAAACAAAGTTGTGTTTGTCAAATGTTATTTATTTCACTTTAGTACCAAGCCAAGTACCAACTAGCTGCACTCGATTCCGTGGAACGATGGGCCATGAGACTCATAGGTGATAATTCGATGACTGCTAAATTGCAACGCCTTGAACACCGTCGCAAAGTCGTCTGTCTCTCAGTTTTTTACAGGATGCATTTCGGGGAGTGTGCGTTGGAGTTACATAATCTTATTCCACCGTCGCCCTTCCATCTTCGGACCACTAGGCGTGGGTAGAGATTCCAACCGTATATAGTTAATATACCGAACATTCGCACTAAGAAGTTCGACTCTTCATTCATCATCCGAACAGCCAAGGCATGGAACTCCCTTCAGGCGCCAGTCTTTCCTGAATCCTACAACCTTGGGATCTTCAAATGCAGAGTAAATAGGCATTTACTGGGATCGCGTGCTTCAACTTCGACCACATCATCACTTTCCATCAGGTGAGATTATGGTGAAACGTGTATCCAGTTATTCATAAAAAAAGGATGACTACGAGTCGCATTCGTTATTCGCTTTCGACAAGCTAAGTTAAAAGTCTGATGCGGCCAATAACTAGTGGCATTTTCATTACGAGTGTTTCCGTGCTTCGAAGGGCACGTTAAATAGTCGGTTCCGGTTGTTTTCAATTGAAGGCAGTCGTTAAGCTAAGTCAGTGGCCTACGGGCGGCTTGAAAAACTCTGCTGTCAGGTAACCACATATCTGACACAAAATCCATTAATTACAGCCGCACTGGACTCGCGGCGTGGATTATGCTCTCCTAGTGGGATGAGGCTGTTGATGGAGTAATTCCATGGCTACAAGCAGAAGAGTTTGTATATTTTAAATTAATTGTGTCGTAGATATTTTCGTTTCTATATAATTATAAATGTATAAAAAAAATCCATGGTTCGGTAGCGTTCATTTCATAACAATTGAACCGCCAAAACGACCGATTGGCGAAACGACCGACTTGAATGGTTCCAATCTCTATTTCCCTATCATCAAATAACACCTGATCGCATCATCAGCTCCATCACATCATATAAAGGCAACACCAGGAATAGTAATCTAATCACAGGAGTGCTGTCGTCAAGTGACTGTAAGAGTTCCAGTCTTCCCATGGCTACACGATCATCAGATACTACTCAAATTTAATTGAGAGCAGAGAAGACCTGTACACAAGTGTCACAACATTTCCATTACGACAAACTCTATGTTCATTTCTCGCAACTGATTGGACGTCAATATATCGCGAACAGTTAACAGCCAATCAGCTACGAGAGTGGAAACGTTAACTTTTGTAGGCAGGAAAAGGAGTCTGTGGAAGAAGGGCCGGGTGGTAAGCGTAACGTTGGTCTCTTGCCTCCATGGTCTTGATGGTGGGTTGTTGCGTAAATATATAATTCTCACTAATTTACGATTTAGCGTGCGTTTGGTCACTTTACTCTTTCAGCAACGTTGTTGATGAGGATAATGATCATAGCGACGTAGAAATACTGAGATGTCTATGTTCAGCTATATCCTGAATTTGCGAAGCGTATGTACTCGTACGTTGAAGTCTCATTCATCATCATCATCATCAGCCGAAAGACGTCCACTGCTGAACAAAGGCCTCCCCCACAGATCTCCATAACTTTTGGTCCTGTGCTGCCCACATCCAGCGGCTTCCCGGGATCTTCACCCAAACATCGGTCCACTTCGTGGGGTGCCTGCCCACGCTGCGTCTTCCAGTGCGTGGTCGCCACTCGAGAGCCCACCACTGGTCCTACGAGCAACGTGCCCCGCCATTAAGTTTGGCAATTCTTCGGGTTATATAGCTCAACTTGGTTCTCCTGCGGATCTCCTCATTTCTGATTCGAAGCCACAGGATCCCGAACTCTCATTAAATAAATAAAATTGGAGAAAATCAGTCAACTCAAAGACTCTAAAACCCTAAGCAAGCCAGAAAATTTCAAGATCGCTATCATTCGAGAGGGCCCGAATGCTAGCAGCATTACCTCGTTGAATGGATATACTGATGCGTTAGCCAAAGTAAGCGCCAGGTCTACGATGGCTTTCGATCTTTAGGTCCCTATGAACCCAATGTCTCCACCCCAAAACGTAAATAAGTAACCATCTCCCTGGGTAGTAGGCTAGTATTATACCTTTCTGTTTATAGTGAAGTAAAACAAACAATTTACTATAAATAAGGATCCGGAGTAAAGCCTATGTTCTGCGATGAAGCCAAGTGATAAATGAAATTTATAGTAACAACGTTGGTGGATTAACGAGGTTACCGCAGACTATTGTAGTTACGCCCTGATAAATTGACTAAGCTTTGTTAGATAATAAAACAATGGGTCAAAACAATTTGAAAATGTTAATGTGACCTCCGTGTTGTTCTTCTCTGAAAACCTTCGAAATACCCGTATTTCGAAGGCAAATATAAGTTAAAAATTTTGGGATTTTTCTGACCACCCCATTTGGGATGAAAATTGTGACGTTATTATGTATATAAAAAACCCCCAAGAGAATTATCTTTAGAAACTTATAAACATAAAACATATTACTGTGCACAAAAATATTATACCTATATCAATGCAGTCGTGGGAGCCAATCGCGCTATTTTGCAACGGTTTTACCGTTCATCGGAACGTTTTTGGTTTAGGTTTGAATTTGGTTTAGCTTATGTAAAAAATGGTATCGCGCTATATTTCCTGGGGCTGAACTTAGTAAGTAACTTAGTAAGTTGTGTGAAAAGAATAGAGCCAACCCGTTTCTTCTCGTAGGGGTCGTAAAAGGCGACTATGGGACTTTCCACCAAAACACATTTTAGATTTGTACATTTTAACGGCGATTGACTCACCCCTTGTCACGTTTGCATTTCTGAGTATTTCGTAAGACAACATCTTTCAAGCATTTAACTTAATATTTGGAACACCCAAACATTAATGTTTGGGGTATCTCTGAACAAGGGTGTTCAGAGATACCCCAAATAGGGATTTGGCAAATAGACCTTCATCCCAAATAGGGATTTGGGATGAAGGTCGTGACTTTATATAATTTGTTGACGTATTTTATTAAAACGACGTTTTATTTCGGTACACTAATTAATAAACACGTCCAAGTGTTTTATAAATATAAAAAAAACAAACCGCGCTCAAATCCGAGTATACATTACTGAGACACAACCGGACAACATACACACACAACGCCGTCAAACACATAACACCCGTCATTTTTCGTCGGGGATTAAAAAGGTATAAAGAATAAAACAATAGATGTCTACACGGCATTTTATTGAAAAGTACGTTGAAAAACGTCGCGGCGGCGGTGTTGAAGTTAAGTAAAGAGAAGACATCTTGTGACTTGCAGTAATGAAGACTGAAGGGCATATTGCTGATAGTCCAACAACTAAGTATCTACAGTAGGATTAAAGTTTACATATCTTGTTCCAGCACAATTTAATAATGGCTTTAAAATTCAAACGGAAATATTTTTAATTGTTGTGCAGTCAAACGTACTAATTAATTTCTTACTACTACTAATTAATTACGTTTTTTCAGTCGCGCGCGGACCGCCGAGGTGTACGCACGGTTACCAAGTATCTATAGAGCTCGCTAGTGAGATAATATTTACATCTACCCTCATGTATATCCATATTTGCGAAAATGGATAGTTTTGGTCGTTCAAATAGTGTTATATCAGATATAAGTGGGGAAAACGCTGATTCACAAAATACTGGCGAGATGGAAGATAACTGTAGTGAAAATTTGCTCACAGACCGAAGGAATGTAGAAAAGAGATTACGACAGGAAAGTGAAGAAAGCATACAGAAGGAAGATGATGATAATGACTTTGTTACGGTTTCCAGAAGGAATAAACGATTACATCGCAGCTTTTCCAAGAACAGCATTGGGATGTCGAATAAAAATAACGAAGGTGAGGATACCTTTGAAGTCTACTTAGTGTCCAAACAAACCCTCCCTAAACAATTTGGTTTAGCTAAGCTATTAAGATCTGTAAAAGTTGGCAATATATTAAAAATTAGCTACAAAGGGCCCTACAAAGTTTATATAACATTCAGTGACAAATCTGACGCAGATAGATTGCTTTGCTGTCAGAAACTAGACGAGTTAGATATTCGATGCCAAAGTGCAAACCAGATAAACACTACCTATGGGATAGTAAAAAATATTGATTTAGATATTGAGGAAAAAGAAATACACGAGTCGTTCAAATGTGACCATGAGATAATCTCTGTAAAACGATTAAAACGATTGGATTACGATGGACAATGGATCCCTAGTACAGCAATACGTCTGAGCTTCAAAAGCACCTCCTTACCCCTATATGTAACTGGATATGGATGTCGGTTTAAGGTGGATGCGTATATCTTCCCTGTATCTCAATGTGCTGCATGCTGGAAGTTTGGTCACATAAAGAGTTATTGCCCAATAAAAAAAATCAAATGTCCAAAATGTGGAGACAATCACGCCAATTGCAATACAGAACAATTTACATGCATTAACTGCAAAGGATCACATATGGCTCTGGACAAATGTTGTCCAATGTATTTAAAAGAAAAGAATATACGAAAAATTATGAGTGATAATAACTGGACCTACAAAAAATCGCTAGCTTTTTACCTGCAAGATATCAGTCAACATAAAGGTCTCCAAAATACTACACAAGATAAGCCTAGGAATGATCGACCATCAGCGACCACTGCCCACAACATCCCTACCCAGAAATTGCCCAGTGACATAATTAAGAACAATGAATCACAGAACTGTAGCATAGACCAACAACTACATTCCGGCAATAGCAGTGAAAACGAAGACACCTACTCAAAAATCCTAAATTATCCGCCTAATTATAAAAAGGTGAAAAACCAAAATAAGAAACAGAAAACTAAGGGCGATGTAGAGGAGTATGTAAATTCAGCGGAAACGAATAATATTATGAGTGAAGATCCTAAGGGAAAGGGAAATGCTAGTGCCAGAAAAGAAAAGACAAGTTTTGCAACACTCACAAGACTCTTCAATTTAATCAAAAACATTTTATCATCGGAGTCTACATTTCAAGAAAAAATAAGTTCATGTGTAAAAGTTATTATAGAGGAGTTTACTTATATGTGTTTAAAATTAATTAAAGAAGGAGATTGTATGGAAAAGCTATTTGTAATCTTTAGAAATGGATCATTATAATACAAAACTTATTAATCTGAATATATTACAATGGAACGCAAGAAGCCTGATGCCCAAACTCATAGATTTTCAACTCCTACTCAATCAGGAAAAAGTGCACATTGCGGGTCTTAGTGAAACGTGGTTAGAACCCGACTCTCCACTACATATGAGTGAGTACAATATTTACAGAAGGGACAGGTCTGATTCGTTTGGAGGAGTAGCCGTTCTATGTCATAGATCATTAGAAACAATTATGTGCCCCGTCAATCTAAATAATTTAGGTATAGAAATAATTCATATTAAGATTCTAAATTGTCAAGTTATTAAAAATATTATTTGTGTATATTGTCCATCATCAGTACGTACTCAACAATTAGACTGGGATAATGTATTTTCCATGTGTCCTAAGAATTGTGTAATACTCGGGGATTTCAATGGTCACCACACTAATTGGTCTACTAAAACTGATACACGAGGTAACCAACTATTTGATAGCTCCCTTGACAATGGCTTCATCTCACTTAATGATGGAACACCCACACGTATCAAACTTGTTGATGGCACCATCCATAGAACATCCCCGGATGTCTCATTTTGCTCAACTGATATATCAATGAATATTAAGTGGGATGTCACAAACGAAACTCTAGGTAGCGATCATAATATTATAAAATTAAGTTTAAAATTCGAAAATTCCTTTCGTGTTATTAATAGACGAAACTTTGCAGCAGCTAACTGGAACAAATACACAGAAGACCTAGGCACCTTATTCAGTAAAAATGACATGATAATTACAGAAGACACTGACGTCATGTATAACTATCTCCTTGATCAGATGAACAGAATTATGGATAAACATATACCTATGAAAAAATTTTGTATCAACCCTGCTAATAAATTTATTCCAAAACCATATTGGAATCAGGAACTTTCGAAAATAGTAGCCCAGAGACGCCTTGCTTTAAAAGCTTTTAGACAAAATCCTACTGATCATAATGAACAAATCTTAAAATTAAAGATATCTGAAGCTCAACGTTTAATACGGAAAGCTAAATCAAAAAGCTGGCACACGTTCTGCGACAGTATAGATGAATCGACCTCGTTGTCCACCATGTGGAGGAAAATGAGATGGATGAAAGGGTATAGACAGACGAGATCGTATTGTTCAGATGAAAAAAAGAAAGAACTTTTAGTTTCATTAACACCGGCCTATGTAACTCCGTTACCTCCAACCATAAATTCTGTGAACTTACAATTAGACACAGAATTCACGAGACAAGAATTGGAGAGCTGCCTCAAAACTAAGGATACCGCACCTGGTCAAGATGGTATAACATATTCTATGATATACCACCTTCCAGAAAATGGCAAAAAGTATTTATTGAGACTCTACAACTTGATATATAAAACGAATCATGTTCCTAATCAGTGGAAGGATGTTCTAATTATACCAATACCTAAACCTAATAACCCAAATTCTAAAATACGACCCATCGCACTTATATCCTGTTTATGCAAAATATTTCATTCAATGGTGACAAAACGTCTGGAATGGCACCTAGAACATAACAAAATACTGTCAAAACACACAACCGGATTCCGGAGAGCACAGTCTTCTTTGGACTCGCTAGTTCGTCTAGTAACAAGGATACAGATAGGATTTACTCAAAACTCGTCCACTCTAGCTTGCTTTGTGGATATAGAGGGCGCTTACAATAATGTATTGATAGACAGGGTCATTTCTACATTGGACAACTTAAATGTTGGATCTAAAATTTGTACCTACCTGTGGGAATATCTAAAGGAAAGACACCTCCATATAAAGTGTGACGAAGAGGATAAATTGTACACTAGATGGGCTTGTAAAGGTATACCTCAAGGCGATCCCATCTCTCCATTGCTGTTTAATGTTGTGACTATTGAAATATGCCGTAGTATACGGGATGTTTATATAAGTCAATATGCTGATGATTTTGTCCTTTTCGTTAATAGTTATAAGTTAGATGATAGTATAGAAAAGATTCAAAATACATTAAATATTCTAATAGTTTTGTTACAAAATTTGGGATTGGAATTATCAGTACACAAGACGAAACTTTGTCTATTTGCTAGAGGTCAGAAACATAGTCAAATTAGCATTAAAATCAATAATGTAGAGTTGAAATCTGTCGATAATATAAAATATCTAGGAATATGGCTAGATAAAAACCTACGATGGCGGAAGCACATAAACGAAATTTGGGAAAGGTCACAAAAGTTTTTGTCATTGCTTAAAGTGCTTGCAGGGTCGGGCTGGGGAATGCACCCTCTCCATCTTCGAAGACTTTACATATCTTTGATAAGAAGCAGACTGGATTATGGGTGCTTTCTATACGATAACGCCGCCAATAGTCAGATTTGCAAACTAGACAAATTGCAAAACCAAGCTCTTAGAGTCGTTGGGGGATTTATTAAAACCACACCCATACATGCAATGGAGAGTGAGCTTTGCATCCCACCTTTATTTGTGAGGAGACAGTTTCTCGCTTACAAATACTGCTTAAAAAGTAAATCTTGGACTGATAACATTACCGTAGAGCTCCTCACAGAAATGAACAATTTATGCAGTTGCAGCTATTGGAATAAAAAAAAGAAGCCCTTGCTAGCCATGACTATTGAAGATATTAAAGAACCTTTATCGGCTTCACACACTTTGGAAATGTTTACTTTAAATACTTGGGTATCTTACATTTGCACTTCAAATGTAATAAAAACTAAATTAGATAATGTTAAAAAAGCTAAATCAATGTATGAAAGTAATAATTTAAAATATGACATCATACAAGAGTTAAATGAAAAATATGCTGGTTGGTACTTATTGTATACTGATGGTTCCAAAACTCAAAATGGCCTAGGCGCGGCTTATTATGACCCATCTCTAAAGTATTATAATATGTTTATGAATAAAGCAAACGTATCTATTATGACGGCGGAACTCCTCGCATTATCTAAAGCACTAGAATATGTCATCAAGTTGGGTCTAACAAAAGTTGTCATATTTACCGACAGTAAGAGTAGCTTACAGCACCTAATTAAATGTGGATTTAGAAAGAGAGGTGTGACAACGGCATATACTATTTTGAACCAAATTGCCGAACTTAACAAAAAAAAAGTTATTCTGGCATTGCAATGGGTCCCGGCTCATATTGGGCTTAGGGGTAATGAGGAGGCTGACAAACTTGCAAAAAGAGCTATACAGGAAGGCACACAACTAGAAACCCTACCTAATTATTCAGAAGTACTTACGATATATAAACGTAAATGTTATGACAACTGGAAAGTATATTTCGATAAAAGATCTACCGATAAGGGAATTTGGTACAAGAGCATACAATGTGAGCCTCCCCATGTACCTTGGTTTGCAATACCTAAGTTAAGCAGGCAACAAGTGGTAATCGCCCATAGGTTGCGTTCCGGACACTATCCAACAAATTCATTTGCTTATCTGATGCGAAAGGTAGACTCCCCCAATTGCAATGAATGTAATAAAATTGATGACTTGCAGCACATCTTGATGGATTGTGTCCGCTACGCGCCGAAAAGGGATGCACTTATAAGGTCGTTGGGGCTGAATCGGATCGATGTTGGGATGTACCATAACATATTGTCTGATCCAAGTTCAAGCTCAGCAAGGACACTGTTCTCCATGTTCGGTAAACATTTGTATTAGGATACGATGGGATTGGCATCGTCACTCTGTGTACAAAAATCCCTAAATTAAATAAAGAAAAAAAAAAAAAAAAAAAAAAAAAATATTTTTAATTGTTGTGCAGTCAAACGTACTAATTAATATTACTGTGCAACACTTACTGATGGAGTGTACCAAGAACAGTAGAGAGAGAGACATATGTTTATTAAAAAATTTAATGTGAACAGACTCGATGTAGGCGTTATTCAAAGCATACCAGTTGTTCCTACTTCTGAAGCAACTTTGTCCCTGTGTAGTCTGATGAACATTTGTCACCAATAATTCTCTCTGTCGCTATTTAGCTTAGGTACAATGGGATTACATATCCAAAAGAATAAAAATCTCAAAATTAAGTAAGATTAAAAAAAAAACATTAAGATTACTGTAATCTTTCAGAACCTATCAGAAGTATCTATCAGGCATGAGCATATGTACGTATTTATCTACATATTATATTTCTCGATGGGGTAGGCCGAGACTATTGATTTCCACTTGAAACGATCTTGATATACTACTCTTGCTTCTTCTACTCTCATAAAATGCTTCATACGCGCTCGTCGGTCCTTTTGTGAGTACGTCAGTCACCTGACCAATTCACGCTTTCATTATATGTACATTCACTCCTTTCACTCATTCGTTCTATATGCTCAAACCATCTAAAAATACCTCTTTCTATCTTTTTCACTACATCAACTTGCAATCCACATCTTTCTGTAAACACACAATTCTTTAATCTATTATTGAAAGTCACTCCACACATACTATGCAGTGAACGCATTTCTACTGTGTTGATTCTGCTTCCGTGCGTGGGCACCAAGACGCCATTGTGGATCGCTACTCTTGCCTTGCTTCACTTGCTCCATTCACACAGTTTCCTGCTCTCCTTTTTCACTCTTCTTTCAATATCTTCCTCACCTGCTCAACTTTCGCCCCATCTATCATAACATTACATTCAGTCATCTTATCATCCCTTTCCATAGCCATAACCTTCGTCTTACTCACATTTATTTTCATTCCTTTCTTTTTAAATTCTCCATTCATAAGAGTAAACATTCTCTGATAGTTGCTATAAATAAAATTTAAATTGTTTGAATTGGACTTACTGGCTATGCACTTATGAACCTGATTGCAACTATCTAGGCCGTATTTACTGAAAAAAACTATATCTTGTATAACACTATGAATAGTGAATAAAAATAGTAAACGCAAGCCATGTTCCAGTTTATCTCTGTCGCATAAATACGGCGTGGTGTAGGGAGCTGCAAGCTCGTGAAACAATTTCAGTTTGTTAACATTGCCCGGGCATTATTAAACGGCGGTAATAAGTAGTTAATTATCGACTGTCACATACTCGCGGTCGACGCGTTCGGCTCGACGCGGACGCGTACCGTAAACATTTTGCACACGTTTTAATATGGACAGAAATTTAAACCACTCACGATGACAATGACGTATTTTTCTTGACTGCTGGAGATATTGTGAGACTAGTATTAACCCGCGGCTTCGCGCGTGGATTTCGTTTATAGTACCTATGTGTAATTCGTTTATTAATATGGTCTTAAGCAGTTCGTTCCCATGGCGGCTATTTCACTATTTATTATGAAATAAATTATTTATTTTGTAATATGAAAATCTATTTCAAAAGAGCAACACTTCCAATGCCTTGCTTGTTCTTCTCAAACTGCTATTGAATAAACAGTATCTTGTAATGTGTAACATTTTACAATTTTTTTTAAATAAATAAATAAAAAATATAAATGTTTATTTCATTCCTCACAATGCTATAACTAGATTTAGGGTTGATACCTCCTAGTAAGTATTAAGATACTTTTATCAGGAAGTGTCGCTCCTCCAAAAACAAATGTTATCTCACTAATAAACATAATCGGAACAAAAATATAATTTTGAGAATAAATCAGTTATCACATTGTTATAAAAGTAGATTGCAAGATTGGTGGAACATTAAGTCACAAGAGTAAGTGTGATTGAGTAACAAGGTGCTTGGTAATGAGTGGTACATATTGTAATATTGCGTGTGTGTGTATGGGGTGGTGTGTTTGTATGTGTGGGTGGGGGGTGCGTGGGTGTGGGAGGAGGGGGGAAATATACCCAGAGTATCTATAAAATTATGAATTTTTGACTTTGATTAAAAGTATCCTACGTTCTATTTGAAGGTATATTCACCTGTATTCCAAATTTCATCAGCATCCAATCATCTGCGAGGCGAGTACCAAACAAACATTCTAACTTTCGCATTTATAAGTCCAACTAATAATACTAATATTATAAACGGAAAAGTTTAGATATTTGTTTGTTTGTAGTTTACAAACAGTACAGTTTACGAACTTTTGATGTAATGTATATAATGGAGAAGGTATAATTGTTGATGTAGCAAATTGGACAAGTATTGACACGATTCTTATTTTAGGGTGACTATAGTATGAGAAATAATCATGTTTGATATGTACATTATTATTTTGTGTTATTTGAACATTTATTGAGATACAAAATTATAAGCAGACTTCTTAGTTAATAAGGTATAAAGCATTTATTTATGGCCGAATTCTTAAAAGAATGGGTTCGTATATAGAAAATAATCAATTCCTGTAACCTCTCAAATTTCAAGTCAACATTTTCGGCCCAAATGCATGGATTATCATAAGTAAGTTGTAGTCCTGAGTGCTCGGAAGTACTTGCCTCTTAAACTGGTAATTTTACTTCTTTCAAATCGATACGCATTCGTCGCATCGAATACGCAATTTTAACATAATAATAATCGAAAAGGTTGTTGATACCTGGCAAGATTTGTGCGTAAGTATGAGCATACCCAACTCGAAATATACGGCGGCGCGGGCGCAGTCCGCCGTACGAGCAGCACTAACTCCGCTTGATTGGAATCTACCGCGGGGCACCGATAAATGAATGCTTCTACAACGCCTGTGGGATGTTACAGGTTTACTAGAAGAGACTTCACGTGGACCTAAAGTATTGTATTAATAACTTTGTTAAGATAGAATTTAAATTCACGGGTTTTTCGAAGTTCGTATATGGTTCATACCACCGGACTTATACATACTGGCGTCATTCAAGCGCTCCAAAACTAGCGTCCACCTCAGGAGCATCGGACTTATACATACTTATACATAACGTCACGACCTTTATCCCAAATGGGGAGGTCAGTGATATCTCAAATATTAGCGTTTGGGTGTTTCAAACATTAAAAGTTTAATGCTTGGAACATCTACGATACATTTCTATAATGGTGCCACTTAAAGGCGTTCAAATAACCGGCCGGCTCAGGAGCACATCCTTCTTCTACCTTAACATAGAACCGATGACTCTAGATAACATCCTAAACGAGATAAATATAGCATAAGAGTTTAAAATTTTGGAGCTGTACTTCAATAAATAATAAAGTATGTATTGAGAACTTAATTAGATACCTTCGAAGGTTTTTCCTCAAAGCCTCTTCAAAAGGCGGATGAATAGGGTACCTACACAAAGGTCGGCAACGCATGCGCGCTGCTTTTGTGTTACGAAAGTACATGGACAGAGACGGTGGCCACTCTCATCAGGTGGTCTATTAGGTCGTTTGCCTCTTATCGTTGTTATGTAAGTACTTAGAGCTAATCACTTAAAAGATTATTGTGGCTTAGCGCATCCCTTTCCAGTAAGTATTACCTATATAATTCTGGGTACAAAACTACAGGCTACAATTAAACCCGAAGCGAAAGAGGCCTAGATGTCGCCGCTTATGCGCACAACAGCGAACCTTCCAATAATATGCGATCGTTCACATGCGCTAGGGTTGCCTGAAACAATGACACAAGTGACACTTTGCAAGGTAACGATAATATTCAGCAGCCAACAGTTGCAGAACAATTAATAAATTAGAACTAAAAAATAAGGCAGGTACAATGGCGGCCTTATAATTACAAGCTTTTTCTTACAGGTAATAGGAGTAAAAGGAATAAAAAGTTTATGCTGGCAGGGCCTATGCAAATAGTATAGAGCATGCTCACACGCGTATGAGAGTTGATATTAAGCTGATTCAGATGGTTTTGGTATGAACAAACAAAAGAAGGCTGTGGCATGAAAACGCTCTAAGGCCCCCTGCTACCGCGGAAACCACTGCTTGCGTGTTATTTCACAAGAAAGGGATGTAGATTCATTTCGGGGCGTTAATGTTAAAGCCTATCTCAATAATGCTAGTAAACGTCGGATTAACAAAAATAAGCTTTTTATGTTTGTATTGTTTGTTACCGGATCGTTTTGACCAATTTATCTGACGTTTCTATGTGCTTGTTCTCACAAAATTTAATTCTTATTTTTACTATTTTGCACTATAAAACTAATCACGTATTAGGAAACTACTGTTAATTGCCAACAGTACTGTAGTTTTCCTACTCCCGCTCTTTGTCATTTTTTATTTGAATTTGCTATAGGAGACATTTAGGCGATAAGAGGCGACCTCCTATACTTTATTACTTATTAAAACAGAAAATTTAGAAAATGTTTTACATGGATATAAAGTCGTAAAACTCGTTGGACCTGAAGGAAAATTCCAGTGGATTCCGGATACCGCAAGAAGTGGGACAAAGTCGAGGATATCCGAACGGAAGCAGCCCTGCGTCGCGTGAATTAAAACCAGCATGCTCATGCCTTTTTATTACTCTCGTTAATTGAATATTTACTAGGTATGCGGTTGTTTCGTAAATTTCCAATGAAAAATACGATGAATATATTGATTGCAACGCCGCCATTATGCTTCAGGCTCGCCATATTAACTATTACTTAATATATCGATAAATATTTCTATGTAAATTATTTTAAACCGATTTTATTATAAAATGATAAATAAGTGTAATATTTTTGGACTCAAGTGCTGCTCCTGATTGTGTTTACCAGGTTTTGAAGATGCTGCAGAGACAGCGAACTGATTAATATTCTATGACAATACTATAGAAAGACACACAGCCAGGGAAGTAGGCTTCAAACTTCTAACACATCTGTATTACAGTCAGGGTAAAAAATTAAATAAAATAGAGTTCAGCAATTCGTAGGTGGTTCATGTATAAAATATCTGTAGGCGCATATTGATTATATAATCTGGAATACTTTTGATATGAAAAAGCAACAACCGCCTCCTTATAAAAACAACGGTTTTCAAAGCGGAGGTCGCGGGTTCGATACCCAGCGGGGTACATGTTTTTGGTCGTACAGCATTTTAAATGTCCGTCTAGCTAGCGACCAACATCTTAGCTTGCCGCTAAGCAGCAATGTTGCCAGCATTCTTGTGTTTCGACTGTTTCAGATGTGCCTTCGTACCATGAAAATTTGTACGTTCGATCGCTAAATTTGGTAACATGTAAGGACCCTAGACTAGAAGTAGGGCTAAGGGGATAAAAGTCTAATGGATACATGTATTAACTTACTATAATTTACTTCTAGGGCGCTTACAAGATACCAAATTTAGGGATCGGATGCAAGCGAGCTAGACCGCAAGTAATTAGCGAGCGAACATTTTTACATGATACGGCTGATGGTCATCTCCAGTCCCTCAAATAAGTTGGGGATTCCGGATGAGCGCAATTCCACCTTCAACCTAATTTCACTTATAGGAACAAAGAAAGTATCGATAGTCTTACATTACATCACATAATTTAATTACAACTAGGATCAGACGACAAAAGGAAATTCTTAAGTTAATTTCATAGAAACTTTGTGCTGGGACAAAGTGGGACAGTATCGGTCCATCGACGCCCGACGGTAGCCTTTTGGAATCCGTGTGTAGACTGCCGATCGGAGGTCGTAAATCTCACGCTTCCGCAATTATCAACTCGTTAGATTAAGTTTGCTGGTTTCTTGTGTGTTTACGTATATTCGATAGAATTTAAAAAAATCTTACCGCGGTAATTCAGGTACTGATTATTCTAAAGATTATCCTGTAGGTTACTCGAAAGATAATTTTGAATATTCCTCAATTCACTCGTACTTTTGCTACAAACAAGAAAGTGGAGCAAACTGGGAATTTCAGATCGGATTTATCATCAGGGAGGTTTGAAGAATATGTTTACAATAATATAAATGTCAATAGTAGTCCGGTAAAAATAAGACATTTTTGTGGTGGAATTTTCTATAATCTTAAAGTTCCTGAATGTATGCAGAAGGATTTTTTTTATGCACGACGGGTTCGTACTTGACCTCAATCACACCTGATGTTTAGTGAAGATGAGGTCGACGGTGGAAGCGTACTGGAAGGATAAAGCAGTAATAGAATAAACTATTTTGTAGCTTGCTTTAGGTATAGTGTAGGTATTTAGTAATAAAACCTACAATATTAAATTAAAGAAAAATGTAGATATATCAAATTCTTGAATATAAAAACGGTTTTTACTTTAATTCAATAAAGATAAAAATTCAGATAAAGAGATTTAAATTAAGTGGCCATCTATGTAAGTATAAAAAATGTTTCTAAACGTTATTTGCTTTACAAATGAATAAACGAATTAGATACAATATTGAGAAAGTTGAATGTTGACAGTATGATATTAAGAATTAAGTCTAATTATGTTCTTATAAATAGAACGAGATACTTATATAACGTTTAAACCAATTACTTGCATCCCAACTCCCGAAATAGTTAATATTTCTTAAAAACGATGATTGTTTCAAATTAGAAATAGTCGTACCTACTGGTCTAGTGTTTATTAAATAAATTGCAGGAAATAAATTCTGTTAGCTAGATATAGGTAATTGCAAAATTGAAATGAAAATATTTTTGCTACTGGGAAGAAGATTGGTAAAATCTTCTACAACTTGTTAATTTAACTAATAATAGCTTTGCTTTAATATGGAAAGAGCTCGGAGTTTCTCTGCATGAGATTTTTAACGTTGAAATCTGTAGAAGTAAAAGGTAGGTTTTACTGGTAAGTGTAGTGTTGGAACACCCCTACTAGGATGGACTGACGACCAAAAAATTGCTAGGGTTTACTTGATACCCGAGTGGGGCGACACCAAAAGGAGGGTAGTTTATTGTATTCACTCTGTTTTGTATATGTGTTACCAATTACAGTCCAAAAAAGTCCAGCAGATTGGACAAATGAAGTATCGTTAGATACGCATTGGTCCCGGGCGTGTTATAGGATACATAAAGATGCATATGTAGCAGTAGCAACCCTTGTCACACTCGATAATATAAATAATTCCAACGTCTCATCGAGATGGGTATCAAATGATACGTATCGAAGTAAGAAATTCAAAATCGAGTAGGCACCTTTATTAAAAAACTTAAAAAGTACGTAATGTTTTATATCTAGAACAGTTTTGATTGTTATGTTTCTGTCAATCACATTATACGTAGCAACATGCACAAAATGTTCTTTCGGCGAATCGTCTATAGGTGAAAGATTCCTTAGGCAAAGCGGTCATAAACGAAATGTCTTGTCGACGAACAGTCCATCGAACTAGCGGCCGTCGCAGAACGGTTGCGAAATCGTAGTAGTTTACCAACTACAATATTTTTAGGAGCTGAGGAGTACCATGTAATTTTGTTGACTATATTTGTCATTCTGGCAGGCGTAGGTAGGTAGTAGTGGACTACGAAAGGTGGAGATGATTATGAATATTAAGGCGACTAAGGTATTTAACACCTAAAACATTTATCGCCATGGATCGCATCATTTAGGAAAAATTGTGATAAACATGATGTCAATACAAGAAATAAAGATAAACTTGCAGGTCACATAAGTCGCCTCCGCAAAGTCAGTAATTCATTCAAAGGGTTAGTATACGCTTTTTCAATAAGCTTCCAGTTGATATACAAAATCTTCGTCTCAATAAATTTAAAGATACTATAAAACAGAAACTTATTAATAAATTATCAGACTATTTAGATGATAATCATCCCTGGACATAATCAGATCGTTCGTATGCCAGGCTATTTCACAATTAATAATGAAATTTAAAAACCTTTTTGTAATATAAAAACCTTTATGTAAAATCAAAGCCTGATTTAAAAGAGCAACCCTTCGAGTTTCTTGCTTGTTCTTCTCAGGGGAAAATTGCATTTTGAACGAGCAATAGCTTAAAAAATGTAAAATTGACTATTTTAAGTGTACTCTGTGTACCTATAAAATAAAGCATTTTTGACTTTGACGTGCAGGTTTTAACGGGACGGTGTGCATTTCCGTATATTTCGAAAGGCGAACCGAGGATATTGTTTTAAGCATTAAATTTTTAATGTTTGTTACACCCAAACGCTAATGTTTGGAATATCTTTGACTACCCCATTTGGGATAAAGGTCGTGACGTTATGTATGTATGTTATCATATAATCTTTAAAATAAATGCTTATAACACATTTGGTTTGCACTACAATATTTGGTTATGAATACAAAATTTTATTGCTGAAATTATAATCCACAACATTAGGATTCTCATCGTACTGGGCATAAGCCTCTTCTCTATTATGCCATTCTCACGGCCCTGTGCCAGCTGCATCCAGTGAGATGCATGTTAAGAATACCAGAAATAAAAATTATTTTCAACAAAACTTCTATATCAAATTCAAAAGTATAAAAGTGTAACAAACTGCGGAGCTATCATATGGTAAATCCTTTTACACTGATTTACCTGAAACATCAGCTTCAATCCTCTCCACTCTTAAAATTTCAAAGCGGTGTGCAGTAAAACTAACAAACTGACGGCAAAAGGAACTGTAAGATATCCGCCGCGTTTTCCTCGCTCACCGCTAAATAGTTTAGTACCTTATAGTAGTCCCTTTAGTTAATATTAGGTCGTTACCTATGAAATTGGCGTTTTGTATGAAGAATTTCATTAAGACTGTTTCTCCATACAAATATTTTTGATTTTTTTTTTGGGAACGGCAAATCCAAATTTAGCTAAACTTTGTGTGTATTATCGGATAACATTAAGTATAGGCAGCGTTAATTTTTATAAAAGTTTCAGCGAATCTAAGAAATGATTATGGGAAGCACATTTTTTTTTATCTTTATTTAATTTAGGGACTTGAGTCCTTCTAGACATGACAGTCCCATCGTACCCTGACCAAGATTCACTGATGAGAAGATACAAACATATTATATAATAATCTGGCCGCTATTGATCCAGGTTTACCCAAAATTGATTGAGCCAAACCTACAGCGTATTGACTCAGCTTTAATTGTCTCATCAATTTTAAGTATCTCTTTCATTTGGGAAGCACATGAAAACAGTTCTGTTAAATTTTTTTTTATTATTTGATTTAGCCCAGAAATTAAAAAATATTTCATGTGAAACCTTGAAATAATATTCCATTTTCCAAATAAAAAACAAATTTGGATATACCTTTGAAAATCGCAGGAATTGATACATATGATTAACGAAGAAAATTAACTCCAATTTCATAGGTAAAGACCCAATATTTTATAAGACATGAGTATTACAGCGCAGGCCAACCACATATCATATATGTTTGATTTCATCATCATCATCAGTCATTAACATCCTTACACGTCCCCCAATAACCCACCAATTAATTGATGGATTTGTGTCAGACTAGCTAGTGGCCACATGACAGTCAATGTCTTTAAACCGCCCCTGTAGGCCACCGACTTGGCTTAACGACTAAATTCAGCTGAAAGCGTCCGGGACCGACTATTTAACGTGCCCTCTGAAGCACGGAAACACTCGTATTAAAATGCCATTACTGGTCACCCATCGACGGACTGACCGCGCCGGACATTGCTTAACTTCGCTAATCGAAAACAAATAGCGTATGCGACTGCGCCACGAGTGCTTATATTTGATTTATTGTATCGACTTAATTCTGTCAATGTCTGTTCTGGACGTCATGTGACTAGCTGAGGTTTAATGGAGACCAGCAAACATTATGTCCCGTATAAGATTTATAGATTTTGATGACATTTTGCAAGGTATACCTACAGTTCAATAATTTAATCATCATCAGTCCGTAAATGTCCCACTGTAGGGATATAGGCCTTATATATATATAGGGATATAGAGTATAGGGCGATAGTCCGCCACGCTGGCCCAATGCGGGTTCAATACTTCACATGCCTTAGAATTTTAAATATATTAAATTAAATTTAACAACTCATTTGTACATGGCCTGCCTGGGGATCGAACCTGGACCTCCCAAATTGGGAGATTGTGTCTCCTCCACTGAGCCACCGACATTCCTAGCTCAATAAGTTATTGAATCGTATTTATACAGGACGTAAATTTAATCACCTTCAAAATTTTTTATGGTTGTTCATACCAGCAAACTGAACAACTTTCACTATGGGATCAACCCTGAAATCGAGAAAAAAAAACAGCCGTTTCGTACATTACCGCATTCCGTCTCTACCAACGCTAGCTGTTAGGTATATTGACAGAGCCAAGCAGAGCGCAATAATTTGACAGGAGTAGCCAATTTCTGATTCGAAGACTGTGGGCATCATCTGTTTTGTTACTTTGTGTTGATAGATGCCCCTTCTCCTGTTATTAGAAGTCAAGGGCACAGATTACTAATAAATTACTAAAGTAATCAAGGGGCTATAATAGATTTTATAATAAAAAAATTACCTTAGCGACCGCAAAACATAAAATATGGTCTGGTTTTTTGTCTTTCGTTGTCCGTCTATCTGTCAATACTCTTTTTCTCAGGAACGCGTGGAGGTAACAAGTTGAAATGAATGTCTGCAATCCCTTGGAGCTGTGAAAAAAATCTAACATCTAAGTCAATGCAATCCGTTTATGCCGCATAATTTGACACTCGTAATAAAATCAAAACTTCGGGAAGGTACTTCCCGTTGACCCAAAATCATGATTGGCAAGAAGCAATATTTCATAGCCAAGTCCGTAAAGAGAGAAATCCGAAAACCATAAATTTGTAGATAATAATCTTTTTTTTTGTCGACTATAAACTTTTTGCTGTTGGTAAACTGACCCATGGATGGGGACTACAGTTTTCCAACGGCAAACTGTTAAGTTTGTCTCCAGTGTGTCTTTTCGTTCGAGCTATGTACCTAATTTTTTTTTATGGTTAACTGGATACCCGCTTGGCCACAATCTCACCTGATGGGAAGTGACGATGTGGCCGAAGATAAAGCACGTGATCTCAGTAGATGCCTATTCATCCTGCTCTTGTAGATCCCAAGGTTGTAGGATTCAGGAAAGACTGACGCCGGAAGGGAGTTCCATGCCTTGGCTGTTCGCATTATGAATGAAGAGTCGAACCGCTTAGTGCGAATGTTCGGTATGTTAACTACATTAACAGTTAGTGTTTGGTGCATGTAGCTGTACTGTACATTTACCTTAGTTTGTACAGAACCCTCAGTGCTCGAGTTCGACTCGCACTTGGCCAGTTTTTTTAAATAATTATATGGTTAAAACAGAGACTAAGTTCTGAAACTAAGTAGACAATAACCTGCCGTCATCGATCACACAGCCCATTAGGATCCAATAACAGGCGAGGAGCAAGTGTCAACACATCAGGCAGACACCGATGACACTCTGGGGATCAAGACGAATGTAACGACACCTAACACTTCAAAACCAGTCAAGCCGTTGACGCTGTAGGAGGTAACATTGAAATTCACATAGGTACAGAAGACAAATTCACACACATAAAATAGGTGAGTTTTAATGAGTTCTCCTGACACCAAACAACTTTCTGTGTGGTTTTGGCATGTAACATGTATAAAGAATAGAACCAACTCATGTCTTCGCGTGGGTGTCGTAAAAGGCGACTATGGGACTTTCTAGCAAAAAACTTTTGCACGTTTTAACGGTGATGATTTCACCCCCTGTCACGTGTACATTTTTGTGTATTTGTTAAGATGAATGGTGGATGTTGTCTCAAGCATTAAACTCAATTGTTGGAACATCCAAACACTAATGTTTGGAATAAAGGTCGTGACTTTATGTATGTTGACGTACTTTGTTGAATCGATGTTTTATTTCGGTACGCTAATTAATAAACACGTCCAAATTTTTTTTAAAATAAATAATAAACATCTACTTCTAAGATATAGGTTTTTCGTAAGGTGAACCAAGGATTCATGAAGTATTAAACTTTTAATATTTGATACACCTAAACACTATACCTAACGTTTGGAATATCTCTGACCACCCCATTTGGGATAATGTCGTGGCGTTATGAATGTGTAGATACGTTTCCCAAAGAAACGACATTTATAAAATAATTTTTTTGTTAGCACGCTCCCATTTTGGGACTCATCATCACTTAACATCAGATATGATTAAGGTGAAGTGCTGACCTGTAGTTCATAAAGACAGATAGACAAAGCCTTTTCTAAGAAAAAAAAATATTTCCTAAAAAGTTGTTTCTTTGAGAATTTGTAATCATGAATACATGCATATCTTTTGGCGTCAAAAACTAATTAACCTGAAAAAAATTACCCTCCTTCCTGGGGTTGGGTAAAAATAATCGAAAGTTGTTTAACCAATACACTTTGTATCGATTTGTCAACAATTCCTTATTACGAAGCATAATAAACCAAAATTATTGTATTACCTATTAATGTTCAATATCGAATTTATTATAACTTATCTTTTATTTTTTGTTACATTTCTGTAACTTAAGCCTGCGGCAATATTTACAATTAAATAAATTGACCTAATAATTGTCTGTCTACAGTAAAGGTTAAGAGGTAGGGTTGGCGCCACAGCATCGATAGTTACCTACATTAGACAGTGCGTAATAATTTGGTAGTTTTATAAAAAAGTGGCCGTTTTTATTAATAATATGAGTTTTTATGTTTAATCAGTGTTTAAAAAGAAATCTTAACTTATCCAATGAGGGCGCCATTGGACGGAAAGAATTCTCTTAAACAACTCTGTCTATGACGTCGACTGTACAGCTATTATACATACTTAGATATCGAATTGACGACATCCTTTTATCGTCGGTTTTACTTCAACATTAAATAGAAAATTTAGAAACCCCTTGAGGAACTAAACGTATTACGTTTAGATATACTATATTGTATCATCCTATGTATACGAAGCAATGTGTTAAGATAAATATCTTCGTAATAGCTCAAACGATTTTTATCAAATTGCTGATACATTTCCTCTAGTAAACATAAAAAAAACCGCACTCATATCGGATTAGACGTTATAGAGATATATCCGGACAAAGACGGGACACAAACACACACCTTTAAAGATATTACTCGTCTTTTGCCGGGTATTAAAAGATACACTTTCCGGGACTCTTCCCCAATCAAAATTTTATATTTCAACTAGCTTTCCGACCGCGACTTCGCCAGTGTGTAATTACTTTATCGCAAACTTTATCAGGATACAAATTTCTATCCTACTCCGAATCCCAGGCTACTTCTATGCCAACTTTAAATATGATTGATTTAACAGTTTAAGCGTGAAAGCCGGACTCTCATAATTATTATTATGTACCTATATAACGTGTAACCGAAGGGGTATATTTAAGCCGAAGGGATCGGACACAGTATCTCAGAACCTCTGTGCATGATTTTAGACCAAATGAAATTACTTTGAAAATAAAAAAAATATTATTTTAATCGATTATTTATTAACCTTACATCAAAATAAAGGTGTCCCAACACTACGCTGTCCGAACAGAGTTGCTTCGTCGTCAGTTACTTCTTCTGATGTTGCTGTCATCAATATAAAATAATTGAATAGCGATTTTATATTATTATTAGGTAGTGTAGTAGTATGTAGAGGACTAAAAAGTGCTTCAGTTAGTTTAAAACCATTAACAGGCTTCGTACATTTCGGCTTGATATATCCGTTGTATACAGGGTGAATTTGAAATTATATAATTCCCACTAACTGGTGACGCCACTGTTGAAACAACTTTACCCAAGGAACAATAGTCGAGTTCAATCAAAAAAAATTGCAATTTCCTACCCATACAAAGTGAACCATTCTTGAAACCAGCTTTAGTGTGGAATTCCAACAATTTTCGGTTGAATTCAGCCATGAGTTAATCATAGCTGAAAACTGGCAAGTTTTTTGTAATCAGGAGAGGAGTCATCAGTAAACAGGAATTACACAAATTAATTTTTTCTTGTATTTATTATGTATATGTAACACTATGGATAGAACTTCTATTGTTGTGGTTAATATTTAGTTATATGTTCTATACTTTAAAAAACAGAACACCATTGCATTGTCTGATAAAAGGTCGTTCAAAAAGAGTAATATCGCGTCCAATTCATTCCCCGATTTAAAAGCGCACAGTCGTTCATTTCGAGTTTTAATTATTCACTGTTTAAACAAATCTCAATACCGTACCAGTAAAAAAGCTACAAGAGAACTCCGTTAAAATGACATTGGAAAAAATAGTTGGATCAGATGGAACAAACAAATTCCTTGAATACTATCTAGTTGGGTTGTTAAAGAATCTCTTTCAGGCTGTGAAACGGAACGTTTCTGTTATAAAAAGCACTGCAATCTCTTCTTTACCACTCAATATTAGAGTCTCAATTGCTTCGGCATTGATGGTAGCGCTACTATTGATATAAAGATTCCATTCCATGTAAAACGTTTGTCGCTTGCGTGTGGTAGGGAGATTTCCTGCAAGCATTTGCAAAGACGAGATCTATGCGAGAATACCTATGGTAAGAAGTACTTCCGGACGGAAATGCGTTTTCAATAGTCCAGTCGCCACTGCAGCGTGTAGTTACAAATGTTCTGCATTCTTGCCAAGTAGGTTTTATGGCTTCTTGTTTCACATTTGAGCTTGTTGGGAGCTATTTAATATTGTTTGGCTTTGGGCAGATCGCTGTAGTACCCACAGGTAAAACTAAAAGGCCGACTCTTTTAGCAGTGTTTCATAGTTATAAAATATAAAAGTAATTGGACCCTGCTTTATTTTTCGAAAATTGCTCCTTGTAGCGTCAATAATCAATTTAGTTTAGTTACAGCTTCTTTCTTTTATTTTATAATTTTCAATGTTTGGTTGGTACTACTAACAAAATTCGATTATTTGTGCAGGTAAAGGTGCCAGATCAATATTACAAGCGCAATGGTTTGTCTGTCTGTTTGTTACTTTTCACACCTAAACGTTTGAATTGGTTGTTTTATAATATGGTAGAGAGGTAGCTGGGGTCTGGAGAGGAAGATAGACTACTTGAAGTTGATATGAGATAGGATAAGAGCCGCGTGAAACTACATTATGGGAATGTAGTTTCACGCGGCCGCGGTGAGCTAGTACATTATAAATCATATTATAGCAACAGCAAAAACGTAATTTACGTAAAACATAAAAAAGGTTTTATTGGCTTCTTCCATCTTAAGAACAAGAACATAGCACATCAAGTGTAAGTGAAAGTAAACCGTCCACAAGAGCTTAAAACTATCATTAGACAAAAGTATCCTGTGTCTCCTTATAACTCATATACCTACCATTGAGTTGAACGTGAGTAGACTATCAAGAGGTAACAATAAAGAAAAATACTACCTGCAACAAATGACTGAAAAGAAAAGATGTCTTTAGTGGCTAAAACACCTCCAATGCGTAATGTGAAAAAGGGTAGATATCCTCGCTGGAGGATATATGTATGGAAGACCTATAAAAAATCTACTTATTACTGTTACTTATTAATACTACTTATAGAAATAGAGAAAAAAAAACTTTGTTAGTTTTATCTTATAATTTCTGTTTTGTGGTGAGACAGCTACTTCGAGCTATCATCCTGAAATGTATAAGAATACAATTCAGATGGAGCGAAAATAGGGAAGTGACTGAACGCGTCTGGCCGACATCGTCCTCTGTAGTGTACCTTCGAAAAAAGCCCTATATCCACAGTGGACTAAAGGTTGATCATAAGTTCATATAGACGATAAAAGGTACATTCAAAGCAGCCGGTCTTTGAATACACTTTTTATTGTCGGTTGCGTAAATCGATCTTGAAACAAGCAACTGCTTCATTATTAATTTAATTGTCATAAATTCCATCACACTTTTGTAACCAATTGTGTAATTTATCACGCACGTATAAACTAATGAAGGGCAACTATCCTCTGACTCGCCGCTAGCAAAAACTCGGGCGGGTGAGCACGTTAATGCCAGCTGGTAGGCACCGGTGAGTCGCTAGGCTAGTACCTAATTGGACATCGATTTTCCAACCAAAGACTTAAAATGCAACTGGATAGATCTTGATCTATCACCGTGTTGATCCCCGAGTCCATCAATCATGATAAACAAATAAAATTGGGGAGGAGCCTCCTCTCACTGAGAGAGGGTATGGGCCATAAACCTCCACGCAGGCCCAGTGAGGATTGGTGAATTTGCATTAGACTAGTGGCCACCTGACATTCGGTGTTTATAAGCAGCCCCTGTAGGTCACCGATTTAGCTTAACGACTGCCTTGGACTGAAATCAATCGGGACCAACTATTTATCATACCCTACGAAGCACAGAAATATAATACAATACAACAGAAAAGAAAATACATTTTACAGAAAGTAAGAGTAGAACGAAGAATTTGACGACCTTGTCGCTAAAAAATACTCGCATTACAATTGCACTAATGGTCACCTATTCAAGAACTGACCGCGCTAGACATTGCTTAACTACGCTAATAGAAAACGAATAGTGAGTAAATAATTCAAAGTTAAAAGAAGACAGACATCAACGTAGTTTATCAACCATCTGGCATCTATAAACAAGCCTAGTTGCTTAGTGTGGAACTAGATGGCGCTGTGTGTATGTGCAAAGATATTTATTATTTATTATTATTATTGTTAACATTAGCATCGCAATATGTTTACGAAAACTTAATGTATGTAAGAAAAAATCTAGAATCGTTTAAAAAAATAGTGATATACATAATGTTAATACAAGATATAAAAATAAACTTGCTGTTCATGTCAGCCGTTTACACAAAGTCACTAAGTCATTTAAGGGGCAATGTATACGCTTTTATAATAAGGTTCCAGTGGACATTCAAAATTAGCCTTTAGATAAGTTCAAAACCATCATAAAATAGACATTATTTACCAAAGCCTATTTATTATAAAATTTCTATCTGAATGATAAGCAAGCATGGACATAGACCGCTCGGCGATATTCAGTCTAATTATACAATATAATATAATTGTAACCCAAACTTATTTAAAAGAGCAACCCTTGAGTGTCTTGCTCGTTCTTCTCTGGGGAATCAACTTTATGAATGGGCAATAATGTTAATAACTTTAATTATAAGATAATAAATGTGACGTTTTCAAGTGATAATTTTTATCTTACGAAATAAATATTTTTTGATTTGATTTAATTTGTACCCCGCTGGGATCGAACCCGCTACCTCCGAAACGTAAACCCAATGTTGTTTACATTGACTCACGGAGGCGGTTAATGTGAGTAAAAAAGACTTACGTTTAATTTACTTTTATATCCATGTAATTCATTGAGAAAATACGTTAATTGTTGCCAGTCAATTGCGCGATTATTGTACAACTGGCTACTTATCGGAATGCACGTAATGCTGGCAACGTCTTTGTGTTAGCCGCTTATTTAGTTTGATAATAGTTCGTTATAAGTAAATTACCTTATTATCATTTCGACAACCTGCAATTCTACCGCGGCGCAGCTTACACTATAGGTTATTTTTGTGTGCAATAAAGAATTTAATAATAATAATAATAATAATAGGTCGTATTTCCAAGATCAGTATTTAGTTTATAATGGTGTGGTTTGGTGGTGGTTTCGTCACATAAAAAGAATAGAACCAATCCGTCTATCCGTCGATCAGTATATAAAAACAATTGCAATGCAAAAATGACGCATATGAAATTAAGTTTAAAAATAGTACATTACGATAAGTGCGTTATAGTGGCTATAACACACAAGTGAAATTTCAGCCCGAGCCGAGTGTGTTTAACCAATATACGCACGTATATCGTATGAAGTTTTTCAACATACTTGCGAGGAAAGAGAATAAAAAATCACGCGGCGCGCTGCCTACTGGTTGACGCCGCGCGACGGCGGGCTAGTTCGAAATTAAAAAAAAAAGAAAACAATTTGAAGCATATTTTATTACTGATTTCCATAACACATGTAGATCAGCAATATTTTACTCACCGGATTGATGGTGTTATCACTTTCATATTGTATCTACTCTGTTACCAGCACGTTTCTACCTAGAAAATTCCCCTGCAACGAATATTTTTGCCAAAAGAATTCTGCGTGGTTACACGGAGGAGCCTTAATTAAATACGCCGGACGTTTATAATTTCCCCCAAGAATTTCCTTTTTTTTATTATATTTATAAATCTGTATGCATATCCGTGTCCCGGATGAAAACAAGAAAGTGATGTGGAAAGTCCACGACGTTCCCGCCCCGTGGGAAATCTCGACAAAAAGGTTCCGAGTCGAGACCAAACAATGGAGACAACGGGACTTTTAAGAGAATCGCCGTACGAATCTTTGCGTAGCGATTATTATAAGTTCAGACTCTATTATATTGCCTATTTAATAAAACGGCGATGTGAAAAAGTGTAGGATGTAAAGAATAGTGGGTGTGGTATACAGCCGGATATGAACACATTTCATCATGACAATAATATATAATTATTGAGGACATTTAAGTGTAATATTGGTTTGTAGTTGTAATTAATTAAGTAATCTGTATATTTATGTGCATGCATTTTAAATTTAATTGTTGTGCCCTAGCAGGGTTTATGTTTGATACCTAAAAATATTTTAAGATGATATTACAACATAAATGCAATAAATTGAAATTGAAATGAAAAGTCTATAGGCTACTCGGCGATATTCAGTCTAATGTTACAAATTTGTATATAATCTAATTTATATCACAATCGATATATTGTCGAATCACAAATTGATAAATCTAACCCATGAGTTTCTTGGTCGTCCTATTCTGGAAGGCAGTTTTGTGATTGAGTAGTAATTTTAATATAAAGTTAAAAAATGAAACTTTTTCCAGTGATACTTTTATGAATAAAATCAATGTTAAAGATTGTCGAGCATGTACCTACTCGTATTTACTGTATATTTACGTAGCTGCGGACATTTTTAGATATTATAGATTCCTTAGGTGATATTCAATGCCTAAAATAGTTTGGATAGTGCATAAAAATAAGCCTATAGTAGATATATAAATGCAACAGTAACCCTGTCGTTCTGCCTGTTTGTTACATTTTCCTCTGTACTCATTTGACCGCCTCCATGGCTCAATCTAAACAACATAGGGTTTAAGAATTACCTTATTATCATTTCGACAACATAGGGTTTAAGAATCTGAGGTCGCTTGTACGATCCCCAGCGGGGTACATCTTTAGTACTCTGTTTGGTTGGTGATAGGGCATTTAGAATGCACCATCTTACCTAACTCTGCCGCCGTTGTGTTCAGGTAGTCAGCGATAAGATAGCCAATTCTCCAAATAAAATGGGATTTCGGGGTCAGTGAGCTTCCACTTTGGGCCCCTACTTCACTTAACATCAGCTGTGATTGAGGTCAAGTGCTTACCCGTTGTGCATAAAAAACCCATCGCATTGATATTTTTCAAAGAGGTAGCCAAGGCCTGGAAGCTATAGGCTACTTTTATCCTGGAAAAATCTTCGATAAAGTAATTGTATTCGGATGAAGCCACGGGCAGAGAGCTAATTTGCAATATTAATTTACATACAATTTCATAGTACCTACTTCTTGAATCCTGTATAATTAATTAGGTAAGTACCACTCCTATTCCCTTGGGGGGCAGGCGTTTATTAAAGGTTTTAACATTGCGGATCGCAATTAAAAATCCGCGATCACCAATCTGCCTGAGGCCTGATAGTTACGGTACCTACTATGTCTTCTATAAAAAATAGAAGGCTTGGTAGAGGCGCTTGTCTAGAGCGCATAGTGTTAGTACATTTTCAATGGTTGGATACGAGTATGACCACAATTTTATCTTGGAAAATGATGACGTGGTCGTTAATAAAGTACACCTGACACATACTGAACACATGATTATGTAGGTCCAAAGCATAAAGCATAATCATATATATGTTTAATTGCATAAGCAATAATATAAAAAACTATCATTTTAACCTCCGACACAAAAATGGTACATATCGACAGGATCGAGCGTATATAAAAGGTATTTGTAAGATACTTAAATTATAAATCCTCAAAACATTTTCATTCTTATGAAGATGCATGTAGGTTTCACAAAATCATGAGTCTCAGAAATAGAAGAGTTCTCCTTGACCGTACCTTCCTTCATGATATGGTAAATTGTCGCTCGGACTGCATTTCGCTTACATCCCTGAAAGATTTACAAGTGCCTTACCACAGACCTCGGCACCCCCAGCACAAGGTTTTCTATGTACCTCCTATACGAACTAATTTTGGACAAAATGAGCTCATTGCGCGTCTTTCTAAATCATATAATACCACATTCAGCGATATTGATATATATGGCTACTCCAAACCTATGTTCAAATCTCATATTCTAAAGAAACTCATGAACCATTAAGCCCATTATCTATTTATTTTATTTTTATATTATTATTTCACTTTTATTTTATTTTACATATTTATACTTATGCCTATGCCCCTATAATATTTAATGTGTTTAGTCTTATATGCATTTATATAATTTACACACGAGATGAACGTCAATTTAAAGCATGTACAAAGCTTTGCTTGCAACATCACAAAAATATGAGTTTATTTTAGCGTTGTTTCTTCGGCGATTTTTATAGTTTTTGCTTATTATTAGGACATCCTGTCATTGGCTAAGATATTTAAATCGTGTATAATCTGTTCTAGTATGTTTGAAATTGCTGTTGGTTGTCTTGAATAAATAAATAAATAAGAGGGGTGTTATAAGTTTGCCCGCTATATGTATGTGGGTCCGTCTGTCTGTGGCACCGTAGCTCTTAATCGGGTGAACCAATTTCGTTCTTTTTGTTTTCTAGTGGTGGTTCTTAAACATGTTTTATCAAAATCAGTTCATCCGTTTTGTTTTAATCGCTAGCTTTCTCGTGGGATTTCTAAATTTTCATCAATAGTGATATTATGTATGATATTATGCATAGATACGAAACCCATCCCATACATACCTATACAACCGAAATCATTACCCTCCGTCCTGAGGCCGTCAGTTAAAAATAAAGTAGCAAACGACGATAAACATTTTGCTTCAATCTGTTGCTGAACAGCATTAAAAATTAAAGAAAATGTAAATGATGAAACACGCCTAATGTTTCTAAACTTCAGCTTTAATTTCTTGTTTGAAAATTAAGGTACTCTAGTAATTTAATTACGGCAAAACGTTGGAACGGAGAGCGAAAGTAAGCAAGTATTAAAAACTTGTAACTTTGTTGTCACAGGTACGGATTGGGAGTGCTGCTCGGTGCGGATAAGGAACTCCAGTTGGAGGGTTTATGAGATTCCGCATAACTTCTTTTTACTCTAAATTTCACTAAAGTTCGGTAAAAGCTAAAATATTACAAGTCTTAACTCGGATAAATAAATTAATCAGGAGTTTCGGAAGATTAAAGAAAATGGTGCTTCGTAAATCGAAATAGCCGGTTATTTAATAAAGATCGTCAATGTTACTGTTGAAAAGTATTTTGAATTAATTAGTTATATAAAGTCTAGTGTATTTGAATTATTTACTTGAGAATGTATAATTATGAATTAAAAATACGCAGTCAACCAAAATAAATAATTAGGACACTTACTACACGAAGCATCAAGTCCCAAATTAAGCAAAGCTTGTATTCTGGATAGTAGATAACGGATAAACATACATAAATATTTATATAAACATGCATGACATGGGAACATGTGTTCGTATTCATCACACAAACATTTAACCCTCGCGGAATTCGAATCCGCAACCGTTGGCTTCGCTGTGCAGGGTAAGTATCCACTACACCAAATGGTCATCGTCGAACATAAATTTGAAATTAGGATGTAAATTATTAAGTAATAGAAACAACTATACAAAAAAAAAATACGCCCCGAATACAGAACCTCCTCCTTTTTTGAAGTCGGTTAAAAAACTATTCATATTTAAAAATAAAAATATCCTCCATGAAGGCCTGAGCGAGGCAAAGTACCAGTTAGTCTAGCCTAGTCATACAACTAGGCTTATTCGCTGGACATGATGGCTGCTAGTCCTGCGGACCCCGGAAGCCACAGACGTGCTGAGAGATGTTTAAAACCATACATCCCTACTTGCAGACATGTTTTTTTTGTAACTAATGCAAAGATCGATGTGAGAATATATCGACTGGTTGAATTGTGTGGTTGATATTCGATAACAATTACAAGATCTATTTCCATTTAGCGTCATAACATACAGGGTGAATTTGAATTCGTGTAATTCCCATTAACTTTCTCCAAGGAACCGTAGTCGAATTCCCTCGAAAAATTTTCGATTACCCATACCAAGTCAACCATTCTGAAACCACCTTTAGTATAGAAGTCCAACAATTTTCGGTTCGTGAGTCCACTCCTGTTTACGAACAACTTTCCACTATTAACCATAGGCGAATTCAGCCGTAAATTGTTGGACTTCCAGAATAGTTCGATCACTGCTAAATTGCAGAGCCTCGAACACCGTCGCAAGGTCGCCTGTCTCTCAGTCTTTTACAAGATGCACTTCGGTGAGTGTGCGTTGGAATTAGACAATCTTATTCCACCATCGCCATTTCATTTTCGGACTACTAGGCGCAGGGAGGGATTCCACCCGTATGTAGTTATCATACCGAACATTCGCACTAAGCGGTTCGATTCTTCATTCATAATATGAACAGCCAAGGCATGGAATTCCCTTCCGGCATCAGTCTTTCCTGAATCCTACAACCTTGGGATCTTCAAGAGCAGGGTGAATAGGCATCTACTGAGATCGCGTGCTTCATCTTCGGCCACATCGTTACTTCCCATCAGGTGAGATTGTGGTCAAATGCGTATCCAGTTAACGATAAAAAAAAAAGTTTACTTTGGGTAAACTAAATTTTTTTGAACGAATTCGACCATGGTTCCTTGGAGAAAGGTGTTCGTAATCAAGAGTGGCGTCACTAGTTAATGGGAATTACACGAATTCAAATTCACCCTGTATAATATACAATGCATAGCCTTAATATGTTCTGTGTACAATAAAGATATTAAGGATACATAACCCCCTTGCCGTGGAAGAGATCTCTTTAGAGATAGTTCACCTTTGTACACATACACTGACTGTAATTTTTTTTATGAATTACTGGATACGCGTTTGACCACAATCTCACCTGAAGGAAAAGTGACGGTAGTGGTCGAAGATGAATCACGTGATCCCAGTAAATGCCTATTCACTCAGCTGTTACTATTTCTAATGCAATAAAGAATAACGGATTCACACCCTGTCATGTGTATTTTTCGGAAGTATTTTTATATATTATAAATATTATTATTTTATAGTATTTATATTTTTCCATGGATGTTGTTTCGAGCTTTAAACTTTAATGTTTGGAACACCCAAACACTAATATTTGGGATATCTGTGTCCACCCCAGTTGGGATAAAGTCGGGACGTTATGTGTGTATGCAATTGCAATGACACTTTACAATCTGCTTAATTTGTCGTGCGTTATTAAGGCTAGTGAATGTGGAGCCTGATTTTAATTACTATGCGCAAATTGTACCAGCCTCCATATTCATTTACAATAGTGAATTTGTTTGGGTGCTTGAATCGTAAATAGATTCTCGCTTAAACAAATCACAAAGGGCCACATAGACCGGAAAATTCGGTTGTCTAGTGTACACATGCGGGCCGGGTAAATACTATACATTGTTATAACGGGACAAATGCAGAGTTTAGAAACGAATACAATAAATAGTTTTATTGACGATTTCATCCCACACTTGTATCATTAAATAATAATAATATTTTTGCACATAAACAGAGCGCCATCTAGTTCCACACTAAACAACTACGCTTGTTTTATGTATACCAGATGGTTGATACAGCACCTACACAAATACATTCTCTTTCATAAAAAAAATCGACGCTGCAAATAAATGTCAATACAACTTCCTACATGTCTGGGTTTAGAAACTAGTTAGTAACTCGAACAGTACTTTACCGATTTTAATTAAATTTTCACTTTTCTATAGTCAGTATGTCACCAAATAAAATTATGTACGAGAAATTTCCTTTGCATGAATAATTATTGCCAGAGACTCAATTTAATAGTAAAATTTCACAGTTCATACGATTAAAATTTTAAATGTATGACTATTTAATCGAGTTTCTGGCAATAATTATTCACGCACAAGAAGGCGGTCAGAATTTAAAGTTTTCGACTACTACACGACTTGCTGTCGTCATGCCACGTATATCACTAGAAATAAACGTTATATTGCACAATTATTTTTTTATTTTTTTATTTTTATGCGCAACGGCTTGGTAGTTGACCTCAATCATACCTGATGTAAAGTGAAGATGAGGTCGAAGGTGGAAGCGTACTGACCCGGAAATCCCAACACATTTGGGGGACTGGCTATCTTATCTCTGACAACCGAAAACAACAATGCTAGTAACATTGCAATATAACAGCTTCCTTTGTTTGTGCAATATAACTTTTATTGCAGATTTTAACAGATTCATAAGTTGTAAGGTACACATAATAAGACAACTGTATTTGTAAAAACAAATCGTGATATGTTTGTAGCAGAAACTCAAACCAGGCCTCAATGCTCTGGAGGTCGTTAATGTCTTGCAAGTTCATAAACTGCTTTAAAGCATTCTAGTATAGCACCAAAAATATACAAAAAAAACTATCTGCCTGCGTAGCATGACATCGTTTGTAGTGTGCGACGTAGATGATGAGAGTGGGATAGTTGTATATTTCGTCCAAGCGAATAAGCAAGACAAATATCATCTCGCGCGACATAAACGATAATCGCGCCTGGTATGCTACTAGTGCTGATTCTAATATCTCGATGATGTCATAATCTCTGGGGAGCTTTCTAAATTTACAATTTATAGTTCTTATTTTGATGATTAACTCTACACATTCATGTATTACCCGCAGGTTTCCGATGAAAGAAAGGATGCCGCGTAATAGCATCTGAATATCATCAAGTACTTCCAGCTGTCATCAATCATCAAACCCTAGGTAAAAGAAAGTCACTGACATAGCCCAGCGGATTTGTAAGTTGAAGTGCCAGTGGGCAGGGCCCATAGCGCGAAGAGGTGATGGTCGGTGTCGCAGTACAAGATGAACAGACGACCTGATAAATGATATGATGATGATAAAGATCTACGTTATCATAGCGTTTTTTTCTAAGAGTGGCTTTGGGTCATAATCCACCGCGCGATATGGAAGAAACAGTACCAACGTCCAAATAAATTAATTGCAATGTTATTTCATCTCAGTAACTATTGGAAAATTCTAATATACGCAAGTATATTCATATACCTAACTATATCTTCTCTAGCCTACTTAATTAGGGAACATCTTGGACCTTGTCAAGATATTTTGGACCGAATCCACAAATTAAACGAATTTTCTTTATATCTTAGTTCCAAATTAAAGAGGAATACGAGTGGAAGCAACTTTATTTTAGACTTGCAAAAAATCAAGTCGAGTTGTCGTGGAACTTGGGGGCAATAAAAATACTTTGTAGAAGAGTGTCATCCTCATGCTACTTTCTAAGGCGTCGACGGTGTTATTGTTAGCATTAAAACAGAGCACACATCTTTGCTCAAAAAGGAAACAATGTATGTATCAATTCTAATGAATTATGTAGTCATACAATCTCAAACAAGAAGCAATCGTGGCGCAGTCGCATTCTATATTCGATTTCGATTAGCTGACCACTAGTGGCATTTTAGTACGAGTGTTTTCATCCGTCGGAGGGCACGTTAAATACTCGGTCCCGGTTGTTTTCAATTGAAGGCAGCGGTTAAGCCAAGTCCGTGGCCTACAGGGGCGGCTTAAAAACACTGACTGTCAGGCGGCCACTAGTCTGACACAAATCCACCAATCCGCACTGGGTCCGCGTGGTGGCTTATCGTCCATGCCTTCTCCCAGTGAAAGGAGGCTGTGGCCCAACTGTGGGGACGTGAAAGGCTGTTGATGATGATAATCTCAAACGTGTACTTATTCTTTAACAGTGCCAAAATTGTAGTTAAATTATTTTCGAGCATCAATAGTTTCACGTCCCAACTATTGGGGCACGGCACGGAATCATTTGTATATAAATATACATAATCCAAAAAGCAAATATTATTTCAGATTACAGCTTTGAATATATCCCTAACAGGCGTTCATACAAACAACGTCTTAATTCATTAAGGAAGTCGTAACAAAATCGAAAATCTTCACTTGCCAGCTACGGTTATTTCCAAAGGCTATAAACCGGCGTAGCGACGGCATAATAAACAAACGCACGAAACTGATACGGGTGGTCGAACACAGCAGGGTGCAATTTGTTGACATATCGTCCTGACCAAACGCCTCACTTCGAAATTTCAGGGGCACATTTTTCATAACCCAAGGTCAATTTTCTATTACGTTCTTAATTTTGACGCTTTAATAATAGAAGTAGGTATAGTGGAGAAATGTTGAACAATACAATTAATAAATAAAGTGTTAAGCTGGTATTTAAATTAGAAAAATCCATGTTATAAATACCTGCTCTATTCCGAGCGAGTGTATTATACATTTTTTACACATCTGTCAAAATGTGATCTTCGATGAAAAGTTTAAGCTAGAATAATTATACAAAGATAAATGCATTAAGAATTTATTATGTTCTATGTGTGGTGTTTTTTGTAAGTTCCATGCTTTGTTTAATATATATACGTAATCGTTTAAATAGATACACGTGCGGACTAAATTGAACTCATGTAGTGCTTTCAAGTAACCTGGTGCAATCCTATCTTACATCGAATTCATTCTGAGTTTCTGTTAATACTGATTCTTTAGTCGGTTCCCTTGTCAAACCAGGAATCCTTATAGTTTTGACATGTCTGTCTGTCTGTTCATTTGTATGTCGCAGCTGTTTTACAAGGCGACCATTAGAGCTTTTAAAATTATAACGCTTACAAAGTTAAAATAATAAAATGTTGAAAACACAAAAATAAACCTGTATACAATATTTAAGGCCCCACCTTTAACTTTTAATACCTCGTCGTACCTTACCGGAACGGTGCCAGTCGCGTGGTAAAGGGTGGCTCGGGCAAAGGCGATATTATTGAAAACTACTATAGGCAAATCGACAACGTATTCACACTCGATTATGATTATGATTATGATTATGGAACCTGAGATGCTTTCTGTTGCAGAGAAAACATGTGCACGCCCCTCGTGCCATACAACTTGGCCCCCGCATGCACTCTGTGGAACTCAGCCGTACCTTGTCTATAGTTCCTCCTTGCTCAAATTCCATAATCAGTCTTATCTTATCAGTAACGACTCACCGGATTCTTCAAGCGTCGATGGTAGTAGGTAATCAGAGTCCCTCATGGTCGTTGATGTCCAGTGGTGGTTGATGTCCTTCGACGGCTGGTAGCAAAGTGTGTCCCATTTTCGATGTGAAGACCTAATATTCGTTAACGTCGTCACCGCGCCACTTCCGGCGATACCAGCGCCACCAGGTTTACTTCACATTAACCGCCTATTATGATATTTAGTTGACCGTTTGAATAATGAATTCTATCGCTAATTTATCGCTGTCTACGACATATATATCTTTACGACCTTTATTCCAAACGGGGTGCTCAGAGATATCCCATACATAAGCGATTAAAAGATTAAGGCTTGAAAGCAACATCTTCGGTTCACCTTTCGAAATATACAGAAATGCACGTCACAGGGTATGAACCAATCCCCTGAATTAATACGGAATGCTCATTGCCACAGCCCCAACTCGTACATTTTATAATATAAATGGTAAAACTACAAACGTACGTATAAGAACGATTATTATAAATGAATAGAAATACGGTTATAAAAATAGAGAGATGATTATTTAAAGCATCTGCAATAACTTTATTTAGAAAACACATTAAAATGAAGGGATGAAAATTTAGTTCGTCCATAAAGATATTTATAATAAGGTAAAACATAAAGTTTTTACGGTCGTCAGTACTCGAGATAATTACGGGACCGTAATATCTAAAAAATCTTCATAAGCATAGGGCTCTGGTAATATAATTAAAATTTTCAAACGAACTGTTTTTTTAGGACATCACATGAATCATAATTTTCACACAAAATTTTTGTAATACACTGATAATATTTTGAATAGCTGTTATATTACTAAGAATGAGTAGAATTCAGTAAAACAAAGAAATTAAAAGGCTGATATGTTATTATTTCAAAATGAAGGAAAATACATACCTACATCAAGTCACGACCATCTCAAACGGAGTGGTAAGAGATGTCCAAACATAACAAAATCCAATTCATTTATAATAAGTATTTATTTACAAAAAAAAAATGTATTTATACCATCTGGTATCCACAACACAAGCCTCTAGTTGCTTACTGTGGAACTAGATGGCGCTGTGTGTATGTCTAGGATATTATATATTATTATTATTATAGGTATTTGAGTGTTTCAAACATTATAAGTTTAATGCTTTGATGTTTCAAGAATCAATTGATGCAGTTTTGTTTCCATATAAATCGGGCCCGAGACCCCTTTGAGTACTTTTCGCTATTCCTTATAGTTTCGGATTTGGATGGCCAAATCGTGAATGGATCGAAGGAAGCGTGCATGGACGCCCACTTGAAAAATTCACCTGTATATGACAGAGGGTAAGTCCATCGCTGTTGAAATATGCAAACACATAAGTAAACGTTTTTTGTTTAAAGTCTCAGTGGCATTTAACGACACCCATGAGCAGAGATTGGTTGGTTTTATTCTTGTTACGTGCGGGAAACCAGACGTTACATGTAGGAAAATTATGATGATGAAATAGCTGTTTTAATAACGTGTTTAAGGCAACTGCAGCATACTTATGACTAATTTAATTTTCAGAGAGCAGTTTCATCGTGTCTTTTTATTCAACTATCTATAGCATCGATCCATTTTTATTAGAATTTTTTATTTGATTGTAATTGTATTTAAATTTTTTTATATTATTATGAATTCTATACTGCATACCAGTTCCTGGTCAAATGTGTGATACCTTATTTTTATAATTAACAACCTCGTGTACCACATTTTTAGCAAATATAGATTATTCTATTCTATTCCACTGTGTATACAGGGGACACTTAATCCATGCCAAAAACCACCCCATGATTGTACTGATAATTACAGAGGCTATCTGGCGCAAACGCATCGGATTTCGCATCACGTCGCGTTGATTGTCCAACGACAAACCGGGTGCCCGCCGGCGTCCCAATTACGAACGACACCGACACCACTCGCTTCTATATCGTCCACAGAATGGATTAACCGATGGGCAAAAGGACTTTGAATACTGAGTGATTGAACGTCGGAACGCAAACTTTCTCTCGGAACCGCAGAACTTGCGAGAAACACGAATGTGGGGGCAGATTATGCTGACGCAGATGGGAGATTGTAAGCTAATGTTATTTACAGTCATTTCTTGTTAACATTTATGAAATGGCTCTGAATCGACAAGATGATTAGTTATCTGGTGCAGACGCAACGGGTTTCGCATCTAATCGTGACTACCCGGTTATGCCCGCGTTTCTGTATCAACCACAGAATATATGTAGATGGGCGCAAAATATGGACCTTGGTCGAGTAAATAAAAGAAATACACAGCTTGATGTCACGCGTATAATAATTGCAAAATCACTCGATACACCACTTATATATTAAGTAATATATAATATAATAACCTAGGTAATATAATAGGAGGGAGGAAGGTAGGGAAGGTATAGAGTTGCGTGATACACTGAATGGGAAAATGACTTTAAATACTGAGTATTAAAACTAGGAACTCAAAATTTGTCTCGTGACCGTGAACTTGCAGTAAACGCGAAATTAGTACAAATTTAAAACTTTATGGAAATAAATTTGTTAGAGTTATTTCTAGCAACTACTTAGTAAATTTTGAGTCCAGAGTTAGACATAAAGAAATTGACTTTCAAACTATACATACAACAGCTTCTTTTATGTGTTTAGATGCGCCTTGCGCGGCATGAGTTTTATTTATTCGAACTGTCGTCTCTATTCAGTACCAATTTCATCTATGCGATGTCCCGCAAACCCCCGGTTCTCACTTATCAGGACTTACGGACTAATACCACCCGAAGGGCGCCACCCAATCTGCTGTGGCGCTTATCTCAATTTAATGGCTTCCGTATTAATACCGCCTTTGTCTAATTTGAGGATACTTTGGCTTGCCTATTGTTTAATCGACCGGTAAAAATTGATGCCTTTTCGAATTGAGATAACAACGGGTTTTCATTTATTATTCATAAACTATTTGGCCGATGGATTTACGAGTAGTTCGAGCTTCGAAAGAAAAAAAAGACATCATGATAAAGATTTGAAATCATCTATGAATTAAAATATTAGATTCACAAAAATATTCCATTTGTTGATTTAAAAAAAGCATTCAAAAGATAGAATGTTTTACCTCCTGGTGGCCTTAATATTGTACGAAAATAGAATACGTTACGAAAGCTAATAAATAAATCAGACGGATATAAAACTTTGGAGCGACTCAGCCTCATTTGAAACGATATCACGTTTAGCCTCAAATCAAAAGAACGATATAATCCCGGCAGTTTCCGCCGCTGTCGAGGATCGGCGACAGAAAAATTGTGAGTCAAAGCCATTGTTTCCAATATCGGGCAAGGGAGGAAAACTTTTATAGGGCACAAAGTGGGTATTATTCACGGGTCGGGCGCAATCAACCGCGGACGGTGAAAGGTCCTTCCTTGCCGGACGCGACGCCTCTGAATGCAAAGATATTTTTTTCCAAATGCGGGTCGTTTTCAAAGGGTTCGTCTTATGAGGGAAAAATCGTCGGTCCTTTTTCGATTACCGGTCCGTGGATCAAAATCGAGTCGCAATTAAGAGATTATTCCTTTCTCAATATTACAAAATTTTCTTTGATGTTTTTCGTGTTCACTTCCATAATTTGTAATTAAAAACCCATATTTTTTAAGATTTAGGTAATACGAACGTAAGTTTAGGTAATGGACATGACATCCACACGATGAACTAAATTTTCATTAAATCAATATGATTACATTAACATTATTAGGCGCCTTTAAAAAGGAGGAGGTGGTCAATTCGACTTTTTATCACCATTTTCTTGGATTATGTTAGGCTATAGCGCCGCCATTTGTGCATGGATTTAGATAATGTTTTCTTTTCGATGATAGAGTTTGCAGGCCTCTTGAAGATCTGATGATGCACTCCAGAAATTTATGTAAATGGAAATTTATTGTAGTTGGCTGTTTTACCAATTTTTCGCAGTTCAAATTTTTACTGTATTTGTTCTATCTACAGATTTACTCACTATAAAATTGTAAGATATTCATATGAAGTCGTGAACTTTAAAAGCCAACTTAATTGAAATGAAACCGTGTGTTAAATGCCCAAATATTTATCTTTATAAAAATTTGACAAAGCGTAAAAAGCATTTATTCCGAAAACGATCGCATAAAGCTCAGATAACGATCGTCCACTCATCTACAGATATTCCACTTATTGCTAGCAGAGCCAATATTTTCAAGCCTCGAGTAAGGAACGCGCTTGGAATCCCAATGATATTCGGGATGGTCGTTTTGTAAATGACCTAAACATAGTTGGATATAGCCGTAAAGTTTCCATAATTCCTTCCACATATTACTAACTTTAGACCACTAACTGTATGTACGAGTATCTTCAACTCCCTGACGTAACATTGAAATAAATAAATTTATAAATTTCTTTATTTAGCTCTCCACTTAGTAAGTAGGTAGGTATTACAATACATTTGGCAGTTATATAATTAAGAGGTACTGTACTAATGGAGACTGGTGCCTGGGATAGGCGCGAGCCTGTGTTCCAGGTTCACCAGATCCCCAGCTGTAGTTCCCAGATGTCTAGTATCTATAGTTAATTACAGTATTGTAGAAATAGAGATTGATTACAAAGGAGATGGAATGTATTTTTTCATATAATAAAAGAAGATAGTGGAATCTTAATTAGTTACAAAATTTAGTAAGTAAACTAGGGTACAAAACAAGTAAGATTTATCTATCTATGATGTGTGTGTGTGTGTGTGTGTGTGTGTGTGTGTGTGTGTGTGTGTGTGTGTGTGTGTGTGTGTGTGTGTGTGTGTGTGTATGTACGTGTACATGTGTTTTCTTGCCCGCCCAGCCCTACGATATTCATCACGGTAATTAGTACGTGGACGGACAAGCAGAGATATTTGTGTGGTTTAGGACATAAGACAAAGGTAAGTATAACAAGTAAGAATTTTGTTGTGTTACGGTAGTGGGGGAAGCAATGTAGAATATAAATAAATTATAAATAAATAGTAGGAGTTTTGCAGATTGCAGGTGACACAGAGTACCTATTAATCAGGTTATATAATTGGAGTGAGAAGGTTTTCGGTTTCAGCGTAAGTCAGTTGTTGAAGCCAGTATTTGAGTTTATGCTTACAGGTGTATTTGTTTTGGGCATAGAAGTCAATAATTTTATTAAGGTTGTTATACAGATGTGGTCCCAAGAAACAGAAGAATCTTTGGCAGAAGGTAGTGTTACAGGCAAAGGTGGAGATAACTTTCTTGTTTCTTTTGAGATCCAAATCGGTCGAGAAGGTTGTAGATGAGTGCTGAAGCATGATAGTATATAAGATGAACAATTGGCGAGCTGTCAGCACTTGACAATATTGATAGAGTGTGTCTGTAGGGTAATAGGATGGTTTAAGGGTTGCAACTTTCAAGACATATCTTTGTGCTCTTTCAAGCGTTAAGAAGCGAGTTTTTGCAGCACCTCCCCAGGAGGTGATGCAATAGACTAATAATGATTGGCATAATGCAAGGTATACCATTTTAACGATATCGGGTTCAGCTACATGTCTTAGTTTTTTAAAAATATATATAAGTTTACGCACTTTGTTTACTAACTGTTGTATATGAGAGTCAAACCTGAGTTTGTCATCAATTTGGATCCCTAAATATTTAATGGTGTGAGTCTTTTGCAGAGTTGAACAAGAACAGGTAGATGAGTTATCAAGATGTGGTTTATGAGCTATTATGCTAAGTGAGTTTGTGATTGATGGAGGGATTTCGCGTATGGAGAATGTCATGTACTTCGTTTTGTTGACATTTAGAGTCAGTAGATTACAGGTTAGCCAGTTGTTGACAGCGTCAAAACCTACTTGGGCAGTAGAGAAGACCTCCGACCACGTGAGGGCTGTAAAAACTAAAGCAGTGTCGTCTGCAAATGTGATAATTTTTCCGTTGACAAGAGTGGTACTGCAAAGGTCATTGATAAATACTAAAAACAAGGTCGGACCGAGGACACTGCCTTGAGGCACCCCGTAGCATATGGGTAGTTCAGTGCTTGTAGTATTATCAATCACAACGCTTTGAACTCTGTCAGTAAGATAACTTTTTAAGAGGGAAAGTTGGAGGTCTCTAATTCCTAGTGCCGATAATTTTTGTATTAGGATGGGGATATGGAGCGTGTCGAACGCCTTTGCAAGGTCAAGGAATAGTGCCAGACATTTCTTTCCTTGATCCAGATCCCTAACAATGTGGTCTGTAAGAGAGTGGACTGCATCAGAAGTACTTCTGTGTGATCGAAAACCATACTGGTTATTAGAAAGTAGTTCTTTTTTCTCCAAGTAGTTACACAGACGTTTGTTTATTATATTTTCAAGAACTTTAGAGATAGCTGATAGGACTGAGATGGGTCGATAATTAGTTGCAACATTTTTGTCCCCGGATTTAAAGATAGGATGTACTAGAGCCTTTTTTAGTGCTTTTGGGAATACGCCTGTAGCTATACTCAGGTTGCAAATGTGAGTCAAAGGAGGTACAATGAACTCTCTATGGGTCTTTAAGAAGTTGGATGATATACCGTCCCATCCCACCGCACAGTTATTTCTGAGAGATAATATTGTACGTTCAACCTCACTCTCGTCCGTTTCAAGTAAAACAAAGGAGTTGGAAGTGGAGGAAGGGGAGGAATTCATCTGGTTGACTTCTCGTTGTAAGTTTGTATTTTTTTGTATGGCTTCAGCAAGTGTTTTACCAGCATTTACAAACACATGATTTACGTGGTTGACCGATTCTATGGTTGTTTGTTTAATTTTTGTTAGGTGGAAGGTTGTATTTTTTGGTTTTTTCATATTTGTAATATCCATAACAGAATCCCATATCATTTTGGAGTTTTTACCAGCTTTATTTAGTCTCAGTCTGTCATAATCCCTTTTTACTTTTTTTATAAGGTTGTTACAGAAATTCCTATAGTTCTTATAAGTTGTTTTTAGTACTGTATTTTGTGGGTTAATTTTTAGATTTTTACTGATGTTGTCTCTATTTCGTATGCATCTTATTAGCCCAGGGGTCATCCAAGGCTTAAGGGGTCTATAATGTCGCGAAAAGGTTTTTATTGTCGAGTGAATGGTGATAAGATTTTGTAAACTGTTAGTAAATAAGTTAGCAGCAATATCAGCGTCCTGAGCATTAAAAATGGGGGTAAAATCATGCGTTGCTAGAGCCTTTGTTATAGCATCATTGTCTATTACTATGCGCTTAACGGATGGGTTTCTTTCTTTGTAGGTTTTAAGGGACAGGATAGTGGTGTGGTGGTCTGTTACAGTGGACTGTACTACAATTGCAAGTGCTGTGGTATTAGTTTTGAGAAAAATATGATCTAGGCATGTTAAGTTATGGGTAGGGATGTCATAAGTAGGTAGTAGACCATAAGTAGCAGTAGTATTTAGGTAGCTGTCAGCATAAAGGTCATCACTCGAGGGGGTGACATTGATGTTAATGTCACCCATGAGTGATACTGTCTTATACGAGCTAAGATGCCTTAGTAATGCTTCTAGTGCAGAAATAAATTTTGTGGGATCTCTAAAGCACCATGGACGATAGATGGCAATTATTGCTGTGTGTGTAGCAACCTTAATTAATAGACAACTAGCATCATCAACATGCGGTTCCTCAACGGTGATATTAGTGAGTCTGTTATTGATGTAAACGACCACACCGTCATTTTGGTTACTAGGGTTAGTTGAGGTATGATGGGAATAGTTGTCGATATTAGGTATATTTGGGTTACGCATTAACCAGCACTCAGAAAAAATTATTATATCAAATTCAATACTGAGTTGCAGTAAAAGTATTTTAAAAGAGAATAAGTTAGCTGATAAACTACGTATGTTTTGTGCAATTATTTTCATAGATTTAGAGTGATGGTGTTTATTTATTTGGTTTAGGCAGCTGGACGGGTCAGTTGTTATAAATGTGGCCGGAGAGACTTCATCAATAATATCAGTCAATAAATTTAGATTAGCCACTTTTATTTATATAGTATATGGAGGCACAACTTTGAGGGTGTACTGTAATATGTACTGTGAGTACATGGTGTAACACTTTAGGAGGTATGCCGCAAATTGTATTATATTGAGCTATGGATATCAAAAAGGTGTGAGTTTCGTATAGACGCAAAAATATGTACAGGTGCGGATGTATAAGCCATGTAAAGAGGGCAAATGTATTTGAAGTAGTAGGGCTGTAGTTGGGATTCCTAACATACCTTACACATGTCAGCATGGGCAGAGGTGTTTGTATTGTGGGTTCCGTTGGTGGTACAGTAGGTTGTGGGATAGTAATTACGGGGTTTAAGCGGGGGTTGTTATGTCTTGTATGAGTATAGATCGATAATGTTATAATTGCAAATATATAATTAGTCATTTTGTGTTTATATTTGTGTAGTGGTGTGTATAAAATGTTGTACTTAGAAACTAGAATAGTAGATAATTTAGAACTTAAATAATGTAACTTGACAGTAGATATATAACTAAAGATGAACTTATTGATAGAAAATAATAATATAGTGGCACAATAAGAAAAAATATTAATTAGTTTTATTAGTCACTTATGGGCGGATTGGGGAGGTGCTTTCATTTCTTCAATTTGCTGTTCATCAGTGACTGTTATGATTTTCATTCCGTCCGACTTCCGTAGGAGCACCTTACCATTAGTTGTCCAACAATATTTAATGACGCCTGCCTTCTTCAGTTCACGCCCCAAATAAAATAATTTCCTGGCTTTTGGTGTTAGGTATTCTGTAAGATAGATTGGTTGCTGCCGGGTATCAAGTCCTATTTTGTTTGTGTTCAATTTTTGGTCGTGATTAAGTATGTTATAGTCCTTGACGGCCTGAATTATTCTCATTTTTACCGTGGAAGAGTTTAGAGTGACAAGAATAGGTCCATTCCCTGTTTTCGAGGGCAGTCGACGGACATCGTGTATTTCGTTTGTAGGAAGATCAATAGATATTGTTTTGGAGATTTTGGCTACCAGGTCGAGTAACTCCATCAGAGATTCCTGTGGTTTAGCAGGTACATTTCGAATTTCCAACAAGTTCAAGGTGGTTTTTCGCTGCAAATCTTCAAGAGAAAGCTCAAGTTCTTTGATCCGGAGATCATGTCTAGTGGTTTTTTGCTCCAGTGATGAGATTGTGTTAGACGACTCTTCATATTTAGCAGACAGGAATTCTAAGGATTTTTCTATTTCCTGATTATTTTTTTGGATTTCTTTCATATTATGGGTCATGTCTGTTAAAGACTTGTGAATTTCCGTAACTTTGGTCATCTGTTCTTGATTCCACAGCGTTAATAATGCCATAAATTCATTTTTAAATTCATCAAATTTATTTTCAATATCGACACACACAATTTCAAATGATGTATAACTTAGTTTTATCTGAGGAATACCAGTGGGAAGGCAACAGAAATGTATTTGTTGATTTTGATCATCCGGAATAAAGATGGCTTCAAAGAAAATATCAATATCTACGGACGGATTGCTTGAAAAATTTGATATGGGAAAATTATAAGAAGAATTTATTTTGGTTAATTAGTCAAAAACTTACTGAAACATCAATAAGACGTGTTTGTTAATAGGTACTGAAAATTTTACTTTAGGAAGTTTAGTGATCAATGTAGTACTAATCAAACTGACGAACATATAATTTACCATGTGTACAAGTGTTTCTGTCCAGTCCATTGCAGTTTATGGGTTCGCGTTCAAACATTACACACCTAAACAAACATGCAGTCGGTGCAATGAACTGCAAGAATTCCAACCTTGTGGTTTATTTTCCTTTACGATATAAATATTGTGATCTAAACTATGCTTTATGGATATTGTTTAATATTTGCCATACTAAAAGTTACTTTTTATTATTAACTTTTTGCTTGCTAAGAATTAGGAAATTTAACAAAAAGAAAAGGCTTTCATGCATTCCTGTCGTTTTTTTTTGTAACACTAACCCAAATTTAGAGTTGTGACATCGTTACTTAAATTTGGTAATAGTGAAATAGTGGTAGTAGTAACTAGCGCGGCGAGTATTAGGTACACTAAATTATTTACTTCGTAAATTGCGATAGCGTCAATAGGGTAAAATCTCAGGACTACACTCTAAAATGTATTATGAGAGGCTTGCAAATATTGGCAATATGGGTAGTGTTTTAAAAGAAAGTTATTTGTAAGATCTGTATTAGATTAGTGACGGCCCTAACCCTTATGTTGGAAAGGGAGGTCGGGCAATGGGAAATTAATGGACATTATGTACCCTATTAAGGTTATTACTTCAGTAATAAAGCCGCCTATCACATTTCCCGAGGCGCATTAGCATCAATTGATATTGACTTTTCCTTTCTTGTTAAAAGAGAATTTAAAAAAAATGCTATTTCGTCCACTCTTTGACTCGAAGGTCTTGAATTTAGCTTCCTACTTTAAAAAATAAACTATCTGTTTTTTAATTTACTGAAATTTTAGACTCTAAGTCTATATCCATAGCGTGCAATTCGTTTTTCAGAATCGTACTCTTACTTACTTTTTGCAATACTCATTTTCACCGACTTAAATTTTTACTTTGTCATATCATTTTGAAGTTTTATTTCATATAATACTTTACTGTCTTTTGCATAGGGTCTACTGTTCTTTGGAGGGGTTTGAGAGTTACTGGGTTTCCTCCCATGTGATCTCTCGTAGCCAAAGTGAGTCCCCAGAGGCATGATCCCGAACTCCCCATTTATCATGCTTGTCACGCGTTGACCATCCCTCGTGTGTACTGCAGCATACACATGCATGAAATTCACAATATACGATTACACTTATATAACTGGCTTTATTTCGTCGTACTAGATATTTCTTTCATTATCAAAATTTATATTGCGGTACATGTTTATTTTAATATTTATCTTTCTATTCCAAACAATAAAAAGATAATCATTTTTAAATGTTTCCAGATAATGACTTCAGCTTTCACGCCAAAGACCCAGTTTTGATTCCCGGAAATTTGACAAAGGAACGGTTTGCCCCACACGAAGCCTTTAGATTACCTACTAGCACCTGACTCTTAACATGTATACGGTTTATTGCCACACTGACATATTGTTTATTTAAAGCAAAGTGTAGATTTGGGTATTGCGAAGTCAAGAATTTTCACATGATGGGATACTTTCATTATTATTAATACAAACAGTAAAAGTGTGTCAAATTCTATTCAAATGGAAAACAATGATTACAAATAGCAACTTACGTAAATCCTACTGTCTATGGCTTCGGATTAATGATGTTCGGCAAAATGTAACATAGATCAGCCAATAACGAGTACGTACAATCTAATATGGAGTTCCGTAGTTGCCAAGTTAAAACAAACATTGGCCGTAATGGAAACCTCGAATGATTAATGCATCTCACAAGAATATCCGACCAGTTTATGCATACTAATAACCCTGGTAAAATGTCTTGTCAGTATATAGGTAAGTACGATCAACTTTAGGTTCCTATCGAATATAATAATGGGATTGATATGTACTTTAACATTTCACCACGTTCAAACTTTTCCGATTAATTAAGATCTCAGTACCTTTCAGTTATATCCGGTTTATCCTCATGTTATTTTTGTATCTCTGTCACATATATCCTGCCTTATTTTTGTTCTTCCTCTTCCTCAATACCCATCAACACAGTAATTAAGCATCATTTTGGTATGTTGTTCTTTCTTATATCCGCTTGTAATATTATATTTTATTTTGATTTCCCATAGAGCAAACGTACAGGAAATACAAATACCTAACAAAAATAGCAACATAAATAATACACCTAGATATAACGATCACATAAGCTAATAAAGTTACCACTGATAGCTTACACAGCTTTGAGTAGATAGACACCTAATTACAAAAAAAGAAATAAATTTAAATATAAAAAGGCAATTGAAAAATCTTCTGCAAATATTGTTTACAGCATTAGGTAGATTAAACCAAATAGTTCTTGCAAATGTTCTCATGCATTTTATTTGTATAAAGCAGCCTTAACTGATGCAATTGGAATATGTCAGTATTATTAAATGTATTATTGTAATTATCTACTAAGCGTTTTGAAGCATAATCGGTTCTACAATTTGGAGGCAAGAAATTTATTCGAGCGAGCGGTGAGAGTGAGTGAGAACGAGATTTTGTTGAGGAGGTATTTATACAGTGTATAAGGAATTATTTTGCTAATTTACTTTTTTGATAGTCCTACGATGGTAAGACGATTGTAAAATAGTAATAGTACAATTATTGTTTGCAGACTTTTAAGATCAAAATTTGTACGTAAACTTGCTGGCTACATAAGGAAATACAAATTCAGTGCACACAGTTATTTGGAGAATGTAGATTGCAAGTCACGGAAAAGGGGTTGCTTTTCCTTTATCAGAGGCCCCGAACGCACCCTTCACGGAAGCAAATTAATGCAAGTAAACCCACAGGAAGCCCCTAGTAATTGCTATATTGATTGCCAAGATTGGACGTTGATTAAAATATGTATTATGAATACAGTAAGTGATTATGATTTATGATGAATTGTTGAGGAGCCAGAGAAGCAGTTAGTGTCTTAGATTAAGTAATATAATATTCTATACCAATTCAGTGGTTTATGTATAAGTATTGTTCTGGTCAGGCCTCAGGAGTTTTTAATAACTTTATTCATATGCCAGTGGGGGTAAATGAACACATGAACAACGTATCTTACCCTTAAGAAATACTAGGAAAAGTCAATGAACATGGGTCCAATGATGACCCTTAGAAATAGTTTCCTCAAAAGTTTAAGTTAATATCAAATTGTTAATATTGGGATAAACAGTAGATAGTATCTATCTATACAGAACCGCCTCCGTGGCTCAATATAAACAACATTGGGTTTACGATTCGAGGTCGCGGGTTCGGTCCCCAGCGGGGTACATGTTTAAATACTCGGTTTGGTTGGTGGTAGGGCATTTTAAATGTCCGCTTGGCTAGCTACCACCATGTTATCTTAATCTGCCGCCGAGCAGCAATGTTAATAGCATTGTTGTGTTCCGGTTGTTAGAGATAAGATAGCCAGTGCCCCAAATGTGCTGGGGTTGCCGGGTCAGTACGCTTCCACCTTCGACCTCATCTTCACTTAACATCAGGTGTGATTGAGGTCAAGTACCAACACGTTATGCATAAAAAAAATACAGGGTGAATTTTAATTCGTGTAATTCCCACTAACTGGTGACTCCACTCTTGATTACGAACAACTTTCCCCAAAGAACCATAGTCGCGTTCGATCAAAAAATTTTCGATTACCAATACAAAGTAAACCATTCTGAAACCACCTTTAGTATGGAAGTCCAATAATTTTCGGTTGAATTCGGCTCTGGTTCCTAGTGGAAAGTTGTTCGTAATCGGGAGTGGAGTCACCAGCCGAAAATTGTTGGACTTCCATACTTCACTTCTATAATTCACCCTGTATACGTTTAATTAGATAGGAAAAAATAGCGTTCGGATTGTGAAAACATAGGAAGTCCTATGAGGGTAGCATTTTCCTGTAGGAAAAAATTCTCAAAAAAAAGTTAAATTAAAATTATTTCTTAGTCTAATATTAATTGCATAGTCTTTTGTACAGTCGGCAGCACACCGACCGTAACGCTACTGAAATTTTTAACGTATAATGCTGCAGCTCTAGAGCTGCTTATACTGGAAGTATGTGTACATCTGCACAGGAGTAAAGAACCTCTAGTGGAATGTAAACTTACTCATTAAATCGTTCAGATAGCAATGTGAACAATTTTATTATTTGCATATATGAATTTATGAACAAACAAACGATTTTTGCCCTTTCGCATATTTCGACAGAATTCTGCACAATGGTTCAGTTAAGTTAGTCTCTATTCACTTATGTAAACTATACCAAGAGTTGTTTTAGAGTTAGACAGAAGCAGAGCTGTTGCAGATTCGGCTTGTAATAATAAAAATTACTCAACACGATTGGTAAAATCAGCAATTTATACTTCGTATTTTATTTAATTGAAATTCTTTAGTCAGAATCTAAAGAAATTTCGATTGAGTTTATTCCCTTGTTACCCAATTATTTTAACCAATCCTCTCAAAAGGGATGGATTTGAAAAACGCAAGGGAGAAACAACAACGGAAGTAACCACAACAATAAAGCGAAACCAAATTAGGGATTCCACAGCGAATATCTTTTGGTGAAAAAGAGGCTAAAATTACGGGCCACCGTGATTTGAATTTATTACCCTAAAGCTAATTTTATTTCGGCGGGATCCGGGATATGGCTCCTAGAAAGCGTCTTGCCCATTACGAAGACAATATTGTAAACGATGTTTCAGCATTTCCAGGTGTAGGTTTTTGGAGGAAAAGCAATTTCGACTATTTTACGGGTACTTTAGAAGAATAGACTCTTCCTAAAAATGGTGTAACATTTCTGCGCAGTGGGTTTCGTTTTGCGGGGTTTTTTTAACCCTTTGATGCTTTTGCATAAAATTTTTATATACGAGTATGTGTGTATTGGTATATACATTAGTTAATAAAATACAAAAGGTTTACGGCAATTGTTCCCTAAAGACAAAATACTGTGTTGTCTCGCACGGTTACTTGTTATGGGAAATCAGTGTAATACAGATTTTTAGAACAAATTCCATATATTGTATGAACCTGTACTTTATTTGTTTCTTAACCCGCCAAAAGTAATACAAGCGATACTTGCTTGTTTAGCGCGTTCTGAAATTTGTTCCTTCCTGAGATTTTTCTACTATTCAATTCGAGTTAAAAAACGTTTACATGAAAATTGCACAATTTCAAAGCGGGGTTGTAACAAGGTGGAACACCTTTCCGTTTCTGTTTGTAGCAAACTTATACCCGTAGGTAAGTACAGCTTTAATAATAGAAAGGGAAAATTTCTCCGAAAAATCGGCTCTGTTTATCGAGAAACAAAACCAAGTGTAATTGTATCTTTTAAATAAATAAGTTTAGTAACTTTTTAATATACTAGGACTGCCTCTCTTAAAACATTGCCGCCAAAGAAGTTTCCTTTGCTTTTTAGTAGAGGGCGATGTTGCCGCCGACTAGCAATGTTAATAGCATGTTGTGTTCCGGAAATTTAAGATAAGATATGTTGGCAGTTTCAAGTGAATGCGCTTCCACCTTCGGCCTTCATTTCACATCATTTAAATTAACATCAGGAATGATAGATTATTAAGTGCTATTCCGTGTCGCATAGAAAAGCATGTTTCCAGATTATAAGTTCCGAACATTTTTATTATGACGGAACAATCTTAATATTTTTAACATATTACTGTTACCTGTTCTGTGATGCTGTTTAACATCTTTTCTGTAATTAATCGTGATACGTGCTCTCCATACTTATAATGGTATATGTTTTGACATCCAAGGCACAATTTACGGTCGCTCACCGGCCGCGGTAAAGCCGCCTTTGTAACATGCCAGCCCGGTAAAACTCTCCCGTTTTACGAGCAAATAAATTTCAAACACTATTATGATTCAAATTGTGACCGGAGACCGGACCCACAATACACAAACACCCCCCTTTATCGAACGTTCATTCAAGATTCACGAAAATACTAAACAAAACTTATCGCCTTCGATAAAAAAGGGAATATTTATATAGCTTTTTTAAATCTTTTTATATACTTACGTTTATATGCATTCGTTATAAATAAATTGTCATCAAACTGTTATAATATTTTTCGTTCATAAAAGGATTAGTGAGATTCTTGAGCAGATGCTTGTGTATTTTTATTGCTGCCTACTAAATGGGTGCTTATTAACATCTGCTGTCATTATTCAAGGTGATGATTTAGAACGTCTCTTAAATATTTAACGCTAACGGGTGAACTTTACACCTATCATCTACTTAAATTTTACGATGGCGAAGTAACAAGACCTAATAAATATAAACTTTTAGGAGAATAACAATAGACAAATTGGATATAGTTTTGTATGACAATGGTGTCGATTCGGATGTACACCAATAAAATTAAACTATACTAAACTAAAACCAGTTCTAGTACTGTTCCAGGGAGAAAGTGACAGTACTACTTTAAAACTGGTTTAGTTTACATCCGAATCGACACCAATACTCTTTTCGACGACTGCACTAATGTTTTTATAATCAAGGACATTACAATAACAGCTAGCGAATGTACGAATGTTCCAAGTCATCTCTCTAACCACACTCACTGAAATAAGACCTAAAATGGGCGGTCAGTTTGGTATAGGTTTCATTAATATATCACATGCTGTGTCATTTGAAAGAGCTGCCGCTAAGGATTCTGATAATTTTTTTTTTTCGATAATCTAAAATCACGGCCTCGGCAAGGCCTACAAATTTCAGTTGTAGAATAATAATATAGGTACATAATTAAATAAAATTATTAAGTCAAATTGTTATCATTTAAAAATTCATAACAAATAATAACATTACTCGAAGAAGAACCTAAAAAGACGAATTTAACTTCATGTCTATCGCATAAATGTATCGTCATGAGGACCGAACGAGTATACAAAAATCTCGTTAGGTAAACAGGAAATGGTTCTAAATTTACTTGCAAATTTTGAATCGAACAACTTACATACGAACATTGCAAGTTAAATAAGAACTTGTAATTTTTTTTTATTTTTTTTTATGATTGACTGGATTCGTAATAAAAGGATAAACATGCGCACCCGATTCTTTGACGGTTTTTTTCCTAATTTTACTACATACACACTTGCCATTTAGCTACGGAACTTCAAATAACCTCATTTTCATTCTAGTAGATCAAACAAGCTTCTACCCGTCACATAGTGTAAGTGCTGTATAAACATCCATAGATCGGCTCGAGAGCGACCTGAGTGTCTAGTCCGCTAAAGACCAGGGCACTTGAAAGACAGGTGAGGGCTTGGATCAAAGGGCTCCATTGACCCGTTTGTGGTTGGGTGGTTTGTATGCTTACGTTACCATTGGTGAGTTGTAGAATTTAGCAACGAGGGGGTTGGTCGTTTTGAATTATTAGTTTCAATATTTCTATCTAGACATTATAAAGTGCAAGTTGAAATTAATGTGATGTGGAGGAGAGTGATGTAACAGATTGAATGAATGGTGCAATATAAGGCTACTAAATCGGGCTACTTTTTTTTACCGTGATGGACATAATAGGCCTTATAATAATAAATAATAATTATAATGGAGACGAAAACTGCACAATTTTGCAAAGAGAATAATGAATTAACATACCGGATGAGTTTTTTTATAATAAGGAAAAAAAAGGGCATATTAGGTAAGTGAAATAGAAGGTATTGGCATAGGTAGTTTAATTATTTTTTTCCGTAAACGCACGCGCCGTTTGATATGCGACTGGCGGGATTCGTAGGGTTTCTATCATATTTTTTCCAAATTTTCTTTATTTATTTAATATGAAGATGTAATTATGTGGAATAGGCTACAAATGCGACCGTCAAATGATACAATTAACGCTTTATTCGATGATAGTTTTGAAAAAAATAAATAAGCTACCTATGCCAATACCTTCTATTTCACTTGCCTAATATGCCCTATTTTTTTCCTTACGATAAAAAACTCATCAGGTATATGAATTAACACAAACATTCTGATATAAAATCTGCTTAGGAGTATTAATTTATGAGTATAGTAAACTGTTTGAAATAGGTATATACCTAGGTACGTACTTAAAACTTCAGCAGCATAAGTTGTGATAAAAGGAGCCAAGTTCAGCTTTTGTACTGTTGTAACATGAGTCGTAACAGCGCTGGTTTTCAACTTGGTTCTTTTTTTAGAAAACCGCCACGATATTTGAGACATATGAAAGTGATTCTGTTCTCTGCCATTTCTTCTTTATACAGTCATGTTGCTGACCTTCGGCTGTTACATTAAATTGCTATCTACAATTATGATAATGTATAGGTATGCTATGCATAACATACAATTTAGACAAAACGTAATAAATCTGAATCTTCAAACCCGAGAGAGCGCAATCTACGGGAAATATTTCCCAATTCACAGTATCTGCGAAAATGAGACATTTCAAATTATATATTATGGCCATGTCTACAATAATCACGTAAGCTATAATACATACATATTATCGGGGAGGTGTTTTGCAATGGCGCTCTCGCAAGTCGCAAGTAACGAGAAGAAAATTACAAGTTGCCTAGGACATAACCACTATTATTTTAGAGTCATGTGGTAGGGGTAACGAATAACAGTTTTAACATAACAAATTGGGTTAGCCGAGGGTGACGTCAGCTCGACATTTGTGACGTCATAAAATTGCTGATGCATCTTGTTAATATTTCGATGTGAGACTTTCTTACCTATTTTACAAGTTTATTTAGCTTGCAATTCGTATGTAAGTTAGTTGTCCCTTTCAAAATTTGCAAAACAATTTTCAACCATTTGCTGGTATCTGATTAAGCTGATATTTGGCATATTTTTGTAAGTTCAACCGCCTCCGTGGCTCGTTGTAAACAACATTGGGTTTACGATTCGGAGGTCGCGGGTTCGATCCCCAGCGGAGTACATGTTTAAATACTCGATTTGGTTGGTGGTAGGGCATTTTAAATGTCCGCCTGGCTAGCTACCACCATCTTATCTAAATCTGCCGCCAAGCAGCAATGTTAATAGCATTGTTGTGTTCCGGTTGTCAGAGATAAGATAGCCAGTCCCCCAAAGGTGTTGGGGTTTCCGGGTTAGTACGCTTCCACCTTCGACCTCATCTTCACTTAACACCAGGTGTGATTGAGGTCAAGTACCAACCCGTTGTACATAAAAAAGAAAAGTTCGGTGACAAATGCAAGATTATGGTATCATCGATGATGATATACTCGAGATGCAGGGACTGGAACTCCCTGATGGCAAGTGGCAAGATAGTCGAATTTGAGCTAGTTTCTTTTGTTGCCATGAGCACTTTCCATTACACATAATGACGGCGGCCTGAAGATAGAGCCAGAAAATTGCCACTGGAACACATTAATGGACTTTATGGATGGAGTATTAAATGCTTGACTTTAAAAGTAGGTTTAATGTAGAACTAATTAAGGAGAGTTTACGAATAGGATTTATCAGTGGACTTATTGCCAAAATTCAATATTTACAATGGACTTCGTTAATGCCTTGGTCAAACAAATCCATCCAATCCTATTGGTCGAATTTAACAATTGGTAATGAAGTCCTGTATATGGAATTTAGAGTTTAGACAATAAGGGTGCATTAGAGCAAATTTAGTTCTTGTTCTATTTCAATTGATAACCCAGACTATTCCAAAGGTTCTTCGTGTGATTGTAAGTATTATTATTGTAAGTTTAAATGTTTTTTTTTTGTTGCTAAATTTTAATAAAAAACTTTATTTTTATGCACAACGGTTTAAAAGTTTATACCGCGCGGGATAATATTTGTCCTGCTCATTCGCCTGGACAAAATATACAACTATCCCACTTTCACTCTCCGTCGCGCACGATAAACGATGTAATGCTATGCAAGCCGATGTAACCTGAATATCCTATAAGACCTATATTAAAAAGTATTAATTTTTCTTCTTTGTGTACCGATATACACGTCATAAACTACGGAACACTTTAATTGATAGACGTAAATTCACGCTGAAAGTGTACAAGGACCATGCTAGGTACCAAATAAATCAATGTGATTTGTTATAGAGCCGGTAAAGTGCTATAAGTCAGTGGCCCGGCATAAATTCAACTGGGCAAGGAAATTACGCGCCTTCGGCTTTCATACATCGATACACCATTTACGTGCGGTGCGTGTGTTATGGAGTCACAATGCAACTTTATAAGGTGCGAGATGATATATTAGGTCCTTACCTATGACATTGGTGTTGTGTATGAAGAATTTCATTAAGACTGTTTTCTCCATACAGACATTTTTGATTTTTTTTTGGGAACGGCAAATCCAAATTTAGCTAATCTTTGAGTATATTATCGGATAATATTAAGTTAAATATAGGCAGCGTTAATTTTTAAAAGTAACCGCTTTATAAAAGTTTCAGCGAATCTAAGAAATGATTATGGGAAGCACATGAAAAGAGCTCTGTTCAAATTTTTTTTTATTTTGTGATTTAGCCCAGAAATTAAAAAAAATATTTCATGTGAACCTTGAAATAATATTCCATTTTCCAAATAAAAACCAAATTTGGATATAGCTTTGAAAATCGCAGGAATTGGTACATATGATTAACGAAGAAAAAAAAACTCCAATTTTATAGGTAAACCCAATAGTATTTTGAATAATATGGATCAAAGAAAATAGTTTTTACAATGTCTCCAACCTAAAATGACAATACCGAACACTTGTCTTATAGACTCATCACGGTCTGTAATTCCTTTATTTCAGAAACTATATTGGAGGTAGACATTTGAATTTTGGTACTTTGTAGAAATTGGTGATCCTAATGTACACAACACTTCTGTTCTTAACTGTCGTCAGAGATTGATTACAAAAATCTGCAGTAAAACGACAGATATAGCACTCAATACTCTTCCGGTACTTGGTTGTTAAATATTACTTCCAGTTCCATCCGAAATATATTATGTTATAAATATAATAACATCTATGTATCATGCTTGTACATATAAAATTTTAATAAGAATCGGTTTATTCATTTCGGAAAATTTGAACTTGAAACTTTGTGTGTAAGGGTTTAGTATCTGTTTCCAAAACGAGATATTGAACTCTGAAAATTAATTAATCATAGGATCACTATATTGATAATCTGTCTGTCTATCCATCAAGACCATTTTTCTTTGGACTGGCTATTTGGATGGATCAAGCTAAAATTAATATCAATGTTCTTATAATTTGGTAAAAAAACCGTTATTTTCTAAAACTAAAAAAACTCAATCTTTACAAACACATTCGCTGCTCTACGATTTGTATCTACTAATTTAATTTAATAATAGTATATAAATTAAATTGGACATTTTCTTCCAATTTGCTCTACGACTTTTAACGATAGAGCAAATTGGACTGTTCTTCTCCATTTTGGTATACTAGTTCTATGAGCTAGAACCTGAAAATTTGACAAGAAGTAATAAACCTGAAAATCAATCATTTCGAATCGATAAGATTGCATAATTTCTTAAAACTTCTATGTATTCTTTTTTTTTTCTTATCCAAAACGAGTTAGCACTTAACCTCAATCACAACTGATGTTAAGTGAAGATGAGGCCGAAGGTGGTAGCGTACTGACCCCGAAAACCCCATCTTATTTGGGGGACTGGCTATCCTATCTCTGACAACAGGAACACAACAATGCTATTAACATTGCTGTTTGGCGGCAGATTTAGATAAGATATTCCTGGTCAATAAAGAGTTGGTATTTCATTTTATCTACCAATCCGCACTGGACCCGCGTGGTCTCTGGCTGGACCTTTCACAGTGAGAGCGAGCTGTGCCCTAGGCTGTTGATGACTGATGATGATGATGAAATGAGACTTTATTACTAATGTCTTATAAAATATTAACAAAAGGCACTACTACAAGGTAAGTACACTAAACTATTTAGCGGTGAGCGGCTAATTATCCTTTTACTTTCCTAATCAAAAAAGCAAATCAATAATATCTAATTGTGTGTTTACTTATTTTATTTCTGTAAATATGTAAATTTATTGAATAAATCGAGTTAACGACAAATTAATAATGGCCAATCGGCCATTTGTTAAAAAATTCTCTTGTATTCCTGGTTAATAAAGCTTAGAGTATCCAATGAATTTTTATTACAGCTCTTTACTCCTGGACAATACATTACTGTGCATTTATTTTCAAATTCCAACTTCTATTCTACACAATTTGTGCACCAAACGCGACAGTAACAATAATGTTAAATTTTTATTATCTGATTTAGAAATTTTATTGCTCAAATCGATGGGGAGAGCATGTACGCTCGAGAGGTGGGCGACAAACAGTTCCATGAGACAAGTTACATGTACGCACTATCTTAACCGAAAAGAGCCGAATATACGTTTTAGAGAGGCAATTAATCAAGATCTTTACCGTTCCAGTCTTCAATGTCTTTAGAGATGTCTCGTTTGTTTCCATTTCCCGACGAAAGTTGACACCTTGATCATTAGACAGAGACAGGTGATTCTATTATACTTCCTTTATTTTCTTTTAAAGACAGGTATAAAGCAAAGATGTTATCAAAGCTATCATTTTTGTGTTTAAAAAAAATAATATGCGTACCTATTAATACTTTAACTTTATACAGATACTTTACTTATATACAGATAGATTACTACTTTAATTATTTACAGATAGATTTGTAAAACTAAATATACGGCTACTTCTAAAACTTGTCTCTTGATTTGTGTTAAAATTCGACTACTGCAAGATCACACTACGTTTCTTGCTGGTGCATCTATGTATAGTTATCTCATATTCATATTCATTTATTTCTTTGTGATACACAGGTATAATAATGATGGAAAAGATATAAATATAACTGGATCACTGTGATCTACCAAATGGCATACAAAAAGAAAAATAAACAATACAAGTCATAACATACTTGGATTGTTAGTTTTGTTATGTAGGTATCACACAATTTTAACAACTACAATTTGCCTGGAGATGCACTACACTCAGTATTTTACCTATGATGGATGAATTCATCACACAAACTAAATAAATCAATTAATAATTTGCTTGGCATAATACAATGAATTTACAATAAAACGTTGAGTAATAATTTTCCCAATGTCATTCTATAATAAATCCATACAATATTTCAAATAAATAACAAATAATAATAGATTACAGGCGAATGCCAATGTGTAATATATGTATAATGTCACATTAATTTATTTTTTCTAAATTATTCTTTATACAATTATGTAGGTAAGTACAGTACCATTTTAATATTACAAATAAAAATATAATACGAGAGGTATTACATGTGTAGGTATTATGGTGTGGTTTATTTTACAGAATCTTTCATAATCACATCTAATTCATACATTTCCCGTACTTACAGCTTCTACATGTCACCGAAAAGATCTTGAATTTGGTTTTTTAACGAGCTCGCATCTGTCGTATCAACGTTGACACGACAGGTGTCCCAGGAGATAGTTTTAGAGTATATAGGGGTGAAAATATCCTATGTCTTAATCAAGGGTATATAAATAAATATTTAAATAAATATTTCGGACACAAACACCAATCATCTAGTCCCAAACTAAGCAAGCTTGTACTATGGATACTAGATAACGGATAAACATACATAAATATTTATATAAACATCCTTGACTCACGAATAAATGTTCATATTCATCACACAAACATTTACCCATCGCGGGATTCGAACCCGCAACCGTTGGTTTCGCTGACAGGGTCACTGTCCACTACACCAATCGGTCGTCGGTATATTCTATGTATATGCCAAATGTCATCCAAATCCATTCAGCCGTTTCGCCGTGATCGAGCAACAAACAAATAAACAACAAACATCCAAACTTTCGCATTTATAATATTAGATTAGATTTAGCTACTTGCTACTCATCAACAGACATGTCCCTACTGTTGTGGCACAACCTCCTCTCGCTGGGAGATGGTATGGGTCAATTCACCACGCGAAGCCAGTGGGGGCTAGTGGCTACCTCACCACCGCGTTTGCTTGACGACTGCCTTCAATTGAAAGCAACCGGAACGAACTATTTAATGTGCCGTACAGAAGCACTCGTATTAAAAAACCAATAGTGGGCACCCATCCAAGAACTGACCGCACCAGACATTGCTTAACTTCAGTAATCCAAAGCAAATAGCAAATGCGATCACGCCACGAGTGCTTCAGTGCCACTCGATCGTAGCATATTTCGAAAAATATAAGTTTGCTCGGCGTAACCAGTCTTTGGACTATAACATTCTTTTCGAAGATTCAATAAGAACCTTTGCATTCCCGACTATATGAAATAGCCCACTGCAGTCCGAGTAACGCCACGGCGCTGTCGATGTTCAACACTCTAAACTTTTTATCGTCCAGCTAAATCGTCCGTCCACATATAATTACACAATATTTCAGCTGCTTTTTACCTCAATTATTGCATTGCGTTCTGCCAACAGCTGAGGTTGCGTTTTGGGCATTCCACTGTAACGACATACGCATACCGAAGCGCACCATTTCGCCCCACAATGTTGTCTGTGCATTTTTTCTCACTCTTATTAACGAGGTTGTAAAAACTATAATTGAAAGGCAAAAGTGTTTTATAATGGCGGCACGTGGCAAAATGCCTTAAGTCAACAATATTGATTTTCATAAAGTCGAATAAGTTAACCCCTGATTTGTCGAAAGCATGTTTACATATAATTTGCATGCGAGCATAGAAAATTATGCGATTACTGACATCATGTACCTTTGAATTTCCTAGGACAGTTTCATATCTTTATTACATACTAAATTACGACCACACAGGTATAGTTGCAGACTTGTCGTAAATGCGTCGTAATAGATAAAATTATACACCTAACATAGCATAACTATTTACTACAAAAATCGTAGCCATATTTATTTATGTAATGCGACGTATTATGTTTTTTTTTTGCATTTGTGTCACAAAAACTTCTTGTGCAAGTAATTACTTATTTTCATTATGTATCCATTTAAATTTTACGGAATTATCCAGTCGGATGCCACATTAACATCTAGCAACATGTTTAACAAATGTAACATAACATTGGGTTAACATTGGAACAAAATAATAATAATTTCCAGCTTGTACAAGGCGACGTGAGCTATTGGCTTTATATTATCCTGACCATCTGTAATGTTTTGTATGTGCTACGGGGCGCTACTTTGGGTGGTAGTCTGAGTTCGATGCTGAGCAATAGTCATCTCGGGCACCGTCTATCATCAGTAGGTGTCACCCAGGAGTTAAGGTAGGAGAAGTCGGCAGGCGTTATCTGAGCAAACACATTTTCACCTTCGGCGTAATTTTGTTGTAAAAACAGGTATTATTGAGATACTAACCCGTTTAGCATAAAGCCTATAGAAAACTGTGGAAAATAGTATGAATGTAAATATCTTCTGAAGGGGGAAAAAAGTTTTGAAATATTTATAAACCGATTTTCTTATTTTCTTAAGTTACACCGCTTCGTTATTCACCGTTGGTACATCAAAGGGTGCAGCCGCACGTCACGGTCCATCAAGCTTGACACATCGACATCGAGGAGTCTGTCGCGAAAATTAAGCCTCTAGATAAAAAGAAAACAAATAATAAAAACAAAAGTCGGCGGCGAACCAGCGCGGCAAAGATAATTAGAGTCTGAGCGGTCTTTGTTGAGATAGAGTTGTAAATCAACCTATTTGCTGACTTCGAATCCTGATTGTCAACTGTTAATGCAATTCATTCATTAGTTTCCATAGAACTGGGTTGATTGGTTTCGTAACGATCTCGTCCCTGAAGGGTATCTTGATGTAATTGACTTATTTTACATAGACTAACTTTGAATAGATTGTAAAGTTCGACAGAAGTTATATTTGGCTAATTCAAATTTTGTGCGGTTTTGCGACGTAAAAAGACTGTCGTAAAAAGTGGCTTTACACCAAAAAACATTTATGGACTTGCACAAACAGCGATGGGCTTACGCTCTGTCGTGTATGCATTTCTATATTTTTCAAAAGTTGAACCGTGGATGTTGTTTCCAGCATTAAACGTTTAGTGTTTGAAACTCCCAAGCGCTATTGTTTGGGATATTTCTCTGACCACTCCATTTGGTATAAAGGCTGTTGGGTTATGTTTGTATCAAATTGCATCATTACATCGCCATTTTGAGTATAATCAGCCGCAAGGGATCAGTTAGTTATCGTTGTCGCATAACTTAAGGTATTTACATGAAACACAATAGCACCGCTCCAGAAACTTATTTTATTAAAATAATAACTCCCACGTATTCTTGTAGTCGCAGCTCAATCGCCTCCGATATCACATCAACCGGTGAAGGATGATCTGCTCATCCCCGCAGATTTTCTTCTAGATCGTCGATTAGAAAGGAAGGTTGAGAGCTCTCGCAGGTCAATGGTGCTGGTCGTGTCATCCGACCCACGCGTACCGCTTTATTGGTCGGAATTGCTCCTAAACGTTACCAATGAGGCGTTTGTTGTTGTATATTTATGGCACCTAAGTCTTGCATGGTAAGGTCGAAGAGATATAATAAAGTATGAGATATATGGAGGTTGGGGAGCCGTGATTGTTGGGACCTACAGTTTACCCACATATAAGGTGGGTCTGCTCAATTCGGTAGAGCTGTAATTTACTCAACATTGGCAAAACAACTGATTTCAGTTAGGTTCCGTTTTTTATCTTAGGAATGCATCATCAGATCTTTACCAAAAAAAATCCCTATCGAACACAAATAATAATCCTGAAATTCGGTTAACAATTGAAGAAGATATCGCGTAATGAATATACAAAAACAAACAGTCCAATTTAGAACGTCCTCTTTTTTGAAGTCGGTTATAGAGTTGGTTCAGACAATTTTCCAGGAATTGAGTGCTGGCGCACCCAGTAAAATAATCCGCAGCTCCAGTAGAAATTGGATTTATTATTTTGGTTATTCAAAATGGGTATTTCTTTGTTTAATTTCACATTTCTTTATTAATTTATTTCGAATAGGGCTTCGAAATTTAAATAATTATTCGATAAATTTATACTTACCTATGCATACATACCTACATAATTATAGCTATATAATTATTTAAGGGTTTCTTCATTACACTTTAAATAATTTTATCCGCTGGACTTTCGCATCTGCAGGCACCCCAGTAGTCCTGGAGCCTGTGACGACAGTAAAAGGCCCGACGAGATGATACTCCTTCTCATCTTCCAGGGACGTCTCATGTAGTCGACTCCGCATCCGCATCAGCGGAGAAGCTCAAACGACGCAAGTATGTATGTCTAAGTAGAGATTATATTTTTGCGCCGTTTGAGGTAGAGTAGAGGGCCGTGGGGGCCAGGCGCTCATAGCCTCTTCCGTCAGTTATCGGAGCGTTTGGTCGAAGCCTCGCACGACCGGAATGCTGGTCTCTATTTAGAGCAAGGTATGAGCATTGCTATTCAACGCGGCAATACCGCCAGCCTACTCGGGACCCTTCAAGCCATGCAGGACCAAGAACAATTTATTTATATATATATAGTTTTACGCGACTGTCCAAGGAAAGAGGGTAATTTTTTTCGAGTGTATGTAAGTATGTATGTAGATTGGTATGTTACCTCCTGTAGCCTAAAAGGCATGGTGTCGTTGGACTCGTCATGATCCCTGAAGTGTCATAGAATACATTTTATGGTAAGAAATTCAATAAAGTGCCCGCGAAACTCAAAATATGCTGTCATGTTTTTTGGTTTTAAAACTCATATTGTTATTATTAATGTAATTTAGGATTTTATTGAGGTATACCTAACATAATTATCTTTGAGTCAACCAAAATTATAATATATCGAGAGCGTTCGAAAGTCTGATATTTTTTTTTAACTAATTAGAGATATACATTGCATAGTTAAACAAGAATCACATTCATAACCGTGTATTTAAAAATCGATTCACTCCAACGTAAACAATGTATTAACAGACGATATACTTACATAATCAATATTTACCTACATCCCATCGATAAAAGGAGCATATACGAGTATTAAAATTTATTAGGGAGCATCGTCAAAGCGGTAAACAAACGAAAAGGGATGTTAATGTAAAACTATTTGATGTTCTTACACGGGCTTTGAACGATGTATTTGTTTATGGCATCCACAGCATATTTTTTCGAAGAGGATCCATTTTTGTTAGATGCCTCCTTCAGTGGTGATGTGAAGCGATGTTTGCACAATTTAGTGTGTTTATTATTCCCTTCGAGCGTTTGCATGACACACGCGAATAGAGGGATGTAAAGTACATCGAGGTATGTCGGAATTATTCGAAGCGAACATTTGACGTTACCTATTTAGGGTGCAATTTTAAAGCCGTTCGCGCGCAAATCTATTTGGCGTTTGCGAAGACGTTTTAACAGTTTTTTGGTGTCTTTCGAGGGATTTCTATACATCTTCAACTTCTATATATTTAAAATAAAACTCGGCGATAGATTAAGCCATTTCGATTAAAATAGATTGCGCCATTCTTTCTAATTCTCTATAATTTTGACGTTTATTTGAAGATTTTACATTAATTTGATATGTTGTAAATTTTTGAACATTCCTTGCAATTTGGGTTATGGCACATTTAAAATTGTATAATTAATTAACAGTAGGTAATTATAATTAGACATAAATAAATAAAGCATCATCATCAGCCCGTAAACATCCCATATAGGCCTTCCCTCGTATATGAGGGAATATGGGCCCATAGTCCACCACGCTGGCCCAATGCCGGTTGGGGACTTCACATGCATTTTTCCTTCACCGTTTAAGAGCAGTGGGATAAATGCACATAAGTAATTAGATTAAATTTAAAAACTCATTGGTACATGGCCTGCCTGGGGATCGAACCCGGACCTCCCAAATCGGTAGACCGCGTCTTAACCGCTGAGCCACCAACGCTCGACGTGACGCTACTACTTATTTTTGACGAAATATGTTTAAATATTTCTTCTTTCCTTCTCCTAACCTTTGTTTCGGGATAGTACCTAATAAGAGTACCTAATGGTTAGAAGAGCGCCGGTGACTCAGCGGTTAAGACGCGATCTCCCAATTTAGGAGGTCCGGTTCGATTCCCAGGCAGGCCATGTACCAATGCGTTAACCCAAATTGCAAGGAATGTTCAAAAATTTACAACATTTCAAAATTAATGTAAAATCTTCAAATAAACGTCAAAATTATAGAGAATTAGAAAGAATGGCTCAATCTATTTTAATCGAAATGGCTTAATCTATCGCCGAGTTTTATTTTAAATATATAGAAGTTGAAGATGTAGAAACCCCTCGAAAGACACCAAAAAACTGTTAAAACGTCTTCGCAAACGCCAATGGTTATTTATAACTCCCGACACAAAAAGGGTGTTATATTTTCATAGCTAGGTATGTCCGTTTTTGTGACTTTTTGTTTGTCTGTGGCATTGTAGCGCCTAAACGGCTTAACCTTGATGGAAAGCGTTTAAGACGATTCGAAAATTTCAGAGTTAGGTTATATCTAGCTGATGTTTATCTCTTGGGAAATTTCTAATTTATAAATTGTTAATTCATTGAAATGTCAACCAGTATATGTATTTAGATAATCGGTAGAAACCGCATAATCGTTTGACAAGTGGTCGCTTAGGTTTATTAAGTATTGGACGTAAGAACACTCATCTTCATTATCGGGCCGAGCACGAACTGAGCATAATGTGGTAATTATCTATTTGCTACTTGACGTTATTGTTTGCTTTGCTTGGTTCGTGCTCGCTTGTGTTCGATATACAACCGCAACCGGTTAGCTAATTGGAAAGACGGTCTTCGTATCAAAATGGTTCGGTAACACACACTGCTCTTTTTTTCCATAATTGGCTGACACACTGCGGTAACTACATAGGGTTCACAAGACGGAGGTCGCTGGTTCAATTCACAGCGCGATCTGGAGGACATCTTAAAAAGTCCGCCACGCTGGCTACTACCATTATTATTTTACTCAGTCTGCCGCCAAGAAAGTAAAATGCAGCGTATAAAAATATTTTACAAGTTGACTTAATTTGCGTGCCCAAATAAACTTAAATAGATTTAAAGTAAAATAAACAAACGATAAATTTTTATAAAATGTACGAAAAAGATTAAATTCTTAATTCGTTTTATAAAAATACTAGCTTTCCGCCCACGGATTCGTCTGCGTGGAACTACTAACTTTTTAATAAAAAATATTCTATAATTAATTATATAATACACTTTTTAATAATCTAGGATATATGTTCTACCTATATACCAAATTTCATCTAAAAGAAATAAACAAATATCCAAACTTTCGCATTTATAATATTGGTTAGACTGTAGAAATTTTACGCTCTTTAAATCCGGTTGCGAAGGATACATTATATAAAATGAGCTACAATTCGTCCGCCAATAGTAGTGGTAAAGAGTAACATGACCGGAATCTGTCACTTGTGCACTTGTATGCAAATTGTTGTGGTACCACATCATTCGAACTCGTAAAATTTTCACATAAAATATTCTATGCATAAAATGAGATGACGAAATTCGTTCCATCCACGCGAATTCAATGAGAGTTGGAGCGACTAAGACACTATACCTTGTGTTTAAAATTACAGCACTACTCACTCAAGTAATACAGTGCGTTTCTTAGAAATGACACAAAATTGAGGGCAACTTACCTTCATGATGTACTTGACACAACAGACGCAACTGCATATTATAGCCACAGTTTCTTCGAATACGACTTCGATAAAGATGGTTGCGAATTTGTATTTACTGCGTAAAAATTGTGAGTCTATACTTTTCAGATAATAATGGTAACTACAGTTACTCTGGATGTATCGAATAGCGTCGTGCCGCCCACACGATTCTGACCTATGACTCTGTTTTGAGTCAAGAGTTGCCTTTTAGTATAATGCAGTGCTATGGATCTTACTGTTAAAATGTGTGATGTTATTTAGAAAAAAACATGCCTCTATGTTCCGAATTGTGCATACCGTTTTTTAGGATAAACCATACATTGTTGAACTAGTATTTACACCAAGCTTCCCCCGCGCAGAGTTCATTAAAATGTTTAACTTGTTGATAAAATGTATCCGATGTATTGTTCCACGGCATATTCTATCCGTGTATCGAATGTTTCGAAATCTGTTAATCCGTTTCGTCTTGATTTCCGTTTAGTTGGATTGCATAGATTTAAGGAGTACTGTGATTATTTTGTAAAAGAATTAGCAAACAGGCTGGCTGTGTATCACATGTTAAGGTGCAGGAATTTATCAGGAAAAAGACTATACACAAGCCGATGTCTCTGTCCTGATCACATGACACATGAGACACAATAACATTTCTATTGTTCTGTGCCACCGCGTTGCAACTTGGCGAAGTGAAGGTAAAGTCATAACAGAGTAATAGCCAGTGGCAAAGAGTCGATATAATACAATGCCCTTCGGCTTTCCTTTAGAAATTGGTCAATATTATAGATCAACTATATTTTTTTGTTTGTTTTATGGATCCTGTTTCTTTGTTTTTGATTAACTTAAGGCATAACAATATCAATCAGCAAGAAGAAGCCGGTCTACATCAGATTCCTTAACCAAAACAACTAAATTTTATACTAAGCATCCGTACCATGATAAATCGAACACGTTTCGTTTTAGCACATGTGAATTATCGCTTAAATAAGCCGGCTGATTTCGAGTTATTCTAGAGTTAGCTAATAGACAGCGCACATCTTGAGTGATCATGATTAGAGTAATTGGGCGAGTGTACCTAATGACTAATGAAAAATCTGTTCCGTCGCAGAAAGAAAATATTGCGAAACGTATTTTATTTGAAACGTCAGTGTTTTTCTTACATGAATTCATACTTGAGTTTGACCTTTTTTTTTATTAATTGTTTCGTGATTTGTGGGTGTAAGTGCGAATTCTCTTCTGATTCATTCTTCGTCACTGGTACAAAATTTATAAAATGATGAACGAAACTATACTATACTGTTCGTGTAGGTTTATGTTGCAAATAAAACTCCGCGTTAAGTGTATCAGGAAACCAACAATGCACAACACGTAGCGTGTACTTATTCGGTAAGCACCAAAGTATTTCCATTGAAGAAGCCCACTATTTCATACTTTTCCTTACAGGGTAACTGAAACGATATTTCTAAACTTTCATATTGCAAAGAGTGTTATGGATTCAAAATGGTTTTAGGATTACATATTTTCATAGCAAACAAAGTCTATTGCTATAGTTATTATAAAAAGTCGTCGCGTATGCGTTTTATTTTCTGTTTGTGCACCTATTACTCCAAGACATGATCAATTTACATAATTACATTTTGTCATTGAGATAGTCCCATTTAAGGGTCATAAAGATCTGATAATGGAGTACCCGCGATATCAAAAGTGCCGTGGATGGGTCTCTGCACTAATATTTATCTGAAGCTGAAGACCAAGAACGAAATCGTTGAAAGCCGATCGATCCCATTCGACTTCATTTGACTGAGAAAGAACTCTCTACATAATGACACAGAATCGTGGGATAGTGTAGTTCTATATCAGACGACTTTGTATAGGGTAAGAGAGCTGATGATGCACTCTCAATTATGCACCTGGGAGATTGAGAACAGGACAGCATGGAAGTCGATGAATAATGCACGACATGAGTTTTTGAAAGTTACTGCGTGCCTTTGATATACTATATTATATGCGTAATGGTCTAATTTGTGACGAGAAGATCAATTTCCACGATTATAACTCATCGTGATCACACAATGATTTAAATTGAATATTCGTTTTTAATTAATTAATTTTCGTGTAATTCCTGTTTACTGATGACTCCGCTTCTATTACGAACAACTTTCCGCTAAGTCGTATAGACGAATTCGATCAAAAAATTTTCGATTGTTAGTAAACAATTTCAAAACAATTTTCGACTGTCTTCCGCTATGGTTCATAGAAGAAAGTTGTTCGTAATCAGGAGTGGAGTCACCAGCCCAAAATTGTTGTACTTCAACACTAAAGGTGGTTTCAGAAAGGAATGCTTTGTATGGGTAATCGAAAATTATTTGATAAAATTTGGCTATATATGGTTCCTGGGGGAAAGTTGTTCGTAATCAAGATTGGCATCACCACTTCATGGGAATTACACGATTTCAAATTCACCCTGTATATTTGGGATCAAAATCGCTTCAACGATACGTACCTACCGAATGACTCAATATTTTTAAGGGGTCTTCAAAAATCTAGAATATTTGAATCGAAATTTTATGTTTAAGACTTTCTATTAGTAAGTATATGTATTTCGAGACTTACCAATCAAAAGAGGTTCCTCCCTGGCCATGTAAGAGCGATCGAGTTACAACGACTCTCCACTATGTGTACACAATTTTACATACAATGCGCAGTGGGCGTTTCTAGCATTTAGCCATGACTAGGCTTTCCCCGAGGAGATGTTCGTATTATATACAGTTTCTATGAGCATTTGAAATCATGGCTGCAAGTTTAAAAAAAATCGTAACGCCTTTTTTGTGTGATACAGTTAATGCTTTTTATAGTACATACCTACAAATATTAAACTTATTATTTATTCATAAACATTTACAAGAACTGTGACATCTGAGAATAAGTTTAAAATGACACTTTTTTAAAAGGTAAACCTACACCTATTCACTTATTCCTTAGAATTCCATGACGGACTTGTTATAAATCTATTGTAATTGTAATACAAACATACAAGCAAGCTTCCAAAACCATAATATATACCCACAGGTGATTTATCTCTTGATTATTTCACATCTGAATGCTCCGGCGGGCGCCGGCAAGGACATGCATTTAACGACTATCAGCATCTGAAGGTGGCAATGGGCTATGTGACGTGTAAACCAGGGTTGTTAGCATTACTTGTTGCTTTGCTAAGTGGAGTTTCTTTAAACGTGTCCTTTTAAAGGCAAGTATCAAGTGCGTTCGTTAAAGTTTACGTTCACTCCCTGTTAAGGTAAGTTTCTGGAATAAGTAGAACATACTGCAATGAAATTGGATTTTATATTTATGGCGTATTGAATTACAAATACATTTGCAATAGTAAAAATGAGAGAGGGCTATGAGACGGAATATTATGATTCTTGCAATTATAACTTGATTTTAAAGCATGATTATCCTTTAATAAAAATTGCTAGTTAATCTAGCGAATTAATGGTACCTATGACAAAGAAGAGACGTGCAAGTGGGTTGATACAAGCATTGATAGGCTATAACACTTTTCTTATGTATATGTATATTATAGCCGCCGTATATAGGTAGATAGTCGCGTAGACAGGTTTGCCTAGTTTTCAAACCAAAACCCACTTGCTCCAGTTTATTTACTCTGCGTTAGATATAACTAGCCCATTACCCTTCAGCTTGCTCATCTTCCGAGATAGCTATGAAGATGAGAAGTTGAAGTGGCTCACATAAGTTACCGAAGTTTGTTCTCTGACTGAACACCTCGTTTTGGATTTTGTCTTAAAGAAACTTCGAGCATGGCTCTTTTTGGAAAAAAAAAAAAAAAAAAAATTGAGATTAAGTAGGTTGGGTAAGTACGTAAGTAAGTTGAGGTTTAAACCGCGAATTTTAAACCAGTCCCTTATAAATAATAAATAAATGTCCATAGACATACACACAGCGCCATCTAGTTCCACAGTAAGCAACTATATGCTTGTGTTGTGCATACCAGGCGGTTGATATTCTACATAAATACATTTTTTTTTATAAATAAATACTTATTATAAATGAAAACATGCATAACTCAGGTACACATGTCCGTATTCATCACACAAACATATGCCCCTAGCGGGATTCGAACCCGCAACCTTTTGGTCTAGTGGTCAGAGTTGTTAACTACTACACCAAACAGGTCGTAAGGTTAAAGTAACTAACTGTTCGTAAATAATGATCCGAGTGGAATGTTTCCTTATTTTATTTAATATAGAATATCAATTATTATCAATTAAAACTAAATACGAGTACTAAATCAAACACAAAAATCGTACAAATATGTATTTTAAATATAAAGATAAACGTTAAAGATTTTATTGAGATTGGTATAACTCAGAACTAGAGTTGTAGAGAACCCTTGTTGTGTGGATGCGGCATTTTTAAGTTACGCACATGATCTATTTAATGAATATGGGATTTAAATATTATAGCTGTAACACTTACTGGTGTATAAAGATTTGTAGAACCATTAGTGATTAATGCAAAAGGCAGAAGATCTCTGTTAAAAAAAAATATCACACGGGGATGTGGTTTAAATTGGAGAAGTAATAGTTAAATATACTTTACTATAAATCGTAGGGTTTGCAATAATTATAGGTAGTTTAGAAGTTGTAGTATGAAATGAGGACACTCGCAATAGCATAAACGCGAAATTAAACTCACTCTTGTGAGGCTTTTTACATCTACCGTCGAAATATTGCTATATCATACGGCTTTAATAGAAGTTTCATCTTCAATTTATGTTGAATGAATGAATGAACAGATATTCACATACATAATCTCATTTAAAATTATGTTGGAAGGTAGTCACTTAAAATCTCGTAAAATATCAGGCCAGTCCACCGGGCGTGGGCGCGATATCTCAAATATAAAAAGTGGATTAGCGTCTTATGAGATATAATCCGAAAGTATATTGAGGATTTGCGGAATCTCAGAACGATAATTCTGTGTTGGTTTACATACTTATTGTCATCCATTAATTGACCATACATTTTGAATACAATATAAAAAAATTACGAAGATATTTTACAATCAAAATATTATAGTATTTCATTTTTCACGTGGTCGTGTAGAAATGAAAATGAGGTTCAAACTTGAAACGGGTTCTCGCTAAACCCATAACTTATTTGAGGACTTGCTATCCTCATCATTATCATTAGCCTATCATTATCATTAGAGTAAATAGGCATTTACTGGGATCGCGTGCTACATCTTCGACTACATCATCACTTTCCATCAGGTGAGGTCAAATGCGAACCCAGTCAATCATTAAAAATGCAACTTTATAAGGTGCGAGGTGATATATTAGGTCCTTACCTATAAAATTGGCGTTTTGTATGGAGAATTTCATTAACACTGTTTTCTCCATACAAACATTTTTGATTTTTTTTGGGATCGGCTAATCCAAATTTAGCTAAACTTTGTGTGTATTATCGGATAACATTAAGTTAAGTATAGGCCGCGTTAATTTTTAAAAGTAACCGCTTTATAAAAGTTTCAGCGAATCTAAGAAATGATTATGGGAAGCACATGAAAAGAGCTGTGTTCAAATTTTTTTTATTAGCCCAGAAATTAAAAAATATTTCATGTGAAATCTTGAAATACTATTCCATTTTCCAAATAAAAAACAAATTTGGATATAGCTTTGAAAATCGCAGGAATTGGTACATATGATTAATGAAGAAAAAAAACTCCAATTTCATAGGTAAAGATCCAAAATGTCATTTTTCATGCGGTGGTGTTGAAATGAAAATGAGGTCAAACTTGAAACGGGCTCTCGGTAAACCCTTAACTTATTTGAGGACTTGCTATCCTTATCATTATCATTAGCCTATCATTATCATTAGCCTATCATTATCATTAGAGTGAATAGGCATTTATTGGGCTCACGTGCTTCATCTTCGACCACATCATCACTTTCCATCAGGTGAGATTGTGGTCAAATGCGAACCCAGTCACTCATAAAAAAAAAGCCTGTTATCCGTTCACTTATATATACCCAGGGCACAGTGTGTTTAATTCGTGTAATTACTGGTGATTTCACTCCTGATTACGAACAACTTTCCACTAGGAACTAAGTTACTCGTAGTCAGGAGTGGAGTCACCAGCCGAAAATAGTTGGACTTCCATACGAAAGGTGGTTTAACAATGGTTTACTTTGTATGGGTATTCGAAATTTTTTTGATGGAATGCTCCTATGATTCCTTGGGGAAAGTTGTTCGTAATCAAGAGTGGCGTCACCGGTTAACCTTTAGGCGGACGCGAACACCGATCGGTGTCCAAAATACTTTTATACCTTCAACACTCGCGAACACCGATCGGTGTCGGCGGTACACCCGACTTTCAACTCTCAATTGTAATGATTATAGAGTTCCAATCCCTTTGGACTGTGTTTGAACTTGTTCTCTATTAAATTCCGCATCCAATAATGTGCGCCATGTCATGTTAGCTATGATATTTAGTCTGTATTTGCGAAAATATTTTTTTTCTCTTTGGGTGGGAGTGTAGGCATAGAATTCCAACTACTGTTTTTTATTAGAACAGGCTTAGGAACCTGGCCATAGAGCTTCCAATTCTCATAACAATTTATTGAATTACCCGTTTTTTTAAGAAAAACATGAAATAAATCTGTACTTTCCGTAAAAATACCAATTATATCGTGGATATAGGTATACCTACATATTACAACTCGTAACATTTTTCTGATTTTTTGTATTATAGCTGTAGTAGTGTTCATTCATTATATCCATAGATAATATATTCCCGTAGCTATAGCTTTTCACAGATTACAAATACACCCAGTAGAAGAGTATCTATAAACGTTTTTAACAAAACAGGTATTTTCGAAAATTTGACATGCAGGCGCGCCGAAATACTTGACCCGCGGAATTATAAAAAGGAAAGAGAGGACACAGAGGACATGAATTACAATTCATCCCGTATAGTATATTTGTCTTTTGGATAAATTTCTGTTTTGCTTTGGATTTACTTCGTTCTATTTAAGTATCATATAATCGTCTCCGTGGCTCAATGTAAACAACATTGGGTTTACGATTCGGAGGTCGCGGGTTCGATCCCCAGCGGGGTACATGTTTAAATACTCGGATTAGTTGGTGGTAGAGCATTTTAAATGTCCGCCTGGCTAGCTACCACCATCTTATCTAAATCTGCCGCCAAGCAGCAATGTTAATAGCATTGTTGTGTTCCGCTTGTCAGAGATAAGATAGCCAGTCCCAAAAAAAAAGGTTTAATAATACACGTTTATAGCACAAATTTTGCTTTATAAATAAGGAACGATTTGAATGCATAGGTTTTGCATATAGGCAGGCGCCACATACGCTCTTGATTATTTTAACATAATTAAATAAAGTTTATTCGTAATAATGTTAATAATACCACTGATTGGCGGCTATTTGACCTGTTGGTCGCTCTGGAAATCTATGGGGGAGGCCTATGTTTGGTAGTGGACGTCCTATGCCTGATATGATGATGATAGTTTGCCAGGCAGGCTATTCTATAAAATCCATCTTCAAGAAACCGAGGAATAAATTTAAAACTTGAGACCCGTGGTTGAGAGGATTAAAATGGAGTTAGTACGGAATTAAGTCATTAAAAAAAGTTTATTTAGACAAAAATTTAAAGTCCTTCCTCGGACGCTGGTCGAGTTCTGCTAACAAAATTAACATATTCACTGTTTCATCTTAACTGGCTCCCACTTTTGAATTTCCTATTAGTGTGTACAAAGGCAAAGTCAATACGGTGCGGTAGCCAGAAATTTTAATATAGAATTTTTCTATTTCCATTCTCGACCGAATATCTAAGAGAGAAGGTTGGACTTCGTTTGAATTGCATCGATTATGAAATGAAGATCCAAAGGCTCTATTGTCGGAATTTGTTTACAAAATGTTCGAGTTATTGACTTGGGCGTGAGAATTGGTTTCTAACGTTCGGTAACGCTTTGGTAGGTCCGATCGATCACTTATCTAACATACTAATGTTAAAGCTATTTAAGGCTCAAGTATGAAGGTAAATAAAGTTATATAGTTACATCTATTTTGAGAACACTATATCACTATTTATAACTCGTTGTAGCGTAATACTAGAAAATACCTGACCCGCATGCTCGTTTGCCGCCCTCTCATATATAAAAAAAAATGTAACATTGTTATTACACATGTACTATGTACGTCGCATCGATATTATGAAAGTTATTGTGTTTTATTGAAGTCATCGAACGATAGTAGATCGTTGTGCATAAGTCGATCGATCTGTAGGCGACCAACCAAAGCTTCTACGACGTATCGTTTATAATCGACCCAATATATTTGTCGGTATTGCTTAATTCTCGATCAATGGCTGATCGATTTGGGAACACAAACCTGTAATCGATGTTGATTGTACTAAGTCGATGGTGCAGATGGAATAACACCCTTAAACTAATGACGATAAGTTCAACACATACGATAATACTGTCCTGTAGCAATCATCAAAAAAGGCCTCTATAGGCTTTTAAAGTTATTAAAGAATTAGATTACTTAACTGACTTTCAGCCACAATCTCCTGTAAAGCTAGGTTCAAAAGCGATATAGCATAATGTCGCCTACTATATTTAAGCAGGCCTCATGTTATGATTTTACGTTACCTTATGGCGTTTTTAACATTTAAAATAACATTAGGAGTGAGTCTCGATCTCAACCTTAAGATCGCTTCACCCATACGGCCTTTAGAATTATTAGAATCGGTGTCGTAGAGTGTTCTAAAAATATCTTCTCTCAGATAAGTTGTAGTAGAATGCAGAATAAAGAAGGTAGCGTTTTCTTTAAATTACCGCCTGGCTAGCTACCACCGTCTTATCGAAGTAGCATTGTTGTGTTTCTTCTGTTCGAAATAAGATAGCCAGTACCCCAGTTATTACTTTATAAAAGTGGAAACGTGTTCATCTTAAACTCCCGACTTTTTATATTTTAAACCCTAACTACGCTACCTCCACTAATCTGCAATCTACTGCAACTCATGCTGAGAGGAGATCTTTTTGAGACCACTTTACGACACCGATTCTAATTATTCTAAGGGCCGAATTGGTGAAGCGATCTTAAGACTGAGACCGACTCTCACTCTTAATGTTATTTTCTTTAATGCTATTTAAATACAGAAAAGTATCTCATCGTAGAGTATAATAAGTTGTGATTTTGTTTGTTCTTTCCAACATCTGTATTTATAAATGTAGTCGATCGAATAATGTTTAATGGAACATTAATAAGGGTAAAGGGTAAATAAGGATATTACTACCTGCTTGCAGTATTAATATAAATACTTGCAATATACTTCTTATTATATATTATAATGTTTTTTTCAGTTTTTGTATGTATTTGTTGTTCAAGTCAAATAAACGCTTTCTATTCTAATCGAACCCCCAACTTCAGCTCTCGCTTACATTTAACCACGAATGCGGTTCATTGAGGCTTTCACATATATACTTCAATAGCCGTTAAAAGTCTACTATTGGATATTGGCCCCACCCATGGCGTAATGTGCCTCAATTTGCCCTAAATCGCCACGCTAGGCAGGCGTTTTAGCGATCCCAGATTTTTTAGGAGTTCCACGTCAATAACGCTTCCATCACTTATAATAATATAATATACTGTTTTGTTATTGTGTGAGTTTAGCATTACCTTATTTTATTGATATTTCTGCGTTTACCCGACTGTCCCAGGAATTTTTCGTATGTATGTATGCATCTGACGACGACCTGTTTGGTGTAGTGGTTACCAACTCTGACCACTATACCAAAAGGTTGCGGGTTCGAATCCCGCTAGGGGCATGTTTGTGTGATGAATACGGACATGTGTACCCGAGTTATGGATGTTTTCATTTATAATAAGTATTTATTTACAAAAAAAAATAATTATGTATTATATCAACCATCTGGTATCCACAACACAAGCATATAGTTGCTTACTGTGGAACTAGATGGCGCTGTGTGTATGTCTAAGGATATTTATTTATTTATTTATTTATCTGTTTAAGTAAATATGTAGATGTTTAAGTAACTTCCTGCAAGTTTTAACGCCTTGTCTGATTTTGAAGTCAATGATATAAAATTCAACTAATTCCTAGAATGTTATATTTTATCACTTTTAGTCGTATCGTACATATGTACTTGTCGTGGTTAATAAATCGTCTAAGATTGTCGTAGGTTCGTACTGCCATATTAATAAGGTTCAAGCAAGTCTATTATTTACGTTCCTCGTGTGTGTTCATCTTTGAGCGGAAGTATGGGTTTACAAGCAACTCATGAAGCTTTAATTAGTCGCTCGGAATAGTTAATTGTACACTAAGATCATAGCAGTGAAGGATGTTCTCATGTATTCGACATATTTCAATGTAATCTGCACATAAATCTACAGCGGTCATGAATAAAAATATGTAATAGTGTTGCCATTTATCAACTTTCCAATTGCCTGACTTTTCTTATGCTACAAATTTATGCGACGGCGCAGGCATTATTCAAGCAAATTAGCAAGTTTTGTGGCAAAGGATGTTAAGCAAGTTAGTAAATATTAAACTGATATGTAAAGAAAGAGTGACTAAAAAATATTTACGGCATCAAAATTGAAAGTAATGTCAATTACAGATTCTCATTATATAATATTACTTATATATGATAAAACTGCCTCGCGAGAGATGAGCAATAATAATAACACTCCTTTGGAGCACTTCATCAGTATCTTAGAAATTTATTTTTAATAGCTCATTTTAATATGGTGAAGGAAAAGACAAGTATTACAGAAAATAAGTAGGAAACATTATCACACCTTATGGAATAGTCATGATTCGATAGAATAATGTTCAGATTATTAGTATCAAGTAGAGACCTAAGCATGCGTTTATCATATCACAGTGTCGTCTGTGCATGGAACACGCTCAAGATTTAAAATGGCACCTTCATCGAAAATATATGTAGCACCGGTATTCCAACAAAATCCCTGGTATTAATACCACCTTTGCAGGACTTCCGAAGGCGTAATCGAATAACTCAAATAAACTCAGGTGGAACGCTTCAATACGCTTCGTGACCATGACGCTTACGAATGAAATGCTTTATGCGGGATGCAGCCAGTGGAAAAGTATTTCCTTTTATTCATTTTGTTTTGAACTGGCTTTTCAAATTATATCGGAAAATAGGAATTATTGAGGTATTAATGGTTTGAGAATTAGAAAGAATAATAACTTACACTGATTCAAAATGAAACCAAAATTAAATGACGTAGATAGAAGTTGCATTGTTATGCAAAATGGTGGTATATATGGAGAAGTTACTAAATCAAAATTTCAATTTGAAAATCGACGGACGGACAGACAGGTGAAACTGAAACAACGGTTATCAGGTTTACACAATCATTTCACATTTCTGATTCAGTGTTAATTTTGATAATATTGATATTTTGATATATGATATATAATCCCCTCCGTGGCTCAATATAAATAAGGTTTACGAATCGGAGGTCGCAGGTTCTATTCCCAGCGGGGTGCATATGTAATACCTACTCGGCTTGGTTGGTAGTAGAAACGTTAATAGCATTGGGGTACTCCGGTTGTCAGAGATAACATAGCCAGTCCCCCAAATAAGAGCGGGGTTTCCGGGTTAGTACGCTTCGACGTTCGGCCTCATCTTCACTTAACATAAGGTGTAGTTGAGGTTAAATGCTAACCCGTTGTGCATAAAGAAAATTGTTGTTTGTGCTTCCACAGTTTTACCTTCAGAATTTTATATGATACCAATTATCAACAAATAGGATAAATCTTTCCCTGGCACCATAAACTGTTGTAGTGTGCATTCAGTTACTGACATGCTACATACAACAGCTTTGATATTTACGTTTTTCTTAGAAAATCATTCAAAATATAGGTACGAGTGATACGGGGAAAAATTCCATTGAAAACAGATATTTTATTCCTCATACAAAAGTTTCTATGTAACATTGATTTCCTTTTTTTGAAAAGAAATCATCGCTGAGAAGCAGTTAAGTATATTTTATTTTATATTTTGTGCTGTATAAAAGTTTTTTTTTTTGTGCAAATAATTACCTAGGTAAAAGAAACCTTAGCAATGCACTACAGGAAATAGATCACTCATATTCTCTTTATCAGCACATTTTTTGATATGACTGGGTACAAAATGATTCTTAATTAGGGATGGTTGCTGCTTCGTATACCTACTTCTTCGGTACCTGCACCTTCTATTCTCGACACTCTTCCTATTGTAACTATGATAAACTTATTTTTGCTGCATAAGCTAATGACTATTGAAGCATGCGTAATGAGGCTGCACTCGTTATTCGTTTTCGATAATATCAGGTCAGACCTTGGATGGGTGATCGAGGGTTTCCGTGCATCGGGAGGTACATTACCTTTACAGTTTCACTCGGTGGTGTTCAATTAAAGGCAGTCGTTAGTGGCAAGGCCAAGTTAGTGCTCTACAAGCCGTTCCAGCTTGATATTGTCTGTCAGTGGCCATCATAAACGTGGTGGATTACCAAATTTATAAATATATAACCCCAGCAGTGTAGTCGTAAGCGTTGATGAGAGCCTCTAATGATAAACTGTGATAAACGAACAAGCAGCTCTAAATCTCTTGAAAGTGATTAATGATCACTACCATATCACCTGTACCTTTCAAAGGCAAGTTCGACCACCTCGACCGCAAATGCAGTTTACAGATGCATTATAGTCATGAAGGTTTAGCAGTGATAGCTCATATGTCTGTAATTTTAAAGGCTAAGTTTTATCAGGACACATTGATGCTTAGATATTGTGACAGTAATTAATATAAGAATGGTATCATCAATTCATCCAACCGGGCGTGCACACTACGTTTGCCTACTTGCGGTAAAATCTGCTTCTCGGATATAGGATGGCAATATATGGCTGTATTTAGTGTTGTTTATTTAATTATTATAATCATTATTGCATAATCACATCTAAACCACCGAATCAAAGCGACTGTAATACGAAACACGCCGGCTAAACTTACGCATTGTATGGTGGTATGTCACAAAAACTTGGGCGTATTCCAATTAACACACAGGCGACACTGTGCATTTAATGATAATCGAGACTGTTACGCATGCTTAGGTATCTATTTGTTACTAATCAGAACACTACTCATGACTATTTCATAAGTTGTGATTCAAACTTCATCTCAATTTACTCCTACTTATTTTTCGCTGTAATACTTATTTTTGCAAGCTTTTATTTAGTATTTTACTTCACCATAGTAAAACAAGTTATTTTACAATAAATTTCTAAGGAACCGCACCCAAAGCCCAAGTGTTCGAAAGGAGTGCTATTTGTTGCTCATCTCTCGCAAGGTAGTTTTATGAAACCAAACCAAATTTGGACAATTTGGACAATTGAACAATATACCGGTACCTCTATACCTTTTAGAATTCTTTCAGCCAAATCTGCTGCAGTGTTGAAGATATTCATAGGTGATGAAGGCACAATTTATATTAACCACTGACGTGTACGGTGGTACCTACTATAAGTTTGTAGCCTTTATCTGTAGATGACACGTATATTCCATACCCCAAAAATATTGTCGGAATCGATAAGGTGTCCCTCTGTGTACTCTATGCGAAAAAGCTATTAATGTCTCCAGGAATCTTGTTAAACTCAGTAGATATACGTGATTGCATTACCAGTAAATCAACTATATTTTTAATCGATGTCGAACGAATTTCGAAAATTGTGCTATTTGAGAATAAGGTTAGTTACTATTTTATTAGCAAACGAAAATGTCACGATTTATATGCAATGATATGGAAATACAATTGAAATTGAATCATATGAATTTGCAGCATTAAAACAAGACAAGACCTCTCTGATACCACAGACAATGCCGTACGCATAGCCGCGTTCTGGTGCTAGAATTTGATGTTTTTGCCATCGATTCGTTGAGAAGAAGAAGCACTAAAACATATTCTTAATTATCCTTCATGTCACAACTAGGTAAGTACTCGTATTTTGAAACTTTCAACTATGTAGCTTACAAACCTGTGTGCATAAAGTTGTGTTACTGCAAGCCATTTATATACTACTGCGGTAAAGATTAACAAGGCCACCACACCGTTTCGAAAGAAACAAGCCGGCGAAGGAAGTCACACTAATTATTGTTAATCCTATGCTCAGTGGTTGGTCGTTACACAACTTATTCTTTGGGAAGTGTTCCTTTGCGGTTGATTAAGGAGTTTTGTATTATTATTATGTATTTTTGTGGATAAGGCGACTCGATCAATTTAATACAGTTAGAAAGTGATCTTAGTAGTCTTATTATCTAAGTACATGATATGTTATGTTTAAGTAAGTATATTTGTCTATCGATCTATGTATGTGTAAGTTTAATGAAATCTATTGACATACTTTGTATCGCACAACCTGCCTATTTCAAAACTGTCCCAATACCCAAAGGTTGCCTGGAACGTTAACTTTCTGTAACTGTATTTTCTTTTCTGTTGTGCAATAAAGTGTATTGGTATTGTATTGTTAATGTTATACTGATGTCAGTTTATTATCGGATTTTTACGTCCCATTGCTAAGGGCAGGCACTTGCTATTCCCTCACCACAGTACAAGGAAGGAGCAATACGTTGGCGTTGCTTGGTGGACATTTATATATATATATATACCTACATACATACATACTCGACAACCTTCGTGACTCCGTAAACAACACAAGTTTGTGAATTGAACTTCGCGGGTTCGATCCCCAGCGGGGTACTTGTTTAGTACTCGGTTTGGTGGATGGTATAGGGCATTTTAAATGTCCGCCTGGCTAATTATCTAAGTCTGCCCCCAAACAGCAATGTAGCATTGTTGGGTTCCGGTTGTATGAGATAAGATAGCCAGTCCCCCAAATAAAATGGGGTTTCCGGGTCAGTATACTTACACCTTCAGCTACATCTTCACTTAACATCAGGTGTGATTGAGAAGTGCTAACCTTTTGTGCATAAAAAAATACTCATTATCACAATTTCTTCTAAGACATAATATTTCCTAAACATGCTACTTTTCTCTACTTTATAGAGGAAAGCATATCTGTGGATCATTACAAACATTTCCACCGTGCATAATATATGAATTGTAATAAATATGTAGGCAGTAGTTACATACATTTGCCGTATGGTTTTCGGCAGAGTTTTTTCCCGTGAGGCGACTAGGTCGTGTATCGTGAGCATACAGTATGTTCTACCAGTGAAGGGCAGCAGCGTCATTGCGAAGAATCTGCGATTGCCAACCCGCCTGCCCAGCGTGGCAATTAGGGCAATTCCTGCCCTAGATAGCGATGCAAATGAGAGAGGCTTATGTAACATAAGCGGTAGATAGGTAGTGGTAGGTAGTTGGTACACGTGTGTGTCCAATAATATACCTATGTATAGTGTACTAGTATAGTGCTGTGTGGTGTCGGCACATTAAAAGAATAGAACCAACCCATCTCTTCTCGTGGGTGTCGTAAAGGGTGACTACTGTCACGTGTGCATTTCTGTATTTTCCTTACGGTGAATCGTGGATGTTGATTCAAGTAATATTATTAATCAATATTTCGGAGCCTTACACCAATCATCTAGTCCCAAACTAAGCAAAGCTTATACTATGGAAACTAGATAACGGATAAACATACATAAATATTTATATAAACCACCATGACTCGGGAATAAATTCGTATTCATCATACAAACATTCATTCCTCGCGGTATCGAACCCGAAACCGTTGGTTTCACTGTCCACTACTATAATCGGTCGTCAATTGCGTTTGGAGCATCCTAACCGTAATGTTAGGGATATCTCTGACCATCTCATTTGTGATAAGGTCGTGCCGTTATGTATGTATATTATATACTAGTTCAATACATGTTCGCTTAGGCAATTTATAGCTGTTTTAACTTTAACGAAACAAAAGATGCAGTCCATATAATGTATTCTTGCAAGATATTTATTTTCATAAAAATGAATACAAACTTTTCAATGAATATATAATTTGATTATATACAAAGTAAAGTAAGTATGTTAGATACAAATTAAACAGGAGTACTACATAAGTAAGGAATGACAGGAACATTATATCTAGGTAACAATGCGTTTAATAATATAAAATATAATATTTTCCAGCACTTACAATTTTCAGTTTAACGATAGTATCAAATAGCGAAAAATATATTAAAATTGTGTAATATTTTATCATTTCTTACATTTTATGTTATGATATTTATCTATTTACTTCTTATGTCTGATTGTGCTTCGATTAACTTCATTGATTGGTAAAATTATATTTTATTGATTTCGATTTTGCACGAAACAGAAATCTGATAATACTTAAATATTATTTAAATACAATAGTTTACACTTAAATATATTACAGAGACAGTAAGGACTAGTATATTAGAAATAGAATAAATTAAGTACAACTACAAAATATCATTGAAAGGTGAAAACTTAAATGAAATTATTATTAAAAATATCCATCAACTTTTGAATCGTTCGTTCAATAAAAATTAACAGTCTCCAAAGATTTCACATTCATTCTCAATCACATTCATTGACTAAATTGTTTTATATTAAACAAATAGGTACCTAAAATCATCTTCAACGTTTTACATACCTAACTAGAATATATACACTTTTATATAACTTAACGAATGACGTTTCTTTGTACATTTTACACCTAATATAATATTTTGGATCGTGTGTCTCGAAACCTTGAACTTTCTACGTTACAAAAATAATTCTTACGTTTATTATTTATACCTATCTAACAGTAGATGTTTTTATAAATATTAACACACAATGAGAGAAGCCCCAAAATATATCTTCACAAAGCGAATGTTGATAAAATTAAAAATCACAGCAAATGTTAATTACCTACCTAAATATATACAATAAGTACCTTAAACTACTACCTATCTATAAACATAACAATCAGTGGTGTCATATCTTACATGTTTTACATAACCAATTAATAGCTATACTTACGATTTGCCTGAAAATTCGTATTCCATACTAGTAGAAATATAAGTATTGTTAGTATAATGATTAAGGATTTTACTGTACACGTGAGTTCACACATGAAATATGATAATTTTAGTAACGTACGCACCTTTAAAAATTCACATAATACAATTCCCGTTAATAATAATTAACTATAATATAACTTGTATAAAATAAAACAAATTATAGTTTCTCTACAATAATGAAAAAAATAAACAGCAGGAGACATACCTACTCGTAGTGACAAACCGATATTCTGCGAGTAGGTAACTAAAAGGAGTCTATGATAATTTAATTACTTCTTTTATATGACTATAGCAAAGCAAAGGATGAAGTAGAGGACATCAAATTTTAAGTATTTATTTCATCGTAAGATTAATTACGTGACAATTTAAATATATTATATGTACTGGAAATAATCATTAGGTTTATGCATTTGTCTGCCAGTCAGTATTTATGTACTGAGAAACCTAACTATACTAGGTAACCTCTTCCTCGTAGATTACTTGTTATCTTGATTATCTGCGAGGAATTAGATAATTATCTGTGGGAGAAGAATACTACCGTATTAGACCATAGGATACGAAAAGAAAGAAACCATAGACCTACAAACCTTTGTAATTCCTTTCGATAAGTCGTCGGAATATATTCTAACTTTGTCCATAAATGGCGCATTAGGTAGCCCGTCATAAATATTCATTTTCGGCAACCAAGAGGAAGTTTGCTCCTCCTGGGTCGAAGTAAACGCGGAATATTAGCGAATTTATGAGCAAAAATGTTGAACACTTCATGAAGATTCAGCGTCCATCTAGACCAAGTTTAAAGATTTTCCGATCGTACAACTCTGTGCAGTCGATATTAATATGCCATTTAGGAATTTGGGAAATATAGATACGATTTTTAACTAAACGTTCCATTTTTAGAATTCAATGATGAGAAATTATAGTGGCATTTTTTTCGTATACCTGGTAAATGTTGAATTAAAATTTTTTGTTGTAATTATTATTGTTCTATATACAGCTAGCAAACTACTGCTGGGTATAGTCCTCATCCTACTGACTATATTTGTTCATTCGATGTAATGGTCGACGGTACGATTAGTGTAACTCTATCAGAATAAGCTGCCGCTACCTTTTCAAAATTATCCGTCTACACTTAGATCAGATTGGCGTATCAAATGCTTTTTTTGATGACGGGACGCTGCGCTGGCAGTAATGTTTAAACAATTGCCATAAAAAGGAAAAAAATATATAAGTCAGCCGCGAGATGTACCACGAAGAACGCAGTGAGACCTGCCTTTTACTAGAAATATGGTATTGTGCGACCGCGTGTTCAACATGGGACATGTATTCGATGAATCTATCCTACCTATCTAATGTAACGAGATTGCGTTATAAAAAATATTATTTAGTCTTTTGACAAATACATATGTTTGCTTACACTTTGTTACATACTTGCATTAGCAACAGAGATGTAAATAAACGTGCAGGCTAAGATAACAATTCAAACCAGTCATCACTCGAGCCAATTAGAGGCTGAATGTTGACATTAATTTAGCCAAATATTGCACTATAAATAATCATATAAAAATTATGGAACAGATTTTAACAAAAAATTTGCAAATAGAAATAGGTCCAAAATCTTTCATAACACTTTAAAATATGTCGATGTATAGAAAATACACTGCACTAACTATAATCATTCACTGAGAGTTTCACAGTTCAGGTTCACATTTTTAAGTGTCCGAGATTAAAGCAAAGCTTCTTCGAGCTGGTCGAAGCCTTCGTACCATCAGTCGCTTTCGTAGACTGTGGAATTGGAGCTCTTCCGGCGACTGTATGGGGAACAGAACTCGATCCTGGTGTCTGGCAGCCAGGTGTACGCAGTGCGCTCCGAAGATGCACTGAAACAAAGAAAGCTTTATAACTAAAAATATATAAGGTTAAGGAGTACATTTGAAACATGGATAATTCATAGTAGAGATAATGCAAAAGCTGGAAATTTTAGTATATATTCTAGTAACGTTTCCATTTGAACGCTCATTAGGATTTCATTAGATTATGAGCAAAACAATGTTGTAATGTTCAACGGATACTCTCCAAAACACAATATGTGAATGTTTGTTTAAAATTCTCATTGCTCGAAAAACTAGCTATCGAATGTTTGTTACACGTTAATGCTTCGGTGGAGATGTTCTTCATATTTTGATGAGACAAATAAATAATTAAGAGATGGGAATGCTGCAAAAAACAAACGAATGCTGCATGTAGTATGTACGTATTGTTATTATCAGATCAGTAGGATCTTCAGTTATTGAGAAAAATACATGAGACCATTTTAATTTTGAATGTAGGTCGACTTATTACGGAAACTAATGCAAATTTGCGGCACCTTTCTGAATTATTAAGCATTACTCTCGGAGATGCAAATACGTATCGGTCAGTTCGCACAGTTCAGTTTCATATTTAACTAGGTATTTTAAGCTAGTTTACTATCAATCATTTATTATAGCAGGTTCAGATTTTCAGTTAATTTATGTACATCAAAACTCAATATTTACAAATAATAGAAAATTAGAATAATGTGAGAAAATCAATCAAATGAAAGACTTTATTATTATTTTGCATTTTACTTTATTATTATGCACAGTAGAAAGTGTATAGCCAATTTTGAAATTATTTGTACAGACAGATGGATAAGAAAGTGCCTTCTGCAATACAGCGAGAACTAGTACAGGAGACAAAACGTTTTACAGGACGTAGTATTAACGTAGTATAGGAGATAAATAAATTTCGTATTTCCATAAGTCGGTCCTAAAAATAATAAAAAATCTGGTGTCAGTAGATAAGTTCAGTAGAACCAATTTGTTATCGAGTGCTAATTCAAATTTCGATTAATCACTCTAAAGACTACATTAAATTTGAATCAAAGTAAAGACATCGTCTTAAATGACGCCGTGTCAAATTTTGAATCTCGGTTGATTTATTGACTAACTGTCAATTTGCCAAACGATAAACTTTAGAAATATCCGTTCAAGAACTCTTCACGTATGACATTATAATAAGCCAGCGCTTAAGTTCTGTCTTGTTTCACATCCAATTAACGTTTAATACGGCGTTCTAAGCCCGACTTTCGACATCGTTGTGGTAACTGAGCTCTTTAAATGGTAATCCAGAACAATATTTACATCGAGACAAGTAACAGCAACAATTGTAACATGCACTGTCGACAAAACAAAGGCGTGCCTAGACTTAGACAAGACGCATTCGAATACAGCTGTTTAACTATTGAATTAAGAATTTCGATTTACTATTTAAGAAATAGACTGATAGAATTCTAAACTTAACAGTACACATCTCTTCCCGTGGGTTCTGTAAACGGAGATCAGATTCATCGTACCATGGAGGGCAGCCTCATTGTTACACTCACAAAAAGCTACGATTACAAAATCTTCTAATGATTGTTTGAGACTACCGAAACTGTGAACTGGAGATAGTGTTTAATTACCTAACCACGAATACTTTCAGCAATAGATTAAAATTTGGCTTGTACTAGACCAATCCACGGTATTGAGATACATGGTTGCTACGCACAAATCCGAGAACCCATCTCGGACGAGACAGAATAACAAATAAAGTTTGAAAATTTTCTCGTATTACTCTCTGCATACCCAGGAAGTCGCGTCTGTTTCTCATAGTGGATTTTATTTGAGGGCATTGTCCGGTACAATTATTTATGATATTTATGGGAATAAAGTCCTTGATCTAAATTTGCAATAAAAATAATCTTAATATCTTTACTGTACACACAACTTTTACAAAAATATGCATTGTATAGAAAATGTACAAAGGCGAGCTTAACCACGATAAAATTTTTAATCATATATACCTACGTATATCAGTATTTCTCAAAATTAATCTATTAAAGGAATAAAAGTACTGTCAACTGACCTAATTTTCATGATTCTCATTTTCGTATACCCAATTACTACTGAATTCAATCAATTGAAAAATTAGTTATATCATCCAGATAAATTTAATCCATTTAATCGATTTCCATCAAACATGACTAAAGAACCTATCCCCGAGTTCACTCTCAAATATGATTAATCCCTCGACAGACTATGATAACATCGAAATACGCTAAAAACTGCACTTAAATAGGAATACGAATAAAGGTCCGGACAAAGGTTGGACACACACAAACACATCCCCAAACACACATGCACGCATACAAACACACCAACGCCGCATCCGTCGTTTTGTATAATGTACGTAAACAATATTTAAGCCTAATTAATTATTTTAGACAGACACTAATCTTCCTGAATAGACTACTTATTAACGTTACTTTTTGCAGAAATTCAAGTAATTCCTGCGAGTTAAGGCTAGTTTTTATTATAAACAGGATTTTATCTCGAGATGTTGCAGTCGAGTGGAATTCTAAAACCTGGTAATTTCTTTATAAGTATATTATAATATATTATAACCTTACTCACTGTTTTATTTTGATTGCGAACATAAAGCAGCGGTTTCTATTATATAAAATGGAATCTTTCCTTCCCACAAAAGCATCGTTGCATTTAGCTTCAGGAACCTGCATAAAGAATTCATGTTGGAAAATATGAACGCAATCCAGAGGCGATGCATTCGCGCCTTCAAGTGCCACCTACAGCCACTTGTATAAACAGAAGCGATATTTATCTTTGCGTTAAAGCTTGTTGTTTTAGAGAACCCTGCACAGAGGTCAACGTTCTTGACACGCTTAGGATGAGGTTCTATGTAGAAGGTAGATAATGTCATGTTACATACTTCCTACATGAAACATGCCTTTGCATGGGATTTATTTACGCTTCTCACTATTAAATGAAAAGTCATTTTGCAGGTGTAGTAAATCTCATTTCAAAAGTATCTAAACATTTTTATTTCCAATAATGCGCACAATTACTATATAATATAATTACTTGAAATTAAAATAAATACATAATAAATAAGTAATACTTAAAAGTTAACCCCAACAACCATATCTGATCGCCTTCGTGGCTGAATGTTAACAACATAATGAAATGAAATGAAATGAAATGAAATGAAAATCATTTATTCATGTAGGCAATACAATATGCACTTATGAACGTCATTTGTTTTTTAAACTACCACTAGCTCGGAACGCGACCACTACTGAGAAGAGCTAGCGAGAAACTCAGAGGGTTTGTCTCTTTTCAATAAATCATGTACAATCAAGAAAGGTTACAACAATTTTATATATCGAGTAGAGGAGCCGTTTAATCCCATGGATTACTTTCATTAATATAGTCTGAAATTTTGTAATATCCCTTTTTACATAATTTTTGTTTTATAATAAGTTTAAATTTATTAACATAAAGTTTACGAATCGGAGGTTGCGGGTTCGATCCCCAGCGGGGTACATGTTTAGTACTCGGTTTTGTTGGTGCATGGTAGGGCGTTTTAAATATCCGCCTGACTAGCTACCACCATGTTATCTAAGTCTGCCGCCACAAAGCAATGTTAATATTATTGTTGTGTTCCCGTTGTCAGGGATAAGATAGCCAGTCCCCAGATAGTTTAATGTAAGCACGCTTCCACCTTCGGCCTCATCTTGATTTATTTATATAAACATCCATGACTCGTGAATGTTCGTATTCCTCACACAAATATTTAGCCCTCGCGGCATTCGAACCCGCAACTACTGGTTTCGCTGACAGGGTCTCAATCCTAGTGGATTGTCGGATCACCAATCGGTCATCAATAATAATAATCTTCACACACGCAGCGCCATTTAGTTACACACTAAGCAGCTGGGCACACTACTTAAATACCTACTCTTCATTATGGATCATTTCGAATTGTTTCACATCATATAGAGATCTGAACAATCTCTTTTTTTCGTCCAATTACCTCTCACGCTCTCAACAGTGAGTGGTCAAACGGTACGGTCCAATGAGTTTTGGACATCGGCCCAATGCCATGTACTATGTTCTATTCAAGTCAAATATAAAAGGACAGATTGATATACGATACATCGATATTATCTTTGTTCAATTACAGATATGTCAACTGTGAAATGAATTCATTACGAAGTATCTTTCTATCTGGTTGATCAATTATGTCTATTGGGACAAGATTGTGTATTTTTTACCTTTGATTATCCCGATAAAAAAATAATTTAGTTAGGAATGGAGAGCATGGTTTTTTTTTAGATTTGGCGTCAATTACATTACATACAAGTTAGACGGTGCCCTACGTGATCCATTGCGACCTTGGACCCCAGACTAATTAAAGAAAGAATTTAAGGGTGAAAAACTAAAAAGAAAGAAAATCCCACTTCCCCCCTAACAACAACAACAGTAGTTTTTCGTCAGAGGTTAAAAAGAATAGCAACTGCAACAAGGGTGCATGACATTACATGCATGTCTTTCTCACAGGTCAGCAACAAACGTTCATGGACGGCGGCGACTACTTCCCACCACGTGACCCATTGCGTCAATTCATTTATCTTCTATAAATAGTGTCATCTTAGGTATTACTTGCCCCAAAGTTTTACTGCAGTAAGAACTCCAACAATTTTGTATTTTATTGCGGAAGAGAAATTATATCGACAGCCTAACCTAGTTCGTAATTGACATCACAAGTCGGCGACCAGTTCAGAGAACAAGCCGGACACTATTAAAAGGAAATAAAGGCGACGCAGGCGCCGCGCTTCGAATGAAATCCAATTTGAAATAAGTGCCTTCTGAATTAATCCAGCCACTTTGAACGGACCGGATGAAATTTCTGGTATTTTTCACGTCTAGCAATAAAAACGAGCCCTCGACGCTGGAAAAAGATGAGTAATAGCCTCGCCCTGAGCTCTGAGGAACTGTAAGGAATAATAATATTATGCTCGCACGATGGAAACCTTTTTTAATCCGAATGTGTAAGTGTTATGTGGGATTTGAGAGATTGGCTTCGAGGCGCGCGGACATTCATAGACGAGAGAGTGGATTGGAATACGTCACGCTCGTTACGGTTCACAGTCTGTGAGATGAGAATAAAAGAAATGTCACATACGGAGTATTGAGGTGGATGTAATAGAGCAACTTTATATTCATTATTGATATTCCTTGCAGTTTATTACGTGACACGGATGCGTTTTCATACAAAACAAATAGGATCAAATGTCAAATTCTGTTTGTTTGTAATGGCTTTATTGTACAAAAAGACAATACATTAATTTTGCATTGATACAGAATCTGTTCTGTTATGTATGATGAAATACGATGTTTTATTTCCGTAAATTAATTATGTTTTTAATTTGATATACCTACAATACTCAAATAGTAAACAGATAATCGTTTCCAGAAATATGAGAGTAAGTATATCTAATAAGTGAGGTGAGTCCTACATTAATATTACATGCACATACCTACATACATTGGATTGACCATCGAAATTCAGCCTTATAGGTACTTTAATCCGTCAAGTGAAATGTATAACAACAAATATTTTATTTCCGAAATAAACTCAATTTTATATCTTGTTATGAATTCTCACGTCTTGGGATAATATTTTAGTCAAGTAAAAATGATATTTTGAAGTAAACTTGAGAAGGTAGGTAAATAAAGATGGAACCTATTCTTCATAATTCCGGGACACAAAATGAAAGAAAACAGAAGTTTTATTGTTAAGCTAACAGTGTCCCGATACGTGTTACGAAAGATTTATAGTACTAAATATTCAAATATGAGATATATAAGTAGTGCCAAAGTTAAGACTGTTTTACATTTAAATGGATGTTTTATCAAAACTGTTGCAAGTAATTAAAAACGGAGCCTGGTATTGTATTTTTATTTTAACTCGGGCGCTAACAATGATTCTGTATTAGACTCAATTGAAGGTTTGGAAGAAATTGAAGGAATTTATATGTTTATTACTGAAATTGTCTAGCGTTAATCTAAAAATAATACTTTAATTAAGTTCACAGTCAAATGCAGCATAACTAGCAACAATTTGATGAGTTGTACCAACAAGTTAGCACTTTGCACCACCTGCTTTAGTTAAAGTTCAAACTAGATCAGTTAACACTTCATCTTAACGCCCGCGTGAACATTTATGACTTCGGATTATTGAGTTACAACAAAGTTTGCCGGTGCAGGTAAAAAAGTCCTTACGATTTCATGATAACTAGGTACATGACCAATTTTGTTAATTTTCTGTATTAGTTTAATTGCTGAGGCGAAATGCGTTGTGCATTCTTTCTTTGGTACTTTACTTAATTTCTTGGCTAAGTTAAATATTGAAATTGTGTTGTATGTGATGACAAGACACTCTGACTTAGGTTGATTTTAATTTCTGCCAAGTGTTTCGGAAAACTGACTATTTAAGTTATGTTTCTTTACAATTCCAAAATTTTACCGACCATTTTATTCATTGTTAATCTGTTTTCGCCTATTATTATTAAAAATCTATGTGACGTAAGTCTTCTTCTTAAAAGCAGTGGTTTGTGAGGAACCATAAAATAAAGTATGCGCCACGAACTGCGGTGGCATAAGTCGGCGTAGCTAGAATTGTCTGCGCAAACATAGATGCCGCGGTCAAAATGGAAGTCGTATTGTGTCAGAATGTATTCATTTGTATGGTAAGCCCAATATTGACTGTACAAAACTTGTTCCGTGAGTGTAAATATTGAGCCGCGCTGAGTTACGGCGCTCAAGCTATCTCATGATTGAATTGCCTACTCTCCGGTTGGGGTGTAGGTACTTGTTTTAGGGTTTTGGCTTTCATTTTAAATACAACAGTTTTCCTATTCAATGGTACAATAATTAATATAACGATACGAGTACGTACCTACACATTTTAAAATTATTTAGGAATGTAAAAGGGATGACAGTCAGTTTTGGAATGTCGTATTAAGAGCCGACAACTGAGCTCCATCCTGCTCCATCACATGTCACTTTGTATAAGTTCATACCGCTCATTCCGCTTCTCAATCAAGATAGATCTATGTAAGATCTATCCTGTTTGTTTCAAATAATGTATATTTTGTAAATGTGAAACACATAAGCACAAAATCACATTACTCAAGTTCATATATTAATAAAGTTTGGTCTAATCGACCCTTAGAGGTATTAGTCCAGTTTAGTTGAGGCATGTTAATACTCTGCTTGAGATCGTTTTTCATTTTGGTAGACAAGTACGCATAGGAACACAGATATGCTAATGAGAATCATTATTATCAACTTTAAGATTCCCTTAAGGAAATATAAGATCATTCGTCTAGAGACTAAAGGACTTTCTTTATCATCATCATCATAAGAATGGCAACACTAGCACGCAAACTTCTAAAAATCTGCTGTAAGGTAAATCCAAAAAGCAGTCGATAAAAAAAGTCCAGTCCATAAAAAAGTACACTTTATATTAACTGAAGATTCATTTCATACGAACAGATAAAAAATATTTATTAGCATGGTAACATTCACTGTTGGACATAGTGTTTGAGGATAGTTATAAAGTTTGCTTAAAATACATAAATGTTATTTTACAATAGGAATCTAATTCGGATACTCTTAAAATATGTCTTACAAATGCCTACCTATTTCTATCTACGTCATTCTTATTCCAATTTTCAATGGTCATGAAAACATTATAATTTATAACATAGCGTGGGAAGCAAAAGTGTGATCACATGATGACTCTCCTAATTACTTAACAGACGTCTTAATTAATTTGTCATTTGTTTGAACCAAAGTCAGTGGGCTAATGAGGTCCGAACTCAAAACGTTGTGAAACGAGAGGCTGAGTTTAATTAGGACCTTCCTTTTGACATGTATTTGGAGACTGTTAATAACTCAACACTCATGATTTAGTTATTTTTACCCGACTGCGTTTAAAGCAGCGAACCTTAACAAATCAGTTTGAGTTAATTTTATTCGTTGTGATAAGTGTTTTTGGCGATATAAATCGTACCATATGGGAGAGACTTCTAGTTACTTTAGTAACTTATTAGTAATCTGTGCTTCTAGTCTGTCAGTGGAAGTATACTTATGTATAATATAAATATTTAATATTAGTCAGGATTTTCTAGGTAATATACGAACAAAAACAGCTGTTATAGTACTGCTAGTTTCCCGTTAAAGGGGTCAGTCATTTAATAATAAAAAGAAATATTAAACTGGAATAAGAATTAAAGAAACTACCGAGGTGGTCCGGCCGAAACATTCTAATTAGCATTCAACTCGTCATACACAGTCCTATCGAGCGCTAAATGTGTTAGAATCAATAAAACGGGTCTCAATGTACGGCCATAAACCTAGCGAATTGAGAACATCAGAATTAAAATATTATCCAAAATACATTTTATTAATCAAGTAGTTGAAAAAATTACGAACAGTGTAGATGAGTACTGGAAAACTATGAGGGAGGCCTATGTTCAGTAGTAGACGTCCTCTGGTTGATGTGATGATGATAGATAGAGTACTTATTGAGAATATAAAATATAACTCTCTTATTGTGATAAAATGACCGTGAAACTTGACGAACCAATTATCTTTATATGAACAGAAGTTCTGTGGTTCCAGCGGTTTGAAACAATAGCATGAGAATTTAACCTGCGCTTTATTTACTATATGCATGTGTAAACTTGATTATATTTGTTAGAGGTGTGACTGTTATTGAACACAAATATAGCCTGTGTCATTGATACCGCTACTGCAGAGGTTTTACGTTTCGAGAAATTACAACAGTTTCCTGGCAATGAATGGTTTTATCTCAGCTGAGTAAATCATGCTGCTTCATGTGGCTGCAGTTGTGCATCAGCATTCTAATAGTAAATGCAGTGGCGTTTTTTGAGTTTTTGAGCGTAGTTCTTTCCATAAACTCGCTGAATCGCATCGTTAGAATTCAAGTCTTGACTCAGTAGGCCGTGGTAGGATACAAGTTTATTCAATCTGCTAGTTTAGTGGCCACTATTCCAAACTCTTATACTAGCTTTCCGAGTCCACCTTTTCGTTATTTCCACATCCACATGATTGTTACGTGGTCATCATAAAGTTTATTAATTATCAATGAGCTTTTTATAGATCATAAATGGCGACTTATAGCGATAAAGGGTCGAGTAGTGGCAATTTTGACATAGCTTTTATGCATGATTATTGCTTAGATGTTTTGAATAACTTTACAAGTCGATTGTTGGTTTAGTAGTACAGTTATTGGTTTTACTGCTATCATAATGGCTTTTTAAAAGGGCGTTTGTAAATTTGGGTAGGTATAAGTTTTTTATTGTCATACATATTTTAGAATGATGATGCAATGGATGGGACGTTAAAGCGTTAGAGTGAATTATACGTAATCCTCACGCGAACCCCCAAAGTAGGGAGCAATCGAGGGAGTGAAATTACAACTCACAGCAATCAAGCGGCCTGGGAACAGAAATTTAAACAATTCCCGAAATCCATAGGTTGTATAACAAACAATTTAAATAGATAAATGCGTTGTAAAATTCCCAGTTGCAAGCCAATGAACCCCTGGTACGTATAATTGGTATACGGAAGAATGGACGCATGTTGGTGTTAGGGATGATATTATCATTGTTGGGCGTAACTAATCTCTATGGTTACCAACCAAGAGGTATAATATAAAAAAAATGCTTATTCTTCTTACTGTATTATCATAATGACAACTTATAAAGGATTGTTTAAAATTGAAACTGTTTTTATGTATATTATTACAGATATGATTCGGCTAATTAATATATTCTTTATTTTCATTGTTGTTTCAAATTTTACCAGGTGGTAAGCTTATTCCCGCTGCCAGGCCGGGCGGGACTAACTTCTTATCTATCTAAAGTTCTCAGGGTGACAACACAGCTGTGACCTGTATTTTAAGTTCTGTAGAATCGACAGCGCTAAATGGTTAGGTACCGATATCAATGCATGTGGGAGCAAATAAAATGGAAATTAGTGAACTCCATTAGCAAATAAACGTGTTGAAGTTAATGATATTATATTCTGTGGATTTGATTGAATCCGCAAATGGCTTCCCATGGTTACGAATAATAGTGATGTGTACTAATGTTTGGTTTAGATACGATGTCGATAGAATACGAGACCAAAGTACTGTCGCGCCGTCCACAGGCGTACCTATCGTACCGATTCAACTATGCTCCGCTTTCTGACGTACTCTGTAGTCGCATTCAAGTACAATATTTTATAAAAAGATTTGTATTTCTTATTGTCTCAGAATGCATCCACTTGTTATCGATCTGCAATCCACGAATTCTAATAGACTGCCTCTTTTAGGAACCCCTCAGACAGACGTCGTGAATTAGATAATTTTTTAGGCCCCCGTTTAAGCCCGTCGGGTAGGGAACCAAGATTCTCTATATGAAAACAACTGCGGACCGGTAGCATACGCACTACGTCATCATGTTATATTTAATCTATATAGGGTTATTAGCAAAACCTTTGATACTATTGGTTCAGTTAAATAAAGTAGAACCTACGTAACATGCTTCTCACTACTACACTAGTACACTTGGTAACTACAACAAGGGCAAAAAAAGGTTAGTGAGAGATAATTTTTAGGAAAATCTATTTGGAATCCTCTGATCGCGTGTCAATGAATACTTTTGATTGATTTATTTTTTCCAATTTGTAATATTATACAATTTATTTCTCAATCACGGTGTATCGTATTTATTCCAAAATTTCAAATAAACTGCGAGTAATTCATCCGAAGACTAAGCCTTATATTTACATATTTTTTTTTATACCTGAGCTTTCATAACATCATCCAGACATGTTTGAATGAAAACAAATACTACTGATTTTCTTGCACTTACCTACTATTAAATTAATGAAGATTTATAGAAAGAAGTTAACGTTTTATCGATATCGACAGAGGAACAAAACTACTATGTCTAGCTAACGCAGGAAATGACATAGTGCGTGATATGCGGAAACGTATTTAATGAAACGCGAGGGGTGACCGTGTCGTACACTGTGGGGCCGCACAACACACGGATACATACATACATACGTACGTATTAAGTAATTTCGCTATGCGTAAACTAGCAAAAACAGAAACCTTATCGGATTACTTAAGAAGTAGGACTTTATCTTTTCGTTAGGTAGGACTAGTGTAAACTATATACATAAATAGTCAAAGTATGATATACATTGAAATTTTAGAAAAACCCCAAGAAACGGAAAGTTAATATAATACAATCATCGATATACAAAGTCATATCTTCGAAACGGCTGCAGCGATTTCCATCAAACATGGCTGTAACTATCTCTCAAACAACAGCTTTCCAAAATAAAATTCGTTCAGCTGTTTTGTCGCAATAATGCTACAGATAGACACGCATACAGACATACGCTAAAAATAAACGACAATATAACACTGGAATTGTAAAACTGTTTTTTAAATTTAGATAATCATAGGTCCTTACTATGAAATTGGCGTTTTGTATGAAGAATTTAATTAAGACTGCTTTCTCTATACAAACATTTTTGTTTTTTTTTTTTGGGAACGGCAAATCTAAATTTAGCTAAACTTTTTGTGTTTTGTCGGATAACATTAAGTTAAGTATAGGCAGCGTTAATTTTTAAAAGTAACCGCTTTATAAAAGTTTCAGCGAATGTAAGAAATGATTATATGGGAAGCACATGAAAAGAGCTCTGTTCAATTTTTTTTTATTATGTGATTTAGCCCAGAAATTAAAAAATATTTCATGTGAAACCTTGAAATAATATTCCATTTTCCAAAAAATAAATAAATTTGGATATAGCTTTGAAAATCGAAGGAATTGGTACATATGATAAACGAAGAAAAATCTCCAATTTGATAGGTAAATACCCAATATATTTTAATCTACATAACAATTCAAAACGTTATTTTATTATAATTTTTAAAAAAAGATTAAAATCCCAGTCTTAGTCAGTTAAAGAATTTGATCGTTGATTCAATAGTGAATTACGTCTATCAAATTACGAATTGAGACTGCAAAGTAACCGATAAAATCAAATCAAAGGAACCCATAACTACACCGCTGGATACCACCAATTTTCTCATACCATATGGCGAAATCGGTTTCAAACTGTGACAGTTAGGTACATTCATACAATAGTTGACACAGCTTATTAGCGAATAGTTACATTTAGCTAAATAGCTTGAGGGTAAACCGATAATTTGGGGCTCGGACCCCGTGAGACGTTTTGAGAAATTCCTGCTATTACATGCTATTCGAGCTATTATAATCGATTCGATTAATATGCAGTGATTCCCCCAACAGTCACAGTGGCAATTTTAGAATAATAATTCTATACACGCGGTTGTCGAGGCAATTTACTGTTATGTTTATCGTAGGTAATTAAGGCAAGGTTCCTGATAGGTTGCTAATTATGTGAGTCATATAATTTATAGGTATTACGGTATAAATTAGATTTTGCTTTGTAATTATTACGTAAATTAATGTGTCGAAGCCTAGACCGTCATTAAAATGTACGGATAATTAAATTTGCCATATAGTAAACTGGAGTAATATTGTTTCGTAGCAATAATAAATAATAGAGTGAATTGAAAACTTCGACAACTCCCAAAGACTATAATATCATCAAATACACCAAACAACTGTGATAAAAGCTAAATATCTTAGAAAGGGTTAAACATTACTCTTCCCTCTTTTATTCCTTAATATGAAAAAAAAACCGCATTCAAATCGGACCAGGCATTTCGGAGCTACATCCGAACACATACCTACTGGACAAACACACACATATATACACAAACACACAATGCCGTCAAACTCATAACACTAGTTAGTTTTCTTCGGGTGATATAAGCATATCACCAAATTATTGAATTGGTGGTATTATTCATATCAGTTGGACGAAACGGTCATTACGTGATGTTGCACGTAATTAAGCTTATTTAAACAAGGAATCTTAGACAATATACATGATAACTGACCCACATAAAAAAGTCTTATCTGTATGTTCGTCTAACATAGTTCATAGTGATTTAGGTTATTCCGGGTTATGTGTAAAAATTATGTGACAATAAACAATAAAAGCAGCCGCATTCATGCCCACCAAAATTTTACTCTCCTCGTAAACACGGCCCGTGGGAAACACAAATAAACATAATGAATTACAACCCCATCATTTCAATGCTATATAATGACCCGTTTGGCGCGTTAATAAAAAATATAATTTATAAAAAAAATACGCCGTAAACGGTGGACTGCAACAAAATATTATAGCGTAATAAATAATGGTACACCCCGAATTTAGCGATCGTTGCGCACACGACGTATGCTTAACTAAGTTTGGGACAACCCTACGTTTAAATTTGACATTCAATTCATTGTTGGACATAGAATGTTCGCACCGAAGCGTACTTATTTATTATGACCCCGCATGTGTCTCTGTTGGGTTAAAAAACTACAAAGAGACATTCGAGATTATTACATCTTTCCACGTTTAATTGTATACAATGGGTAAACAACAAAAGCCGAGTTCTACATTTGTAACAGTTGCACTCGATTTCATTATGCAATGGGATACGGACAAAAAGAATGCTTCTATTTGTTGCGGCTTCGGTTTTGAATGTGTTGCGTTCGATGAAATTTGAATGATAAAGGTTTGATAACTTCAGTTCGGGCATGTTGAATAAATGAAGATATATTAATCTAGTTGGGGTTAAATTGTTATTAAAACTATGATTAATGGTTGCTGTTAATGGAGCACAGATTAAGGAGCGGGCTACACGCAACTACTACGTTTAAAATGTTGAGTCGGTTAGCCCGTGACACGTACATAGAGTATATTTATCTTCATCATCAACACGTTAGAGATTATAAACTTTGTTCGGGAAGCTATTTATTAGAGAATGATTTGTTAAATTCAGTTATTTCTATGGAATGTAAAATATAAAGATAAACCAAGTTTACGAAATAGTAACTTACTGAGTTACTTGTCGAGAAAGAAATTGGATTTTAAATTTGTCTGGAGGAGATTTGTATATGAGTATATAAAATAACATATTATGTACTAGCTTTCCGCCTACGGCTTCGTCTGCGTTGACTAACTTTAACGCGGAAATTTGTTTATCCCGCGGGAACTATTCACTTTATCGGGATAAAAAGTACAAACAAACAACTATTTTAACTATTTTGTAATTATTATCTGAACAATTACAAAATGACATAAAAGGACCCCTTCAAAATGCCGTAGAACTCTGAGGCAAATGCCTTAGAAAATGACATAAAAGGACCCCTTCAAAATGCCTTAGAACTCTGAGGCAAATGCCTTAGAACTCTAAGGCATTTTGAAGGGGTCATTTTATGTCATTTTGTAATTGTTCAGATTATTTGCACATTTTATCACGTACTTAGATTACAAATGTTCTAGAGAATTCTCTAGAAGTTACAATAAAAAATTACTTCAAAGAATTTATTACAATTATAGATAGACAGAACCTCAAACAATGTTACACAGAAAACACAATATGAATAGCAAACAGATAAACAAACGCTCGAACGTATACTTTATTAACTCACACTCATTATTACTAACATAACTTCCTTTCACGTTCAAGTTTAACAGCCTATGTGTGTGCACAAACAAAATTATCCGCTCCCATTGCCTGAGGAGCCGGGATTCCCTTCGATCCTGTATGATAAACAAACTTATATCGTCGTAAGGTAAACATGATCGTAAATTTTACTACATTATTCGCGGTTCCGGAAATTCTATATCAAATCAAAATTTCTCTAGCCTCGTATTTCGTCTATTCCCTGTGTTTTGCTTTCACGAAAATATGTTTAGAATTTATGACTATGATAAATAAGCCTCTCCTCTGTTAGCTTATGCGATGCTGGGGATTGGTCATACATTAATTGTTAGTGCCCTTTGACATGTGACTTGATTATTTTAAGTCTTCTTGATATTCTTGTGTTAGATTTGGTACGTGATTTTCAACAGGATCCATTTATCAGAACTTCCATCTACTTCATTGCACAAGTAGTGTGTACATATTTAAAAAATATTTTTATTATTTAATTCCATGAATTATAAATTCTGTTTGAAAGGTTTTAAGATGTAAGACGGTAACTTAAATTAATAGAATAATTAAGTATTCTAAATTGAATGAAGCTTTAAAATCAAAACTTCGGTAACGGAAATCAGCAAAAATTGGAAAACGTACATATAAAAATCTGTAGAAATAGAAATCTATGAACACGAAAATTTGTAAATATAGGCTTCTGCGAATGTGATAATCTATCAAAAAAGGCTTTTTGTAAGTCGAGCGCGAAGCAAACACTGCCGTACCATCCTTTACTGGAACCATTTCGCCGCATTTTCAGGCGCCTATTTTAGAACCTCTGGATAAGACTAGAACGCAGAAATTTTCGTCATCCAGTAAGCTATAATCACATACTTAAAATCCAAAATTTCAAGTCTGTAGGTCATTTAGTTCCGAAGTTAAGCGAAAGCAAAGTTTCGCATTTGTGACACTCACTCACTCACTCACTCACTCATGATCATCAAAATAGAACTAGTACTTCCCATAAACTCAGAGAGCTGAAATTTGGTACAGAGTTATGGTTTAATGGCCACATAAAGGGAAAACTATAAAAACTAGGATAATCGAAGATCTGGAGTACCTGGTGACCCTGATTAGGAAACACAAGAGCCCAACCAAACTATTAGAGATCGACATATACCGCCTTTACAAAAAATATTCAACTTGGTGGGCCGCTTCATTTGATGTCAAAAATCGAAGGTCCGAAGTATCTGATGAAGAACCCTCAGCTGGTCTCAGCTGTATTAGAGATATGGTAATGCCCCCTTCTACTATTGGTACATAGAAAAATCGACTGTCATTGCAAAAATCCAGCGTAGTGGGACACATCTTCTAATTTAATCTAGCCTATAGCGTCCCACTGCTGGGCGAATGCCTCCCCTTCTGCTTTTAATACGAATATAAATAAAATTAAAGGAAAACTCTGGATAAGACTAGACTGGCTTCTATACTTATACTTACTTATACTTATTACAAGTTTACAAGAAGAAATAGTCAAACGATTAATTTTATTCTACTCCAACATTACACAAATTAAATAAACAAACGAAAATTTGGTCAAAATATAATGCATTGGCTAAGAGTGGCGGTGATACCCGCACGCGTCGCTAGATGGCGTTGACTGTATTTTAAAACGCGCTTACGTTTTGTTTTTCCGATAACCTTATATGGCAAAGTGGCAACCGGCCGCGTTACAATCGTTTACGACATTCTTCTATTGCGCTTGAAAATGTTTGCTAGGGATTAGGATTATTTGCATTTCGTTGATTTCGCTGATTATTTCGTGAGGTTTGCTAAGGTTAATTGGCAGGTTGTTATTATATTAATTCAAAGATTTAAACAGGTTAGGAATTATATGGTTAGTGACGGATTACTGATTATTACTTAATTATCAGAATTAAAAGAAGTTTCAATTGAATACTTTATTTAATTGTTAATTATTTAGTACCTACTTTTAGTTTTCTAGGTTTAATTTACAGTTAGGCAGTATTTCGAATCGCGTTCGTGTTTATAAGTACTTTTCTAGTATTCTAGTTTAGTTTATTTAGTTAGATATTACTTCGTTCCGTTTAAAAATATCATTAATTTAGCTGTATTTCAGTACTAGGTAGGTAGTACCTTTGGTAGAAAGTTCATTGATAATTAATTATATTGACACTTGTCTAATAATTAAGAGTTAACGTTTTGCTTATAGTTTGTATAGATTGAGTAGGCAGAGTAATATTTTCTTTAAGTTTTTTTTATTAAGACAAAAGAAGTCTTAAAGATATAAGTAGGTTTTAGTCTAAATATTATCGGTATTTCTGATTTGTTGTCCATATACTAAAGGTCGTTGAGTTTAATTGTGTTTGATTTCGCAAGATAATAATTATCGTAAAAAATGTCGATAATATTAAAAGACGACGATGAACTTAGTGGCTACCAAGTAGTTGGTATGCCCAAAGACGGGTCTTGTCTCTTCCATTCAATATCTTTCTTGGTGTATGGTAGAACTGACTCAACTTTCAGTATCAAGTATATTTGTAGAAACGTGGGCAAACGGTTCTGGCGACAGATTGGTGCAATGGTGTCATGGAGCACCTGGTTTTGTACCCCTGTGTACCCTTCAACGGCCAAGTCACACAACATTAACTATAATAATAAAGAAATCGCAGTAAGGAACCTTACACTTGGCACGACTTTGTATAGATTTCATTACTTTTTAGAGATAATCAAGCAGCTCCATCGAGACTTGGCTAGTTTTTTACAGAATGTTTTTGGTGGGAAAACTATTACAAACTATTTAGCAAATGTTTTTAATGTCCATGTCATAGTTTATAGAGGAGTTGATACTGTTGCAATATTTGAACTCCTATCAAAATCCACGGTGAGACCATGAATGGCTACGAACTTTGCGTTGATTGCCCCTGGAAATCTCGAATCTTGCGAACTGCACAAACAATCTCAGAATCAATCACGTTTGTGTGGAAAATATGTCTTAGCTAATATCATATTGGACGTCCATCTGCTAAATGGTACAGTAACTGGAACCAAACTACAAATATAATAATAAATAATAATAATAAAAATTGTTTATTTTCTCACCACAAATGACGCTGACAAAGTGATTTTAGCACTAGGTAATACATAGAACTTTTTTGTGGGAAGACTGGTGCCTGAAAAGGAAGAACTAGAATTACAGGTCACCAGGCCCCCCAGCTATGGGCATAGTGTATTAGAGTAGAGATATGGTGATTAAGGAAGAAATATTTAAGGAAAGATACAAGCGAGAAGGAAATCACGAAACATAAGACCTGGTTCTATTATATGTAAATATCTTTATATATAAATATATTTTAAGTAAGTGGCGCTCCCTATGAGAGAAGCCTGTGACCAGCAGTGGACTAGGAAAGGCTGAGTGTGCTGATGAATAATGTTGCATGTTATCGTTCAGAGTACCTACAGTATGAAATTTTACAAGTACCAGTTAAAAAATATTCCAAATTAAACTTTGTCTTCTTAACTATGTACAACTAGGTATCACATTTTGCGGATCATAGAGTTTGCAGCAGCTTAGAAATGTTAGGAGTTCAACACAAAAAAGTGGTTATGGATAGATAACAATATTTTGTCAGTCAATAAATTAAATTGAAGGGCTAATTATTAACATTTCATTATTGCTTTAGCCTCAATATTAAAATTGCAAACTTCTGATCAAGCTTCATTTTACATCTGGGTTTGAGGTCATTCAGAATTTTATCATGTATATCATTCCGTAATATTACATTGCGTTTTATTGGCAAAGAGTATGTTCACAGTAATATTACATTATGGTATGGTTGCAGTAACGCAACTCCCCCTGCCCATTGAATTCGTTGAATTGGAAAAATATATTCGACCGAACAAGTATGACGAATGAAATTTTGCTAATAAAATCACCATAATCAATACTATATGGGAGCCATTGGTGCACCCTTGTAGTAGAGACAGAAGTTAACCGAATCGTAACGATGCTGTATCGAACTTTATTGGCAATGTTCCGTACAAGTTTTACATGTAGTTCTCGTGGTGCATGCGGAATTGAAATTAAGCATTATTTCATGCAAACGACCACTATAACGTCGATTATTTCGATACAAATTCAATGTGAGCTTGTTTCCTTGTTTGTAATTTTATTGGAATATTGTACGAATTTAATATATGTAATTGGAACGAAATTGTCTCTTCATTTTCAATGGCTTTATATCTCCATTGCAGCGACAGTCACGCAGATCATACGGTGCGGTGAATTTGTTTCAGACTAGCGGCCATTTCGACCCTATTTCATAAATGTGTCTAATTATTGTAATTTACGAAAACTACTTGGGATATATTGAGGTTATCACACACACACACACACACAAATGCACTAAAATAACTGATGGTGAGAATCGAAGTATAAACATTGTTTTGCAGAATCGAGTATGCTTCTACATAAAAATTCTATTGAAAACTGCAACTGTCAGTCAAAGAGTATATACACGTATAAAGGTAAGTACGTATAGATATTGTTGACAATGTTCATAGCTTTGTTAAGCCAGCTTAATTCCAGCTCATCGGTGTGGACTCGCCACGCTGATGTATGTAACTGTACGAAACATAGCACATATTCCCTGTTTCTGACATTGCAAGGGGTGGCTAGTCGGAGGCCTATATTAACCACATGGCTACCTAGTTATGAACGGACTGCATATACCTAATTTAATGATAGACAAGACATTATATATTTACACTGCACAATAGAAGTAGTAGTGATCAGATGATTTGCTAAAATATTGACTGAGTTATTGATACTCGTATAATAAGATAACGACTCTTCTACAAGGTGTTCATGAAATTTCGATAAATAATAAAATAATTGTGTGTTGACATATAAATGTGTATAACAATAATAACTAACTAACTTGTTTCTCCGTGGGAACGAGATTTTTCCCTCGGTTAAAGGTACGCTATATCCACCTCTGTCAATCTAACTATTTTTGCGGCAGGAAAGAAAGACAACCTAACAAAGACACTTTCTCCTTTTTATAAAATTTTAATTGTAAATTGTAATACTGGTTTAAGCCTAGATGAGGTTATTTATTATTATTATTTATAATATTAGTTAGGATTAGGATAATTTGCTGTTGTCTGCGGCTTTAAACCTCTTTATGTGCCACATTTGTGATACGCTTTTCTTTAGCTAAAATCATATAAAACTGCTAGCGGCACTCACTTTTAAACAGGCCACGTGCAACTGCCCGTGAGAGAAACAGTCCTCCCTCAGGTCTTCTCCGGCCATTTTCAGTATGTCCATGAGCTTTATTAATAGTCATAGCGAAGCAAACCGAGGAAACTGCAATTTCCTGAACTCAAAGGGATATTTGGACGGTAATAAAGGTATTCGTGGTATAAATTTTCCCATTGAATACATCCATTGAATCCTGAAGCCTCTATGATATTTCGAGTCTAGTGCCACTGCATAGCTTCAAAAGGTTCAAATTTCTTAATAACATTATGGGTGCACCTATCTTACGATTATGAGATGGGAGACCCGCAGGGTTAGGGGTGTTAAATTCAACTGGGGTAATTTACGGCGTCTACCAACAAATGTGATTAATACTATATCTATTAATATATACTATATTAATATACACACGTTTTGGTTGGTGGTAGGGCATTTTTAATGTCCGCCTGGCCACTTCACTTAACATAAAATAAACATAAAAATATCGAAACCGAATTGCTAGCACCAGGCATAACCTAGAAATAATACATTATAGGTCTATTAAAGTTTACTAGTTAAGTCCATTACACTTAAAAGGAAGGACATCCTGACCTAAATGAAAGAAGTTATTTACAAGTGCTAACAGCAGGCAACAAACAAGATTATTAAGAACATCCATTTACAGCCGCAAGTGAGATCTTACGTCATAGAGCATGTAGAACCACAAATTCAACTTAACTGACCTAATAAATTTATTGTGCCATAACTAGCTATATTGGTGAGTTATGCTGCCTCGTCTGGACTCGTTTCCACTGTAGGCGATACTCGTTCATTATGATGCGCCAAAATTAATGTCATATATTTTGAGGGTTGGTACGCATCACCGCACAAAAACCGCGCCACTTTGGCACATGAAAATGGATAGGAGAGCTTGATGGAAGAGGTCTCTTTGGAGACCTCATTTTGGATCACCTTTGTACATATTTTCTGACTGTAATGTGTTTGTATTTCTCGTGCAATAAAGGATATTACATTCCAATAATTAAAAATACCAAATAGTTATATTTCAATATAAATAGTCGCCCTTTGTACATTTGTATTTTTTTTATATGTAATTTGATGTGTGTGTATAATATTGTTAAATAAATAAATTAATAAATAAATTTTCTAATTGCCCTCTACTTAGTATTTCTCGTAAAATATACTGGTCATCAAAAAAGTCGACCCACCGAATAAATCTCTAAACAAATTCCTGCCTGTTTGGGTTTAGAAACTAGTTAATAACTCGAACAGTACTATACCGATTTTAATGAAATTTTCACTTTTCTACAGTCAGTATGTCACCAATTACCATTACAATGATGTCTATGGCGGTGATGGAAAAATAAAAACATGTACGTAGTACCGCGTTTATTTTAATTGTGTGTCCAATAATGTTCAAAATTAAAAAAAAAACAAAAGAAGTCAATATCTTTCAGGACGTGACGTGGTAAAAAATGGAAACGAATGACAAGGACCGTTCCTCAGACGGCGTTTTTGATGAAGATTTATGTCACATGCTAGATCACATATTGCACATTATTCAAAACAACACTGCTGCGTTAGTAGGCAGTTTATTTCCGTATATAATAAATTGTTAGACGTCGTCTCTGCAACTTTTCAGTGTTGAGTTTCCAAATGCGCCGTTGACAGCACGATATTTTTGGTAACCAACTAACTAGCAGAAAGAATAACATTTACGTCCATCAAAAACTAATTTTGTAAATTTAAAGAGTTTTTCGGTCCGAGAAGAGGTTCGTTATTTAAAAATATATTAGTTGCCATCCGAGAGCGACGGAGATATAATTTCTAATGGAGTCTAAATTAAATTTACTTAATAAGAGTGTTTGCAATATCGCGAAGAAAGAATTTCACTATTCTACATTAAACATTATGTCATTGCTATTATGCTATTGCTGTACTATAAAGAATATTTGTATTATATTGTGTTGTATTGTTAGGTTGTCTTGTTATGTGGTATTGTATAAGAGCATTTTGTCCTTTGGCGGTCACACTAAATAGTCGATGTTGTGCAAGTCCCCAACCCGCATTGGGCCAGCGTGGTGGACTTCGGTCCGTACTCCCACATATACGACGAAAGGCCTATATCCCTGCAGTGAGATATTTACGGGCTGGTGATGTGCAATTATTTAACCTTCGATGCAAAAAAAGAGTTATTATAAGTTTGAGGCCTTTGTCTATATGTCTGTATGTGGCATTGTAGCACCAAAACCGCTGAATCAATTTGAAAAAGAGTTGAGCCGTTTCGATAATAATTATAGCTTATAACACAGTCGGTTTGTTTATCAGGATGATATAATCATCCTCTCGGGGGTTTTCTAAATTTTCAATGTATACTATGTCTATGAATATTGGAAACTCATTAAACAAAATCCGTATAATCTCTCATCGAGATTCAACCATGTACCTACATTAGTTTTCAGTTTGGGTACTTGTTACCCATGGAGTGTTTTCCTTTCACCTGTTTACCTATATGTTAATTAATTTAAAATTTAGAGAACCACCGACTATCATAATGAAAATATACCGAGCAACTGTATTAAAGCTAAATTTCTCCGAAACGGCTCAATTGATTCCCATCAAACATGTCTAAGAAGCATTTCGTACACATGAGCTTTCGAAAATTCGTTTTCACATTGATTCAGCCATTTTGGTGTTTAAACAAACAGACATCCAGGCACAGATCCACTGACCACGGACATAGGTATCAAATAAAACTTCTCTTTTTGCGTCAGACGCTAAATAAGCATTGCACTGTGCGGATTTACTGTAAGCCGCTTAATGTGAATAGTTATTAGTCGCTTCTTCTATCAGGACACTATTTACTTGTATTTATTTACTAAATGCAAAATCATCATCATTATTGTTTGTTGAAAACTAAATCTCTAGAAATTTAGTATGAGAGTCATCTTTGCTCTCTTTTAATTTAGTTCATACTTTATATGAGCTACTGACTTTAAACTATGAAACGTGATCTTTGAAAAATGAAATTAGAAAGATATGAAAAGGTATTTTAAAAATAAGTATTTTATAAATGGATAACAATTCTTGAGAGATTACGTATTCAAGTGTCCAAATCCTGTAAATTTTTGAAAGTAAGGTGACCAGACGCTATTTCAAAATATGAAATATTTTCCCCTGGAAATCTATGGCAAAAATTTATATTCAAACAAATTTGTAATATGCGCTCATAAGGAGAATTTGTCCCTTATTTAAAAAGTAACTACACAATTAAAGTCTGTGACGCAACGAGTTACGAAGCAAGTTTTAATTCAAAGGGAATCAAAGCACCCCAATCATTATACAAAGCTCACATAAATAAATAACATCACGCAGAGAGAGTAAATATGCGGGGATGTTAACTCTGATCCGAAGTTCCCCTGAGTAAAAAACAGACTCATGCTCAACGTACTTAGTCCACACAATGAAAAAAAACCTGCCAAGTGGGTGTCGGATCACGCACAGTATATTGTGTCAATGTTAATAATTGACCGACCAGCGGTAAGAGGTAACAAACATACATACATACAAACTTACACACGCACAAACTTTCGCCTTTATAATATTAGTTGGGAGTTTATATATTTCATAATATTTTACTTATACATTGTGAAATATAAAATTACTAGCTTTCCGCCCACGACTTCGTCCGCGTGGAATATTTCATCAGTTCAGTAAAAAATAGCCTAAATATTAATCCAGGTCCTAATCTGTCTACCAACCAAATTTTGTCCAAATCCGTCCAGCGGTATAGGCGTGAAGTGGTAACAAAAATATATACATACATACATACATACATACATACATACATACATACATACAAACATACAGACACACACACACACACACACAAACTTTCGCATTTATAACATTAGTTGGAATTTTCGCAGTTGGTAAACTCAAAACTGTTGTCGACTGAAAATAGCGGTTATTTCCAAGACTTACTAAAAAGGTTATTAAATTAAAAGAACCTTTATTTCTCATTTTTTTAAATCATATCCAACGAAAGAACTCCAAGCGCCAATGTGTATGAATTTTTTTTTTCGTCACTTGCATGTACTGAGTACCTTTTTGATCATAAATATTCCCACTCTATGAGTGCTATGTCATAAGTTGATCGACTATTATTACCTACTCGTAAATAAGTAGTAGAGGGTCTCACTCCCTGTGATAGTTTTCCTTTTTCGTGTATTCAAGTCAACCCTCAATATTTCTGACAGACCTATGCGAATGAATAAAATAAAATGAAAAAAACTCCAGCAAGTAAAGGAAACTCCCAATTTTTTTTCTAAAGATTTTATTTTACCCATTCCAAAGATCACACAATTTGGAAATGGTGACTGACTAAGGAATTTTAATAACGAAAGAATTTTAACGTTCATTCATAATTCTATTGAGACCTACGTACTCTGCAAAGCTCGTAAACTTCAAGTGTTAATAATAATCCACTATTGGCAACATTTTGGAGCATTCCAATTACCAGTAGCGGTACCTTCACATAAGGCCAAACGCCCGACCTTACTAAAATACTCTAAGAAAGAAAGTGCACATTGAAAGGAAAACCGGCAAAATTGTTGGGATGCCCTATTCTCAAACCCTAGGCACCGCCACGCCACGTACAAACAGACAATATATCTCTTTCGTTAGTTTTCTTTCATTCGTCGTTTCCACATGTTCAAATGATCTCAGCATACTCGTACCTTTTTAAAGTTTGTCACTACGTCTTCTTTTACACTGCATGCTTAACTCCCTGATTACACTATTCATAATTCTATCTTTCAAAGTCGCCCCCCTGATACTTTTCAATGATCTCATTTCCACTGCATTTATTCTACTTTCATTCTTCTTCTGCCCTCCCCAGCAGTCACTCCCGTAAATCAGTGTTGGCACCAGCACCCCGCCATGACCAGCAAGATGAGCTTTTTTGGACACATTCAGGCTCCTCATAAAGACATGCTGTGCTCCATTCATGTCATTCATACGATCGGTTCAGGGGTTTAATCGTAAAAAGTGTGGATAGCTGAGTTTCCATGCCCACAATAAGCAACAAAATCTTCCGCACTTTCGTTAAAAAATGTGAATATTTTACTCGGGTAGACACTGGAGGAAAGGTCGCCCGAATAGTCTGACAATCGCCAATAGTACAAAGAAAGAAGAGGAAATAATTCATGGCAACACAGTTATATCTGGTGTAACCACTGTCGCGCAACAATATAGCATCGTAAATAAATAGTAACTCGTAAAGTGCCACAACCGCATGGTACATCATTAAAGTTTAACACTTAATGAGAAAATGAATTACCAGCAGTTATGAAACTATATATACGACCGCTATAAGTTTATATTTTTATTATAACAAACGTGTACGTTGTAATGTATTCCATGGCTATTTATTTATTTAGAACTGACAGGGTATTGTCCATAAAATTGCAAAATATACCCCGAAACAAATTTGCAAGCGAGCCCGTGCCGTATACCACACACACATTTTATAAAGGGCGTTAGTGTGCGAGTTGGAAACTTTTGATCCCGTGACATAAATCTCCATCAGAAAATAGGGAGGGACGTAACCGGCTTAAGCTTAACTGTGACTAGTGGCCCCGAACCTTACTTTAAATATATTGTAATAATGATAAAATATACTAGCTAATTCCGGCCTCTATTTATTTTGCAGTAAAGAGCGTTTTGTCATAACAACCCAATATTTGCAGTTGGAACGTGCGGGTCTAGCAAATGTTGTTTCATATTTCGGCTCCCGTTTCGTAGTTATTTTGGCAAATAGATTTGTATTATCGTAGTTGGTAATCTCGTTTCGTTAGTCAGCTAATCTGTACTAAGTAATATCCTATTATCATTGTTTACCTACTTTGATACAATTCTTATTACAATAAGTGCTCGGTGAGGGCTTATTATATTTATCTTAGTCATATTATCCATCCAAATACATTGGAAATTCTTTCGGGTAAATTCCTTTTTACAAAGTCCAAGCGTGACTGTCATTCAAGTAGTCAATAATTTTAAAATAAATAAGTATTTCAGAAAAAGGACATAGAAGTTTTTAAATACTTTAGGTAGATTACAAATCTAACAGTAACTGAATATGAAACATAGATTGTTTCTAATAAACATAACTTCGTACTGTTTGGAAGAGTCTAGTAGTCATGTTATAATAAAATGATATCATAAAATTAAATATAATTATAAGGTTGATTGGGAAAAAGATTTTGAGCAATTTGTGGTTAAAATAAAGGTGTGAGTGGACAATAAAAATACGCCCAATAAGCAAAAGGTTAATTAATATTTTCCTAACATGTCGGTATTTTTATAAATATCTCAAATGAAAATTTACAAGAAACAGAAGCTTTATAATCATTTCTACCCACTTTGACTAATGATATTTTTAAGAAACTTGACAAAATTTTCTACAATATTTTTTTTAAATGCTCCCACGAATGTTTTATTTTTCAAACAAACAAATATTCATTATTGCACTACAATAAGTAGAGTGAATAGGCATTTACTGGGATCGCGTGCTTCATCTTCGACCACATCGTCACTTTCCATCAGGTGGATTGCGGTCAAACGAGCATCCAGTTAATCAAAAAAAAACATAACACAAGGCAAAAGAAACAAGAGAACAGAACCTACAATTTTGGTGTTCTTATCACTAAAAGGCAACTCTCTTCCATGCAACCATTGGATTAGGAAGCTTTACGCACATAACAAGATAGGTAGTGTATGCGATACTAATCGATACGATAACGAATCTATATAAGTAAATGCATGCAATATAGATAAGGATGGACTGGCGAGGGATGACGGCAAAAGGCCGGACGGTATGACCCTCGTGCCTTGGAAACTGGGAAGGTCTTTGGTATGGGATGCAACCTGCGTCGATACCCTTGCTCCTTTCCATCTTCCAAGTACAAGCGGTACAGCTGGTTCCGCTGCCGCCTTGGCAGAAAGCGTTAAACGACGCAAATATGCCGGTCTCAGTGGAGACCACCTATTTGCGCCGTTTGGTGTAGAAACGCTTGGGCCGTGGGGACCGGGTGCTCACACTCTTTTTAGGGAGTTATCTGAGCGTCTGGTTGATGCATCCCACGATCGGAGGGCTGGCCTATATTTTGGTCAAAGAATCAGCCTCGCTTTACAGCGAGGCAATGCGGCCAGCCTTCTGGGTACCTTTCCATCAACCAGAGACTTGGGGCTAGTTTTTTATTTGTGATATTTTAATAATAAATTGTATATATATTGTATTGTATTATACATAAGATAAGGATTTAAATACTTATAACTTTTATTTTACTTGCACTTTTAGACTTCGTTTTACGACAAAAGAAGTAACGTAAAAAGCAGAAATCGTAAAGTTTGAAGAGAAATCCTTATTTAAAAAAATGGTGATATCTCAAAAACCAACAACTATTCACTGGGATCCTACCTGCTGTACCTAGATATATTTGTTGCAAGGTAAGCCTACTATCATACATTGAAATCTATCTAGCCTTTTCCCAATTTATTTGTATTACCCGATACAATATTATGGCAATAAAATGATTTAAGCGTATTGAAATAAATGAACTTCCGCGTACGGAAATGGGAGGATAATGATAAAATTAAAGTTTATTGCTACACATTAATAAAATATCAACGATAATCATTAATAAGTAAAGCTTTTACATTACATATTTATCAAGTGGTCTAGTGGGAATTTTGTGAGCATATTACGAATATATCTGTGTAAGAATATAATACAAATGTCATTTAATAGCATTACTCAAATGAGAGATATGTGCTTTAGTGCGAAAAATACAATTATAAAACTTTTACATTAACTAATTACATGCCTTATGAAGATAGATTCCATTACCACACAAGAATTATCATCTCAACCTTAAGATTTACGGAAGAAAATTTGTGAAAATTACATGATTTATGGGCAAAAAAAATATTTCACTTTATAAGTTGGAATAGAAAGGCCAGATTGCAAATGATCTGTTAGAGATAATAAATAAATAAATATCCGTAGACATACACACAGCGCTATCTAGTTCCACAGTAAGCAACTATAGGCTTATGTTGTGGATACCAGATGGTTGATATACTACATAAATACATTTTTTTGTTAATAAATACTTATTATAAATGAAATAACCATAACTCGAGTACACATGTCCGTATTCATCACACAAACATATGCCCCTAGAGATGATAACGCATTTGCAGTGTTGTCAGTAAAATAATAATTTAAGATGCTTCCCGCTGGACTCGATTTTTCCTCACGTGCAACATGATGATGAATAGATATATATATTGGTGGACATATGCCCACTCAATTATACTTTTGTAGTAATAGCACTTCATACAAGTCCAGTCGGTTCAATATTACGCGAAAATGGGAAATGTCTTGCTTCGTAACTGTTTTGTACTCATCACTCACTATTTCGTGAATGTACATTATACCTATGTCACAGAGAAATATATTGCGTAACAATAAAATCAAACAATAATACTTTCAAACAATATTATTTTTCTCTCCCCTATCCATAACTGGTCAATCAACTGGTTTCTGCTCTAACTCTGATACTCCCTCGTGGTGTAATATCGTACTTAATGGCATCATTCCACCGCATTTCGATTCTCAATGGGCCTGTGGTTCGTAATGGCAGTTTTTTTATTCCTGCCCATTTGACAGATATCGATGTCCTCTAACACTCGTTACAACTGTCCCACTGACAGGTTGCTTGATGGTGCCATGAAACGGTTTCTCTGTTACGTCACGTTACGTTCGAAGTGTGATTTATTTCCATTTGCAGTGCAGTGAGATTTAGTGTGAAATTTTATGGTCGCAAATGGCGTCGACTTTGAATGATATCAGATTTATACATATATATTTTAATATAACGAAATAAATATGCAATTTTCGTTTTACATGATTTTAATCGGACCATAAAATGGTAGTTGAATATTTGTTATTGGCATCGGTAGTACATTTTATTTTTTCCGTTGGTATATTGATCATGCTTCGCTGTATTTCGGAAGTCAACGACAATTTTAATTAATACAACATGTAAATTGGGGAGAGCAGTATATTACTCTGTAATTATACGAGTAACAAAAGAGATATTCGACCGCATAATTGTTTATATGCAGCGCTATGAATTGAATATGGGTATCAAAGATTAAGCAACATAATATAGTGTAAAGTTTTCCAGTTCCGAGTACCTAACTCATTGAATTAACTTAACATTCACCTACTTCATTTTTACAAATGGCTTAATATGGTAGGTAAATGTGGCAATTTTTTTACTGAACTGACTGATACTGGATGCAAGGATACTGATATGAGTAAGTATAGTAATTTTTGTTAAATAATTTAAACAAGAAAAAGGCCCTAATTCGAAAAAAATGAAAGAAGAAGTGAAAGGCCATTACTCTGGACATGGTAATTATTTAAAGAAAATCCTACTCTGTACTAATATTTTATGGGACGAACTTTAAAGGTAAGTTGTTTGATATCGCTTCTGGGACAAAAAACTTATAATCTTTGAAGTAGGGTGCGCCCGGTGCTTTATTCGCCCAAACTGTCGTTCATACGGGTGAAAATTAAAAAGTAACAATAGAGGTTTTAATGGATACGATAAATTTATTACACGAAGCATTAAAGTTTTGTTTACGATATTTTTAAACGTCTGTGCTCTGAATACGTGGTAAGCAAGTTATTGCCAAAAAGGTTATACTACAAGAAAATAAATGCATCTAGAAGAACAGGCGCTCGGAGAATATAAATGTAGGACAAACAGAGCTGAACTCGGCATACTTACGTTTCTATTCAAGTTTGACTACCAGTAGCTTGTAGTTACTGAGTGCTACAATTCTGCGCATGGAAATGTGAGGAAGAAAGTAGTGAGAAATTTACAAAAGTAATTGTCAACTCTATTTTTAGTTGAATTGGAAGATAAGAATTATATAAAACAGTGAATAAAATTAAAAGAAACGTTTCTGTAAGGTTGTGAGGAGTATCGACTTCGTTCAAATCAGCTTATTATGTGTTCGGGTCATGAAAAGCGAGCGGCAGTGTGGTGACGGTTAAGCAGTGCGCACGTGGCACATGTTGGTGCCATCCAATCTCTTAATAGTTTATGTTCTCTTGGTACTATGGCTACAAAAGTCGATCAGTACGTCTTAATCCAAAATGACGGAAGTCAATATGAATCAAAAAAGGAATATTGGTCGTGACAGAAAAAAAAGACGAGCAGAATGTGAGTACAAAAATAATAAAAGGATGAACTGAAGGAAAGAGATCTTACTATTGGTAAGATCTCTTTCCTTCAGTTCATCCTTTACAATTAAGATCAAGAAAGGAAAAATAATAATCAACGAAAAGAGAAGTGTATGTCGTTTATAAGTAGTCGACATACGAATATTCGTAAAGGTTTTGCTTCTTACATCATAATGCGATCTGCTATCGGTGTTCCTCGAATCAAGCAATTTTGGAATCTTCAAGTTTGAGTGAGTACGCGTTTATTGCAATTGCTACTTTCCATCTGGTGAAATTGTGGTCTTCATAAAAAATATTTCATTCATAAAAATAACTATTATTGTCCGAGATGTATGGGATCCGGCTCAATAGAATAGGACTTACCATATTCTTCTCATGGGTGTCGTAAAAGGCGACTAAATGGTTAGAAGCTTAACAGCAAATAGACAGTAGCATCATTGGTACGAAATTTCCAAAAAAAATTATAGGCTGTTATGTGATAACGATAACTTGAATAAACGGCATACATTCATGTATAACTATGAATAGAAAATTTGTAAACCCCTGAAAGACGGCCATGCAAATATACCAACTAACTGTGCTAAAAGCTAAATATCTTCGGAACGGCTTAACCGATTTTCATCAAATATGGCTAATACCTGTCTTTCGTTTAATATTTAACGGAAGAAAAGCCGTTCTCATATCGAACCATGCATTACTGAGATACATTCGGACAAAAACTGGCCACAAACACACACAATGCTGTCAAACACATAACATTAGTTTTTCGTCGGCGTTCAAAATAGCCCTTTATGAACATGATATGACGCCGATTAATTCTAGTAAATTACACTGAAGCCTTTTTACAGTGAGCCACGTCACAATAATTTATATTATAAGGAGCCGCATTTAATAAATCTCAAGCAATCTCTTCAACTCAAACAATTCAAAACACCTCAAGACATTTGTGGAGGGGCTCCTCTAAATTTGCCTGTACATTTGCGCTAAAGTTCGTAAGTCGTACTCTAGGGTGAGTTCGCCAAAATCGTATTTAAATTTCTTGATCCCGACACCAGATAAGCAAAATCATGAGTTAGGTTGGAAGGGTTAAAGAATCCTGTGGCGTGAGGTTGCATAATTTCGTTGGGGTTTCGCGAAGCATTGTATCAGGTTACGAATCTTTCTGGTTTTAGAATGAGAGCGGTTGTAATTTAGTGGATGTGTGATTATGAGACAAACCAAGCCAAATCAATTGTTTGCAGTTTGAAGTGATCTTTAGCGTCACAACGTGCTGGTGATGGCGCTTTCAAAAAACACGATTTATCCGATGTATCCGAATGAATATCAAAATATACATTGGTACTGATTTTTAAGGAATCTGTGGTTGTATCCAAGGGTGTATATAAGTAGCGTCTTGGCTTCTGGCATCTGAAGTTTCTTGAGTAATTTGATGTGATACCCTGCATAAGTGCACGTGTACATTATATGTATAATTTTTTCATCCTTAATGTATCCATATGGACATGAGAGGGTAGATTTGTTATTTTGTCTGTGGACGTGAACGCGTGAAGTATATCTATTATTGGTGCCGACGGAACTTTACAAAATAAATGCGAAATGTCTTTTTGTTTGTCCTTGTTTTACGTTCTTGTAGAGCATCAGAATGAGTTAATTATTTACACAAAAGCAGTTAAAAGGTCGGAGAAGGACTCATGGAAGCTGCTTAAATAAATACTAAAACGACGCAGTTGAACTTATAATGATGAAATTGTTTTACCAGTTCATTTTTATCATTGTCTACATACAGGTTGAAAAATTGACGGTTATTCGCAGGTATCCGAAAAAGAGCTTATAATATCCTATCCGAATTGTCAAATCACTAACAACCCTAAATTCGGATTCAGAGGGGAGTCCATGCCTTTACCTTTTTAGTTTAGACGGTATCTCTAATACTATCTATCTGTTTTGTTATCTTGAGTTGAAAGCCGGTTTAACAGCCACTTTCTTCCTGTTTTGAATGCATTTTGTAAAACAAATCATTGTTGAATTGTTACCAAAAATAATAAATACTCGATTGTGTACTTGTAAACGCTTTATTGCACAGCACACACACACACAGTTTTTTTAAAAACAGATATCTTCCGCAGTAGTTAGAGGTTTATTTCTCACAAAAACCTGACTATTATGAAACAGAAAACTTTGTGTAGCTTAAAATGCCGATAAAGGCTGAAAATGTTGACTAATGAAAACTAATTCTCTTAGATTAAAGACTTTATTTTTATTAGTTGATACCATCATCATCATATCAGCCACGGGATGTCCACTGCTGGAAATAGGCGTCCCCCACAGAATTCCAGAGTGACCGGTTGGAAGCGGCCTGCATTCAGCGATTTCCCGCGACCTTTATCAGGTCGTCCGACCACCTTGTCAGTGGATATTCCTATGTTGCGCTTAGCTGGGTGTGGTCTCTACTCGAGAACTTTAATGCCCCACCGGCCATCAGTTCTTCAAGCTATGTGCCCTGCCCACTGACACTTCAACCTGCTAATCCGCTGGGCTATGTCAGCGACCTTCGTCCCTCTACATCTTTCCTCATTCTCGATTCGATCACCCAGTGAGACGTCGAGCATAGCCCTCTCTATAGCTCGTTGCCTGAATTTGAGCTTTATTATGAGGCCCATAGTGAGATACCACGTTTCAGTTCCAGAACTCATAACTGGTAACAAACATTGGTTAAAGACTTTCGTTTTCTAGCACTGAGGTATTTTGGATGAGGATATATCGCGCAGTTTCCCGAACCGATGCCATCTTAATTAACGTTAAATATTTAAAAATAATAGAACATTATACTTTGCTAATAAATAGGTTTCAATATCTGTTAGGTTTGTAAAACAGAATTTTTACACCAAATATTAATTTTATCCCACCAAGCCGTGATTTAGATCCCGAAAATCCTCAACAGGGGGCTCTAATTCAGAAAGGGGTGAAAGAGAGAAAAGTAAGGGTGATTAAAGATAAACAACGGTTTAGGGGAAACGTGAGGCCAGAATTGCTATGGATAATTTGCAATTGTATCTTTAGAGGTAAATTAAACGAGAGTTTTATGCCTTTTGGAGGTGGTGACTGTGATTTAGGATTCGGAGGGGAACGTGGTAGCCGTCAGTTATTGATCATTCTTGAACTTTGTGAGCTCCTAACCAGCGTAAATGTTTTGAAGTCGGGATTATATCAGGGAAGATATTGTGCATAATTTGTTGACAAATACTATTTACGGTAATGTGAAAGTGTCGACAAGAAAATAAAATCGCAACGATCCTTCTATGTAAATGGATTGAAATGCAAACTTATGCATCTGTTTAACCGACTATCTAATGCGCGCTTTTGAAATATAATCGTAATTTTTGGAAATTCTCGTCATTAAAATTCTAATTCCTTTTAATAACTTTAGAACAGCGTTACAAGTAAATATACATTACTCATGTCCCAGTGTATTATGATGTATGTATCTTATCGATCTATCGATGTATCTTAAGTTTTTTCTATCCTTTATTTTTCTCTGTTCATCTACGATTTCATCTAATACTTTCGCTATTATCATTGATTAACACGTACAGGGACATATTACCAGACACAACATTATTTGTGTAACTATGCACCAAATAAACAAATACAATACGAAGATAGTAGATTGTTTTCTACACTTATATCACATTTACAAGACAAGTATAAAAGCTTAAATAAGATGTGCAATAATCGTATCAAATATTCTTTTTGGATGCACTGAAATAGGGGTTATAGATTGTAGTAGGTACGAGTTCCTACATAACTTATTGAAGAAATAATTTCACATTCTATTGATACAACTCGACAATAGAGGATAGTTCATTAGATATGCTTGCCACATTTTCAATACAGAAGTTATTGCATCTCTCATAGTAGCTACTATTTCATTTTAGATCCTTTGTTGAAAATATTACTTCGTTTCTATCGCGCCACTATATTCATTATTCTTCTCAGATATTGATTTTGTTCTATGTGCGTTAAGCACTTTTACATTTTTCATAAATGTTTTCTTCTGATGGGTCATACAGAATCCAGTTAGATATATTTGAGTTCTTTTTTGTACATGCATCAACATTTCAAGGGTACTTAACTCCAGCGTTATGGCACTACCAATAGCATAGGTATTCGATATTTATCAACGTCGTTATGTAATCCCAGTACGTTCATGGAAGACACGAAGTCAGGTAATCATGTCATAATTTAGTACAAGATCGGATATAGGAAAAACTGTTCAATATTTATGGGGGATCGTGTAAATTATGCATTTCCCGGTCCGTGCTACCCAGAGAACCTTGGAACCCTTGACCTACTATCCCATCTAGTTACTACACATGGGCTTTCTTATCGCTCGCACTTATTTCTTTTAAAAATTGCGTCATTTTTCTTCCAACCAAATCCTTGCAAAATAGCCTTATTACTACGTCGTCGACGTAAGCTTGTGCGGTTAGCGTTGGCATTGGCATGTACTAGAATAGTCTAATGCTTTATTTAGACATTTTAAAAATCTTTCGCAAAATGCTGAAAATAACTAATCAGATTCTTTAGATTTCGCAGTGATTTAATTTTATTACATTATCTTTCTTATGATAGCTACATAAAGAAATTGCTTACAATGAATAATTTATAAGCGTGTTTCAAAACAGCGTCGAGAAGGTGCTCCTGTATTGCTTAAATAATACGAACATATTAGAAATACCACGGATTTCACATAAAGTGTCCCCGTTATTACTTTCACGACAAGAAATAAAAGACGAAAAACAAACATTTTCATAAATATCTCTTTGTGTACATTTCATCAAGTCGCGGCGGCTCCTCGAGAGAATAAGCTCTATGAATATTTTGAGGTAGTATACGAATTTGTGTCATAAGAACGAAAGATGTTACATATTTTTTCTCCCTTTCCCCCATGTACAAGTATCATTTTTGTATCTAACCTAGTCCAATGATATCGTGGTTGCATATTTTCGCTCTGATGTGAGATTGTTTGAATGTTTTCTCCCTCTGAGTATTGTCTTTTGTTCTTGTTAGAGACAATTCTTTCAAGGTAAAGAAATTGACTTGTAAATGTAAGAACATACATTTACAAGTCAATTTCTTACTACATGTGTAAATAATATACATATTTAGAGTTGTATCCTATTAGAAGTCGTGAGATAACTTATCGTGATGTAGTTTATTTTTTAATTAGGTTCTAGGGTCTTTAAGGTCTTAAGGTTAAGCCTGAATTCTCAAACGCTACTTAACTAGTGGAAAACATTTTTGGCCTACAGCCCATGTAACTAATTTAAGCACAATTTATATCATATATGCTGTTGTTGTCCCGAATAAAGTATAATAAATATCATGCTGTCACTTTTACATCGTTGACACTCAAAGCAACAGAATGCTGTTCATTGGACTCGCCTTTGAGTATTCGGATGAAACTATGCACTATGATGTTAATCATTAACATACATAATTTCACGATCTTTATCCCAAATGAGGTCAGAGATCCCAAACTAAAGCATATGGGGATTACAAAATTTAATTTTGAAACATTCAACATCCACGGTTCACCGTTGGAAATATACAGAAATGCACACATGACACCGAGTAAGCCTATTCCCGTTGAAACGTACACGTAGACGTTTTTCGGTGGAAGTTCCCATAGTCGCCTTTTACGATACCCACAGAAAGAGACGGGAATATCCCCAAAGAAGGAAGCGCTCACTTACTGATTTGCAACAGTCCATGAAATCGATTATTTGTTAGCAAATTGGCTCTACATTAATAGATTTACAAGTATCTTTAAACACCACATCACTCTCAATCTATGTATTATCCATCCGTCTATTATAGTAACAACTTTGTAAGTCATTTATATTATAAGCGTATAAGCCATGTCCGGTCAAATTTATATTGTAAAAAATGATTTTTTGATTGGACCTGCTGTGATGGCCGTCGCAAGGAAGTGATATTCATATAGAGTTGTTTCACAAATCACCATTAAGTATACCAAATCGTATAGACATGGACCAAATGGATTTGGAAACCAGGATTTCTATCAGATTAGATATCGAACCACACGTACAGAAAGGAATTTTTTGCTGAGTAATTTTCTTGTTTGTTAGTTAACTATCTATCACATTAACATTATTATTTCATTTTGTAAAATGGTTTCGTAGCAGGCTAACTAATGCTTCTACAAAATCATAGAAATGGAAAACGACATTATTTCAACTCAACAGTTTCAGATGATGAGAAATTTATTAAGAGGCATTGTCGTATAACAGAGTATTTTGTATTTTATTGTAAATACAGCCTACATAGTTAGGTCTAAATACCGAATCTACATTATGGAGGTCAACATAAAATTTGTTGTGCTCAAAATGATAATTGTTTATAATTTAAACTTAGAACATCAAATTACACAGTTTAAATTGATTCAGGTATAAATTCCTCATTCGGCGACTTCTTGATTAATATAGATTTCTCTTCCTATCGATTCTGATGTTACTTAACTAAAACTAAACCTAATTTTGAAATGATCCTATTCCGGTCTCATTTTTCCAAGATTAAAATCTCTTTAATCTTGGAAAAATGAGACCGGAATTCATTTTCAAATATTTTTATTTTACTCAAGGAAATTTGTTATTTTTGTATTAATTATATCCGATATAAAATAAAAACATTTATTTATTCTTATTTTAACACTTTATTGCATATAAGTGTGTGAAGACGAATACAGTATTTTCTGGTGGGTGTTTGAACCGGACGGTACCTGATCTAATCACAAGTTTTGGTTGGCTCAGTATCATCAGAATTGTCAATTCTATCTCTTAATCTATACAGATAGTTATATAACTGACGACCTGTTTGGTGTACTGGTTAAAAAGTCTGACTGCTATACCAAACGGTTGCGGGTTCGAATCCCGCTAGGGGCATATGTTAGTATGATGAATACAGACATGCGTTCCCGAGTTATGGATGTTTATCATTTATATAAGTATTTATTTACAAAAAAAAATTGTATTTGTGTAGTTTATCAACCATCTGGTTTAATTCATAATACAAGCCTAGTTGCTTAGTGTGGAAATAGATGGCGCTGTATGTATGTTATAGGTGGCTATTGAAACTTTAATTGGTGAACATTACATACCAAATATTTAGATATCGTCATATTTTATAAAAAGTTACTTATTTTTATTTTTCCACTAGCATACACGGATCTTACATTTTCAGATTAGTAATATGAAATAATTATCACCGGATTACAATTAGTCTAGTGATACATGGATTAATTAAAAAAAATATAGGTATTGTGTAACAACTCTATATAAATACCGAGTGTCTCGAACGGGTCAACGCAAGTGGGACGTCCCACTGACGGCCGGCTTACACATGTTATTGACCCTGCCCTATTGTTAACGCCATATGGCAACCGAAATTACCTCGTGCCTTCAGAAAATTAGCGAAAATTCTCTTGTGAGCAAACCAACTGAGGAGATTGCCGATGGAAGATGATGATTATGCGTTTTGAGAGTTCACGAGTTAACAACACGTTTTTTATGTTGTTTTTTAAAAGCTTTGGTCAATATTCAACTGTGTAGTTTATTGAGGCTTTCTTAAATCCTGGATCGTGACTTAATAAATAGACATGAAGTAAATATGCTTCTGCTTCTTTTCGAGTCGAGGCAAGTTTCAATTGGACCAAAACACTTTAACACTCTGTGGCATTAAGGAGGTCGGCAAGCGACACTCGGAACAAGATAATAGATCACCTATAAGATAATGGATCACCATTGTCTGCGGGAAGACTCCGCACTCCCAATGTCGGATTAGCCCCACCTGCACAGATTACCTTTGCTGCGGCCGACCTGATTATGAAGCCGATTTAATGATTTCCATGTCGGCCATGTGAAATCGTGTCCTGGAGGAAGAGATTCCTCGAGCGGGAGGAACGACATAAGAGAGTATCTCTGCTGTCACAGGCTGCAGGGAGCCTCTTAAGCCAAACTTGTATGGGAACAACGCACTTTAAAAAGCTATTACGACTCTGGAGTCCTTCGGGCATTGTTGAGTGCTGCGGTACATAGGGTGGTGAACATCACTCTTAACTTTAGCTCATTCAATGGAGCTAGCTATTTATCGCCGGACCCGTAGATATGCTACTCATTATAGATATAAATGTAAAGGTAGATAAACAAGTAAGTTAACTTATTCATTGATTAATACTGTTGCTCTGTTAGTACATTTTCCCCAATGGGTTTTAATATTACACGACACAGTATACCTATTTGGGAATAAACTTAAAGTTTCAAAATCTATGGTAGGTGGGCGAACAAAACAAGCAAGCAATTGAATTTGCTTCGGTTATTGATGTAAAATATGCATGTCACAGATGTCACATATCTTACAAGCAACAGGCATGATTAGACGACGGATTGGTGCAGTGGATAGTGACCCTGTCAGCTAAACCCAACGTTGCAGGTTCGAATCCCGCGAGTGGTAAATGTTTGTGTGATTGATGAATACGACCATTTATTCCCGAGTCATGGATGTTTATATAAATATTTATGTATGTTTATCCGTTATCTAATTCTATTTAATTCAATTAATCTAAAATTTGGGACTAGATGATTGGTATAAGTGTCCGAAATATTTATTTTTGATATTTTCGCCATAAACAATCAAATAAATTATGCATCTTACATCATTATCACAGCCTAAACTTATGCCCTTTTAGATAGTGCTTTGTGGGGTTATAATAATTATTAAATATCTTTGATACAAAGTGCTTATCAAAAAAGTACGGTTAATTTTTAGGGAATGTTAATGTGATAAAAATTATTCTCTATTCTATTTCAAGGCATATTCTACCTGTGTACGAAATTTCCTCCAAATCTGTTCATCCTTTTTGACATGATTGAGCAATAAGCATACATCCTAACTTTATCATTTGTAACTTAGTTGGAAGTTGGATGGATTAGTTCGAAGTTGGATACTTGAAATGCACAGAAGAAATATATATATATTTCTATATATAAAGATCACAATAGGTACGAGAATATCTTTAAAGAATAAATACATTATTGAGTTAAAGGACTGTCGCGCTTGCAATATATGGCCTAGCCACATCAACTTTTCATCGATATATATAAATATCACAATAGGTACGAGTATATCTTTAAAGAATATATGAATAAAAAATACATTATTGAGCTCAAAGACTGTCGCGCTTGCAACATATGGCCCTAGCCACATCAACTTTTCATCGAAAACCTTCAAACGTGTAATGATGCGGAATTATGGTCAAAACACGGCCTCAATTATCATCCAATAGACAAGGGTGGACGTGATAAAAACAGATCTCCTAACACGTAATTACATAATTGTGCGCCCTCGACGGCGCGCCTCGGGTAACGACGCCACACGAATATGGGTTAACCGAAACAAAAAAAAAATAAAATTACATATTGATGATACAAACGTGGGTGCGACGAAAAATTCAGAGATACCCATCGCGGGGATAACAATGTCCGTGTTACGTTAAGTAGGTTGTACATGTTATAAAAAATGTCATCAGAAATGAAGATAAGATTTCTTCGCATTTTGTCTTTGTTCGACAATGAAAAAGATAGCTATTATAAATTTTTAGTATCGTTCATTCGTTAATGTTATTAGTTATGTATTAGTTAACCTGAAGAATGGTTGACTAGAAGGAATCGTTTACGGGATAAGTATTTCAGTAAATTTTCTTTTTAATTATTAGTGTATTTGTATTGCATTACAATACAATATTTAGCTTTTAATGCAGTTTTTTTGGTGCATTTCGATGTCATTCGAATTTAAGGTTTTCTATGTTTTCAATTTTTTTTATATTGAAGATTAAACCCGGAGATATGTTGTTAGCCATGTTTGATGGAAATCGGTTACGCCGTTTGGAAGATATTTAGTTTTTAACACTATCTTTTCCTCTAGGTCTACCTGCCCCCGTAACATGACAACTTTTGTCGTGCGCAATGCGACGTGAGAATGGGATAGTGGTAGTCCAAACGAAAGTGCAGGACAAATGTTATCTCGCGCGACATAAACGTTTATTACGCTTGTCATGCTCCTAGTGCTGGACGATCAAACTTGTTGGGGGTGTCCTAAATTCTAAATTTATAGTTATTGACTTTAAATATAATAAGATGATCATATCAACTGAATGGTCACAAAATATGATTACATCTTTTAACAACATTAACTGTCAAATTACGTAAGCTTTCACAGCATAAGTACGTATGTCAAATGTCTTCGGTCCAACTCGGTAGCCCAAAGTATCTAAAAATAGTGAAAGAAATCTGTTTTGATATAATATTTCTAACTAAAACATTCGTAGAGTACCACGCGTATCCACGTTATTTCGGCACCGAACCGTAAAGATAGAACAGAAAGGGCCGAAAAACAAGTTTAATAAGAAGGTGGAAGTAAAATATTTTCCGTACCGGAATCGTTAATAACAACTGTACGTTGCGGTGGAGGCCCAACACCGGAGCTGACGATTCCCATTTAATTTGAAGCCTGAGCAACACCGAGGGACTTAACAAGAGCCGACTAATTATAGGCCAGGCAAGAACAAACAAGCACCGAAGGCTATTTTGAACTGTTACAATGCCACATGTTACAGTTTTGCAGTATTATTTAAATACCTTATTGCCTGGAATATTGATATGAAGTTTTTGGTTATCGTTTTAGTAAAATACTAATATACATATATACATAACGTTACGATCTTTATCCCAAATGGGGTGGTCAGAGATTTTCCAAATAATAACGTTTGGGTAATTACGAAAGCTGCAGACGAAGGGTCGAAAAAATCTGTTCGTGCTGTTTACGCTATTTGGGTCGTTTCGCATGCTCAATGCAACTATGCTCTTTGCATATGTCCGGTATACGTAATTGGGTGTTCCTTAACCTTAAGTTTAATGCTTTGAGACAACAAACACGTTTTGCCTTCAGAAATACACAGAAATTCGCACGTGATATAGGGGGTGAGTAATATAGATGTCTTTTACCGGAAAGTCTCACAGTCGCTTTTCACGACACACACTGGAAGAGATGGACATAGACAGACATAGACACATGAGTTGGTTCATTCTTTTCACGTGTCGAAACCACACTAAAATACTAATATGCTCCTTCTAATTCACTTGTTGTAAATAGACATGTACCTACTCCTTTAACCAATCATTTTTAGTTTGCACGTAGGGTTTACGATTCGGAGATCGCGGGTTCGATGCCCAGCGTGGTACATGTTTAGTACTTGGTTTGATTGGTGGTAGGGGATTTTAAATGTCCGCCTGGCTAGCTACCACCATCTTATATAAATCTGCCGCCAAGCAGCAATGTTAATAGCATTGTTGTGTTCTGGTTGTCAGAGATAAGATGGCCAGTCCCCCAAATGTGTTGGGGTTTCTGGGTCAGTACGCTTCCACCTTCGACCTCATCCTCACTTAACATCAGGTGTGATTGAGGTCAAATTACATTTTTTTTTAATATTTCCCCGATGTGAGATTGTGGTCAAATAAAACGCGATTCGAGTTCTATACAAAAATTCATTGTAAGTAGATAGTTATAATGATAAGATTAGTAGCAATTGTTAACCGACTTCAACAAGGAGGATGTTTTAAATCGGTCGTTCTTATGTTTGTACACAGACAATACGTATATGTACGATAAAGTTGCCATAATATAATTTTGCTGATCAAGAACATATATTTTTTTTATATTAACGTGCACCTTATTCTAAGTCAGACAAATTACCCAATAGTTTGTAAGAGCGATATGCAAAGTATACTTTTTTATTTTAGGTTCGATAAAAAAATTATATTATTATTGATAAATTGGGAAAATTTGTTAAACCACATCACATTCCGAAAATTTAAATAACTATTCGTTGACTGGTATCGCAACGAATCTGTTATCTGTGAAATATTAATGACTTAATCCGCCATTTTGAATTAAATTTAATAATAGAACCAAATTATAGCAAACAACAACACAAAGCTCAAACATCAAACACGACGTTCTAAACCGTATTCAGCTTAAGATTTGGAATTAATTACAAAGTTATCATCTAAAATTACCCCTGTCTCTATTGCCGATAGTTGGTTACAGCATCCATCCTTGCGATATGAATATTAATGAGTTGGCATGTTATTATGAGGATATATTATAGGGCAGGGAATACAGTAGGCGTTAGAAACGCGCGGTCTAAGCGCTGCGTTTTAAGCGCGTTTGAAATATAACTCGCTAATTTGTCGATCTAGGATCGTAGATTATTATGATTAAATGCTTCATCCACTATTTTAACCCCCGACGAAAAACGACAGATGTTATGTGTTTGACGGCGTTATGTGTATGTCCGAACATATCTCAGTAATACGTGGTAAGAATTGATGGCGTTTTATTTATACTCGTATTAAAGACTTAACCGGATAGGTTATTATGTTTGATGAAAATCGGTTAAGCCGTTTCGAAGCATTTAACATAATTTTGTTTTATCTGGATGATTATAATCTTTTCGGCACGTAAAAAGAAAAGAACCAACACATCTCTTCCCGTGGGTGTCGTATAAAGCGACTAAGGGACTATTACATCTAAAAACATCTATAGATTTGTAAGTCTTAACAGCGATGATGGGTTTACCCCGTCACGTGTGCATTTTCGGATATTTCGTAAGGTGAACCGTGAATATTGAATGTTTCAACCATTAAACTTTTAACGTTTGGTATATCTCTGACTACCCCACTTGAGATAAAGGTCGTGACATTAAATATGTAATATTTGTGTTCTAAATTTTGAATTGATGTCTATTAGAATATTTCTTCAGCGTTTTCGACGTGTGTTGCAGCCGCTTGATATAAAATTATACAAAAGTATCAAACCTTCTGCCGTCTATATAGCAGCAAATTTGGTATCTCCAGTTTACTGCATGATCAACGGTTATTTAACATATGCATGCCATGAACTAACTTGGCCATGTACTTGGTATGATAGAGAATATAAGATTTTTAATAGAAAAATGTAGTTTACGTAAGGCCCTACGAGTATAACCATATTACCTATATTAAAAATGGACATTATTTTAAAAGATGGTGTAGTTACCGAGTCGCTTCACCTCCCTAGCCGTTGAAACTTATAAAGCGATCCAATTAAAGAAATCATGTTGACTATCAATAACTGACATTTTAGTATCTTTCATTGAAGATTTTGAAGGCAGTCCAGGCCCGCAAGGGTGGCTCGAAAATACTATCAGAGTAATACTATATTGACCCAAATCTAAAAATCCGCACCATTATGGACCATAAGTCCAAGTATCTTATGGTCCATATTCTTTGTTAACGAGGTTACAAAACAAAAGGTTTTTTTTTCCATAGAAAGTAAATAGCCACAATTTATTTAGTACACCGGCTTTAGGCAGACATCAGAAATCTGGATGTTGGCTAATGTTTAAAGAATAGCCTTAAAAAAGAAACAATAATCTGCTTGCGCATATGGTCGCCATGGCTCTTGAATTACTACCAGTCTAGTGTTGTGTAGTACTATTAGTGTTGTACTGTATAACCCCTTCTAGTGGAAGAAGGTTGTGCCTCAATTTTTCAAGTTTGATAATTTATATTTTCTTTTCAAAATAAGATTTCTTTTGCATATTTTTAAAAACGTTATAATTATATTAAAATCCCTACGTATTTCCTAATGAGTTGAACACTATTTTCCTCATAGACATAAATTTAATTGACAACACTTAATTGATGTGCACACTTATGACGTAGTTTAAATGAACTTTCAAATTATCTAATAACAATAATAGCCTGGATATCCGGTAGCGATATGGAACTACGTTAAATCTCTGATTATTCCATATTTACATAATTAACTAACTCCTCGTTTCCTTATTTCAAAATAAAAAAAGATTTGATAAATTTAATTACAACAAAATTATTCCAACACTTGTCTACCTTTACGTCTTCGAGGATAAATCTTTACCGGATGTAAACTACGATAGCTCACATAAATCCAACCATTTCTACGAAATGAACAATTATGATAATTATCATGCTGTCACAACGTTACTCTTCAAGACGGCCATAACAATAATTAAGACCGTAAAAAGTGTTATCTACACGAAACCAGTAACGTTCAAACAAAAACTTTGTCCCCGTCAACTTCGTGATTTCGATTTACGACGTTTAACCACCGTGCTTTGACAAAGTTAAATTTAGCTATAATTACAATACATTAAAACATTGTGCTTCTGAGAATAAAGGCGAATTTTAAATAGCCTTCAATGAAATGACCAGCAAACTTAATGTTGCCCAAATAGTACTTTGAATCAAAAAGATAAAGTATCAAGTTCTCACAGACCGATTATAGTATCAAAACGAAGAAGCGGTAACGGCTTTTTCGAAATTTAAATGAATTATAATTATAAACAATTACGGGCTGATTTAATGAATAAAGTGAAACGATAGAATGATAAGTGAGAACGAGATGTACAATTCATAAACGGTGAGGTGTGAAAGGGAAGTGGAATAGACAACGCCTACAGAGTTTCTTTAGATGTACGATTCGGCGAGTGATAAAAATCGCCGGTCTTATTCGTCAGTCTTTTTTTAATTGGTGAGGGGTTCAACATGTGAAGCGAGGTGGCAGCCATTGTAGGAATAAATACGACGTTTATAAATGATCAGGCCTTTACGACATGGACATTGAGAAGGACAGGGCAAAGGATGAGTCGAGAGATTCGAGATTTGGTTTTATTTTAAAGTGATTTAATATGGTATGTTGCAGATAAAAGGATAAAGTTTATTTATTAATAAACTTTATCATCTATTCTATTGAATAGAACGTAAAAGTTTATTAATTTCCTGTAAAGTAATAAAAAAAAACACCAAAGTCCATATAAGTTAACATAAAAATCACTATAAATGTGTATAGATATGTATTTACTTATCTATATTTAAGCATTTCAAAACAACATTAACGATATTATAATCAGGATGTATCATCAAATGATAGCAGTTTATTTAATTTCCATGTTTTGCAAATTGGCTTACTTCAAAAGATAACTAGTTAGCAACATTTCTCGACATATAATTTGCATAAATTAATAAAGGTTAACACTGTAAAACTCGAACATCTGATATGTAGCAACAGAGCAAATAAAATGATTAGGAATGCTAATAAAATTGAAATTATATACATTTATGTCAATTTTTGCGCGACGTTGTGTGTATTGTTCAAGAATGTTGTTAGTAGACAGAGGGTTAGATACTTTGTGGTTAATAAGAAGGTTCGGCTTGAACGGTCTTTCATTATTTTTTGTCTTAATGTTCACTGGCTGGTCACTGCTGTCGACCCATCCAATGATAATTTTTTAAACTTTAGTCTTAAACATAAGATGCTAGGTTGTCAAATTAACATAGTATTGTGTCTTCTTTTGACACTAGCATAAAATGAATAAGGGTTTCTAAGTCAGCAAACATTAGGTTGGAATCAATTGTTTTGCATGATTGACATATAACAAAAACAAAAACACAAGCATACATAGAATCGAGAACCACAGTATTGTGATGAATGGGTAGGGACTCAGCAGTGTTGCTGATTTTCAGTCCTCCCTGCAGAGTAGTTGCTGCCACCAAAGAAAGTATGGGCTTTCCAATGCTAACAATTTTTTTTTATGCTTAGGCGTGGCTCTGGATAATGTAGAAATTAATTTAAAATGTAAGAAATAAGAGGCGCCATTGGTTAGCGCCATCTTTCGAGCCACTTTGAACTACCTTACTAAGCGATCAGAAAATCGCCTATTTCAACAAAAATTACTACTATATTCCGGCAGTTGAGTCAGATTAATCAATACATGGACAATATACCATAATTGCTTCTAAGACCTATATTCTCTAAAATATTACCTAAACTCTTTTTCTAATTCGAACTTTTCACAGCGAAATTTCTCAGTATTTGTTTTAACGCTACTTTTTATAATGCATTTTTGGAACACCGGGTATCGAGCTTATTTTTAGTGAAATTCTCATGAAATTTTCATAATTTGAATGAAACTGAAATTATTTCGCGGAATTGTGATACTAAAAATGTAGTGACAGTTTGTAAATTAGTTTTTTTAAATTTTTTGCATAATATAGCCCAGTTAAGTTTTATATCTATCTTTCCATTAGATCTATAGTAAATGAAGATGAGGCCATTCCACTGGCTACCTTATCTTAAACGGTATGGACAAGATAAGACGTACCTAACGAACATATGTTCGTTAGGTACGTCTCTACCACCAACTAAACCGAGATCTAGATTTAAGTATTAATACTAAGGGAATTCGTTAAGAAAAAGCAGTCTCAGGAAAACAGGCAGGTGTATATGAACTCTTTGCCAAACAACAGTTAAAAAAAACAATAGACGCGATTCTATTGAAGTGAATCACAATGACGAGGATATGTGACAGGCCAGAGGACCTACATACAAAAGTTTGTGAGTGTACTCCGACAAAGTTGCACTTTACACATGAAAATTTACTAAATTCTTTTATTATAACGCAATAAAGTTGAAAATTAAATATACAGTTGGTGCGTTCAATAGACAATTTTTGCATTCAGTAAGTACCAACATGAATGACATGTTCAAAACTGTCTCCGTGATAGATTTTTTTGACAATGCCCCGTAATTGGTGGGTTGGGTACCTGGGCTTGTTGGTTTTGTCATTCGACAGTGCCAGTTGGTTCAACCACAATAGAACATACAGAAAAAGAATATCAAAGTAATTTACTCATTGAGCTTCTACAGTAATGAAATGAATACGCCCGTTTAGTGGTTCTGATTACATATTATTAAGCTTTTATTATGATTTAAAAGTTGACCTCCGTTTTGCTAGCTGCAATAGGTACCTAACAAAGACGCCAGTAGTTGACTGACATTCAGTCTACTTGTTAACCGACTTCACAAAGAGGTTCTCAATTTGACTATATTTTATTTTTGTATGTTTCTTTATTTGATAGGGTTTTTCTTGAGATCTGATGATGTACAGAGAACAGAGAAGTCGGTTGTTTTACCAATTTTAGCGGTTCAATTATTAGTCGAAAGTCACGATGAATTCAGAGGCATTTTCATTTAGGTGGCTTTGATCGAACCACTAGTCTTTCGACTGAATGAAGATTTTTCGGTGCCATTTTCTTTAGTAAAATGACAGTCGTTAGAATGAAGTTGCAAAATCCTAAAAATGCCGCAATATTGCATTTTCAATAAATTTTAAAACGATACTCGGGTGATTCAGTTACGAGAGCATGCACGAGCTCAAGACTAATGAGCATCCGATATTGAGTACTCGCGTTGTGTAGACTTAACGCTAGGGATTATATAATCACATACACAACTTTAAAACAAATTCTATCCGGCATATGAAGTTTTGCTCGCTTTGCTTGTTTACGAGCATTCATTGATCGTTTTCCGAATTTCGTGTGATTATATGTGCATTTAAGCTATACTAGATTATAGGTAAATACATGTAGAAAATTTTCTTTGCTATCATCTGCTATTCTACGAATGAAGTCTGTGTACTTTAGTTTAATTTTCCCGTATTTTACCTACAGTTGTATTATGAATAAGTTAATAAATAATTCTACGCAGTATTGTATTATTCTTATGGCTGCAAAGTAATATTTCAAACTTTATATTTGGCTTAATAAGTATGTAATTTAATTTTAAGTAATATATAAGGATATGTTGTAAAGTTTGTTGAAAATTAAATATAAAAAATAAATAAATAATATCAAGATAAGCAAACTTTATCTATACTTTAAGTATAGCCCTTGAAGTTCATACTTATACGGAAAAAAGAGTTAAATAATAAATTTGTCAACAGAAGGTAGCTGTCCTGTCTGACTCATGACCATTTTCATGACTTCTGACTTTTCCTTTATGTTCATATAAGTTATTAAAAATTTAGGTATCCAAGATCTACTGGAAATAGTCTCACGCTTTTGATGATCCGTCAGTGTGTCAGTCATTGAAAGCTATATAATCAGCTTTTCAGGATCATAGGCATCTACGGAGATCGCGTGCTTCATCTTCAACATGTCTTCACTTTCCATTAAGTGAGATTGTAGTCAAACGCATATCCAGTCATATATATCTTAAGATTTATTAAAGATAATTGTTTAAAATAGCATTGTAAATAATGGCACGTGAGTGACTAGGTTTCTTTCAGGAAGTTGGCCTGCATAATACCGTGTTGGTAGATAAATAATATCATGATTACCACAAAAATATTGCTACAAAGGAAAACATTAATACTAACCTGTATTTCCATTTTCCGCATGGTGTCCGAAGCGACATGGAAAGAAACAAAATGCGTATTAATTAAGTAATACATACATATTACATATAAATACATTATCCAACATAATTAGAAGTAATAAATAATAATAAATATGAACGATAAAAGAGAGATGTTAATATAAATATAGTAAAGGGAGATATTTCCTTTTATGGCTATATCTGAGTTTCCGATAAATTATTATCCCTTCCACCATTTTGCTCAAATGTGCAAATTTCAAATTGAAGACATTTGAAGGTTCACCTTTGCTTGACCACATTTCTTTTCTTCCTCGTGATACTGCCTTATTTTATCGAACACCTCATTCTATTCCTTTTCTTTATAAACTATTTCAAAAACCTGTTACTCTTTCTTTTACCCTGAGAATTTTTAGTTATTATTATGTACATTTTATCAGATTTGTAAGTAAAACGTCAAGTACTTAGGTCACGCTTATCAGTGGATAAGAATTCTTTCACAGTGGTAAAAGAATTCTTCTCTCTCATCCTTACACTTTCCTCCGTATTAACTCCTCAAAGTATTTGTTTATATAATTTATTTATGTGTAGGTATATAATTTATTAAGCTATTTACTTATCTATTGGTATAGTTATGGTCGCGCCATCTCGCGGTCGCGGTTGCGGGTTCGAATCTCGCTAGGGGCATATGTTTGTATGATGAATGTGTTCCCGAGTTATGGATGTTTTTCATTTATATATGTATTTATTTACAAAAAAAATGTATTTGTGTAGTTTATTAACCATCCGGTATCCATAATACAAGCCTAGTTGCTTAGTGTGGAACTAGATGGCGCTGTGTGTATGTGCAAAGATATTTATTTATTATTTATTATGTGTTATTCATATATTTGTATTACAAATTACAATGGCAACAATTGGGCATATCCCCAATCCAGTAGTCACTGCTCATTTAAAATTTTATTATTCTATTCTCTGCGGTAAGGGGGTGTAGGTACATACATACCTACATAATAAGATAACAGTGTATAAGCCGTTAACTCCCACCGATGATTTTAGTTACACCAAAATTCGGAGACCGCAACATCTGGTGTGTACCTTACGTGCATTTTCTCTCATTGTGCTATCGAACTTGTGAGAAAATTACCAATACCCTATCCTTAAAACAATAAGACTTACTTTTGTAGAGATCATTAGAATTTCCCGGTTATTTACGTCTTTTTGATGTAAAATTTCAATCTGTTGTCTCGTCTCTTTGGTACTATCGAGCTATTTCATACAGATGCGGATCGCAAATGAAGACACAAACTCGATTTACCCCGGGTCCGTTTATCCGAAAATGAAAACGCAAAAATTATTATGGGGCGCAATAACAGAGCTAGGGGATTCTACACGAGGAAAATATCTTAATTTTAAAGAAAGGTTTGGAGTGCTATGCGTGAAATGAAAAAAGGATGTAGGTATAAGTAGATATACAAATAGTCTCATATATTTATAGACCTCGTAGGCATTTCGCTAAACAAAAGAATTTCACGGTAGATTTTTATATGCACGACTTGGCGCGACAACCAAGTTATTTCGTCGTTTGCAGCCCTATACATTTAGTAGGCAACTCGCCTGCCCAGTATGACAATTAGGAGAGGCCAGTCCAGTACTTTGTCGACTTCTATCTTGGTTATTATTGTGTGATAACTAATAGAATTAATATCTTCGAACTATAATGGCGTTAAACAGGTATTAGCAGATGCAAGAGCTGAAAAAACTGAATTGATTGGTATAATTAAGTCTTTATGGACAAAATTGTAATTTACCGGTTTTTGGCAGCATGACGGTGAAATAAGCAAATTCATTTGCAATATTTATAGAGGAATATGACTACCTAGTTACGTGGTAGTTGATGTGGAACACTAGAAATCTATTGGAGCTTTTGAAACTTTAACATTAGTATAGCATTTCTTTTTGTTTACTCGTTTTCTTACGGTATTGTGTTCTAGAAACTAGAAACAAATACACTTGGGCTTACACGAGTCTCTACTTTTCTTTATGCTTTCTATACCTCCACACCCTATAGCCCAGTAAACGTAGTTATATTAAAGAAAGTTAGCGAAAAGGATTGTGCGGCGTTCCGAGATCGAATAAAGAAAGTTTTAATATTTTTCCCTTCTTATTCCCCTTTTCTCCCTTTCTCATTTGTAGCAGCCTCTCTGCATTAAAAGTATTCATATTAGATGCGGCGGTTGTAATAGAAATGAAAAAGAAAGGTAAATGCTTATCTGCTTTGATTATAATAATAAATCCGGCGAACATGTGAGTGTAATTTGTTGGGTGTGATTTTGAGTGTTGTATCTCATTCCCTAAAGGTACGTATATTGTAGTGAGTGACGTATCTTGTTTAGTATTGATATTCTATTCAAAAGGATGTTTATGATTTTGTGAATTCGTCTTTTGCAAGCTAGGCGATGACAAGGTGACTGGGATCCTTTGCTTTGCCATAAAATCCATTAGAATTTTCATCAAATTGACAATTTGATTGCTAATCGATTAAGATGTGTGATGGATGACTGTACGGTTAGAATTGATAAAAAATTATGTGAGACCAGTCTTTACCATATTGGGTATACGAAAACATCATTAACCAAATTATTATTCCTTGTAAATATACAAGGAATTGTTTTTCCAATTTGTCCGTCAGCTATACTTCAAACAGATTGAATTACAAACACTACTTTCTACCTTATCTATCTTAAATTCTAGTCCACACATTATCTTTAAGACGATCAATCACGCTTGTCAAATTCTAACGGGATTATATGATACCTATCCTGAATACCACTATAGCATCACTTCATAAATCATAATACAAATTATATCGTTCGATTGTTTGAATTCGTTATTGTCTCACACAGGGTACTATTTACACAGTCGATCGGTAGGCGTATTAAGCACACTCATGCTTTCAAGGAAATACTCCGTACCAAATGTCTTGGCACGCCCGAAAACACTTCAATTTCTTAGTCCTAAACAAATATGTTACCGGTGTTGTAATTGCTCACTGTATTTACACTCTTTTATCGTGTATCGCAATATAAATATTGTTTTTGAATGCTTTGGTTGTCTTACCTACAGCTGCTGTTCTGATATTTGAGTCGAAGTTAATTTGCCGTTGATTTGGTTTTTATACTGTTTGCGTTGCATCGTGACGCGATCAAACATGTTTGTATTGAGATTCCTAAAAATGAAAAGGATACCGTGGGTAACGAAAACTTACTAGGAGAAAGTAAGGTAAACAGCAAGATTTGGAAATGTGATTGATTGGTAATTGATATAGTTAATAGGTGACATAGAGAAGCGAACCATCATTCAGTAAAGAATAATCAACAAAGTCGCTGCAACGAAATGACATCGGATGTTAAGTCGAAAATAGAAGATCACTCACCGAGGACCTCAAAATTGTTAGGGGTTGATAATATCCTTATCTCAACTTTGTCATATATCTACAAATGCTAGGAATGTAATTACCTAATTAACAAACCAAGTCAAGTCGAGTGGGTGTCGAATTGGTACAAAAATTCTATTTTTTTTCATCTTAATTCTATTTCTGTAAAGAGTCAATTATCAAGATATGGCCCCGTTTCGCTCGCACGCCGACAACCGCGTAAGTAACAGTATCAAAATTAATAAAGTAAACTATAAATTGAACATTTAGAAGACCCCCGACAATATGAAAATAACAGTTGATATCAAATTTTGAAGTAGGTATATTACGCCTAATTTTGGAGGTATTTTGATGGTCCTACAGGAGTGATAAACCAATGGTGAAACCGTGTAAGATTAGCTATAAATCATTAGAACTAGAAATTTGGAATTCTTTACAAACATTTTAAATTTCTAGTCTTTCTCTTGGAACGATTTGCACAAATTTTTAAATACACTATATTGATTTGTAGCCTAATGTTGTTAACATTGACTTTACTATTTAGTTGGTGAATATACAATAGTGTTGTAAGCACATGGATCGATCAATAGAACTCGGCGATCGGACCACGGGAAATAAACGAATACAATATATTTACTATCGTAACCTTGAAAATCAGTAATAATACCCCACCCAATAGTTTGCTATTATATTGATAAAAGTCAAAACTATCGATAGTATTATATCGATATTCGCTTAAAATGTAAAGTTTTGCTGTTAGTGAGTTAGTGAGTTAGGAGGTGAGAGAGGCATTAGTTAGGTAGAAAGTGATGATGCTATTGATTATATGTGATTCCAATCAATGATCCTATCCCAGAGCAATACTTTTGCTTTTTAAACAAATATGGATATTGCAATACTATGTTATATATCTCATAAATGTTGTACTAATAGTACCGATAGTATCGACAATACAGAAAGAATTTACATTCAGTATTGATACTATCGATAATTTCGTCTTTCATAAATAGTATAACAAATTATTGGCTACCGATATTTACGATAGGTGAATCGATATTCTTACAGTTTTTCAAGGTCAACAACACTAATATGCAGGTTGTCATTTACTAGAAATGAAACACATGAGATTTAAACGGGTTTGCAACTTTATATGATCAGCTTCAATTCAATAATAAGATACCAAAAGTGACGTTTCATAGATTTCTTAACAGATACATATAAAGTTGATTTTGACCCGCCCCTAGTTACACCTACTAACAATCACGAAGTATCTTCGACCGCAAAAAAAAACATCAAGAAAGCCGACACGACTTGCGGCACCTTCCATCCCTAAAGGACTTCGAGACGCTACCGTGTAACTCGAAACTCTAAAGGAAGCTTAGGCGACAGTCTGAGACAGTTTATAAAAAAACAGACTTTCAATCGAGCGCGAAAGAAATTCAATATGGCACTGCTGGGCAGATTAAATTTTACACAATCGAAGACGCAATCGACAGCTGCTGCCAGAAATACGGCCAACCATTGATGCGATTCATAGAAGGCAAATTATCTTTAGTTTCCACATTGATGAATCAATTACATAGATTTAGATAGGATGTTGTATTATGATTGTCAACTCCTGAAACGGTTAGAACAATATCAACCCTTGTTCTATATGAATAAAGTCCTTATGATAAATCATTGTAATTTTAATTGCAAATAGACGACACTAAAAGGAAACATAAAATGTTGCAAATGTGAGCTTATCGCTAAAATGTCTACCAGTTAACTAACATATAACGGGAAAATATCCAATAAAATATTATCCAACACAAAGTAATTGTATCGACAAAGAACATCAAGCAGCCAAAACTATGTACAATTAATTTCCACATAATATTTCCATATAAATCTATATCATTTATTGTAGACCACCTATATGACTTGAACGACTGCCTTCAATTGAAACCAACATGGACCGACTTTTTAATGTGGCCTCTGAAGCACGGACGTGGTCACCTGTCCTACAACTGATCGCGTTTGATGTTCCTTAACTTCGCTAATCGAAATCGAATAGCGAATGCGACTCCGCCACGAGCTAAACACAAACCTAAACCTTGTTTATTTGTTTATTAGCATTTGCTACCTTTTTATGATTCTATAGTCAACAAGGAACCCTTATAGTGATATTACGTCATGTCCTCTGTCTGTCCCTCTCTCCGCAGCTCTAAGGTTCTTCGTACTGCTGTTATTTGGTATGGGTATACATATTTATCACGCCGACAAAGTGGTAAAATGCCACTACCTACACGTAAAGTAGGATGAATTTTCTTTTATTTTTGTACCCCATCGTGTATACGCGATAAAATTCACATCCTACCTACATGTTCCTAATAACTATGAAATAATGATTTGTTTACAAGTTACAGGAAGTTTATAGCTCGATACTAAAGAATTTTTAAAATTTCGGACAAATTACAACGAGAAAATTGGTCTATAAAATTTCTATTGCCAGATTCCGAAAGTGTGATGTTCCATATTTATCTAAGATGCCTTGAATACCTAATTTTATGATGCCTATAACATCGGTTTTCAATAAAATCTGGTGTCATACTCGTAAAGAAAAAAACAATACAGGAGTTCAATGTTATCTACTACATGACCATATAATAAATGTAAAAAGCGATTTATGCACGCCGTATATCAGGCAAGATTGAAATTTTATGGTATGCTCGACCGAGTAATCATAGTTTAAGAAATTCTTTAACACTTTTATGGGAAATTTGATGCAATTAAAATGATTTAATGGACACTTCATAGAACAACATCTATTCAATCAATATTGTTTATAAAATTTAAATATCAATTTATTTTCCCTTTCGTTATTTTATATTTTGAAATTATGAGTAATCTATAGGTACATAGATTATTACTGTCGTGTCGCATAAGAGATGCAAATTCATATCATAAATCTTAAATACCCTATAGACAGTAATTAGAAAATATAAAATGTCCCACCAAGTGTCTCATGTTCCACTCGGTAATTTCAGGTTTTTCTCAAGCCACTAAAGGCGAACATAACGTACGGAGTGTGTAAACAGAGTATACGGGAAGTACGACAAACAATCAACCACTGGGAAGACTTTGCTGCCGTGTAATCGGATACAAAATGGTCCCGGGTATCTCTCAAGAGCTCCGGTCTACGCTTCAGCCAACAATAGTAGGCTCTCCAAAGGAAATTACATTGAATTTCAGCATTTTTCTATAAAGGATCATAGGATAATATGTTGCAACTATCATGAAATATAAAGAGCAATCTGCCTGTTGAAGGATTTGGTTATGAGTTTACTACAGTATACATGACGTAATGAACACTTCATGAATTGCTATACACGTTAAGTATTACAGAATATCATTAAGACTGGTATTATATCATAGACCCGAATTATTTATTTATTTAACACTTTATTGTATATAAGCATACACATTAAATATAACAAAAGAAAGACAGGACTATATTAAAAATATACAAAAGGCAAGCTTATCTCTATAAGAGAATTATATTTTGTATAATAACCTAATCATGATTAATATTGCAAAATGTATCACACGTCAGAAAATATTTATTTTTGTAATAAGTATCAAAAACTAATAACATAACTGAAAAAGTATAAGTATCGATGTACATATCTACATTATATAATACAATAATTCGATTTTTGATTGTATCAGCCGATAACAGACATAGGGACATTTGAGAAAATACCACTCGAGCAAATGCTAACAAACAATACTCGTAACGAAATGCGAATGACATTGAATACAATTTATGAGATTATTATCGTTACAAACCATCGGCAAATCGCCAATCTTTAGATGAAATCCGAGGCTGAGCCGAACAAGTAGATGTCTTGTACTAGCCACAAGACCATTGTTCTGACAACTCAGCGACTTTTGATACCTTTCAAATAAGAGATCTCGAGAAACACGCCAGTCACAAAACGTCTCGATGCCCTTTATATTTTTCTCTCCAAAGCTCACTTTTTGCTGCAAATGCTCTCGCAGTGACGACATTGTAAGAATCTTTTGTCTTGAATATAAGCTTCATTTTTATTCTGTCGATGAAAAATTTCATGATGGGTTAGGTGGAATGATTCAGCGTTGTTACTGAGCTGTTTCTGCACTACTTACCTCAAATTTATCTTGCCTGAACGCTGAATGTGAATTTTTATAGATATTCTTTTTGGCTACTTCGATTTGTGGCGTAATCTGGATGATTGATTGTCAATGTGACTCCTGGAATATGGAGCGAATGATGGCTTTGGCAAAATCAAATTTGCAGTTGTGCTTTGTTCCGTCCTTGTAATCAATTGTGATTGATTAGGAAACAAATCCTAAGGATTTATCTTCAAATAATATCTACTTACTACATAACATAATAATTGAATTAATATGTACTGTTGTACTAAGATATTTGAATCATAGATGTCAGTAAGTGAAGTCATAGATGTTATACGAAAAACACACGTTTTTCGACGAGCTTTATGCAAATCTTTCAGATTAATCAGATAACTAATCAGATTAGTGCAAATCTTTCGATAAAAGCTATGCAAATCACGCCATGGTAGAAATGTATGACCAGCGGTAGACTTGTATAGGCTGTTGATATCTCACTCTAGCATCATAATTCTACTCGCGGATTTGATTTGATTTTACTTTAATTTTTATTCATCTGTTCTTTAGAGAACAGTTTCTTTCGTTAGGCACACGAATCATTCACACCATGTGATTCTCACAAGGTTTTTTTTTGTAATCTACTAAAAAGGTTATCCCTATTGACAAATAAAAATACAGTAGAGACTTTGGTGACATATCAGAGATCTTATCCGAGCTAAACCTTTGCACAATGCACCATAATAATGGGCCGCACAAAAAATCGGTATCAAAAAGCACTACTAAAAGGGGACAAAAATATCCCGAAATACACATACGAACACATCATGGCGACAAAAACTATAGTCATTTACTAGTGTGAGTGTGTTTACACTAAAGGGTTTGAGACCGACCTATAGATCTTTATAGACTGAATAGGACCAGTAAAAAACGGACGTAACAGAAAACGTATTTATTTAAAATGTTTAATAACAGAGCGGCTCGTAAAACTAGCTCTATTTTTCTTTGCTTTGTCAATCTGATCTTTAGATGTGATATCGTCCTCGCTTCTCGGGGCACTCTCGTTAATGGGGTACCTATGAGGCCCGAGCCCGCATTATAATATGTACATAGGATTTCTATACGCTATTGCCGGCGACCCTACGTGACAAAACTTTGGCCCTCCCTACATTCAAATTTCTGAAGGAGCAATTGAAATCGGAGATCGTAAAGAGAATTAGAGCGGGGTCTTTTTGAGCTCGTTTTGTTTCGTGTGCACTCAAATCGGGCTTCTTTTGAATCTCGAACAGCCATCGATGTGGAAGTGGGGGCAACGCTTATTGGGATTCCCTATGGCCTCTACCAATCGGCCGGACCGGTGCGACATCGTAATCTAATAGCTTATTAATGAGGGGAAGCCTTCGATCAACCCCAATTTTTCTATCCTAGCGCACTTTAAAATTGTAGAATCCGTAATTCTCGTTCAAATTTTTTGTCGATGCAGTGCACGGTTGCCGCCTTATTCCTGCGAGTGTTCGCGATGTGGGTAGATCGGTTGGTGGCGCGGGCGATGGCTCCTCCCACAAAATTTATAATACAATAAATGAGTGAAGTCGTAGCGTGGAACCGGCCGCGAAGATAACACGTAATGTGAGGTTATTGCGCGAAAACAAACGGCAAAAAACACGTCCATAAGAGAGATATACGGTCTCGCGTAGCGGACCTTTATGATCCGAGTCTCGTTAATTTTGCGAGGGAGTTTCGCGCTCCATAGATTATACGTGCAATAAAGATGATAATTTGAAATTACCTTTGCAACAATATTGCTACATTAACCATAATTGCAGTTAGAATTGCTGCTAATCTTCATAGAGAAGGAATATTGATACGAATTATTCACTCCGATTTATTAGGATTGTAAAATCAGTTCCGTGAATATAAATAATTCTACATTGTTTATGCTCACAGAAAAAAAGCGCTGTGAATTTTGAAGTTTAATGTTATAACTTCGTATAGATGGACAACTTGAAGAATTTTTTTTTCCAAAGCATTGGCTATGGTAGCAGAGCGCTTAAAGGGAGGAAATTACTGTCTGTCTTAGTATAGGCAACCGTGTAATCGTGAACCGAATTAGTATAGTCTTGTGAACGCAGAAAATTACGACGCCATTAGACAAAAGTCTATTATGTATTATAACCGTTTAAATTGATTTTAAAACCTCTATAGAATTACAAGTTATTTTAAAATTAATTATGTGATCAATTTTAGTTTGGTTCGGTTTAGCAAGCAAAAATTGATAAATCGATGCTCATTCAATCCTAAAATTAGAAACCATTTCATGGGTATTTTATAAACAACAACTATTTAATAGTAATATGCAAACTTTCTGAATTAGGAATGATGTATATATTTTGTGTTATGTTTTACCATAAATATGTATTAACTTAACATCAGGTGTGATTGAAGTCAAGTACCAACCCGTTGTGCATTAAAAAAATGTATTTCTACAAATATTTTATTGATAAATAATTTAATAGTAGCATAACCTGAAGAAGTATATGTAGATCCACACGGACGCATGACGACTGTAACACTTCCAGTATAAGCAGGTCTCGCTGCTTTCAGTTCCGGCAGCTTAGACTGGTACTTTACGGTCATTGTATCTTGACTACAGTCAAGTCAATTTGATGTACACATCAAATTTAAAAATTTTCATCACTTATCCGCGATGTACCTTTTACATTAATTTAATTATTTTTCTTAATATTGCTTACTAAGCTATGTAATAGTTTTATCCACATGATTAAGACTATGCTTTCATATACAAATATGCTTATCTGAAAAGGAAAATTCATCGGATCGCGATAAATTGGTAGGCATAACAAATTTACCAACCATGACTCGACTATCGCTAGCATCGAAAAACATCTAATGCAATGTGACGTCATGAATAAAATTTGAATAAGCTGCCGTCCCACCACGAGCTGTAGTAGTGGGAAACGGTAAGACCTGTCACAGCACGAGCTGTGCATTAGTTGATGTAAAGTATGTGTTCTGCAGTTCTAACAACAAGTACATAGTATTCAATATATTAACCGCCCGGTGAGCTGTAAAATACGTAAGCTACGCAATTCTGTTATCAATTTCACCAGGGCTGATTTGACCAGGAGGTCTGTATCTAAATCCGCCAAGCATTTATGCCACTGTGGTACTGGCTGAGTGGCTCCCGCGGAGTAGAATAGAACCAACCCCTCGCTACTCGCGGGTGTCGTAACTGATAACTACATGATCGTGAGTAAAACAGTACAGACCAGGGATGGGTTGCAGCCTCATTGGTCTGGAGCTCCCAGAGAAGTCTGCGATAGTGAATCCGCCTGCTCAGCGTGGAAATGCCCGTGGAAAGCGATGCAAATCGCTCCATGGGAGAGACTTACCTATGTCTAGTAATGTACTTTTGTAGTCATATGATTGTGGATGAGAGAGCCAGTGAAACTACCAGCTTATGAAACATTCTTTCTGAGTTCTCAGGGTATCAGTCGATCTGTATATTAGTTAAACAGAAGTTGCCAAGTATTATTATGCTGCTTATTCTTTTGTCATAACAAGCATTAAGTGTATTATTATCGTCCGGTTAATAGGCTGATATACTTCAGCCTGCTGTAAATTAAATTAATTAGAGTATGTGGAGAGAAGGTCCAAGACTACTGGGTACACCCAGTTCTTTAGAGCCGACTATAGGCTCTATAGAGCAGTTCGCCAGATTTATAGTTCTTAAAAACGGGATGCACTTGGAGACTCGGGCAAGTCAAATGGGTTGATGAGAATCAGAATCGTTTGGCCCTCTTCATCAGTTCTATAGAGTTGATGATTTCGTTACCAAGGGTGGGCAACGAAGAAGTAAACTCCGACTAATTCGAAGCCACAGAAGTGGAGTATACAATATATCTAGTGTATGCTTTATTTATTCATCTCCATTCTATGTCCATTAGTGAACGTCATATAGCTGTGATGATGATAATTTTTTGTTTAAGCGACAGCGCTTGAATACACCTTTATATAATCCTGTAACTTATTTTGAGCTATAAGATAGCCAATAACTTTTTGCTCGCCATGGATCAGCAGCCTTAGATTTCCACAGTTTTGCTGCCCCAAGGCTCTACATGTGTCCACTACTCTTAATGGAGTTGTCATGTTATGGTAATAAGCAACAAGCAGATAAGTCATTTATCATTTTATTACGACGTAAAGAAATGCCACCTATAATGCTTAATTCCGGTAAGTTCTTATCGGAACGCCGAAATTTTTGATTTATTTACAGGCACACCTATACTGGAGTAGTCTACAATATTATGTTCGTGATCCGACCGTAGATTACAATGAAAAATAATGTACGCGTCATATCCTTAGTGATGTATGTGCCTGTACTTTATCAAAGTAAAAACAATAGACAAACCGCTTATAAAAATAGTTCACCAAATAATACGTTATCATTAGAACGAGTGGAATTATCTGATGAGCTATGGGCAATAAATGGGTCAGATTTATAACTTCGAGGAGTAAATTATGTGTTAACCAAGTCGTTATACGCGCAGTGAACTGTCATAATTCAAGATAAAGTTCAATATTTGGTTAAAAACAAAATTTTTGTGTCGCAGCTCACAGAAAATTCGACTGGAGAAATTGTCGTTTCATATTCAAAGTGAGTAATAATTCAAAAATAAAAAGTTGAATGACACGACTGAGCACAATGCGTTCCACTCCGGTGTCCAAATGCAAATAGTTAAAAAATATAAATTGTTACATTTCCATACGCCGCAGGTTTCAAAACCATTCCACATTCAAATATGGACGCATAATTTTTGAATAGAGAAAGAAACTCGAGCAAGCACAAAGAGAGTAGATACCTGTTTCATGTCTTCTAAGTGCCTACACGCGCTGCCACTGACAAATACGTTTCCATTGTTGAATTACGAAGTAAAGGAAAGACAAGAGGAACGAAATATGAAAAAAAGCCACTTCTAGGGATACTCTTCATGGAAACGGAATTTGTGCACACATATTGCTCCTAAAATATCAAGTAAATGAAAGAACTGATGGATACATATTTTGGAAAATAAATAAACATGTCGGAAACTGAATGATAAACTAAATGCAATTATATTATATTATTGTATGTCGACGAGTGTCGGTGGCTCAGCGGGTAAGATGCGGTCTCCCAATTTGGGAAGTCCGGGTTCGATTCCCTGTAGGCCATGTACCAATGAGTTTTTAAATTTAATTTAATTATATGCATTTATACGACTGCTCTTAAAATGGTGAAGGAAATCATCGCGAGGAAACTTGCATGCCTGAGAAATAAAAATTCAAAGGCATGTGAAGTCCCCAACCCGCATTGGGTCAGCGTAGTGGACTATGGCCCATCGCTCATTATACGAGGGAAAGCCTATTTATCCCTGCAGTGGGATGTTTACGGGCTGATGACGATGTGTGTCGAATTGTTAGATAGATCCTCCATCACGGGAATCGAGTTTCGAAATGTATTTAATCTAATTTTTTTTAAGTGATATAATTACAAATTAATGATTGTCAGATGTTGTTCTTTACTTGTGCTGTGAGACATGCTTCTTACGAAATTTCATAATTCAATTTTATGATTTATGTGATAGTGTCAAAATATGCGGCTTAAGAACTCGGTATTTTCTAACTCCAAGTGACCATAGACTATTATATTAATTTCAAATTAAGATCTCCATGCGTTCCTGAGAAAAAGAGTCTTGACAGACAGACGGACAACGAAGTGATTTTATGAGGGTTCTTTTTTCCTTTTGAGGTATCTACTAAAAATATGATTGATACAATATAACAATATTTGACAACTCAAAGACCAAACCCTTTACCTAAATTGACTCTTTTCATACTCAAATAAAGTTCATAAGTAAAATTGAAAATGATTGGCCTCAAAATTTACAAAGGGAGAAAATTATGGATGAGAATAGACAATTTTATTGATAAGGGTAGACTATATACAGAGAAACTTTGACGTGTTTCATTGAGGTAAAAGAAATTTTTCGACTCGTGAGTTGAATTTTACTTAGTTTGATTTGTGAAGATAGCGCGTGAGAATCACTCCGTTGAGAATTTACTTCCACTTATTTTACTTTGTACTAAAAATTGGCATTGACAGAGTAACAGATCGGGGTAATATATTTCACAGAGAAAATCGCTGAACATTCACTTGTTGTTCGGTCTAGATAGCAATTGAACCGGAGGATGGGAGAAAAATAAAAATAGTCTAACCTGATACCGTACTTACGTAGGGTATAAAAAGATTAACAGAATTACTTGCAGTAACTTGCTACATATAACATAATACATATAAAAAAGCAATAGGACGAGTGAAATTTTTCTTGAAAGAAAAACGATCGGTGTTATAATTATGTTAGACCTTGTCGGCGTTGTGTGTGTGTGTCCAGTATTTATCCAGAAGTAATTTCTTAATAAAGACTATAGGTTTTTTAATAGATGACTGGTAGCTATGTTCGATGATCATCGGTTAAGCCGTTTCGACGATGTTTAGCTTTTAACGCGTTCCGGGACAGACCATCAGACACAATAGAAGTTTTATTGTTATAACGTCGAGAGGCGGGTTGTGTCCCAGAACGTGTTAACACAGATTTGATGATATGCATAGTCTTTGAAAGGTTTTAATTTTTTTTTAATACGTAAGATTAAGCTCAGTTGGTTTAGTTTATCTGGATGATACACTTAACTGTTTACTCGTAGGTTAGCTAAATTTTGAATTTACAGTTATTATATGGATACATTCAATTACATATGACGGACCTATGTTGATGCTGTTAACCTTATAGAGATGTTTAATATTACGTTATCATTTACTCATGTAGTTATTCCAACGTTTGTATTTCCTAAGTTTCCCTCTTTTAGTACGTGACTGCACCAGAACAATTCCATACGTTTCAATAACCATAAGCTCACTCATTCATACTCCACTCGTATAGCAAGATAAATTGTCCCAGTACACAAATAAACGCGGTCGAGAGAAAAGAAAAAGGAACAACAACCTCACGTATACGTTCGTAGGTACATTTTCAAGGATAGGCATAGTAATTTATTATATTCAGTTCGCTCCGATCCATTGGCTTTTGTGGTCGTTCAGAGGCCATCTTTTGTCACTGCGTCAAGAGGTCTAAGCGGCCGTGTAATATGAATTAATAAGCACAAAGAATCATTATAATGCGTATTATTTGTCGCGACAAGAGAATTCTTGGCGGCTTTTGATTTTATTGTAAAATGTCTACAGTCATTGTCTGTCGGCGGAACAAATTTTGGTGTATCGCGTGCGCAAGATCACGCTTGTTGAAGCGGTTGATATCAAAGACTATTTGGAGTAGAACATCTACTGCTTTGTTAGCAAATATTTGTCTCCCTGCAGTAGTTAGGTGACTGTAAACTATATAGGGCTGAAGAAGCAAGCGTGACAAAATTCCTCAGCGTGATCTGTTATTTATTTATTTATTCACATGAAATCTTAACAGCATTTAAATATATAATTAACAATCAATATCTTTAATCTTGGATGCCAGATAATAAGATTTCAATACTGTCTGTATGTGTGATCCGGTAGCAAACTGATTCCAATTTAAAGGTTAAAGGTCAGTCTCTACTACTTTAACGTAAATGTGGCTCAAATTAAAGAAAATACTTGCAATTTTTAATTAGGAAGCCAAACGAATGCAAGCTTCAAACGACTTGAGCCGTGGTGGGCGCATATTTACGATAGTTTCTTCAGCTGTTTTGCAATCGCCTCTTAGTGACGATCATATTAAACCAATTGCAAATAAAAATTTGCAGGAAATAGCTCATTTTGAAAAAAAAAAGAAAACGTGGATTTAAGACATTATCATTTGAGCTTCCCCAAACCGGTCTTTTACGTAATATTAAAATACGTTTAGATTTATTTTTTGTGTACTTGTGTAGTAAAAGAATAAGAAAAAGATATAATAATAATAATAAGTAAATATAATAAATAACTTTGCACATACACACAGCGCCATCTAATTCCACACTAAGCAACTAGGCTTGTATTATGGATACCAGGTGGTTGATAAACTACACAAATACATTTTTTTTTGTAAATAAATATATAAATAAGTGAAAGACATCATCACTCGGCAACATATGTCTGTATTCATCACACAAACATATGCTCCTAGCGGGATTCGAACCCGCGACCTTTTGGTATAGGAGTCAGAATTTTTAACCACTAAACCAAACAGGTCGTCAATATATATGTCTCTGGCACGAAGTGTTGCTTACCTTTTACAAACCTTTCTCGAAAAATTATTATTTTTAGTATTCCCTAACCAATGGTGTAGGCTGAATTAAGATTTAATACTACCCCTTCTTACGCTGCTTAATCTATGATATAATATCTAATGACTCTTCTGGCTCATGGATAGATGAAAGGGTCGCCGAAGATCGGCAATGCCCGAACAGATGTACATAATGGTTTGTAGGTAGAGGTTATCGAACCAACTCGTTGTTTTCGATATTTAGAAATTTTAGTGCAGTTACGTTGCGTGTTTGTTTAAAAGAATTACAACTAGTGAGATAAGAGATAATTGAGGTATTTTCATTGTTGTTTTACTATGGACTTATAGTTATTGTTATTTGTAAGTTTATTTGTTTCCTGTAATAGATTAATTATGTTAAACATTTGACATTATTGTTCAAAATTTTTGTTCTATTTAAACTCTCTATTTACAGCATAACATTGCCTAGAAGAGGTAACTTTTAGAGATAAATCACATTTATAAGGTCTATCTAGTTAAATCTTGCATTAACTGAAAGTATTTCTTTGTGCAATGAAGAATTATAATGTAAATTTTTTTGCCAAGCAGTTTTAATTTAAAAAATAGGTATACCACAAGTTTAAGAGGGGCGCTCCGTCAACCGCTGCCTGTAGACGCGGAGACGGCACATGAAGGCTGCTTTACTCTAATAAACACGTAAACTGTATTTTAAGTGTATACTTTACTTCACGTGTATGAGGAATTTTAGACAAATATAAAAGGAAAATAACATGCTATTGATTTAGTTAAAAGTGCATAAAATATTTTTGAGATAAAGTTCTTGTTTATATTTCACTAATTAATTGTTATTTTCCGTGTTGTTTACGTTTGAAATGATTTCTAATAATATAAACATTTTAGTAGTCTAAATCATAAAGTTCCTAATACTTTAAATATGCAATCTAAAGCACTTTGCAGAAACGTCAGCAGATAGAATTATTAGTGAAAATTTAATAAATAAATTTCACGTTTTTCAACGCGTAAAACGTAATATATATTACTCAGAAATTCGAGCGCAGTTCAGTATGAGTTGGCGTTGATCCGAATAAGTGAAGCTCAGAAAATTTGTAACTATTCATAAACCTATACATCTTTTAAAAAGATAGCATTATTACACATTGAAATTTCTTTGTGATAATTGGCCACAAAGAAATTTAAATCAAAAAAACATTAGGTGTAGGATATATTTAGGAATGGATGGAGGGTATGTTGTTATTTTTTTTATAGAGCTAAATAATTCACGTTTTTTGGTTTTTATAACATTGTTACTTATATCTTGATTAGGTTTGCATTTCACCATATCCGTTGCAATATTACTTTATCTCATACTAATCTTTACTTTACTGATTTATCTATGCCCTGGAATTCTGAGCCTTAAGCATAATAAACGTACTGAGAAGTTAGGAGGCTTATGAGACCATGTTAATCAAAATAAAATATTGTTGTTCGAAAAAAAAAATATTATGAATATGTAAACACTTATGTAAAGATTGGCTTGGAAAAGTGTACGCTATGTCCGGTAAGTCTTACCACAGATAATAATAGACGGACGACGAGACGAAGAAATCGTTAAAAAGGCGACGACACCAAGACGAATGATTTTCTTTCTCTAACCTAACAAAGAACTAAAGGGATCATGTCAACTGTCTCGTCGTATTTATTGGGAGTTTAAAAGATTAAGGTGTTACAATAAAACATTTTATTTAAAGTAGCACATCGCACGTGTTGGAAGTTAAAAATGAAACAGGGCTTTGGAAATAGAATATCTAGTACTACGAAACTGCTAATCTCTATTTTTCAACTGAATGGCGTCATTAATTTTGTTAAATTGTTACTTTCTTTATCTTTATTATATAAATTTCTGCCGTCATACGACTCTGCTCCTTTCATCGTTTTTGTAAAAGTGTTTTTTATAATACTTACTTTAGATAGGTAGGTCTTTGAATATCTAGTAAGTATAACTCTGTACTGTCGACCACACCTAAGCAACAAATTAAATGAACCCCATTTACTAGTTAATATACAAGAGTAATCGGTTCAAAGTGTCATAATTCATAGCGTATCATAACTGTAATAATTTTTGCAACTAATATTAAGCAAAGCAATAAGATATTAATGTTCCACTAATTTGTCAGTTTCTACTGTTGTGTTTATTATTCACGATATTAGCTTTATCAATACGTGACCAGGATATATTTGTGCCTCCTATTACACAAGTGTAGCTACGTATGAAAGAGACAACACTACAGTACAGTACGTGACGGGGCGTACCTAAGGTCCTATATTTGGAACGATGTTCCTCAGAACTTCCATCGCCCGAGGTGAGTTCGTGCTAATCCCCCTGTTATGTAATACGGGGTCAAAATTCTGCAGGTTCCCTTCGATAACCCCGTTTTGTGCATGCTATAAAATTACACCTTGCGACTTCGCATGAAATAAAAAAGCTAATAAGAAGAAAATGAGGTTTCATTTCAATAATTTGTGACACGCAAGTGACGTAGAGATAATGCGTGCAGCAATTTGGAGTAGATATTACCTCAAATTTTCACTTTCATCGCGAATTGTTTGCTGGTAATTTTGGTCGGCTTGTGTTTTAATGTAGTTATATTTTTGGTATTATTTTATTTTGAAGAAATGCGCTCGTAATTTAATAGTGATACTTCGTCAATTTTAAACGTCTTTTAACTTGATTAACTTCTATTTGCATATCAAGCCTTCATTTATTAAATGATACCTAAATATGTGGCGTCTCACATAGATTATTAAGATAATATGTTATCGATCAGCATTGTTACTTATTGCATTTTTATCTATGTTATTATTTACTGCACTGCATTAATTGTTAGTACCTAAAACAAATGATTAGTGTCGGTATAATGCTAAGTGTGAAAATCAGACACAAACAATTAAAGGGACATTTTTATGGTGTAAAAAGGATAAAGCATTTAAAACGTAAACACAAATAATGATCATAAATAATTGCTGTAATTATTCCAAAAAAATGTTAGCTATTTAGTTATTTAGACCAAAAGTCCTTCGTCTGCGCTACTTCGTTGTTTACGAAGCACTAATTAATTATGGGGCTTGTATATTTCGGAAGCACTATTTATGCAAAATTTTTTGAGTTATAAATTTCAATCGTAGGTAATTCAGTGTCTGTATATGAGAAATAAGGATTCCAGTAACACGTGATGCTCAATCAAAACATTAATAAATTACAGTGGCACTATTTTTTCCCTTTGGACACTATTTGGCACTATTTCAATTTTTTTATAATATCGAAATAGCTGAATTCCACTTTGTATATTCTAGCATGACATGCTTCTAGTAATAAACAAAAGAAAATTGTATTGTATTTCTGTTACAATATCACAGTAATTTGGCACGGCACAAATCATGTCAAATAGGCAACGTTAACTAAACTAGTTTAATTTTGATTCTGCAATAACTTTTATCTACGTTATAGGCACCTGCCGGTTCACATTCCGTTCTCATTCGTAATATTTGCATCGAAAAATCATTCTAACTTCGCGGCGAATTTTGATTGAAGCATGATGATAAAATAATTGAAGTAGTCTTTCATTCATTACGGATGCCATATTATAGAGCGACTTCTGTCTGCTCGTCCACATAAAAATTCGTTTAATCAAATCATGCTCAAACTTTTTGAATTCGGTAGTTGTGTCAAAACGACCAATCAAGAAGACAGTTGGATTTACGAACGCATTCCGAAACTAACGAACCGAGATTTAATTTAAAAGGCATCACCCAAACTAACTGGATGTTACCGCTTTGAATTTACGATGCCGCTAAAACAGAGCCCTGGCAATAATTTAACTTATTTCTAATAAGAAAATTATGTAAAACGAGCCCGTTTATAATTAATAATTTAGGCCGCAACGAGGAATATTTAACGTCTGTTAGATAACCAATGTGGACCCGGCATTTTTTTCTAAACTAATATATTTGACGTAAAACGAACGCAAGACAATAACGCTGATTGGAGATCAATTTATGTCTAATGTCATTGGGCTTAGAACTTACAATTAAACAAAATTCGAGCTGCCGAAAGCTAACTTGATTAATGTGCCTGAACGAGCAACACAGCTATAAATACCAATGGAAAAAATACAAAAATTAAGTTGTGATAATATATGTAGAAACGACAGCAAATTAATTGGGTACCAGATTTATAGCGGGAAAATCACATAATAATGCTAATTTAGTGTATTCGTATATTATTTTGATCACGAAGTTCAGACTCGGAATTAGTTTTAGTTATTACAGAGCAACTAAATTACGTTGTGTTACTATGTTAATGTGATGCAACTAAATCGTAGCAATATATTTGCATAATGTCAATTTGTAGTCTTGAATGAAAAATTTAATTTATGTCTTTGTCATAATATGCAAAATCATTTAAAATTCTATTCATATTCCTTTATTTATGCTTTCATGTGATAACATTAGGTCTTACATAATAAAGTAGTACAAACATGAACAACCCATTTGACCTATTTGACCTAGCAATTTATTATTAAACCTTTTGTTATTTATTGGAAATCCATATAGGTTTAAGTGGTACATACCAATATAGATAACAATGTACCAATACATCCTATTCGATCTGGTCTTAGTTTTGCAAGTCTATGGTTTTTGCAGATTTCCGCAAAAAAATATCTCTATTTATGAACAATTTTACCTCGTCTATGATTTCATTCGGAATTTACATATCGGATATGTGCCCGATAGATAAAATAATAATTCTTACCATAATTGGTACCTACGTGGATAAGTATATAGCTTTCCTATTTACTGAACACTTGAAAGGGTAGTAAACCAGACAATAACATTTTTATTGTTTTGACTGCTATAGCAGTTATGTGTCCGTTAACATGTTAAAACGTGAGATAAATTACCGTTGTGTTGCTATTAAAATTGGTACGTTTAATAGAAGCATATCACAAATTATTATATTAATATTAAGTTCTCTCCACTCTCGCTATCGAGCAACCGTTATGCGCCTGCGCATTTGTTTGCATCCAGGTGTAGAGCTGACAAAACAATCGACCCTCGAGTAAGCGCGAACGGGGCGGAGGTGCCATTCATAAAATTTATAAAATTCACCAAAAAATAAAGGCGAGAACGTACAAAAAAGTCGAAAGCTCTTCTAAAGGCGACGGCGATACGAAAACCATGGGCAATATTTCATAATATTAACTACTTAGGGATATGAAGAATGGATGTGTTATAAAAATTTGTTATTGATTGCATTGTATCGGTTTCTCCTTTATTTCGTCTCAAGTTTATGGTTGTGACCACATATTGTCAATGCTATCAATAAATAAAATTTTATCAGCAGAATAGATTTTTGGAAATCTTTAGATGAAATTTAATTTGTAAAATTTTCTCTCCACTAACATTCTATGGAACTTGCGATGTAAAGAAACCGCCATATTGAAATTGTCTCTGAATGATGAATTTAGTAGTGATGGGCGTACTTACTCCTTTACCCTTTATCCTTTTGTCAAACCATATCGAATAATAATATACTGAAAGTAAAAAACAAGCAGGTAAGAGAGAGATCTAAGATCGTTTTTGTTTACAAAGTTAGCAAGTTCCATAGAATGACACTTTAGATCATAATATTGAATCTTTATTTTGAAGCTAGTCGTTCAAGTTAGGTTCAATAATTATTATGGCTGAATAAAATGAATCATACTTAAATCATTTATCGTCATCCATTTCACATGCATTTGTAAAATGTAATGTTTATCAATACAGATCCTTTATAAACAGTTTAATTTTTTCATAAGTTAGTTTATTCATCGCCCACAGCCAGTCCATGTTCCGTCAAATCTCCAATAGATACGACATTTTCTGTACAGTTTTATTCAACAAAACATGTAACATGGCACCCATCATAATATCGTACACTAACCTACCACCAGACCCTTGCATTGTAACATGTTTTCATAAGCCTCAAGGACCGCCTTCAATACCTCCAGAAAAGATAACCGTAACGCTCCGTCGCACTCCAATGCGAATAATTAGGTGTATATTTTACAATTTGCCAAAGAATCTATTGTGATCTTTGTGCTGTAAGTGGATTTCATTGGCAACAAAGACCATGCCGCATGACACTGCTACCTTTAGGATCCCGATACGTGTATGTGTAATGTTATTATACGGAGCCGCATCTGTCACAAAGGCCGTTGCGTCCGTAATTTTACAGTTTAATCAGCGTTAAATGCAGAGAGTTACCGCGTTAGAGAGAAAAAATGAGACCACGTGTAACGTCTTCGAAATTCGATTTAGTAAATCACGTGGCGGCCGATTTTCGAGAAATATCTTATTTTTCACGGAAGGCAGTACGTGCTGAAAATTGTAGTGTTACAATAAATGATATAGGTAGATTTTATGAGGAAAATAAAATCAAATGCCTAAACATTTTTTTTTGATAACGATAAACAAGCAATTATAGTCTATTTTCCTTGTGTAGTCAAAAGAGTTACTGAACGAGAAGTTTTACTTATATCAAACGTTGTCTGCCTAGAGTAGTTGAAGCAATTATTATGATAAACTTGAACGTTGAACATCAAAGGGAACTATTTCGTTTTATACAGGAATAATAATATCGGACGACAGAACGGGACCGTCATTCAATAATGCACAAAGCGACGTGTCATCTATTATGTTTCATTGTGCACTGACCACTTAGCGTGGAGAGGAAATCATTTATTCAAAGCATTCTACGTTCTCCATCTTCAACTTCTGAGCCATTTAGTGCAATACGTCCTTTGAGGATCTGAGTGATGTACCTAGTCTATTGGACTTTGATATAATCTGGCCTGCTTTTAATAGCGACAAATTGGATATTTATTTACTAGTAATCAAATGGTGTAAATTAATTACTTTGATAGTATGTCTATTCCAAACAAGATCCTGTTTTTCCTGATTTTCCACATTAAAATGTTTCATGTCGTGCTTATACTTTCCTAATATGTTAATTGATTTGTAGTAAATTAGTATGAAGAATCAATTAACGGTCTACTTTATGGTAGCTAAAATTAATTAGCCAACTTCCCTGGTCTGATTCACAAAAACAGCAGATGCGAGCACGGGTTGGTACAAAATAAAAGCTGCATTATTAGCTGCTCAGTAATGTTTTGCTTTTTTTTCTCTCTTGCTAACCGCCCGCACTAAAACACCATCTGTGTTCAGCTACGGTTCATCGTGTATTATCGTGCTACATACGAAATTTGTGATTGCTGAACAAATTGGTTCAGACAGATAAATAAACATCAATTGAATTTAGGCGGATCAAATACAAATTAAAGTTGGATAAAAGAATTAGGAGAGATTCTATTACCTCAAAGCAATCACTCAAGTCTTTGGTCTATACTACTCTGGATAAATGTATAGTAGCGAATAGCGCGGTCACAGACATGAATCTGACATCAATAACTATTGTACAAAAGGTAATATTGCAAAAGTGAGATAAATAATATCTAATGCTGTTACTAGGTTCACGGTACCTGTGTGTTAGGTGACATCATTATGTTTGTGTAAAATTGAAAACTGAACTTTTTACAGGCTTACTTATCACAAAAATATTTGAAGCTTTTTGAAAGCGTTGTCATCAATTCACGTTTAACATGGTTATTATGGTGGTTTAAGGAACAAACTCACATTTTTATTTAGGTATTATCACATTCAAATATTTTATTTCGTATGCTATGATGTAGAAGTAACCCTGCGTAATGGAGTGTTCGTTATTATACGCAGTGTGTATCTCCCCAAGTTTGACTTAATTATAACACTTGTCTATAGGGACTAACGTGATTGTATGACTGTATGGAAGGGAAGATTTATTGCGATCTTGCCGAGTCGGTTAGTAAGTGTTGGTCGACTTTTTGTTTCATTCCCTCCACGCTTAATCACTGGATGATCTCGAGCTAATGCGTTTTCGGTATCGACTGTAGTCGGCGTAATAATTGCGTCATTATTTTTATCAAGTTCCTTTCTCTGCTAAATTGGCTAATAATATCGATATAAATAATAATAGTGAAAGTCAAATCGGAATTGCTAACTAAATTCAAAGGGTACATTTGTTTGTCGTTAGTTGGATAATTGGTATCTACTTGGAAATGGCAGTGTATTAAATGTTTCATAGAGATAACATTTCACTAGTGTTTGCTACCTATTAATTTAGAATGATAATAATTAAATATCTGTGAAACTTGTTTCAAAGCATATATTTATCATGGAAACTATAACAAGACGTTCCAAATTTTTATTTGGACCTCTAGTTGTATTAACTCGAAGCTATAAATTAGTTTTAATTGATTACCGTTAATTCACAAAGAAACGGACCGCCTCCCGACTTTAATTACATTTATGATGATTACAATCCGTTTTAAACTGTATTGCTTCTCTCAGTATAGATAACGTCTCATAGAAGGTATGGATTATTATAAAATTTTGTCATTAAAGAGTAGGTATTATTTTAATTATCTGCTACTAAAACATAATATTCTTTTAATCAAATTCAATATTATATTTCAATTTGGAGTATATTCTACAATAATAAATTAAGTGCTTTTCTACTCATTAAAAATGAAACCGAAGATATTATCATCTCATTTATTTCTTCAGTCCCTTAGAGCGTGTGATATAATGTTGAGGCTCTTGAGATCATCGTCAACTGTATTGTGCTTCAACGTAATGATTCATACAATTATTAAAGATGACTTGTATTAAAGCAAATCAATTAAAATAGGAAGGGTTAATTAAAAATGTCGGAGTTTCTCATAGTATGATACTCAATTGGTAAATATCAATTTATAAACTTTATTTTCAGTAGAGGAAGCATAAACAATAATGCGACACATTCCATCCGATGCATCATAAAATTTGTAAATAGCATCCATAGCTCATCTTTGTAAAAACTATGCTTCATAAATTATGAACCTTGACAAAATGATATTTAATGTCCCACCATCCTTTGTTGCATGTGTGAGAGTTGCGTCATTCTCCAAAACTAATTTGGGAGCAAATGCCCTTAGAGCATTCATTCTTAATTTTAAGGACACGTTTTTTCAACGCTATTCCATCGTCAATCTCTTCTTGAACGCTACTTATTTCCATATTATTTCTTTCGTCCTGCTCTTTAGGAGTATGAAGAGGGCAGCAAATAGAGAATATATTATCTATTTTGTCTTAGTCGTGACAATAATTAATGACTGGATTTAAACGCTTCCTCACGCCCGTGACATTAACATAAATAGAATGATCTTCGTTTGCCCGTTCCAGCCCCTTTGATTCATGTATTTTTAGCTTAGCAAGCTCAACTTTTGTGTATTAATTTGTTGGTTGTAGGTGTAATACTGTTTTCAGCACTTTGATGTTCAGTGTTAGAGAGTGTCTGGTGATTTTCAGCTTAGTAGCCATTCATGTCGACTGGAGTATGTTGAGTTTATTAAGAGAGCCTGTTCAGCTCAATTAGTTAATTTTAGTTTTGTAAAAAGCAGAACTCATTAAGAGGGACATTTAGTATACACCTAACTGAAATTATTCCAAGGTTTAATATCTCAACTGTTTAAATTTATTATAAGTACGAGTAGCTTCTAAGCAACAATGACGATGACATTTATCACAGCAATTGACATAAAACACCTGTTTTACTTATTCAGAGCAAACATCAAGAAGATCACATTGGTTGTCGAGGATGATCATAAAGCAAGCGATTAATGGAAATAGCATCCGAGCAAGAGCTTGACAAAGAAACAATGGTGGCGGAGTTATGAACGAGACGAGAGCCACACATTATGGAGCGAACGTGAAATATTGCTATCAGCTGTTGCATTGTTTGAGTTTTGTTTATTATGCATAATTGTGTTAAAGCTATTGTAAAATTTATTGCATCATAAATTTATAGTGGTGCGTTAGAACTAATAAAATGGAAGAATGCAAATAATCTTTGATCTATGATGTTCGTGATAGATTAGACCTATCTATTCATCACATTAGCCACAGCACGTCTAATGCCGAAAATAGGCCTATCCCATCGGTTTCCAGAGCGACTGGTTGGAAGTGGATTTCATCCAGCGCCTACCCACGATCTCTGGAGTACGTTGCACTTGCCAGTGCGTGGTCTCCACCCAAAAACATTAATACCCCACCGGCTATCAGTTCGTCGAGCTGTGTGCCCCGCCTACTGCCACTTCGACTTACTAATCTGCTGGATAATATCGGCACCTTTGGTTCTTTTACGGATTTCTTTATTTCTGTTTCGATACGTGGTGATACGCCATCCGTTACTACTACTATTAATATAGTATATGGTAGCACAAATTTAGCAATTTAGGGATAAATTTTAAAAATAAATCTGTAAAGTCAAATTTTTAGGCTTTTTCTGTAACTTACGGCGGCGTTAAGGATAAAGACAAAATATAATAATAATATGCAAGTCGCGCAACGTTAACAAGACTAGCTAATAATTACTTCGAAAGGTCAAGTAGTGCCAGCAACTTCATCCAAAGCGTGAACTTTCGTACCTATCCATAGGAAGGATGTAGTCAGTAAATTAGCATCTCGAAATGTTTATTACGCCTTTATAAAGAACATTAATTAGCCAACTTGACATTGTGTAGATATAATCTGACATATTATAATAAAACTCACAAGTTTTCATATCTCACGAGGACATACGACAGTCTTATACCGTTACTTTCGCCGTCACTCATAAGACTTGCTGTGCAAATAGGGTTTATACGTTAGTGAAATATAATAATCTAATAATAAACAGTAGAAGCAAAATATTTGTACTGTCAATCAACAAGTACGGAATTAAACCATTATTCACTTTTTAATTTTGCATATGCTGATATTTAATTTCGATTTCTTTACGCAGTTAAAAGAGCAATTTAATCGTCGCGTTACCCTTATTGTTTATGTTTTTCCGTGCGCATGTCTATGACAACCCTAAGTAAGATGCACATCGTGTGTTAAGCACTAAGCACGTGATTTCGTACTTTCTTCCGCGCGGTCATTCCGAGGATCATTTTGACGATGGAACATTTCTAAGAGTATACTAAAACTTGAAAGCTACGTACGGTACAGAAGTCGTGGTGTTATTTCCATGTTCGCGTTAAAGTAAGTATAGTATAGCACGTAGTTTGCACGTCACGAGAATCTTGGCTTACTTTAACGTTGTTATAATGTAAAGGTGCACACACGAGGTAAGTCTATATGTTAACGATCATTTAGTTTCTTTCAATCTATAATAGCTATCATTGCATTTATCCGACTGCTCTTAAACGGTCAGTGTTAATTGTTTCTTAAAAATAATCGATCTCAAATCGTGGAAATGAGCAATTGGACGTTTTTTTATGTAAGGATATCTCCGACATTTATGAATTCTGAACTTCCTAATATCTTTTCCTTTCTTCTTTGTGTTCTCATATCTTCAGGTTGGACTTAATAAGTTTGATATATGATGACATAGAAGATAAAGAACAGAACCCTAATAAAGTTTCCAATTTTTTACGGGTTAAATGACATTAAATATATTCTTTTACGGAAATTTTCAAGTTCTTTGTATTTAGTTGGAATGCGGCAATAACCCAAAGCACTAAGCAGTTAAAAATCGTAATTATTCTCTAATTGTAATTGATATAATGTAAGTTGAGAGTAGGATGCTTTTTTAAATGACAAATTGTCCACAGAATACATAAAAACGCTTTTAATAGTAAAAGTGAGTAAAAACTCATAAGTGTTTCATTAGTGACTTTGTATTAAGTTGCATAATATTAAGTTGCTAATACGTAATTGCTGATACGTAAAGTTTTCGTCTATCTAGTAGAAACTGTGGCTATCCACAGATAGTACACATGTTTATTCGCTATCGAATAAACATGTGTAGGTACTAATATTTCTTTATGAATTTTTACAGTTGATGAAATTCAATTCATTTTGTGTTTAATTTTCCTTGTCGTGAACTGAATGTTACTAGGAAATGTTCAATAAAAACTAATGAAATCAACAAAAAATTTCAATTCCAGCTGCTATTGAAGTGACCTATTTGAATGGTTAATTGTTTAAATAGCCCACCATTTCTTTTGACGGAGGACAGATCTTTTACTGCTTGATTCAAAAATGTTACAGTACCCGACCAGGGATTGTAGGTGGCTCAGCGGTTAAGACGCGATCTACCAATTTGGGAGGTCCGGGGTCGATTCCCAATGAGTTTATTACTTATATGTATTTATCCGAGTGCTCTTAAACGGTGAAGGAAAACACCTGCATGTTTGAGAAATAAAATTTCTAAGGCATGTGAAGTCCCCAACCCGCATTGGGCCAGCGTGGTGGACTATGGCTCATACTCTCTTATTATACGAGGGAAGGCTATGTCCCTGCAGAGGGATGTTTACGGGCTGACATTCAAGAAACAAAAGTAAATAATAAATATTTCGGACACTTATACCAATTATGTAGACCCAAACTAGGTAAAACTTATGTTATAGATGTTAGTGATCATAAAGAATATTTATAAAAACATCCATTACCGGGGAATAAATTATCGTTTTCATCACACAAACATTTTCTACGAGTGGGATTCGAATTCGCAACTATCTCTACCCACAACACCAATCAGTTGTCAACCGAAAGAGAGACAGAAAGAGATATTTTGTAAGGCATTGTAAAGCTATATCAAAAGAAAAATATATACTTTTTCCTCTTCCTGATTTTCCAACTATACCTAACAAGTCGCGTACTATACCCACTTGTTTTGATGTGTACACATCTCTAGCATAAAACCCGTTCATTATGGTAGGTTACAGATTCGCCAACAAGATATTATGTTTCGTGTGTGACACTTTATGCTTGAAGAAGACTCCTCGTTAGCTGATGTTTTTGAGACAGTTTTATCTTTAAGTACGTAGTTTCACTTGCTATAGGTAAGTTTATATTTGGTTGAACTGTTTTCTCACGGAAAATATGACTTTAGTGTTTGTTTTAACTTCTTTAATCACATATTAGAATAAGATAGATGCGAGAAGAGGATCTCGTTATTTAATATCCTGGATGAGTATTTTACTGCAAGGAAAAAAATAGGCCATATTAAGTAAGTGAAATGGAAGGTGGTTTAACCATCATCGAATAAAACATTGATTGAGTCATTTAACGGTCGCGTTTGTAGCCTATTCCACATAATTACATTATTAAATTAGACAAATAAAGAAAACTTGGAGAAAATATGGGTTTCAAATAACTTTCGCATGACAGGAACCTTACAAATCACGCAAATCGCATATCAAATTCCGGCCGCCGCGTCCGTTTTTGAAAAAAATAAATAAAATATACTGCCTATGCCAATACCTTCTATTTCACTTACTTAATATGCCCTGTGTTTTCCTTACGGTAACAAAACTCATCCGGTATATAATTTTTTTTCCATAATTTGATATAGGTAGATATCCAATTATTCATATTTCATGGATTGTCGATAAATTTAGAGAGAATATCGATGTTTGAAATATATCGATAACTGTCCCTGCTGGCTATATCTAGGTATTGTAAACGATTTATTGTACAAAAGAAAATAAATACAAAACAAATTTCTTAAAACTATGCATAAAGGCGGACTTATCCCACACTGGGATTTTTTGCATTCAACCATGATCGTTGTTAAAGAACAGTAGATTGGGCGTTCTAACTTAGCTACATACCGTAGCTAAGTGATAGCTAATTAGGTATAATAGCCGCAACACAACAATGGTATCAACATTACAGCTTTGTTAAAGTGGTGGTAGCTGGCCAAACGGATATTTTAATGTACCTACTCTACCACCAACCGAAAATCTCAGGTTACTATATTTTTAATTATTACCTATTACATAAATCTATTTCAGGATCGGGATCAAATATTCGGGTAGGACTGGGCTTTAATCTAACTAATATTATAAATGCGAAAGTTTGATGTTTGTTTGTTGCCCAATCACAGTTAAACGGATGAACGGATTTGGATGCAATTTGGTATATAAGTCCAATATACCTTGGACACTTTTTATCTGGATATAGTGAATGGTTCCCGCGGGAAAAACAAATTAAACATATCCGCAATAAAGCTATCCCACACAGCGAAGCCGCGGGCGGAAGCTAGTAGGTACTTGTTATTTCGACAAAATATTCAACTTCATAAGTTAGCTTCCAATTTTAAGCCACATTAATTTAAGAGAGTCCGTTCCCCACCTTTCGTTGAATTAGTGAAAAGTGCTCCGATCTGAAGACCCTTAAGTCACCTACCTTCTACAATAAAGGCCTTTGCGAATGGCAGAAAGTGGTGATGACTCCATGGACTCTGTGAGCAGCCTTTTCCGTGTTAACTGTCCCATTATCTTTTTAAGCTAATTTTCAACGCATCCGCGTCACACTCCACGAACAACTTCCAATCAATACCCATGGCAAGAATTCTGCAAATAACTTACTCGAAAAAAAAAACAGAATCTCGTTATACTTAAATCCGTCTACTAGGATAATTCGAAAGAAACGCTCTGATAGTAATCAACATACTGAACCGAATAAGACTTCAATTACGTTTCTCTTCACCTTTCCATAACTTTCACGTACGACTTTACCCATATCCGATAGTGTTTCTAGGAATGAGCAAATGGCCCGAACATTACGCGATGCTGATTATATCGGATCGATCGGCGAATAGGAAATGGCTAGTCGATGCTTATGCTTTTATTGGTGTTTCACGTTAGGTACTGTGTGAAATATTTTATGGGTACAGAATGTTTCTTGATATCAAAGAATAGCTACTATCGACTAAATGGCACAATCTGCATTAGTGATTTCTACTGCGTGCGTATCATCATCATATCAGCTACAAGACACCCAATTCTGAACATGGGCCTCCTCAATAGATTTCCTAAGCGACCGGTTGGAAGTTTCTCATGTTTCCATAAAAAATGTTTCCTTTAATTTATCAAGGAGTATTAGATAAATAGTATTTGTTTTAAATAGTTTTATAAATAGTTCCAATTAATTGAACTATAATCTAAGTGTAAAGGAAGTTAAATCTGTAACAGTTTAGTTAGGTTTATAGACCTCTTAAACATTAAGATAGAATGTATGGCTCCATTGACTCAGCATGTGGTTTGTCAGACATGTAAACACACTTAATAATACAAAGTGGTAAAAAATTCAAATTAATACCCACGACATCACAGTATTCTACGTAGTATCTATTAATTTCAACGTTAGTACACCCAATAAGCGATAAAGATGCCATTCCCCATCTTCAATTAAGTATCCTTTAACAAATTTATTGGTGCATAAATTTTGCTTTTGCTAATCTGAAACGTTAAGCTCTGGGCGTCTGTGACTTTGTCAGGAGGTTTTATTGTTCTCAATGAAAAGGTGTTTATTAGGTGCCATGATTTTTCAGTTACAATAATAAATAGAATGTTACTAATCAAAGACGAATTGATTTTCTAAGTATTACCTAACACTTAAATTAGGTTAACATAAGCTTACAATACCGTTATGTGAGTTAAGTGTCCAATATTATTTCCATGATTAAATCTCTGAACCCTTATTGAAATTTGACAGAGAAGAAGCCTGGGATTTGGAGAAGGTATCTGGCTGCTTTACTTCCTAAAAAATTCCACGGGCGAAGTCGCGGATGGAAATCCAGTGTATAATAAAAGAATATTAGACAGTGAAACTTACATAACCATAGTGTAAGCTTGTGTTAACTTAATTATTCAAACTTTATTTAATGCTAATAGGAATTCTTAATAAAACAATCCCAAACGAGAGTCGATGAGCTACATATTAAAAATCCCGGCCCGGGGGCACCAAAACCTTCCAAAGCATACCGTTTTGTTTTTCTCATAACTGAGGGACAAAATACTCCAATTATTAAATTCTCAGTCCCATCCTCATGCATCAGAATGGAATGTCAAGTCAACTAAACAATAGCCAGACCAAAAATAAGAAATATGAATTATAAGAATTGAGTTGTACACAGAACTGAAATCGATATTCAATATATTTCGGGCGGGCAGTAACTTCATTATTAATTAATAAAAACATATTTATGAATTATTTATTACTTGATGTTGGCTGCGATCGAATGCTTACCATTGTTACGATTGAAATTTATTAGCTTCTTTGGACATCATAAATGCTTACTTGTACGCTTAAGCCTTTGATATAACAATTTTTGGAAGTTATAAAACCTAATATTACTAAGCCTATTTCTTAATTCACGCAATTGTTAATTTTGAATATTTTAAGATACGATTTCTTCTTGATAGTCGAATAAAATCTTAATTTGAATGGTTGATCGGCTTTAACCTTTGGCAGCCATATTGTAAGAATGTCCGACTTAAAATATGCTAATCGAGTTCAATGATTTGACAGCGAAATTCGATTCGGTGATGAATGGAAATCAACCCAAATGACGAATGATTTGAAGTCAATTTACATAATAGGAGGTAAAACATTTGAATCCTTCAATTATGATTTCATATTATTAAATTCCAGTTGAAATATTTTATTAAAACCGAGGTAGACAGATGCAATATGTTAATTTTCTATTTCTTCAAATTTTATGAATATTACCCAATTTTTCTATTATTAAAGCATGGATCTTAAGAATTTTATGGTTAAAGAATGACCCTCCATACTTAAACGATTGGGTATATATGAGGATCAATACGAACGTTAACTAGTAGTTCATAATATTTCTTCTGCAAGCATAATCATTTCTATTTCATCTTACGTTATGCTTACAGCAAGAGTAACAGAAATATTGCGAACTACTGGCGGCCAAATCAAGAATGCACATGAAGTTTTATATATAAGTGTATATATTTCTCTATGAATAACAAAGTATTTTTCCCAACATTCAACATTTCATTTTGTCAATGTTGTCGTATTGTAAACGAGAAAGCACCTCACTCGGTGGAAATTGATATAAAACAGCTATAAATATTAGGTCCTTACCTATGAAATTGGCGTTTTGTAGAATTTTATTAAGACTGTTTTCTCCATACAAACATTTTTGATTTTTTTTTTGGGAACGGCTAATCCAAATTTAGCTAAACTTTGTGTGTATTATCGGATAACATTAAATTAAGTATAGGCAGCGTTAATTTTGAAAAGTAACCGCTCTATAAAAGTTTGAGCGAATCTAAGAAATGATTATGGGAAGCACATGAAAAGAGCTGTGATCAATTTTTTTTTATTATGTGAATTAGCCCAGAAATTAAATATTTCATGTGAAACCTTGAAATAATATCCATTTTCCAAATAAAAACCAAATTTGGATATAGCTTTGAAAATCGCAGGAATTGGTACATATGATTAGCGAAGAAAAAAAACTCCAATTTCATAGGTAAAGACCCAATATATTTTTACATCAATTTAAGTCATACCACAAAACGCTGAATATTTGAAATAATCAAATGCTTTAGCGAGTGTAGTGCATACGCGGCCTATTAGAATTATGCACATAATAAGTACCCCACGACTACGCTAGGCGAACGCCAGTATAAGGAGGCCCTTAAGCGTAATGCTGAGGACGATGATCAAAGGTAGAACGATGATTACCAAATGAACGCATGCATTTGTGTAAATTTCTAACCTCATGTCTGCATTTAGTGGCTTCACAATACAGTTGGCAACTTACTTAGGATATTTTTACAACATTTTTTGCCAGCACGTGAGGAATGATAAATTACTCGACGACTCCGGCTGAATGCAAATCTTCCGAAGTGGGTCAGACTGCTGATATTATTTTTCAAGTTGAATCACTACTGAGTGTCCTCCCGAATGATTGATCTCTTATTGTCTTGTGACATTTACGATTCGAGTGCGTAATAGAAATATTTTTTACGACCTTCGCCTTTCGGAGGTAGAAACACAATGCGTTTGTACTTACTCGTACGTATTGTAGTCATTCTTGTTATAGTGACTAAAGAGTTTTTGCAGTTCCGGTCATCGGTAGATAAATCGATTAGTCAAGGATAAAAAAAATATATGCGAGGTCGCTGATACTGATAAATCAATCTTTTGAGGCGACACTCGAGTTGACGTGAATGATGCAATGTGGAACCTTTGCGGGCAGAATGGCGCGGTCAACAATTGCTTGTGTATAACGGAGTATAATGTACAGGGTGATATTTAAATTGAATGGAATTCACCTTTTGTAGCCCCATGTCAAAATTCAACTACTTCAAAAAGCAACTGGTGAATAAAAAATTTACGAATTGGTTTTCTGATCTCTAAAACAGAGTGGAGAATTTCATTCCTATTGGTTGACTTCTTTTTCATTCTAATCAATTCAGCTCCAGTGGAACTTCAGCTTAAAAATCGTGTACAATTCATCAGACATTGAATGTGTGAAGTTTTAGCACGGCTATCTTTTGTTTTCGAACAACAAATGTTGGAAAATGAATGCAAGTAACTTTAATATTACTGTTATTCGTACCACTTATTGATTTTAAGAGGTACCGTGTAACGAATCTGAAAAAGCAAAGATCGAGCTAATAAAGCACTGACGCGATTATTACAAAGGTTCAACCACACCGGCTCTCGTCCGGCTTGTACCGATCACGCCATTAGGCTGCTAAATTGTATGCTATAAAATGCAAAAAAGTTGGAATCTGGTTGAGAAAGTAAAGGTTGCAGGCAGTTGCATGCAATCATTGGACTGCGGTGTTGGATTCCACGTATGCATCAATTTTAATGTAAACTAACTCGGCCCTAAGGCGCAGTCCGCGGTTTTCGAGATTACAGACAACGAAATACGATAGCTGCGGTAAACGATAGTCAAATTGAATTTTTGTAGAAGTTAAAAGAGATCAATTCTATTAATTTGAATTGAGTTCCTTTGGTCTTTCCGAAATACACTTGTTTTCATTGTGATAATATTGTTATTCAAGGTGTGATTTAAATTTAATTTGACTTTTAACAACATTATAGAGATTATACAGAATTTGTATTATTACAAATACACCATTAGCCTATTCACGGTTGGGTATAAACTTCAATGATGGCGTGATTTCCATCGCATTTCATAGAAGAATTTGCATTAATCGCCACACGGACATGAGGGTTGGCGATCGTAGATTTTTTGGGGAACTCTGTACTAATGACGCTGCCGCCAATGATATGGTGTTGTATTCACGATCCCTTCGACGCATTTGGTGTGACACACACGAGAAGAATATGGTCCTATTCTGTTCTGCCGGGAACCACACCTACTACAGTACCTACTACAGTACTCGGTTTGGTTGGTGGTAGGGCATTTTAATTGTCCGCCTGGCTAGCTACCACCATCTTATCTAAATCTGCCGCCAAGCAGCAATGTTAATAGCATTGTTGTGTTCCGGTTGTCGGAGATAAGATAGCGAGTCCCCCAAATGTGTTGAGGTTTCCGGGTCAGTACGCATCCACCTTCGACCTCATCTTCATTTAACATCAGGTGTGATTGAAATCAAGTACCAAGCCGTTGTGCATAAAAAAAAACACAGCAACTATATTATTGAAGCAGACACATTTTTTTAGCTTTTCATAAAATAGTCATAAAACGGCAAAAAGGAATTCCTGAATTTAAAATCTGTCAATGTCCTGTAAAATACTAAGACATACATTGATAATTTGAATCGCACGATCAACTTCAACTTCAAGCGTTTATTTCACATTAAGATAATATGATATCATTTGGATGTTAATTTAAATCTATTGGAAGTAATACCATAATATCAAACCTCAAAAATTTTTTCACCGTTTTTAACTATTTTTTGTGGAACACTCTAATAATATGCTTTAGTGAAAACAAATATTACATAGTCTTTCATTTTACAACCAAAAACACTTCATGAAGTACGATTACATTGTGAACTATACTTAATTAGTGCCAAGAGTCTGGTGAGGGGCAAAAGAGAAATTGGGCTATTAAGGCACTCAACAAAGAGTAATACCAACTAAAGCTCTAATTTCATAACACGGGAACGTCGTCGCCGAACCATCAATCATAACTCAGGTTAGGTTTGATAAATTTAGTGAATTATTATAATGTAAGTATCCGATAAAATTCGGGGAGTTCCGTACAATATAGCAGGTAGGTACTAGTGGTTTTTGTTTCGATTAAACATGATGATATTATAAATATCATTTTAATAAATTTCAACCGCCTCCGAGGCTCAATCATAATTACAAAAAGGATTCGCGGGTTTGAGGGCCAGCAGGAGACATATTTAGGACTCGGTTTGGGTGGTGGCAGGGCAATTTTAAATGTCGGCAAATTTTAAAAGCAGCAATGTTGATAACATTGTTGTATTCTGACTGTTTGATATAAGCCATTGGTTTCAGCTTCATTTAACATCAGGGCCTTAATTCCGATACAATGTGTGATTAGTGTTAATTGTGTAATCCAAAATGGATAATGATATTTAGATTATTTTTCCCTGTTTTTCGTCAAGTTATTGTAAAACAACTGGTCTTCGTCACTCACACAATCTACAGCTATTGTATCGATTTAGAAGCGAAACTGCACTATAACTTTTGAGGAATTTGGACCCAGGTGTGTATGAGGCCAAGACTCGTTGTGCATGAAAAAAGGAAGTCGAGAAGTTATTTCAATGTTTAATTATTTTAAACTCCTCAAAAATATTATTTCGATAAATTCTACTAGCCGTTCGAGAAGTCGGAAAATTTTACATTACTTACTCATACGTGTACTTTTTTTTCCGTGCAAATGTGACATTGGTGTCGATTCGGATGTACACCAACTAAACTAAACTAAAACCAGTTTTGGAGTGGTGCCGTCGCATCGTACTGTTCCAGGGAGAAAGGGACAGACTACTTTAAAACTGGTTTTAGTTTAGTTGGTGTACATCCGAATCGACACCAATCACCATTACTTCCACTTTCTCATTCCTGCTCATTTCTTCTGGGTTTCATTTGCTCACAATAATGAGCCAATGATTTCTCCCCATTTGTATATAATACTGACCCCTAAACACAATAGAGGTTCGCTCCTCGTAGCAACGGATTCACAAAATATGATGATGATGATGACTTATGTAATGCAATCATCTGTAACGTTTGACGGGGACGTTGGCCGGTGTAGGGACAGCAAAAGTGAATAACTTTATTATCTGGAAGACGCGTAGGAGCGTACTGTAACACTATAATAAGATCTTTTATAACACACATAGATACGAAAGTCAAGATATAAAAAAGAAAGAATTAAGTTAGGCAGAAAAAAGGCGGTCAAGTACGAGTAGGTCTCGTGCCTTAAGGGGTAAATACATTATCATTGACAAACTTTTGAAGGCCTTTTTTCAGAAAGTAATAAGGTCAAGTTTCTAGTCACAAACTTGAATTTTTGAATCTGAAGACGCCGCAGTACCATAATATTCTCTATTAATTTTAATTTCAATATTACCGATATTAATTTTACCTTGATACCTGTAACCTTTTCTGAGCAAAAGGGCCTATTGACACACGGATACAAAGTTATGCTTTAAGGGTTCCTTGTTTACCTTTTGAGGTTCGAAACCCTAAAAACACTAAATTATATTACAGAAAGAAACCTACCTAAATTGAGAATTTCCCTTTAGCACCAAATTGAGTGGTTTTCTCGAGGGATTATCTTGTAATAGGTAGTACAGTCAGAAACGGATAAAGCTTTACAACCCAATTAAATTTTTTCAGAAAATCTTGAATATTTTCCAATAGTGCTTCATTATATTGCTGAACTCAGTAATTGCTGTAACTAAGAAGAATTATCCAAAAACGTTTATAACTTCCTGACAAATCTTCATTTGTATTATGCAAGCCTGCAAAGCTTTATATGTTTTAGACTGTACAATTAAATTTATCATATTAATATAATTTTATTTCGGAAGTTTTGTTGTGAATGTCCTATGGCGGATGTTATGATAATAATACTTCAAACCCATGTTAGCCAGAATCTGAATACTCTTGATTTTTCTGAACTAAAATATGAAAGGACGGTGAAGACATTGGCTTCCAATGCCGACGCTACACGTGTTGATGACGATTAAAGTAATATGCCGTAACGTCCAAGCCTCCATTACCACATCCCTATACTAATATACGAGCATATATGCAGGCACTCACCGTTGAGTATTCTTCCAACTTTGTCCATTTTTGAGTAATAAAATATTGCATTTCACAACATTGTAATAAGGTAAGAAACGCGTTCTCTTTTATTCATTTTAAATAATCTATTAATAACACTAGATAAGTGTAGTACCAAAATAGGCCTGTACTATGGGTACTAAATAACGGACAAACATACTACATAAATATCTCTATAATAATAATAATCATTTAATCATTACCTCGTTTCACAACACATACAGCATTATGTCGCGGGTTCGAATCCCGCTAGGGGCATATGTTTGTATGATGAATACGGACATGTGTACCCGGTTATGGATGTTTTTCATTAATATATGTATTTATTTACAAAAAAAATGTATTTGTGTAGTGTATCAACCATCTGGTATCCACAACACAAGCCTAGTTGCTTAGTGTGGAACTAGATGGCGCTGTCTGTATATGTCCAAGGATAAATATAGATATAATCATTACCTAAGTTTACAATGCATTTACGATAATATTAATGGTTAGAGCTATGAATAATACGTTTGATGATCTAGAATAGTATATAGATGACTCCGAAACTAGTTAAACTGTATCATTAGAGTCAGTGACGCATGATTAACATTATCACCAGGTAAAGGATAAAATTGACCAAAAACAACATTTTAAAGGTATGAAGAGATTAAGGTAAGTACTTATAACATGCTTAATATGAAATGAGGTTAAGAATTATTTGTGTGAGGGTAATACGAACCTCCATGACGTGGACGCTCATATTCATCACACAAAAATGATCCCCAACGGGATTCCAGTAGACAACCGTTGGTTTCGAAGATAAGAGTCCTAGTCATGTCATCGGTCGATCCCTGTTCACACTATGGAGCCAAAATTTCCAAAACGTCAATTCATAACAAAGTATCAAAACTTTGATATACATTTTCAGAAAACTATAATTACAAGTTATGACTTTTATCTTGGTATACTTATTTGGAAACTGAACAGTAATAAATAAATACATAGAACTTAAAAGCAAACTAGAGCAAGTGTAAAAATTGGGCCCGCGAGGCAAGGTACAACTACAATTACATACAATGCGTATCCAATTAGCAAGAATCATACCAGGAAGATTAATTATACTAATCGGCTACGCATTGTATATAGAATTATGCTTGTAAATTGTAATTTTGTGAAATGGGCCCATGTTCTTAACGGTTGCTGATAAGCAACTCTTTTCTTCTATTATATCTAATAGAGTCAATTATTATAGTAGGTAAGTAAGTATTCTTTCTGAAACCTGCACTAAAGCACACACATTTTCATAAGAAAGACATGAATCAGAAATCCACTTTAAATGTAATATTACATACGTAGTGAAGCCTTAATCCCGCATTTCCTTTATTTACGGTATTCTTTTACCGTTCCGAATGATAAATACGTATACGATACCAGACATAATGTAGGCAACGAGCCGTAGACTGAGTACAGTAATTCACCGACTCATACTTAGAACGTTGTATTCAAACACAGACCAAGGAGTTGGAACAGAAGAGATAAGCGGGAAATTAGTTTAAAGTAAAGAAATACTAACCTAATCTAATTAATATTATGTTGATGAATCTGAAAAAGAAGGGAACTATTGCTTATACTAGTAGAAATCACAAATGAAAAAAGTTCAAAATGAAATAGGTAAAATAAACATTACTTAAAGATAAATAAAATAATATATAGCAAAATTTAAAACAGTATAGATAGAGAGATAATTATGAAAAAGGTGACTTCCGATAGAAATATTACATTAGACTGGTCATACAACCATCCATACACTAGAGAAATTGTATATGCTAATATCAGTCTTGATTCCACTCCACGTGATAGCACTAATAAGAGCACGTCTGACTCGTGTGCTTACAAAGGAGATATTATTTATATCTCCTATATATACAGAAAAGTAATAGGTACCTTTATAATTTATGTATCCGCTCCTAACTCAAATTTAAACAGTAACCATATACGTATTGAAAACACTACATACCAACTAAATTACAGATGAAACTCTGACCAGAAGCGGTCGGATCAACAACCGTAAGCAATAATCATTACTCTCGTCTCATCAGCCTTGAAAGATGTTTTATTGTCTCGATTCGGCTCGTTGTCGACTTGTTACTACAGAAATAAAAACAAGAAGACATCATCCAACTTGTATTATAAAATCTCACGCAATCGCAGCCGAGCGCGTGGTGAAAAAAAGAGATAAAAATAATATCTCGTCTTGGAATTGGAATAGGCGGTGCTGATTGAAGTGTTTTGTGCGTTTAGAAATTATTGTCATTGCAAAGTACCGATTAGTTTTTGCTGTATTTCTTTTCTGTTTCAGGATAAAATACGGTTCATTCGTAGATGAAGGAAGGTGGCGGCGCAGCGATGTCGCGGTCCTCTTCTATGTGCACATTAAATACATTATCGTACATTATCAACCGTATCGTTTCGTCCACATGTTTTTCCATTTTTGCTCCTTGAAATTAATGGAATTGAAACATTGGAATTATTATCCTGATATAACAATTATATCAAAAAATGTAGGTATTCCATGCAGGCATATGATATCGAATTTAAAATAAACCTGGTTTTTATTGTATGATTGAGCGCTGATCTATTTTTCTTTACTGTTATGCATTTATTCTCGTATTAAGATAGTAGGCTAGTAGATAGAGAAAAAGTCGTCGAAAATCGAAAATATATCCCTTTTTGTAGATGTCTAAAAAGGAAAATGGGTGGCTATATTCAACACCTATTGCAATACGTTCCAATCTTTCATAATTGCCACGTTCCGGCAGCTTTCTTATTTGAAAACATTATTGCAGCCTGAAGTTCATTAATATCCTACAAAATCTTCAAATGTTAAATACAAAAATTTGATCTACAAGGAGAAGATATGAGCAAATCCTATTAAAGCAATTTAAATAGGGTCTTAATAGGTTTATATCCAGCAATGGACTTGTTTATTGAATAACAAAAGACAAAGCGTAAACCAGTTAAACTCAATAGAAAATCATATTCCCTTGAAAGCGGCCATAAATTTTAGGGCCACCATGAAAGTTACTTTTACGATTGTGAGGAATTAATATCTGAAAAATGGTTCCAGACCCTTATATCTTAACCGACAAACCTCTTAAGAAATACCATCCATTTTTTTTAAATTTCGTCGTTTTGGCAATGGTTTGTTCATATTTTTACCTAAGCTGCAAAAGTTAGGGTGATTCCCACTGTTTCATTTAACATCTGCATAATGGGTGATCACATTTCCGCCCTCAATCTGATCTTCACCAAACGTCAGACATGATTGAAACCATTGTGTATACCACAAAAAAAAGTGAAATTCCACGAACTTCGAAAAAGGTCTTCTAATTTGTCGACCGGAATTAGACATTATTTCTGCCCACCTTTGTTTGTGTTACGATTACCGAGAGGGGTTAAATAGCTCGTTTACGTTCCGAGTTTTTCGTTGAACATCCACTGTTGTTTAAAAGGAATGAGCTTAAAAGGGTTAAGCTGCTGACCTAATCGTAAACGACTTGCGTTTTTCTTTTGTTCCGGATTTCTGGAGCGTACATTTTTAAAATATGCACCTTAATAAAACCGTAAGTATCTTATCTAATAGCGATTTAATTTTTTTAAGACAATAGAGATGACAAGTCATTCCTTTATTCCTAAGTATAGAAGTCGATTATTTTTACCTACATCTATAGTCAATTGTCAAAAAGTTTATTACATTGGAATAAAATTATCACTTGAAAACGTTACATTTTTTTAATTTAATATTACTGAACATATTGGTCATACACAAAGCTGATACCCCAGAGAAGAAAGAGCAGAAAACTCAAGGATTGTTCTTTTTATCTAGGTTTTGGGTTATAATGTTATAACTTATTTGGGGGACTCTCTTATCACAAACAACCGGGCACAGTTATCGACATTTCTGTCCGACGGCAAGCTTAAATGAATTGGTGGTAGCTAGGTCATACGGGTATTGAAAATTAACTTACCTTCAACCAAATCGAGTAATAAACATGTAACATGCTGCCACAAAGGCGGTTACTGTAATAGTTTTACTATTAATCCACGAAAGTTTCTAGAAATACAAACCAAAGCTACAGCAACCACTGGTATTAGGTATATATTCCTTGATTAAGTTGTACTACTACGTAGCCTCTCGTCCTATGAATCTGCACTAAAGTTAACGCATACTATTACGCTTCTACGTAAGACATAAGCTCCCGTTTACACCGCAAGCGCTTCGTGTATGTTCCTACTCACACGGTGACGTCACTAATACCTAACCCATCTACGTCGAAATGTAAATGAAGCAACTGCGGATAATATGGAGTTGTATGTATACGAACTTCAGAAATTGTGGGTATTCCATTCTTATTCAATAAACTCAATAGCATGAATTTGTTAGTCGAGCTTATTAGCGTTGTCATAGTTAAATATTCGATTTTGATGTAGGTATCTACTGGTAGAGTTTAGAGCCACCTTTCCCGAACTCAATTATTGAAGTGCCGGACTGATTTGCATTTACTGTATAACATTTACAAAGGGAGATTTATCCGTCAAATTTATTTAGACATTAGCCAGTTGAAATGACTTAAGTTATTATGATTGGTTTCAATTATTGGTACCTAAAATAATTTCTACAGCTACTTTGAAATTTCTTAAGCCCTCAATCAATCAATCAATCAAATATGCTTTATTGTTTAAATAAGGAAGGTACATTGAAATATCTTCTAGAAACTACAAATTAGTCCTCAAGTTCACAGAGCAAGTTAATATTTTGACTTTACATATAATCAAGAACTTTGACGTAATTTTTTATATATTGCACGTTATAATAACTGTGTTAAAGTACTTTCAGATACCACAGAGCCAACACATCACCCTTCTAGCTTCGGTTTCAAGTGAAAAGGTTAACATACACAGGTATGTTATTTATAGGTACAGATATAAGCCCCACGGTGAAAATAATCATAAAACACATAACACAGATGCGTTACGTAACGCAAAATTTTCAAGTAGCTAGCCAGGCGGACATTTAAAATGCCCTTCCACCAACCAAACCGAATACTTAAACATGTACCCCGCTGGAGATCGAACCCGCGACCTCCGAATCGTAATCTATCGGTGTGAATCTATATTGCAAATGTTTCAACCTATGTTACTAGTTATAGGGAACAAAATATAAACAATATTATCAAGACATGGTAAAATGTTAACGCATAAATTATTTTTTGGTAACGAGGTGGCCATCTTTTTTTACAAGACTTTTATTTAACTTGCAATGTTCGTATGAAAGTAATGTAAGTTGTTCGTTTGTGCGAACTATTTTTCAACCCCTTGCTGATATCGGATTGTGCTGAAATTTGGCATATTCATATAAGTTTGGGGACAATGCAATATTATGGTATCATTGAACTGTGGACCCGGGATGTAGGGACTGGATCTCCCTGATGGCAAATGACAAGATAGTCGAATTTCGGCTAGTTTGTTTTGATGTCATACGCACTTTCCATTATACATGGTGACTAGGGTGTGAAGATGGTCACTGGAACTCCTTGATGGAATTTATGTTACTTATCTTTGTACTACAATAATATGAGATAACCATGATAGATAATTAAAAGCTATTTCATTAAAGTATTAGGTCCTTACCTATGAAATTGGCGTTTTGTATGAAGAATTTCATTAACACTTTCCTCCTTACAAACATTTTTGTTTTTTTTTTTGGGAACGGCAAATCCAAATTTAGCTAAACTTTGTGTGTATTGTCGGATAACATTAAGTTAAGTATAGGCAGCATAAATTTTTAAAAGTATCTAAGAAATGATTATTGGAAGCACATGAAAAGAGTTCTGTTCAAATTTTTTTTATTATGTGATTTAGCCCAGAAATTAAAAAATATTTCATGTGAAACCTTGAAATAATATTCAATTTTCCAATTAAAAAACAAATTGGAAATATCTTTGAAAATCGCAGGAATTGGTACATATGATTTACGAAGAAAAAAAGCCCAATTTCATAGGTAAAGACCCAATAATTGTAATGTAGATATTATACGTCTCCTGACGGTCTTGATACACAATTTAGCTCCACTAAAAGGTGAATAACGTTAAAATTTTCTTTGTCAATTCTTAGGTTCAAAGTTGCGATAGCCGCACAAGTTAGCGGTACATCAACGGCTGCCGAGCGCTTTTATTACCCGCTCTGCGATTTAATTGAGTACTCGCTATGCTCGTGTTTGTATGTAGTAAGTGACGAGTGATATTCTTATATGTAGTGTTTCTCTTGTTTGTTAGCTCCAAGTGAATTTCGACAGATTTATTTGTTGTACCTAAGTTATACTGACTACTAATGAGAGATTCTTTTCAAGTACACATCTGCTGTCTAAGTGTAGAACAATCTAAATTCTTTTATCTACTCCTCCCAGCGACATTACTAGTTTCGAAACGGTCTGTATTTTTCTCAATAGCTAAAAGAGTTGTTTGCCGCAGTCCTTTACGAAACGCAAGAGTAGATCTTATTCTTTGCTGGAAAGAATTTTATTTAGCTACATAATTTTTTACATCAACTTCAATGTCTACCTATACACACAACACCTACTAGATTCCTATCTATCTAGTCGTTTCCCGTCTTAGAGCGTGTTCCTACCAATAATCTGCGCCTGTATCCGGTATATGTCGACAAAAATTAATTGCTGAGAATGTATTATTTATGAACCAATATTGTACTTCATTCCATATGGAATATTTACGATATACCATAATCGGGAAGCTTTTTTTTTATGTATGACTGGATTCGCGTTTGACCACAATCTCACCTGATGGAAAGTGACGATGTAGTCGAAGATGAAGCACGCGATCCCAGTAAATGCCTATTCACTCTGCTCTTGAAGATCCCAAGGTTGTAGGATTCAGGAAAGACTGACGCCAGAAGGGAGTTCAATTTTTTGGCTGTTCGGATGATGAATGAAGAATCAAACTTCTTAGTACGATTGTTCGGTATATTAACCATACCTTGAACTTATATGCAAACCTTGTCTAATTCCTAATTTGATTTAAGCAATTAAAGCCGTGGTATCGTTATGGTCGATGTCAAATCTGTATTGTATTTCACAAAAAAATTTACTTCCAATTGATTGTATCTGAAAAGTAAAATATTTTAAAACAGAGTTTTCATTTCGAAAACTTCTGGCAGATGCAAGTTTAGACTTGATTAAATTCCGGTATCGTGTTCCACTGTTACTTCGTATCTGCAAAATATCGGAAAACAATGTTTCCCCTTTTCCTTAATAAGGTGTGAAGCGCACAGCTTAACTAAGCGCTATCTTAAGGGGCAGGCTATCGACTTGAATCGAGCTTATCAACAATCGGTCCTCTTAATTGTTGGTTGGTGCATGTCGGGCCTTAATTAGTGAAAATACCCACGCCCTATCGAGCTCACATCTTTGATTTTGAATGCAATTATTGTTCTCTTGATGAACAGATCGCGCTCAACACGATGCCGCTAGTCAACTTAATTGGATTTTTGAATTGGTTTATGTAAAAGAATGTGTTGATGTTAAAACTAGTAATTTCTGAGTATACACTTAAATTTGTACAGACCATGGGTCACAATCTACAAATTCGTTACAGATAAAATGTCCATTTGATGCGGTAGTTACGACCTGTACTTACGTACCTACACATTTTTCGCTTTCATTCCTTTCATTTTCAAGCTAACAGAATTTTCAGTACAGTAAACTCGCTCTAGGAGAATAGTAAGTGCTTCCGAATTTAATTAACAACTGAATAGAAATTCTCCACCTGATTATATAGAAAAGTGAATATTCTGAAACTTACATTCATACGTACACACCGCATGAACCCATTCATATTATCTAACACGATTGATCTTTAGTTGCTCACTGAAATGTATGCGACGGGCCTTTTATTTTGTGACTACCAAGCAGGGAACACTGAAAGGCTTAAATTTTAATTAATTTTTCACTCCACGGACTTCTTTAATAAAACCAGGGGCTTAATTGCCAAAATATTTCACAATCCCTTTAGGTGGGGAGCCTTAAGACGTGTTTAATTAGTAACGTGGAAGCCATTTAAATAACATTAGTCGTATAGATACAAGTAGGTAGGTATCTATCTGTTTCGAATTTGTAATGTTTGTTTACTTACTTGTGTATGCTACGAACAACCCCAATATTATATTTAGATTATAATTTGAAACATCTTACTTATTGTTTTGAGACAATACATTTTGCTTGTTTACATTTACTTTGATTTACAGCTCAGTGCAAATAAATGCTCATCGTCATCAGCACTCACCAGACCGCAAAACTTCATCTGCTACTTGACATATCTAGTCACTTCAGCTACTTCATAGATAGCTCGCTGAGGGGAGACCCTCACTCCATTTGCCTAGTCGCAGTCTTCACCCCACCCTAACTAGCATGCCCCGTGGTTTCTCACAAGCAATAGTCCGAATATGAAACTCCCAAATAAAAACCTCAGTCTATTTTGTCTTGGCGATCACTGAGAGGCTTATCTACAGCAGTGGACTGTTATTACAGTAATTTAGAGATCTAGTTCTTAATTATATGGCTGTTTTGCCATACAAAATAAAGGTTAGGTATTTTGTAAGTGGTTTGTTAAGCTCATCATCGTCATATCAGTGACAGGACGCATCCAGCATCTTTCTGCGGTCTTCATCGGGTCATCCAGGCCATCCTGAGTAGACATGCGCTTGCCGGGGCGTGGTCCCCGCTCGAGAACTTTAATGCCCCACTCGCTTTCAGTTCCTCCAGCTATATGGGCGACACTTATTCGATGGGCTTTTAGAATTTATTTAACCAACGCATTTGTGAATATAATATGGTAATATTAGGATATCTAAAACATCCTTTCACTACATACAAAAAATGTTAAATAGGGTTATATGGCTCACAATGGTCTTCCAATTCATTTGCTTATCTATTTAAAGAGCGGGTTGGTTCGGGTGGGACACATTCAAAATCAATGGAGCTTAATGTCACAAAATGCCGGCGTGGCTCATTCATCCACCAAACATGTCGGCCGCAGTGAATTGAAAGAAAAAATATAAATATGCCTCTTATGCCTAATTTATATGGAGTTTTTTTTATATTCACTGCTGCAGCTATTATCATATTCTATATTAATTAAAATGAAATTATGTAATCTTACTGAATAAGTGATCTTATTGGTGCTTGTTTAATACAGCTGAAATAAAGGAACTTTTACTTACTCTGTCTACTTTTAGTTACCTATAGGCACTCCTCAATTTTCTCCTTAATGAGGTTTGCTGGATATAAGTGATATGGAGATAATCTTGCCATTGGTATATTCTTAATATTGTCCTAGTATTTTTGTGTTCTTTAATGTGTATGCTCATATGCAATAAAGTGTTTAAATAAAGGAACTATTGCAGGTACCTTAAATAGATTTTTGGACCTTACTGTTGCGGTACAACTTCCTCTCACTGGGAGATGGTATTGACCATAATCCGTGTTTAACTACTGATTAGAGGCCTCCTGACAGTCAGTGTTATCAAGCTGCGATTTGGCAAAATAACTGCTTTCATTTGAAACAACAGGGAGCGACCCTTTAACGTGCCGTTCGGAGCACATACAGACGTTACTTATCCTGAATCGTAAACAAATAATGGATGCAAAGTGGCACGAGTACTTCACTTACTTACCAATTGTAAGCCGTAATGGATTACGCAAACTATTTTGCTTACAAGTGTAAAGTGTTTCTAAATTCTGTTATAAAAAGGCGTCAACCAGTATTAAAAAGTTAAGAGTGACATTAAAACTAAAAGCACTCCAAACTTTGTCACACCTAAACAAAAAGTAGTAAAAACACTTCGAATCGTAACAGAAAAGCATTTCTTTCGAACAAAAAGGAGTCTATACAGTTTAAATTCAATTCAGAACTTGAACAACCCTTTTTTCCGTAAACAAAATATTATACGAAATGCAAAATCTTATTCCCTTGCCAATTTCGGGGCCACATCCGATAGAGTTGTGTTGACAAAAAGGCAAACTTTATATTCAGTTTCATGTTTCCGTATATTTTAGAAGAGCGTCTGCATTAGTTGCCAAATGGGGTACTTTGATATCGAGCTGGCAAGTATTGGCAGCGCCTATGCGTACAGCAGCGGAAGCATAAAGACACTTCTGCACGAAGGAGTGTTGCTAGTATCAGTGACATCTCCCAAAATTATAGGTAACTTTCGGGCTGGTGAGCTATTTTGTAAAATATACCCGTTTCAATTTACTTTTCTACATACTTTATAAAACTATTGGTAGTAGTATTAAGTAGTTGTCGAATTTATTTAAGTCTATACGTTGTGTATTTCCAAAAGCATTGTAACAAACATTCATTACATGTAAAGAGATGACCTGTAATATTGGTAAAGAGCATGCATAAGTTTATATGTAGTTATTATAAAACCGTGACATTTTTGTATCCTATACAATACACTTTGTTGCACAAAAGAAAAGAAAATACATTTACAGAAAGTGGTAAGAACAGAATGTACATTTGGCCACCTTACCACTAAAACCGATCTCTTCCAACTGTCTTTCGGTTGCCCTTGGGGTATAAGGACATCACATTTGAAACAGGCCGGTTACCCATTAAATAAAAAGTTTTTGACTTTGACTTTTCTATATATCTCACTTCTGTGTTTTTCGAAATATAATTACTCGTATCATCTGGCAACCCCATCATACTACGGCACGCAGCTGAAATGTATTTTATGGTGGCAGAACCTTCCTACGCAAGAGGCGCATATACGAGAGAAATATTTACCATTTATTTGGTAGCGGCGCAGTCGAATGGCTTTTTCTTGTTATCTAAATTATCTATTATCTTCTTATATAGGCACTGCCGTGTCTCGAATGGCATTGATATCTATGACGGCAAATCTTGCATTGAATTCTCACATTAGGGTCTTTTGAGTTAAGAATTTATGCAGGATATACATCGCAGATATTTAGCTAAGAGAAGATAAGGTTACATTTTCTATAAAAACTACGTATATAATATTTATAGTGGTCTAAAACTATTACGCAATAAGTATAATATACTCGTAAATCTTTAAATGTAGAAATTGTTGTGACTAAAAATGCAGTCTTTGCATAAATCGATAATTATCATAAAGTGCATGACCTTTAATTGATTAATATTACTTTATCTTAAGTTAAGTGCGGTGACTTCCGTTTATGACAGACTTTATAACAGAAAAAGCCTTCACTATAGTAAATATTGTCATAAAATTTAAATGAAAATCATACTTCAATATTACCTTCAACATCAAATAGTCTAATAAAATTCTATTATTACCTCTAACTTACTAACATAATAGGTAATACCTAACCGAACACAATATCTGAACAGTAAAATAAAATTGATATTCGGTAGCCGACGTAGGTGTTAAACGGATGAACCTCTTATCAATGAAACGTCAAGCATCACAACTAAGGTGTCTAGTCCAATTTAAGAAGACCTCTCAATACTGTAGCTCGTACCATAAAACGTCGCTCTTTATTTATAGGCCGGGAATCGAGAGGGGTCGGTAGTGAATGGTTGAATCATTCACGTGGACGTGGGAGGTACATTAGGAAAGAAATCAAGATCGCTGCAACGGAAGCCAGGTGATGCATAGCCCCGAAGTCCGCTCTCAATCGCTAGATGTAAGATTAGATCGCATTCGCTTTCTAGCGCAAACTGCTTCGGACCGTAGCCTGGGATTTGTTTGCTTTTTCGTGATTCGTCTCTCGTAGTTGCCCGCTTGCCCGCCGCTTTATCTGTCTGGATTAGGAAAGGTAAATTAAGATTTATTTTCTTTGTTTACTGTTTTGGTAATTTGTATTTTATGTTGCGGTTCCTGCTGGGTGGTTTACAATTAGATTGAATCCGCATTAATTCATTGTCGGGTAGAAAATATTTTTACTTACATAAAAGATATTTTTTGTAAAATTTTAGAGAGATAATTCAATCGTTGTAGAAATAACAAAAACCGACCAAATGCGTGTCGGGCCATGCACAGTGTAGGGTTCCGTACTTACCCTCATAATATGCGAACTTAGAAGGGGGCTTTTTGTTATTAGACAAATAATTTTCAACGGAATGAACATTTTATAAGTTTTCCAACTATTACTCATTAACCTGTAAAATCTACTTCCCTGTAATACTTTTTCTCTTAACTTCAATATCTACTGCCGTGAATTTTGTCACGTATCCTAAACCAACCGTTTAGCTTTTAGAGGGTACTCGTAGGGTACTCGTGAATATAACAAAAAGTATTACTTTTAAGCTTAATATTTCTTAAACGGATTGCGAGCGATTGAGATCAAGTAACAATCCGTTGTGCATAAAAAAAAACGGTTTCTTGCACGGCCTATACAATGACACCCCACACGATAGGGTATAAAAATAAAAGAAAATTCATCCCCACTTTACGTGTAGGGGAGGTACCCTAAAAAAAATATTTTTCAAGATTTTATTTTAACACATTGTGGACGTGATTAATATGTATACCTGTGCCAAATTACAGCTTTCTAGTAGTAAGAAACTCTGAGCTATGCTTTGGATAGACGGACGGACAGGGCGAAACTATAATGGTTCCTTGTGAACTACGGAACCCTAAAAATAATATAACTGAAATAATTTGAATTCCTTAATATACCGGATGAGTTTTTTTACCATAAGGAAAAAATAGGGCATATTAGGTAAGTGTAATAGAAGTTATTGGCATAGGTAGTTTATTTTGTTTTTCAAAAACACCCGCCCCCGCCATTGATTGATATGCGATTGGCGGTATTTGCAGTGTTTCTATGATACGAAATTTATGTGGTACTCATATTTTCTCCAAGTTTTTTTATTTATTTAATTTAATGTTGTAATTATGTGGAATAGGCTATAAATGCGACCGTCAAACGACACAATTAACACTTGATTCGATGATAGTTTCGAAAAAAAAAATTAAACTACCTATGCCAATAACTTCTATTACACTTACCTAATATGCCCTATTTTTTAATTTACGGTAAAAAATCTCATCTAGTATAAATTCCTATCATCCCATTGCAGCTAACCTTTTATAATAGTGGTTTACTTTATAAGAAAATCTTCACATTACGATTTATAGGCACTTTTTCAATTATAAATATAAACAGCGATAGCTATGAATCGTTTAACTTGACCTACAATATTAAATCGTTTCCATTCCAATCAAGTATCGGTCAGTAATGCAGGAAGCTTTATAGATACGATCTTGACACAACTTTTGTTATAATGTAATCGATAGATATGTCTGACGTTAAGTGGCTGAGACGATAGGACTATCACGAATTTTTAAGAACCTAATGGGTGTCATTGTACAGCGGAATTAATTGTTTTTTCGTATATTCACATGTAACTTGTACTTTTTGATGGGGCAATCATAGGAATGATTAAGTTTATGTACCTGTCCACCAACGCATTTCTTCATTAACAACTCTGATGTTTATTGTGTACATAGCTAAACGTATATGACATAATGTGGGTGTACATCTTTCGTTTTAAAACAAGACGGTTCGTCAGTTCCATCACGATTTAAAGAACAGAGACCTGAACACATATTGTGTAATTGAAAACGTTCAATAACACGGTTATCTGGCGTTGATTGATTATGAATTCCGAAACATTAAACACTGATGAAATTAATATGTCAAAGACCAACGAAACGTTCATTACAAAAAGTTTACACGACGAATTTCAAACGACGAATCAAAATCTCTCGATTCTATTTTAGAACACTCACAAAACTCAATCTTAAAGTGCTTTATAATCGACTAACTCCGTGTTTGACCCCTGGCAACTTAGAGCTGGTATCTTTCAGAGTAACAGGAGATAAATCTTCGGTTTTAAACTTTGTCCCGAGCGCCCATAAATTGCGAATCCCTAAAATGTCCTTCCTAGGTGCGTTAAAATGTACAAACTCGGTTTAACTCTGTATTCCGATCGCGAGTATGCGAGATAAGTAAATAATGTCCCTTACAAAGGCCGTACGCAACGTCTTCTTTTCTTATAAGCTGTATCCGTACTCATTATCTTTTAACACGCCGCAAAACTTATGCTCCTCCTACGTTATTCTCTATCTCGGCTCTTAAACAGCACTTTCCCGGCTTTCGCTACATCCCGGGCCCTCGGATCAGATAGGGGCGCTCGCACGAACCAACGGTCTATACACTTATTTATTTACCGCGCTAAGACGATTATTTACGATGTAAAGCGTGTAATAGCTTGCAATATCTCGTTTTTCTGTACAAGATCCGGCTTCCACAACATGCATCATTTGAGGCGAGCAAGGCAATTCGACTATCTCGAACGCCTACCAGGCAACGTTTCTTTTTTTCGCGTAAAGAATATATTCGCAACACGAGGCAGATTAGCATAGGAAAGTAATTTAAACAAATTGCCTAAACGATTTTTGTGAGAAACGCGACGCAATTTGCTAAGATGAAGTGCCTACGAGTGTGCTCGTGTTTACGGGAATTTGACAGTTTTAGAACCACATCTGCGGCCAAATTAAATAAATTCACGATTCGGTGTCGGAAATTTTGAGATCAAAAGATTTCCTATCACTACGGAACGTAACAAATTGTACTCTTCAAAGATTACATAACTCACAAACTTCAACGGAATCGTAGGGCAATAAATCCAGCAATGTGTACGCAACTTTTCTTATTATTTTATTTTTCTTTAATACAATGAACAACCGCGAAAAGTTTCATAATTCTCCGAAATTACTTTATATACTTTTTTGCGATAACGCAGGAAAACGCCATCACATTAAAGAGCCCGTTTAACTGGTGGCCGATAACATTTTGCTGCAAAATAACATAAAAATGTACATAAAGATAAGTCGCGGTGCGCTTTCCTAAAATTTTCCCAGTAAATTTTGTTCAGACAAAAACGGCTTTCGAATAATGTCCGCCCATTACAGGTTCGGTAAAATGTGATCTTTTGTAAGCTTTTTGCTTTATCAATTGCTTTTCACCAACACTAAATCAAATTTAACACCTAATATATTCATGAAAGTATAACAGCCGACTATATAAGTAATTACTAATAATATTAATTAAAATCCATACTTCCATACTAATATCATAAATGCAAACGTCTGTTCATCTATTAGGCTTTCACGCTTCCACTTCTGAAGCAATCATATCGGCAGAGGTAGCCTGCGACCCGAAGAAGGACAGGACATAGGCTACTTTTCGTCCTGAAAAAGTTTGACATGAATGAATTCTTCGAGGGGCGAAGTCCCGGGCGGGAATCTAGCAAATAAAGCCATTGTATTATAGGTACCTGAAGAATTATCTAAAATAGCTTAGTAGGAAAGCTCGATAACAAAACGGCCGAATTGAGAACCTCCTGCTTTTTGAAATCGGTTAAAAATGGAATGGTCATTATTTTATGATGTTGATTTGTTGCACTTTCGTCTATTTCCAATAATTTAATGTTTTACAAAGAATTTAAATATTGAAGGAGACTAATGTATTTTAAATTTTAACACTTGTGCAGGTATATCGGGCGACTTTTAATTACTTCAAGAAATAACTTTTGTTAAATTCATTTTTTTTATTTTTTTTATTAACATTGTTTTGTTCCGTCTGTTAGGTAAGGTAGGCAGGCCCTTAATAAGTTGAAGGTTCCCGGTGCACCCGCTTCCATCTTGGAATTTATCTTCACTTAATATGAGATGTGATTGAGGTCAAGTGTAGAATCAGAATCAGAATCAATTTATTGTAGAACTGTGGTACATAGGTGATATTACAATATTGTTGCATTGGCTCGACAGTCCTTACCTCTAACAGGCGTACATATTACTGTAATTCATGAAAAAGATAAATAGATATAGCATGACTTTCGAAAAAGTTGTTTCTTTGGAAAAGTTGGTTATAATCATGATCACATGCATATCTTTTGGTATCAAGAAGTAATTAAAACTCACTCTATAGCTTAGCCAAAAGGTATAGGAAAAGGAAGAAATAACATTTATTTTAGATGGAAATACTGAACATAGTATTTGAAATTAGTTGCGTGAAGCTACAAGCTGAATATTCCTCCCTGAAACTTTTTCTACATTTTTGGCCAAGTTGTAGGAGTTAATTAGTAAGTATTTGTGTCTGCCCAGAACTTGGCGATTAAGTCAAAGTCTCTGGTTTGGCAAACAGTGGACATATACAGAGTGGAAACGATAAGGAATAAGCAGGTAATTATTTTCTTATATAACAATTGCCTAACATTAAAATCCTCCCATGTTCTACTTATTGAGTGGTCGACATAAAACGTTATTTATAACTTTGTAAGGAAACAGTTTCATACACATTGAGAGTAATAAATATTAATATCGGTGCCCAAACTTTCGTTTATGACCACCGATCTTTGGGGATAACGAAGAAAGTAAAATATGACAATGGGAGTCGGTTCCCTTGGAAACTAATTTACCCTTCAAGGGCAAAAGGGAAAGCGGGTAACTTTTACAATTTGCTCGTTTGATGCTTATTATTTAGTTTGTGGGAGTTTGTGTTTTGAAATTGAGGGTTCATTTTTTAGACTTATGACCTTAACAGTATAATTTCAGAATTAAACTTTCATCATTACATAAATATAAAATGAAACTTTATTCTATTAATTTAAATTGTTTTTTTTGTTTAAAAATGTAAGAACAAGTTTAATATATAATTATTAGTGAATTTGATGTACCCACTCTGATTTGGTACTGACTACCAATGACTACCTTATTGCCTAAATTCAATCACAATATAGTGCTTCGGAGGCAACTGTCAAATGCGACCAAAAGTAATGCTCCAAAAAATCGACGAATGGAAAAGGAGATAACTTTTTGATATAGAACAATAAATGCAATGAGTCTGATAAGGTATATCAAAAATATTTGAAAAAAAATATATGTCATGGAAATACACCAAAAAACTGTGTTCATTGCTAAATAAGTAACATACTAAATATTAGCATTAAGCGGTTCGGCTCATCTTTCATAATGCGAACAGTCAAGGCATGGAACTCCCTTCCGGCGACAGTCTTACCTGAATCCTACATAGCCTTAGGATCTTCAAGAGCAGTCATCTACTGAGATCGCGTGCTCATCTTCGGCCACATCTTTACTTTCCATTAGGTGAGATTGTGGGCAAACAATCTATTTATTTAATCATAAAAAAATGTCTTCGGAACGGCTTAACCGATTATCATCAAATATAGCTGAGAAATTACGACCTCGTTGAGTCTTTAATATCTACATCCATCTACGAATAAACGTTTTCGTAATATAGAAATGTAAAAGATTTGTTTTGATCCATAAATAAAAAAAATCAAAAAATATAAAAGATCCATTCATTGTACTGTACAGCAAGGCGATACAAATGAAACACGGGTCTGTTCCAATTCAAGTGGGATTTACTTATAGCCAGCAGTACTGGAATCGATACCTAGAGATGTATAGGCTCAACTCATAAGCAAAGGTATTTTCAAGTATTAATCACAAACCTTCTTATGATAATTCACAGAACCAAACGATAGCGCGTTTCAAAAACGATCAGCGCCATCTAGTGAAAATCTTACGAACTAAATTAATACAAAATGCTTCTACAGTACATACAAACATAATATACATATCTGTTAAAAACAGCAATTATAAACATTTTGTTCTGTTCTCTTCACTAGATGACTTGCCAATGGCAAACGTTCAGTTGCCTACTTACTTTTTATCATTCAAAATTTCAGATCTAGTATCCATAGATAAGTGAGTTTCAATTATTATACTCTGAATTGCTATGAGAAGAGCATGTACGTTTTAGTGATCGACGCGACTTTGCCCGGGCCCACTGCCGTGCCCCCAGATTCTTTCAAATAGAAAATGTTGACTCACTTTCGAAACATCATTGGAGACAATTTCGAAATAAGTCATCCAACAAAACTGTAACAAAAGCGAAAGAAACGATGAATTCAATAGAGAGTTGTAAATTCAAACAAAGGTCGTCCCGTACCTTCGTTTGTTTGGCCTTACTCAGCCCTTGTATGCAAATTTTGTTCAATTTCGGCTTTCGTTTACTATCAACATAGTCATAAATAAACCAGAAAGAATTGTACAGAAGGTCCTCCTAAGAAGCGGTGGTAAAACCCCATTGTCATGAACGAAAGTAAAAGGTATTTTTAGTGCTCATTCGCCGAAACGAGAAAAACATCCCTGCTATCTTACTGGATGGGGATAGATGTATTATTTTGGAAATATTTTGTCTAATATATTGAACCTTGTCAGAGTGACGTCACGTTCCGAAAAAAAAAATGAGATAATATTGAGATATGTATTACTAATCCAGATATGAATCGATGAACTGCGTCATAGTTTTTACTATGGGACCCAGGCAATGATCATTACCTAGGTAATTCAGACGCTTTCGAATACAATATAGAGAAGTTCATTTCTTAATTTTACCCGACCAGCGATCGAATCTGGAATCTATCGTCTGCCATATTCATCGCTTGGCAGTAGTGATCAACGAGAAAAGTGAACAACTAAATACAGACACGGACACCCTTCATATGACCCCCATTATACATACATCATACATTTTCCACCATCTTATCTAAATCTGCCGCCAAACAGCAATGTTAATAGCATTGTGGTGTTCCGGTTGTCAGATAAGATAGCTAGTCCTCCAAATAAGTTCGGGTTTCCGGGTCAGTACGCTACCACCTTCGGCCTCATCTTCACTTAACATCAGGTGTGATTGAGGCCAAGTGCTAACCCGTTGTAGATAAAAAAAAAGAAATGAAATTAGTAGATAATTATACGTATTACTTTTTTGATTAATCTTTTCGTATTCATCTTTACAGTCCTTTACCTACCTATCAAATACAAAATATTCTCGGGATCCCTATTTAGTTGCGCATTACTTTTAGCATCCCTAATAGTAATGTAATGTAGGTTCACACAAGAAATTTTAAGTATTCTTTTAATATGCTATCTTAAATTCATTTACAAATGTAATGCTATAATGCACCATTACTAAACAATTCAGTTTAGCTCATAAACTATGCACTCGTAAAAACAATTCGTTACGTGTCCATGGTTTACTGCTGTGTTTAATAGAATTCACTTGCACTTTATGAAGACTAAGTAACAGTTCCCTATGCATTTTATAGCCATAACGATGTCAACGTGTACTAAGAACAAAGCAACTGTGATAATAAGGTTCGCACTCGAGTCGCCAATAAATTTCAGAGACTAACCCACAAATAAATCCCATTAGATGGTCTCGCATAGGGTTACCAATGCTAGCTGATACTTCAAGTATATTATCTTGGTTTAACAAGTAAGAACTTGTAATATAACTAACTTCTAGATTATCACTATGGTGGAAACTATATAAAACAAATCATCGCAATTTCTTTGTTTCTTCTTTAGGAAAATTAAAATAAAGGAAGATAAGAGAGTTAGGGCTTGCCTGTCTCTCGAGACATGGTTGCTTCTGGAGATACCTGCACCGGATTGCCGGACAGGAGGCGACTGCTGAGTGCCACCACTGTGGCTGCCATGAAGACACGGCGTGGCATATTCTAGAGGAATACCCAGTCTGGGCAGGAGTGCGCCGCGACCTCGTCGCAGTGGTAGGGGACGACCTCTCCTTGCCGGCCGTAATCAAGACCGTGGAAAGCGGTCCTGTCCTTTTGCGAAAGCTCTCAGGCCATCCGCCGCAAAAGAGTTAGGACCCGGAGGTGAGCGTATGACCATGTCCTCCCCTCATCTAGTGGTATTCCCACGCGTCTTCTTGACGTCGCTGGACCAGGAGATTCCTCCCTGCTCTAGACTATATAGGAGGGCTCGCCGCCGTCGTTGTTCTGGCGCCGGGCGACTCGCCGGCGTGGCCGTGAACGAATACCGCGGAGTACCCAGGGCCACTCCGCAATGGTGCGAGTGGAGGAACACCTCAATCCCCGTGCATGGAGGGCGAGAATACATTAGCATTTCCCCTTGTAAAAAAAAAAGAGTGGAAAGGATATTAAATGTGTCGACGTGTATTTTTGTAATCTATTTGTAAGTGTATAGATAGTTTATAATAAACATACCTACATTATTAATAATATGTACAATAACAGCATAATGAAGTTAAATACAAATGTCTTGCCCATGAAAAAGTGGTAGCCCTTTCCTAATGGCGTATCTTCTAACTTAGTTACAATAAAACAAAGTTAATTAGAACCGGCGTGATGTTCCGACTATAACTCGATAGTTCCACAATAAGATCCGTCTCACAGTGTGTGTAATGGTCTAATAAAATGTTTACTAGTAGTCGTTTTAATCACATAAGGAGTATTTGCGGAGTAATTTCTAATAAATAAAGTATGTTCATAATACTTAATTTGATTGATTTATGGAAGCCAGACCTGAAGACTTTTTGCTATTAGGATAATTCCAAAGAAACATAAAAATGTTCTACTCAACTATCAGCCTTTAGATTACGTAACTTCATTGGTATCGTTATCGATTACGTTGACCAATGAGAAACCATCAAATTGCCGAGCAAGCGATGAGCCAACCAATCACATGTCAGAACGTAACCGATGACGATAACGATGAAATTATGTAATAGAACCCCTGAGCATCCATTTATGCTTCTAAAACTTGTGTTAGGATACTCTGTTCTCCCTTCTTGTAGTTTTTAGATAAGATTTTTACATAGGTAAGCATAATTGAAATTGGAAAACCTGGATTAGTTTGGTTAGTGCTTATGTGAGTTGTAAATATATGCGAACGTTCTATATCTAGTAGTACCTATATTCAAAGGTTTTCTGCCTACTTCCGCGGTGTATTGTGCACGCCTGTGCTGCCTCACAAATGATTTAAGTTCGAGTCCTGCGGGGCTAGCATGTTCTCATGATCTCTATACAGAGACACGACATGGAAGCTCTGCGTCCTTCTTACTTAAAACATGAAAGTGTTAGTAGGCGTCTATATCGTGTCGTTACAGAGAGACTAAGAAGCATACTCGCGCAGGTGGTCAGGAGAATAAAAAACTAACTTGAAATTTTCTTAGATCTAAATATTAGGGAGTTCTGTGGGAGGACGTTTCCTCTTTTTCGTAGTTTAAGGCTATATAAGGGCAAGATTTGCAAACTCATAAATAAAACAGTTTCACATCCAACTTTGAAGCTGATCCATTGAGATCTTAACCTTTCATCTTATATATAGGAATGTGCCCCTACCATAAGAATAAATAGGAATTGTAATTTGCTGCCTACTTGTGACATGATAGCACCACGATAATACGTTTGTTTATATTTATTCATTCGTTGCTAAAGTCTTATAGCAGAAATAAAGTGCCCCGAGTGCTTCATCAAGCACTAATAGCGCAGTCGCACTGACTGTCACTGTGGGCCTGCGTGGTGAATTATGGCCCATACCCCCTACCAGAGAGAGGAGATTGAGGCTGTTGATGTTCTAGATTCATAATCAGGAACCCAAACAAAACATAATATAAATTTGTAGTAGAGTATATAGGTATCGTAAGTAGCTCCTTGGAAAAAAATGCAAAAAATTTTCATTAAAGCCTCCACGAGTTTGCACAAACATTTCAATTCATAAAGGAGTTTCGTTCGGTGTGTGGTGAAGGGAACAATTCTCAATTTTCCCCGTCTTCCCCTTTAAGCAAATCCGCACAAATTCCTAATCCTTATACGGTTGGAGGCGCAGAGATTCCTAGCAAAGATGCACCTTTACTAGACACGACTTGAAGATTAACGTGTGATGAATACTATTATTTATTGATTTTATTAACTATTAATAATATTTTTGTTCCAGAGGCAAATCGACGAATCCAACTCAGATGGGCGGCATTCGGGAAAATGTGCAACGTCTTCTCGTCCAAAATACAAGTTTAATACTGGATTGGATCAAAGAACTGAAGGCCGGTGGGGCATTAAAGTTCTCGAGTGGAGACCACGCACCGGCAAGCGCAGCGTAGGACATCCACTCACAAGGCGGACAAATGACCTGATGAAGGTCGCGGGAAATCGCTGGATGCAGGCCACTTCCCACCGGTTACGCTAGAATTCTATGGGGGCCTTTGTTCAGTAGTGGACGTCTTGTGGATAATATGACGATGGTGATTATTTTTGTTCTGTTAACCTAGGACACAGTTCTAGAATCTAGCTTTCTAAACTGAAAGAAATGGTCAGGAGACTAACAAAAAGTTGTTACTTATGATACAAAAAATTACATCCGAAGTCGTAGTCTTAATTAAATTTCCGAATAGTAAACCTACATTATGTAAAGTTGAGACATAGTCTATCTCTGCTGTCATCATCATAGCACGCTGCTGATCATAGACTGCCTCCTTAAATATCCAAAGGGACCGGTGGCGGAAGCGCCTTCATCCAGTGATCTCCTTTTTGCATTCCCTTCAGATACACACTGTAAAATCATTGACTTATCTAGTTTTTTTGAAAATAGATTGCCACATCTTTGAGTTCGAACCATTCTCTGTCTTTGTGTGGCGTTACTGTGATTAGGAGCCACTGCGATGGGGCTAACAACCCCGTCCGCTTAATTACCATGCCTTTCTAGTGAAATAAAAAAGTTAGAGTAAAATAGTCGCTGGAACTCTTTGTGGGTCTCTCAAACGAAAGTTTTTTTTTTAACTCGGGCACTAGAGACTCGAAATAAAAGTTTTATAGAATCTTTTTATTCTAGAGCCTTGTGAATTTATTTCACTATTCGTCGAAACGCTTTGAGATTTAAAATGAAATAGTAGTTCCGTTCGTTGGTCTAGCTTTGATGAGTCAACTGACACAATAAGCTCCGGTTGGTTTGAATATTTTTTGTTATGTAATGTTATGTAACTAAGAAGTATTTAATTTAGATATGTAATTTTAATTTAGATTTATGAGTTACGTATTGACAGACCAGTACTTAGCAATTACCTTATTTTAGTATATGTATTGTATATTCTATTTGTTGAGTCAGGACATTTAAAATATGTGTTGTAATAGAGTTTATTGTCACTACTCTCCCTAACCATAAAATCACATGAAGCCATGTAGTTTAAAAATAAACATTACAATGGGCCCATCCTATCACTAAGAGAGGGTAGGGCCACAAATACATGGGATCGACGCGGATTGGTGGATTTGTATCAATCTAGTAGCCACCTGACAGTCAGTGTTTTCATGCCTCCCTGCAGGCCAACGACTAGACTTAACGATTGCAAAATGAAAGGAATCATGAAAACGCTAATAGTGGTCACCCAAACAAGGCATGACCGCGTCTGATATTGCTTGCTTCACTACCGAATGTATATCCCAACAATAAACTTTTGACTTTTTCCAATTTGGACGTTATTTTATCTTAAACAGCCGAACCAAAAAATATTATCTATTAGTACCTACAATAGTTTGGCAGAAGATATTAGATATTCTCGTTATTGTACTCATGCACTCACTCACCAACAAACAAGTATCTGCTGGAAATGGAAGGAAGGAGGTGGTTGAAAAAAGTAAATATCTATTTCCAGCATTGAACAAATCCCTTCGATATGTAAATATAACCTTATAAATATCAATTACCGTCCGTCCGTACCATTCTCTAGAAATCTATGGAAGAGGCCTATGTTGGCTGATGTCATGATGACTGTCCCGTATAAAACTTTAGACAATTTCCCAGGTACAGCTACTTTACTGGAACAGACCACTGTCTAAACATGGACGTGACTGAGGTATTTATGGACAATATCTAAAATTTTGAAACAGCCAAGTTTTAGTTAGAAGGTTAGGAGTTAGAAGTTAAGGAGTTAGAAGTTAAGGAAGGTACATTTAAATATCTTATAAAAACTACAAATTAGGCGGCCTTATCGCTAACAGCGATCTCTTCCAGGCAAACCTATCATCACGGAATTCAATACGAGTAATTAAGTGGGTTACCACAAATAATTTCCTAATTGTTAAGTACATCTGAAAGTTCTGCATATCGAATTCAAAAAGTGTTATCTTATAAACATTAATAAAACATGAAATTGGAAAAAAGAAAGTAAATCGTTGACATACCGATGATTCTCACTAAGCAGTTGGGTTCTTAATTTATAATGCAAACGCCTAAGCACCGAATCTGGTAACAGTCTTTCCGAAATTCTATAACCTTGGCACCTTCAAAAGCAGAGTGAATACTCGTAGGTATTTACAGAGGTCCCTTGTGTCAACTTCGACACTTCATCACTTTCGATCCGATTGCCTGAACTTGGAATCATCCTGGATATTATTATAGCACCAATTAATTAGGATGATTACATAAATCAAATCTATATAAATAAAATTGAGTATCTTGATTAAAGGAGACCATTATAATTCTTATTTTCTTATTTTTAAAATTAAATATTTCTTTAAGCAAAATTTGTTCTAATCAATATTGTAAGATGTCCTCTTTGATATGGGACACGACATGAAGAGAATTTTCCAAATAAAGTACACATTTTAAGAGACGTAAGGAGCACACAAACAGAAGTAAAACAAAACACAATAACGTCTGTAACAAATGAGCTGCCACCTAAATCATGCGTAATAGCAGGCTCTAATTTTACGCAATGATTTATTTGAAACGATAGTAAATAAATTTCTTGGCCATCGACACCATTACTTTAACTATTGTTTAAGTTGGCCGCTAAAAAGTATGGGCTGACATCTACCCAAATCTGTGATTTATACATTACTGTAGGCGTTTCATATATGTAGAGACGTTCATCGTCTACATGATAATTAAATTTAACCTCAGGCGTTAGAAGAAAATACTAGTATTGCTTTGTATTTATGGCCACATAGAATTTCACTTGACATAGACCAGGTGTTAACTTATTTCTGTGTTTGGCAGTAAATAATTTTAACGCTGTATAAAAATATGACAATAACTTTTAATCATTATGATTTGATATCTTCAGACTAAGCTATACCTAATAATTGCTAGCCAATTTATAATATGCTGTAATTTGTAACTATTATTGCCTGCGTCTCGATTGTAAAAGTTAATTGTTTACTTGCAAGCAGTTATAAAACGACTCTTTCGTGTTAGTTCCTAAGTAGAGTTTATTTAATTGTTTTATTTTACTTGCTTGTTTAGTTTTTATTCTATCCAAATTTGCTTTAAGTTTTAATTGAGGAAGTAGATGGAGTAACTAATCTAAATCTTAATGTTGACGATATTAACAACTAATATTGGATTTGCTATAACCTTTCTGCTTTGAGGAAAATTGGAAATGTATGGAACTCCTTTTAACCGAGGAGGTTTCAGGCAAATCTGTGACAAAAATGATTATTTTAGTATTTTACTTCATTTTCACGTAAAGAATGATTAGCGAAGGACTACTTTCTTCGATGCCTTCTACTAATTACATAGATATAATAAATAATGTGAGCGGGACAGCGCTACCCAGTTCGAAACGTTCTTTTGACGTATCGATGACATCGCTCACACCATTCTAACTCCGACCTTTCTCAACGATCCTTGTACCCTGAAATTTAAATATGACGTCATCGATGACATCACTGATGCGCTCTTTGGAACATGTGAATAATTAAGACCCAATCGTGAGCCCTCTCATAGTGCTCACACCTCTCATATTCGATCCAAACCTCCAGCTTTTAAATCTCTTTACAATACGAGATAGATTTTCATTACAATTTTTTTAAATCTCTTTCACTAGCTACCTGCTAATTGATATAGAATGACTAGAAGTCTAATGAAATTTTATAGCTAATCATAAAAATTTTGTAACAGGGTGCTTAATTAATCTTTTGAATTGTCTTTTACTATTATGAGAGACCACACCTGACGCAGTTTTATTAACATCGTCACGACTAGGGGACATCTATAAATTACATATGATTTTAACGGCGTTCTGATGAGTGCCCCCAACGATTATTGGTGTTAACCGACACATAAATACTTCCACAGTTCTCGTTGGCTACAAAAACTCAAAGGGATCTAAAATATCAGTGATATGTTTCCGGATGTACTGCCATTAGTAGGCCACAGTAAATTTTACAAATTAGTTAGTGTATGACAAACTAAAATTAATGGACTTTTGTCAGCCCGAGGCGTTTTTTAATTTCACTGCGTGCGCTAATGATCAAGCAGATGTCAGCACCAAGTATCTGAAAATGAGACGCACATATTTCTATGTTGTTTTTGTTTGGGCATGTATGAGGTCGATGTACTCAAATGTGTCTTCTTGGTTTTTGATAATTTGAACTGAATTAACGGTCATAACTTACAGAAACGAAGGTTGCGAGGTTGATTCCCAACCGTTCTTGGTTTGATAGGCAGTATTTTTTTAATATTTACCTGGCTTGCGTAGTACCGTTCTTGTGAATTTGTTTTGTTTGTCTTTTCTGTATTTGTTTATTTACTATATAGGCTACCTGTGTTCGAAAAAAAATCTAAAGGTTCATAGGTTGTAAGAGATCGCACTTAATGATACGAGCGCGAAATTTTATTTATATCATTATCGTTTTGAAAATTGTAAGCATCTATGTACAAAATTTCATCTCCATCCGTACAGTCATTATTTCATTTCATTTGTAGCATACAAAAAAGTGCATTTTGATTTTATTTATTAGCAGCAATGTAAAGAAAAGAAAATTGAAAGTTTACAGAATTTTGTGAGACTATTAAAACATCCTGTAGAATTAACCAACTGTATTAAAAATTCTATATATTTTGATAAAACATAGGTCGATATGAGAAATATTTTGTCTTCGACCTCGTCTTCAGTCCATGAAATCACTTCAAAAAGGAATTTTTAAATCTCCTAGATCATGCATACTCCATAAGTATACCTACAGCTTTATAAACTATATTAATCGTAATTGTAAACATTTTGTACAATTATTGTAAATACAAGTTTCGATGCAAATATGACGTTGAAATTTATACCTTGGAACCCATTATATAGTATCCACGCCAATACGCAAGGGGCCGCGAACTTTGATTAAAATTTCATAACGGCAAGCTTAACTAAAGCATAGGTAGAGGTACCAACCTACTGTAAATTTTGGCAGTATCCTAAATATTTAATGAGTGGAACGTTTGTTAATGAAACAAATGTATTTATAAATTTTTGGTTTATATTATTGAGTTTGAAGCTTTATGATTTTTATATCGCAACGTAGAAGAAGGAACTTGGGTTTCGTACTTGCCTCCACTTAGAAGGGGGCTCTTTGTTCTTTGATAAATAATTTGCAATGTCAAGTACATTTTATAAGTGTCTCGACTATTACTCATTATCTTGTAAACTTATTAACCTACTTGCCTATGATAGTTTTTCCTTTTAACTTCATCATATATACTACTGCCGTGAATTTTCTCACGTATCCGAAATCAAGGCGGAATGTAGAGAAGTGTGGAAAGGACTCCACCGACAAGAGCATAGCTCTTCAATACATGAGGGAGAAATACAAAACCAACCGCTTAGCTTTTAGAGGGGGGGGGGGGCACTGGACTCTAAGAAAAAATTTCATTTTAAAGCTTAATATTTCTTAAACGGATCCCTAAATTGAAAAAATGTTCAAGATAACCTGTAATATTTGTGAAAGACCTATCCTACGACACCCCACATGATAAGGTACAAAAATAATTAAATAAACAATTAGATTACATTCTAAGGATGATGCAGATACGTAACAGTGGCTGGACGTGAGCTGAGAATGATGATGATCTCATCATTCCATGTATATCGCAGTATACAGGCGACTGATTGTCAATGAGAACCGGGATTTACCGGATTCAGAAGTGGGTATCCTGTTCCATCTCAGACGACTTGAGTTGGAAGGAAGTACCTACCTGTTTTGGAAGATAACACACATAACATTGATGGCAGCGGCATCATTGTTACGTGAGCTCCCAAAAATCTGTTATTTGTTATGTGTGTTGAACGACACAAATATGCTATAAATTTTTTTGCGGTGGGTCTATTACCGGTGGTAAACCGATGTCGTTATAGTAAATAGCACTGTCACTGTTACTCGCATTAGAATCGAGCCGCGTTACCGATAGATTCCGATAACAGAGATAGTTTGCGTAAGCTCATAGTCTAGAGCGCGTAGGCCGTGTGGCGAAGAAAATAACTCCGTCGTGCATTCATTCGGTGCTAACACCTCAATTATTTATCCACTAAAATCAGAGGCCTACCGGTATGTTTTTAATGCCTTACACAAAAATAGGAGTTTCTATGTGTTTGAAGCCTGTGTCTGTCTGTGGCATTTAGGAAACGGTTTTTTTTTTTCGAAAATTGTTTGTGCGAAGGGATTTAGTTACGTATGATGAAAATCGGTTAAGCCGATTCGAAGGTATGTAGCTTTTAACACAGTTGTTTTGTTTATTTGTATGAAATCTTTGCGTCCAAAAGTGACCCCTAAAATTGAAATTTCGTTTTTATCCATATCTAAGTAAGTAATAGTTGTACTATACTAAATATCATTTCAATTATAAATTCCATTATTCAATTCAATTAAAATAAATTAATTTTTCAATAAATATAAGATTTGTAGTTTCTATAAGATATTTTAATGTACCGTCCTTATTTAAACAATAAAGCGTATTTGATTGATTGAAATATCAATTGTCTACGTCAAATAAAATTTTAAATGAGGGACAGACATATTTAGGTATGCGATAAGTATTCTATTTTACCATTTTTAAACCATGCCATTGCCATAGACTAAACACACAACTCTTCATCCTTTACTCGAGAAAATTCAGAAAACTTTATAACCCAAAAACTAAACTGTATGCGGTTTTTAAATCAACCACACAAATAGATGAGTAGATACACATATACCTACATGAGTTAAAAACGTTTCATGTATCTGTCTGATAATTATTTATAGTAACTAATGATTAGACTAACTAGAAATGCCGTGAAAATCATAGGTCATATTACGATTTGGATAAGCAAAACGACTTATATTCTCCAGGGACAGCCACAAACTATAACTCATCCAACTATCGCCGTCAAGCCACCGAGAAAGCTATATATCAAGTTTGATAGTCAATTATTGGCACTCGGTACTAGAAACCGCTGTCTCTGCGTTATCTAAACCATATACCCTTGCCTTCGGGGATAGGCCTTCAGTAATACGCTATTCATAAGCCGATCTAGAAGCCAAATACTACCGGAACGGATTCAAATGGTGTTTCGATTCACAGTATAGTAGGGTTTAGGAATGTAAATATCGAGATTACATGTGACATTCTGAAATTTGTAAAGCGAAGCGTCCTAGGACAAATAGGGGTAAGGAAAATAAAGTTGTATTTTTGCGTGATACACTCAGATTTGATAATAATAAATATCTTTGCACATACACATAGCGCCATCTAGTTCCACACTAAGCAACTAGGCTTGTATTATGGATACCAGATGGTTGAGAAACTACACAAATACATTGTTTTTTTGTAAATAAATGATAAACATCCATAACTCGGGAACACATGTCTGTATTCATCATACAAACTTATGCCCCTAGCGGGATTCGAACCCGCGACCTTTTGGTATAGCAGTCAGAATTTTTAACCACTACACCAAACAGGTCGTCGGTTAAAATGTAAGAAACCGTCATGGTAAATGAAGTTAGAATCTACATAAAAGAGTATATAGTAACTGCATTATGAGATAGGAGTACCTATCCTATTACATGAAACTGTTTTGTGTACTACTTTTATCTCACTCGGTCCCAATTTCACTGTGTTTATTTTCAAATTTCATGTAATAATAATAATGGGTCAAATAAACGATTCTTATTCTTATTTTAATGGACAGAATTAAGAAATCTTATTGTAATCGATCATGTGTTACCAGTGATGAGTTCTGCCACTGAAACGTGGTTACTCATTATGGGCCTCATACGCTAAAGTCACGCAACGAGCATAGCGAGAGGACGATGCACGGTGTTTCACTACGTGATCGAATCAAGAATGAAGAAATAGGCGAATGGAAGTCACTGACATAGCCCAGCAGATTTGTAACATGAAGTGGCAGTGGCCATATAGCTGAGAGAACTGATGGCCAGCATTAAAGTTCGCGAGTGGAGATCACGCACCGGCAAGCGCAACGTACAACGTCCATTCACAGGGTGGAAGTCGCTGGGTACACGCCGCTTCCAACCGGTCGCTATGCAATATTATGGAGGCCTATGTTCAGCAGCGGGTGTCCTGTGGTTGATATGATGACAACTTTTGAGTATGTTGCTCGTCCTTCTCTATTAATCACATTAAGGGAGTGGAAAATTTTATAACTACATTTTTGGTTAATATGGAGATTTCGAATGTTCATTTGGCATAAATACAATAAAGAACTAGCTTTCCACCCTCGGTTTCGCTTGCGTGGAATTAGTTTATCGTGGATTCGATCTCCTCCTTTTTGGAAATCGATTCAAAAGTGCCTATTATCCTCCAGGTCCCAGGTTACTATACTCAAAGTCAAAAATGCTTTATTTTGTAGGTACACAGCGTATATACACTTAAAATAGTCACATTTTATATTTTTAAAGGTACTGCTTGTTCAAAAGGCAATTTTCCCCTGAGAAGAACAAGCAAGAAACTCGAGGTTATTGCTCTTTTTAAAAACAGGTTTTTATATTATATTACGATCGGTTTAGCAGTTTAGTACAGACAGATAGACAGACATATTTTCGCATATATACAGCAGCGGACGTCCTCTGGTTGATATGATGATGATGGAATAAGTTCGTTAATTTGTAAATTTGGATGGATTTAAGTGAATTAATTCCAAGAAAATCATCTTATTGAAATTCGAATCGGGTAAAAAAATGTTTCTTCCACAAATTAATTAATGTTGTACCTATATATTTAGATTAGAGAGAACTTTATAGTATCCGATATAAAAATATTTTAACAGTTATATCGTGGCCCACAGGATAGCGTTGAGATTTATTATCTGAGGGATACTAAAGTGACATCCAACTCTAATGTTGGGAAACTCGAAATGAACCCTCCATAATTACGGTCTCGGCGCAGCTATTCACCGAGCACCGAAAATTCTCATGCCCGACACAGTTTGAATTCCTTACGAACTTCGGATTGAATTAACGACACTAAAAAGTGCACGGTGTCACGGAATTCTATGAAATTAACGTTATCCCTAATCTATTGTGTTACCGTATACATTTGAACCGAACAACATTCTTCGAACTGATTCAAATTTAGATCGCTAGTAAACCAAAGTTTTAACATTTTGACAACAAATTCGACTGGAGATGTAAGCCGGTTGTAAATGCATAAATAGATTTTGTGATGCCCAAAATAGAATTGTGAACCAACAAATGCTTTCGAATACTTCTCTATTGGACTACCAAATATTTTTCGAGTGCATCGGTGCATGTGATTAAGGGATGGGACATTATCTGTGCCTTTTGTCCCCGTCTGTCCTTGCTTTGCGGTCTGTGGTTGTAGTTCTCTTCATTTATAAATTGATAGACGTCCTTATTTCGTTCGAATTAAGACGTGTTTTGAAATACTACAAACCGATGTTATAATTTTGTATTGAGTTACGCAAACTCAATACCGTTGGCTAGACGAAAGCTGATCTCTGCTGGTGACATCTCCTTCGTAAAGGATTATCGAATGACAATGTGCATTTTTTCCAAACGTGTGCTCATACGACCATATTCAAAAGGAACTGAAGCTTTTAACTACGATGCTATTAAATTGCGTATGCGTCTTTTGTCACGCCATATGGTATTTTCCAGCAGATGGCTCTTTGAATAAGTAAACTAATATTTTAAAGTACTTAGTAGGTACCTACTCCAGTAGACATTCAATGAGCTTTAATCTGACATCTACCCTTTGAAGAACTTTTCCTTTATTTATATTGACATTGTTGAACTAGATCACAAGGTACTAATAAATACATTACTGTTTTTAACCCCGACGAAAAACGACGGGTGTTACGTGTTTAGCTTTGTGTGAGTTGTCCAGTCTTTGTCCGGATGTATCTCAGTAATGCGTGGTCCGATTTGATTGCTGTTTTTTTTTATATTTAAAGAGAGAAATAAGGTTACTGGTTACTAGCTATCTTCGAAGAAAATCGATTAAGCTGTTTTGAAGACATGTAGCTTTTAACACAATTGTTTGGTGTATTTGGACGATATCAGTCTTGGAATGTTTTCAAAATTTTCCATTTATAGTTGTTATAATTCTTAAATATAAAAACGAGTTAATAGCTGTTGAACTATAATTCAGTATATCTATGAAACGGTTTTGCCTTCCTCTCTTCAAACCTATATCGCAGTAGATCTAACTTACTATATGTCAAGTTCGCACTATGTGTAGTACAACGCGACTTAGTCCGTCTACGCATAAGGTACATCAGTTTTAAAGGTTAATGAAGACTATAAATATAATGAATACACTTTTTAGTAGAAGAAGTGGAGGAGGTACCTAAGGAGTTGTGAATGAAGTTTAATACCGTTAAGTGCCACTTACAGCAGATAGTTAACAATAGAAATAACATAATATTTACATAATTACAAAAAATGTATCGCGTCCAGCTCTCCCACCTGGGGCATTGTCCCCAACACACTGGCTGCATTGCCCCGCTGAATAGCTAGGCTTAATCTTTGAGCGAAAAAAGAGCCCGCCCTTATATCACCTGATGCCGCAATTAGCTTATCAGACACCGCCTTTACTAATTTTTTGGTGTCTGAAGACCAGGGGCCCAGAGTCTCAAAGGCAAGTGCCGCAAACTCATAATTAGCAGATAGAAATGCGTATTTGCGGCACTTTGCTATCTGGGCAAGATCGGCAGCAGCACCAGGCTTGCGGGCAGAGCTCTGCACGTAAGACGGGGCCAAGGTGTCAACACATGTGGCATCCCATACCAGAGAGCGGCCGAGTCGCCAAGGCACCAGAGTGCAACCGTCAGGTCTCTTGCCATCCACAGATGACATTCCCGAGGGTTCCAGTGTTGAGGGAACTGAGGCAGAAGCAAGAGACCGACGAATGAGGTCATTGAGGGTACAGTGCCTAAATACACGACCGGCACTTCTGGAGCACGAAAGGCCATGACGACCAAGATTGTCCACTTGCTGGCCACAAATGCAACGATGCGTTGAACAAACATTGGCCCCGAGCCTAAGGCAAACAGCAATACGTAGTGAACTGGGGTCCAATACCGTCCCTAAATTGACAGAAGGTAACGCGTGCAACCAATGCCCGGATTCCTTCTCGGAGACTGCCAACAATCTAGCAATTTCCGAGGGGTTTGGACAATGCTGGATTAGGGCAGAATGCTTAGACTTAATAGAAACTGAATCCCAAGCACTCTGAAAACCCTTTTCAATAGGCATACTCCCATGAGGATTAGCAACACACCAAGCTGACTCCGCCTCCAGCAAGCCCGACACCCGCAAGTCAGCAAGATTAGAAACGTTGAGAATCTTGCTGATGAGGGTAGAAGTGCTGTGGATGGAGGAGATAAAGCCCGGCAGTGCCAAATCTGAAATTGTTCGAATGCCCAAACCTCCGTATTTTACAGGAAGAACCGCCTGGGCCCATGACGATGAAGTTAACTGTACATTTAAAATTTTGCATACTGATTCCTTCAAAACACAATCAATGTCAAGCATTATATCATTAAATTTCCAAACGGGGCTACAGCGGATCAAGTACAAGAATTTAGAAGAAAAGAGACATAAACGAAGAACAAATATTGCCATATGGGGTTTTATTTCAAAAAGAAGTTTCGAAGTGTTGTGAAAATTATTTAATTTTGAATTTAGGACGGAGGGAACAGCGTCATCAAAAATAGGTGCTCCCAGCAAAGTGAGCGTGTCACGTGTGAGAACTGAAATATTAGGAGTAAGGATATTGAAACGGTTGATTATATCTGTTTTATCCTGAGAGTAAATTGAATCGGAAATATAGATCTCACACTTATTAAAATTTAATGTCAAACCTATTTCCGAAAAACGACGAATTATGTTTTCAAGGTCGCTGAGAACACTTGAAGCTTTGCCTGCAAGAGAACCATCATCTAAATACCAAAGGTTAAAAGAGGAAGTTAAACTGGAAATGATAGGATTGATGGCTAAACTGAAAATAGCGGGCCCAAGCGGATCCCCTTGTTGGCAGCCTACGCAGGATGAAATTTCATTATCGCCAAACATCAATTTTGAAGGTGTACCATAACATTGCCACAAATATTTATAAATTTCTGGTATTTCTTTTAGAATTTCTCTTAGGAGGGTACCCCTGTCAACCGAATTGAAAGCATTTTTGACGTCAATTTTAATAAACACATCATAATTTTGATTGGCCAAATAGGTCCTGGCTGAGTGTACAGCAGCCTCACAGCCGCCTCTGACGCCAAAGCCTAGCTGTTTCGGGTTGAAATTTTCCGACAATCGCGTGTTGAATTCCCGACAGCACAGCTTTGAAGCCAAACGACGTAAAGTACTGCCCACGGCGATGGGCCGAATACCCCCGTCTTTTTTCTTAAGGGCGACCAGATTTGCACCATATAAAATTGGGGTGACATCAGCACATACTTTCCCTGCAAGCATAAAATTTATTAAGCAAGTCAATTCCTTAACCAAAGCGACTCCAGCGTCACCCACACGAGGCCCGGTTAAGTCTTTCAGATGCTGTGGACTAATGCCGTCTAAACCACCCGCTGAGCCATTGGGAAATGAGTGGATTCCAGCCAAAAGGGCTTCAGCAGATATTTGCAATGGCTGAAGCGAATTACTAGGTGGGTCGGGGAGTATTGTTGATGTAGAAGGGACGGGGTGTTTATCGCCGAGAGCTGCCAGTACCTCAGGGGAGTGCATAGCTAAGGTATCATTGGAGAAAAGAAGTTTCGCAGCACCTTTGATATTGCCATCTGAAATTTTATTTTCTATAATTCTGATTTTTTGTTTGGTACTACTGGAATTATTTAAAGTAAGAGAATCGTCACAAGGAAGGTGTGGGTGTAGAATATTGTTTTTAATAATAGAAGTTAAGTTTCGATCAGTTTTGACTGTCGGAATATGAAGGTTCCTAAAAACAAATGTAAATAATTCTTCCCAAACATCCCGAGAATTTGCAGAATATACCTTTGATATGCACTCAGCCAGGCTACGGGCAACAGTCGCACGCGCTCCTTTTGGAATCCTCTTCGGAACTTTAGTACAAGATTTCAGGTGAGAGAGCTTTCTCGACAAGGATGTGATGCTGGAGGATGCTCCTACTGCAGAGGTAGAGCAACAAGCAACTTTATCGGCTGTTTTTGACGAAATCTGATCTATACGTGGAATATGAACTCTGCTTTTATGGATAGAAAGGCCGCGATGGCCCTTATATAATTTGCTGTCGGCACAAATGGAGCACTCCAGCAGCACATCCTGAGAACCAGTCCTTGATAAGGACATCAAAAAAGCTACGATATATAATATTAAAAAAGCTTAAAATAAACAACAACTAAAAACACAACAGAAAAAATCACAATAAAAATTGTCAATCTCCATCATTTTTGACACGACAACAAAATGATGATGCGCGCGCAGTTATTTCTCAGCTAAAAATTGCTGACAATCCATCGTTTCCATAGTGAAAATCCTGCCGGTCGTCTTGGATACCACCACGGGCGACTTGTCAAAGCAACTGACACACCGAACTGCTGATTATTGTTGGTAAACAAAACCGTTTGTTTATTAATAACAGAGAGTCTTTCTACTCCTCTCCATAGTATGATGAGTCCGGCTAGTAATGACTTATTTCTATTAACTTTAAACACCATAAACTGCTTTTGCAATATTATTAAATAAATTATTAGTTTGCGAAGTGACAGTTATATGCGAGAGGTCTTATCTTACAGCTGTTTCATATAGTGCCACTTTGTCTATTTCAATCAGTTTCCTCTACCTGAATACCGAGAATAATTTTCTATGAAAGGGTTAATATAAAAGTCCTAGATAATTGGACTTATCCCCTTGACATCTATTTATATTACAGAAATTATGAAATGTACACAACGAGACTAGCTTTCCGCCAGCGATTTCGTCCGCATGGTTTTTAAAATAAGTATAGAGAGGTAATTTTATACGTATCACAAAAAGCAGTGTTTGTTTTTACGAGTATTACCTTTAAGTTTATAATTAAAACTACCTCAATTTTATTTCTGGTAAATTAATAACATTGTTATGGATGAGTGACGTCATCTGATATATCTATTGCTATACTTACAAGGAGATCGCAACAACTCATTTATAAAACTAATTTTTTTACCGAAAATAAATAAATTTGATTTTTAATTTGATTTGTTCGTGGTAAAATGTAGTCTATGTCATTCAAGAATAGTATAGAATCAGATGTATAGTTCCAGAGATTCCCATGATAAGAGAGAGTTCGGAGAGAGAGATAAATAATGTTTTCTCTTTACATATTACTGTAGATAATAGTTATTTCAAAGCATCAGTGTCACATATCCTGTGAGATAACTAGCTGTTGCTCGCGACTTCGATCGCCTGGAACATTTAACCAACGTCGGTTCAGAACAAAAAAAATCACTTATGTTAATCCAGGTCGTAATCTGTTTACCAACTAAATTTCATCCAAATTCGTCCAGCCCTTTATGCATGGAGAGGTAACAAACACAGACATACACATCAAAATTTCACATTTGTAATACTAGTCGAATTGGATTTCTATTTGGTATATTTGAAGCCATATTTATTTATCTCATTTTATACAACAACATATTTTATGTAATAGAGTTATGCTCAAAATTTTAGTTATCTATTTGAAAATTACAGATTAATTTAACAAACCGTAGCCATGTTCTAAAATTCGCAATTCGGCATTGTATTTACAACTGTGAGAAAGGGCTGCATGAAAACCGAAATGTTCCAAATAATGTTATCTTGTATCCCTTTTAGCGATAAACTAAGTTAATTATGAAACTAATTCCATTATCCCATCCTCTCTTGTCGTAACTTGAATAATCGTCCCCAAAACAATGGTATAAAATGTTGAAGTGATTGTGAAATAAAATACTATTTGTCCCAGATATGTGTCGGTTTAGATTGAGCTGTATTGTTAATTTAGACATAGATACGTTAGTACTATATTAATTTTGTGCATAGATGAGATACAATTTCTTTAGAGAAGTTTTTTTATGCACATTGCTTTGCACTTGACATCAATCAGACTTAATGTCCCGGAAACCACATCTTATATGGGGAACTGGCTATCGTATCTCTGACAACCGGACCACGACAATGCTATTAACATTGCTGCTTGGCAGCATATTTAGATAAGATGGTGATACCTAGCCAGGCGGACATTTAAAATGCCCTACCACAACCAAACCGAGTACTAAACATGTACCCCTCAAACCAGTAGCAACCTCCGATTTCATTATACATTCTTACTTCCAGTTTTTGAAGTCCCGAAAACGGGGCGTGATATAATTTTTAAAGCATAACCTATAACAGACTTAAGTTTGCGTGGGTGTGCCCTTTGTGGCATTGTAGTGCCGAAACGGCTGAACCTCATTGAAAACGGGCTTTGATTTCCAATACCGGGTAATTGTGAGATGTTTTTTAGCCAGGTTTGATGGAAATAGTTTCAGTCGTTTCGAAGATCTTTAGCTTTAAAGATAGTTGGTTTGTTAATCGACAATACAATCCTTGTTTCTTAGAGGATTTCTAAATTTTCACTTTTTATTTATTTAATTATGAAGCCCTCAGGTGTGTAACCAATTGAAGTCACCAATATATAGGTATAGGGTGAGATAAATTTGATCATCATCATCAGCCAATACAATTCCTGGATATAATAAGCAACTTTCACGGCGGGATTGGAATCACTTTTGACGACCTGTTTGGTGTAGTGGTTATAAACTCTGACTGCTACACTAAAAGGTCGCGGGTTCGAATCCTGCTAGGGGAATATGTATGTATGATGAATACAGACATGTGTTCCCGAGTTATGGATGTTTTTCATTTATATATGTGGTTATTTACAAAAAAATGTATTTGTGTAATTTATCAACCATCGGGTATCCATAATACAAGCCCCAAGCTTAGTGTGGAATTAATTGGCGCTGTGTGTATGTGCAAAGATATTATTATCATTACTTTTCATGAGAGGAGTTATCCTAATCATCACGCTAGGCAGGAAACTGGTGATCCCAGATATTTTTGGGAGCCTCGCACCTCGCGAGTCAAGTCGCAAGTCAGAACAAAAATCTTGTTTTGTTTTTTGATTAAAAGTATGTTTAAGATGGAAGTTAATCCGAAGTTACTCAAATTTAAAATTCCACGACATTCCGAATTTTATAAAATAAGAATAAATGTGTGTGTTCCAAATTAGATGAAGCCTGTTTTATACTAGACAACGGATAAACATACACAAATAAATAAAATAAATAAATATTTCGGTCACATACACCAATCATTTAGTCCCAAACTAACCAAAGCTTGTACTATGGATACTAAACAACTGATAAACATATACAAATTAAACACATCACACAAACATTTACCCCTCGCGGGATTTGAACCCGCAACCGTTGGTTTCGCTGACAGGGTCACTATATATACTACACGCATCGGTCGTCTGGTATGTATATGCACATCCATGATTCACGAATAGGATACAAACCCGCAAACATTCGTTTCGAATGCATGATAGTTCTTAGTAATTCACTACACCAATCGTTCATCAAAATCCTATTACTTAAATGTTTGACTTTATATAGGTCAGCCTCTAATTCCAAACTTCCACAGGTTTATTTATAAGTTAGAATTAGAATATTAAATGGTATATAGGACAGGTTAGTTCAACCTTCGAAGTTAGTGAGCCCTTCATAAAGACGAGCATGTCATTCGATAGAAACACGAACCACACTAGTCGTAAACGACTCGTGAAAGCAAGTTTCCCCATTATTTCTACGCTGACCCATCTCTCGATTTGATAAGGGTGCGAACGCCAAAAGTAACCGATGTTGATTTCGTTTTGATTTGTCCGCAAGGCGATAATAGCAGTTTCATGAGTTGATGAGTTAGTATCTCCCGGACTGGATGTAGGCGGATATAACTGGATATTAGGATAAAATGTGGGAACATCCAGCAACGTGTGCCAGTAATGGGAAGAGAATGGTGTGACGAATCGTGGCTTACGAGAGAATGTTATTTACGATTGCCTAGGCTTTGAATTCCAATAAGTTTTTTGTGCATTGGATTTCATGTGATATTTTTAACCCCAGACAAAAACGACGGGTTTTACGTGTTTGGCGGTGTTGTGTTTGTGTGTCCCTGTCCAGTTCTTGGAGTAGATGATCTCTGTACGAAATTTGAGTGAGGTTTTTTTATATTAAAAGACTAAATGAAGGGACTGGTGGATAGCCGTATTTGATAACACTGTTGTTTGATGTATTGGATATCTGTAGATAAATAGTTCTGCTGAGTATCGAACCCTGCTATTGCGTGGCAGTTATTTGATATCTATAAAATTTGTAACATACACAAACAGCTTGTGATTGCCACTACTGGACATAAGCCTCTCCCATGAAGCGATTTGAGTTGCCATCCCTTGGGAGAATTAGCCCTAATCGCCACGCTGGGCATACGGGTTGCTTACACTGGTGTAATATGATGTTATATGCTCACGAAACACATGTAATAAATATTAAATATTTTGGACACTTATACCAATCATCTAGTCTCAAACTAAGCAAAACTTGTACTATGGATACTATGTAACGGATAAACATACATAAATATTTATATAAACATCCATGACTCGGGAATTAATGTTCGTATTCATCACACAAACATTTACCACCCGCAACCGTTGGTTTCGCTGATGGGTCACTATCCACTACAGCAATCGGTCGTCTGTCTGACATATATAAAAATATCTAAAATTACTAGTCCTACACTGGGCAATATACCTATGGTACAGATACTACATAACAGATAATTATAAATAATTGTACGTTCTACTCTTACCATCTTTCTGTAACTGTATTTTCTTTTGTGTTGTGCAATAAATAGAGTGTATTATTGTATTGTATGCAATCATATCTCTAGAATGTTCATATTCATCATATAAACAGTCATCCCAAGCGAGATTCAAACTCGCAACCTTTGATATCGAAAACAGGATCATTAGCTACTTGACCAATCGGCAGTCACCATAATATTTAATTTCACGGTAATGGTAACTTATGTTACTATGTTCAAATGTTTTGTTGATAAAATTATTAATGGAGATGGAAATTCTGGTAGAAAGTTAAAATAGTAGAGTCGTAATAATAAATATAATCCGTCTAATAATCAGATTACAGGAATCAGATTACAGGAATCAGATTACAGAAATCAGATTACACGAATGGAATAATGCCGAAGCGAAATTTTAGTTTAAAAGAAATCTTTAAATTTACCAATATAAAATAAAAGCAATACGATCATGTCTTAATTTACATCCCCGGTACAGAAATTAATGTCAAAGTAGGTTTTAACTAACCAGTGAACATGTTACTAAAGTGGGACTACCTAACTTACAGAGTGACTTTCAGTTTTCAACATGTTTGCATATTGACTAAGTTAACGTTAGAAGCCAACTTTGACTTCAACGACCTGATGGGTACATCAGGGGAGTGGGACTGTTTCTAAGCACTCCACGACATTAATTATTCCATGACTTTTAATGAGTTACTTCAACAAGAACTTTTAGGAAAAATGTTGATATAAATAATCTGACTTTTGAATATCTAATGGACGTTTTGAATATTTCGTAATATTGAATAGGTTTTCATTAAATTTCTTGCATATACTTACAAGGCCCACAGACGTGTATTCTATCTCAATTCCATTACAATATCAAAATAAAGGAAATAAAAATGAAACAAAAAGAAATAAAATTTTGAAAATTTGTGTATTTCATGTCGTTTTTTGATAATATTTTCCTTTGCATATTTACAAGATTATATACAAAAATCATAATTATTTACAGTCTCTGCTGACGACAGCGTTTATAACAAGTTACGTATAATATAAATGCATCTGTACATAAAATAAGTTTTAAACTTTGGCATTATAATAATTTAAGCGAACCAAATTAAATTTATAGTCATATAACTACTATTTTTGTACAAAAAATGAAATTATTAAAATAATTTACAACAGCCTACAGTGATCCACGTAAAATTACTATCGCAGAATTTAGGAAAATAAACCCACAGAACTTAAAACAAAACTAGCATCCTAAATAATCATATACAAAATAAATGCAGGGAAACTTAACGACTATAAACCTTACACTAGACAATAAATACAATATGGAACAACTTAAAAATAATTATCACGTTTTGTTGGACTAATACGCTTAAGCGTTGCAAGTATGGTTAAAGTTTACCTGCGTTGGAGCATACGCTACGCCCAAAGCTGCGCGTGCGGTGGCATGCGGTGTGGGTGCGGGTCGCGCGCATGAACGCCGGCCGGGAGGGCCAGGCCGTCGCCCAGCAGGGGGGGGAGCTTGCCCGGCGGCGGAGGAGGGGGCGGCGCCGGCGCCCGCCCGGCCCCCACAGGTGACACCGAAGCATAAATATTCACAGTTGAACGATGATATTGACACTTCCTCAAGTCCGGCATCGCAAACCTTAACTTTTGCCAAAACTGTCTATCCCCCCACTCTATACACGTGTTCGCCTTCAAACACAACCTCAACTCCGGGTCGATATCTCTATTCGGTAGTTCGCCTAGTAATATTATTATCAGTCTTCTTCGTCTCTCTTTCAGTACTTCGTGTAGTGCCGTCTTGAATTCAAAACGACACCATTCGTTGTTGATAAAATTCTTAGATAGCACTATAATCGTTCTTTTTGACGACTCCACTGCCTCTATTATTGTATCAGCCACGTACGCTGATGCGTTAAAATCACGATAATGTAGGCAGAGCCGGAAACTAGGGTCGGTGGATTCTAGGCCGGGCGCTAGCATTTGTGCGACGAATGCCTCATCTTTCACGCTATAACTGATGTAGGCGTCAAAGAGGCGATCTTTGTCTGCTTCATCATCGAAAGCTGTGCTCTTGTAACACATTCTAAATCCACAATGATAGTAAATCCAAACTCGGAGCTCACGCCGCCAATAAAACACACCGCATAATAGTGCAGAGCTAATAACGAACACGCATAGAGATATGAGTAGTAATGGAAGGTAATCGTTTATGACTTGATTTTCTATTATAGAGGAACTACCACCGACATGACTCGTGCATATAGTAGAGTTGAAATCGGCCATGAGAGGTCCCACTGCGTTTGTAACGTTGTCAAATACGCAGGTGATCTTATCGGCATCTTCGACTTTGCCGAGATTATTTTTAAACCAATTTCGGAATTTGTGCATGTATTGACAATCGCACGACCACGGGTTCCGAGAAAGACTTATCTCTACCAAATATGGATTCATCGTGAATTGCCACACCGCAAAGCCGTAAATGTTATTCCCTTCCAAACGTAGCACTTCTAAATGCCTCAACTCTATGAAGGTTCGATTATCGATATAGTATATTTTATTGTCTTGTAGATGTAACTCACGTAAACTTTCTAGAGGCGACAGTTCAAAACCGAGCAGCTCTTTTATATTGTTCTTTTCTAAATGCAAAACTGTTAAGCGTTTTAGTCCACTAAATGTATTATTATACAAAGCGTCAATATTAGAGTTATTCGCGTACAATATTTTTAGATTTTTACGTCCAATAAAAGCATGACTTGTTAAACCACCAAAATTGTTACCGTCTAAATATAGTTCAGTAGCGTCCATAGGTATAGTGTTAGGTATTTCAGAATACCCCGCAGCGGAACAGTCCACAATGTTTGCCGACCACGGTTGGTCATGATAGCACGTACAGTTTGATGGGCACGTCATTTCACAATCACAAGCGTCAAAATCACAACAATGGCACAACGTAAAACAATGGGTTTTATATGTACACAAAAACTGAGATGATTCCGCCTCTATAAGGGGAATATAAGTCCTTTCACGATTGTATAACAACTTGCAGTATATACTCTCTAAGTCCATCACCCTAGGGTGCTGCCTAAGGTGATCAAGTTTATTGATACGTTGGAGCCACTCCATAGTACAGTCGCACTGAAAGGGATTTCCGCCAATATAAAATTCGGGCAGGGGTCGGCCGGGATCGACTGGAGTCAGACGTAGCGCATTGAGATCCATACTAGTTATCTGATTTGCATACAAATCGACTCTCGTTAAATTGGTTTTTCCAACAAAAGTTTGGGCTTCAACTTGTGTAATTTGATTATCATTCAGGAACAGAAGTTCGACACTGCTGGGGATTGAATAAGTAGATATTTTTGTCATTTTGTTGAAACTCGAATCTAAGGTTTGTAGTCGCAGTTCTTTATCCAAGCGGTAGTTATTTCCCAATTCTTTGATGTTGTTGCTATGAAGATCCAACCATTGAAGTCCCGGTGGAATAACGGCGTAATCAAACCATTCTATTTGGTTATCTGACACGTTCAACCACAACAGAGAAGGAATATTTACAAATAGTCCCTGAATATCCGTAAGTTGGTTAGCATCGAGTCTAATGGCTTGTAAATTTGTTAACGTTTCAAACGCATTCATATCCACGTGTCTTAGTTTGTTGCGCGCTAGGTTCAAAATTTGCAAGGACGGTAAATCTGAAAACACATCTTTGCTTATGTTTTCTATTTTGTTTCCGATAAGACGCAAGCCATAAACGTTATGCAAACCTACAAACCCGGGTTCCTCCAATGAAGTTATCTGATTTTCACCCAGGTCAAGAGTTCTTAGTAATCTCATATTTCTTAGCGCTATGGGTACTTTCTTTAGACGATTTCCATTTAAATTCAAATCTTGCAGTGAGGACGTATTTCTAAATGCTTCAGAGTGAAGTTCCTCAAGGTGATTGTTATCTATAGATAGTAGAGATAATACGTAGAGTCCGTTTAAGGCATATGCATCGATGTGAGATATTTTATTATACGACAAAATAAGGGTATGTAAGTTGTTCATTGGAGCAAATGTATCTGCTGCTATGTTCTCCAGCATGTTATGTTGAACATTCAATATTTGTAGTGTATATAAGTCTTTGAAAATTTTTGGATCTAATTTAGTCAACCGATTGTTTGATAAATTTAATAATACCATTCGTATAAGACCGGTGAACGTATTTTCATTAATCCAAGTGCTTGTCAAATGATTATTAGATAAATCTAATGCCAGTAACTGATCTAAGTTAGCGAAAAGGCTGGGCGAAAGCACACTAATGGAATTGTTTTGTAAATAAATCTCTTTGATCACAGGTCTGCAATCTTTGAATAGATCTTGTGGAAGAGCGACGATTTTGTTGTTAGACAGATCAATTATCTGTAGTTGTTTAAGTCCAGAAAGAGCTTTGTCGGCAACCATTGATAGTTCGTTGTCATGGATATGAAGTTCTTTTAGCCTTCGGAGTGCCATAAAACCATTTTCCGGCATCAATACAAAGTGATTGCTTGACGCATCCAGCACTTCTATATCCAGTGAGCATGAAGAATGTGGCAGTGATGGCACTGAAGGTGCCGGTTCATCTTGTTCACTTATCAAGGCTTGATGCATAGCCCTCTCTCTGAAACCCAAATCACTCACATCCTGAAGGCGGTTCGAAGATACGTTCAAGTACACTAAATTTGTTAGCGGGCAAAACAAGTTTTCGGGAAACGACCAAATGTTGTTAAAACTGAGGTCTAACTTTTCCAACTGGCGTACTGCCGTAAAGCTTTCTGATGCTATCTCTAAACTCATAGCAGCCCATTCCGTGTTTTTCGTTCGGATCGTCAAGTTTCGGAGGTCTCTCAATCCGGAGAGTACCCCAGGCGGCCATCTTCCGATTTTACAGTTATCCAAAACAAGTTCACGCAATTTCACCAAATGTGCAAAGCTTCGGTCATCTAATGAGCTCTTGTACATCATTTCTTCATTGCACTCTATTCTGAGAGATGTCGTATGTTCTGACGGGATGACACTGAAATTAGTTGTGTCAAACTCGCTATTTATTGTACGAAGTTTACAAGTGAGGGAAACTTCATGAGCATCGTTTGGACCTCTTAACCACCATTGGCAATCGTCAGGAGCTTCATATTTCAGTGGCAACGAACTTTGATCAGCGACATTAAGTCCTACGATGAACCAAAACAAGATTTGTCCCAAGAGTTGTTTTCTTGAAGATGTTTGCAGAAGAGCCATTATGGGGTAAAATCAAATATCAAGGAAGAAAGAAAACAAGACACGGTAGGCTCAGTGTCATGTTTTTTCCGTCGGCGTTCGTATGTTGCGTCCCCTTGCCGGATGTGAAGTATCCATCAATTTATAAAGTCTATTTCGGCTTCAATTTAAACAAATAGTCCTTAATGCCTTAATGCACATGATGAGATGATTTCAGTTCACAGTTCAACAATTTACAATCCTCGGTAACGTAAACAAAATTTTCACATAAACAGTCCACATCTGCTGAAACGTTTTATAATCACTCAACGGAAACTTTTTGATTAACACTGACGATAATTTAAGTAATTGCTTAGATTAAGTAAGTTTGTTATTGAAACACGTAAGTGATAAGCGTGTTCTCACTGAAACGTTCGTCCGTTCAGAGCGTCAAGTGGCGCGACCGTGCCCTGACGCTGCGTCGAGTCAACTGGATGCTCGTAGAGGCATTGCAGTCGAGTAGAGTATATGGCGGTGGCGGGGTGAAGAGCGAGGGGCAAGATGAGCCGAGTGGTGGCGAATGTTCACGACGACTTATTACAATAAATTATTTCTTTTTTCACAGAGCTTTGAGCGATCGGCTCTGTATCTCAAACCGCAAAGTTTGAATGAACAAAGGAAAGGGCTTCGTAAGTTGACTTTTAAATTTTTAGTTTACGTTAGCAGTTCCTACTGTAATTAGTAACTTAGAAATTAAGGAGAGCGCGTATTGTGCCTTGTTCGAAAATGGACAGGGTTGGTAGGTATTGTTAAAAGAAATTGGGCATGTTTTTTTATTATATTTTTAGAAATATAGGCTATTTTAAATAATTAATAGAAATATTATGTTTTTATTGTATATTTTTTTCTCAATTGTCGCCATTCATAATGTTTTATAGACTAATTAGATCAGGCGTCTGATTAACCAACCAATCAGAATAATAGCTATCACAGTTAGTGTTCATTCGTGTAATTGTTGTGTAAAGTATTTAATGCAAAGACATTAAATTTTCGCACCACATATTTTAAGGCCAAATAAATGAAAAACATAGTTTTTCAAAAGTATCGTTAACCATATATTACATATTTATTTAATTAAATTTTTGTTTATAATTAACTGGAAAAGCATTTCATCACAATCTCGCTAGATGGAAAGTGACGATGTGGTTGATGATGAGTGACGCGCAATCTCAGTAAAATGTCCACTCACCCTAATCTTAAAGATCCCAACTATTATTTAAAACAAACATACGATCTCTATTCGATTAATTATTAAACATTTATTTGGTGATAATTGATATTTTCATTGAATGCGTGTACGGCGTTTGACTCACACAGAAACATTAATTAGGTAAGTTACTAATTTCAGATCGAATGCTCATGTTTTGATATTGAAAGAATTCCGTGATATCATCTTGTTCACTGAATTGATTAAAATTAGCACCCATTTGTAATCTAAAGTTATTATCTTGTAAGTTATCGAGAGTATCTTTGTGAGCTTTAATTTTCTTAATATACAGAGATTTAACATTTTTTACCATGAAATCCGGTCATTGTGGGAAATATCGACCATCAGTTGCCGAAACCTTCCAAGTTATGGCATATTTTGCGTGCCTTAACACGATCTAAAGCCTTACCAATACTCTTCGCGGAATTGACTATTAAATAAACCTATTTTGAACAAAATGTGGACCACGTTGACTTAATGAAATATGCATCAGATGTTATCGTAATTGTTTTAATTCTTCTTTATTTCTAGATCTAGTGATATTAGGTTATCTGATTAAAAACGGAATAGTAATAGTAAGTTTGAATGAATATTTTAGATTTCCTGTCGCTAACAACTTTGGATTTAATGAATATTTTAAATAGATTGATTTTCCGTATTTTATCAACTGGTCTATGTAAATATAATATTATTATTTAACGTCTCAAAAAGATGAAAATCCTATTAAACATTAATATCCATTATGTATTGTATATAATCCTACTCTTCCTTAGAAACCGTAATGAGTTTACCACAGCTCAATAGAAACCTTGAAATGGTTACAAAAGAAATCGGAACGTTTTTACCTACAGGAAAGCGGGATTAAAACCAACCCTTTTTAAGTCGAATGCTAAAATTAAAAAGCAACTATGGCATAAAAGTATTAAGAGCTTAAGGTAACAAAATTCGTGGAGGTTTTAACAAAAGACTCTTCTGTTCACGCTTGGCGGACCACACTGGATGTCAGACGACGGAAGATATCATTTTAATCCTTTTAGTTAAGTTGACTATGAAAGGACAGATGCCTTACCGGCATCCGTGTTTTTCTTTTGTCACTTAGCTGACGTTTAATGCTTGACGTGACTCAAATTAATTGAAAGTACTTTTGACGTTTCTCCATGAGAATCACGAAAACTGTGAAGGGTTCCTTAGATTCTTTTAATAAACATTGACAAAACAAATATGTCATCCAGATAAACAGACTTTGCTAAAAGCTAAACATGACTTACTATCAAACAGGGCTAAGAACCATATCGCAATACCAGTTTTACAAAATAAATTTTTCTAATCGGTTCCGATATTTTGCCTCTACAAAGCCAAATATATACTGGCAGACATGGGCTTCAAACTTAAACCACCCCTCCATTTGCGTCGAAGTTTAAAAATTTTTTTCTAATTTCTTGTTACCTACATATAAGTTAAACTCAAAATACTATTCTCAGTATCCTTCATCTGTGTCATCCTTAAAATAAAAAACATCGTCTTGATGACATGATTACGGGCACGAGTCGACTCGATTAGTCCTCTAAAACACGTGTTAAAGTTTTATTATTTTACATAACATACAAAAAAGGGAGGCGAAGACTGTTAAAGTCATTACAGCGAAGTATTTCACATCAAGGTCTGTCAGCTCTTGAAATGAATAATGATCAATCGTTTTTCGCTTGCACTCGCCATCTTTCTCACACGTCAATAAGCCCGGCAAGTGCATAAATACAAAAATGATATGAGATTTAAAACTTCGCAGATACGTTTCAGCTTCATTTCCTCATCTACAAAATTGGTTTAATTTATCAATACATAATTCACATCACGTTAAGTGTTCTAGCTTTCCGATAAATTAAGACCTTTTAGCAACGGACTAATAATGAATTTAAAATGATATTTTTTTTTTTAATGTGACCAGTAAGTATACATAAAACGTCCTATTTCTCATTCAAAAGAATAGGAATTAATATTGTCTCCAGTGCATTCAACTGAGTTGGTTTCGATCATCTTTTTTATTTTAGGCAAATATCGAATCAACATAACAATTAGTATCTTTCTTTAAAACATTCTATATAGTAGAATATCTCGAATATATAATTGGTTTATAAAATGTAAGGATTAAGATAGAGGAAACGAACGAGTATGTTATTGAGGATCGACCTTGTACAACGGAAGGGTGTCAGCGGGATACCTTGTTTCCTCATATGTAACAATTTTTCATATATGAGGTTACTATCTTAGCGTTAAGGAATTTAATATACTTAGAAATATGTGTTGTATTTTTGTGGGATATTAATTCGTTTATTAGTAACTTCCGCTTGCTTTGAATTAGTTTTTCTTCCCGCGGGAATTACTTGACATTTTAGTATAATAAACTGTATGCTAATGTAGCACATAGGTTATCTTTGTAAAGTAAAAATCCATTCAGGCAATTTAGAGAACCCCCGAGAGACCACGAAAATATACCTAAACCAGATAAACAAACCAAATGCGTTAAAATAAATATTTTCGTAACGGCTTAACCGATTTCAATCAAATATGACTAAAAACCCTCTCGTATTGTTTTTAAATCGGTTCAGTGATTTTAGTAGTACAATGTCACAGACAGACAAGGGTTTAATTATATTCCTCTACTGCATTTATTTTGGGGGAGGCCTTTGTCCAGCAGTGGACGTATATCGGCTGATATGATGATGTCTGCATTTCCCTACGAGATCGAATTAGGAATGAAAAACTCCGTAGAAGAGCGGAAGTCAATGACATAGTCCGGCGGATTAATATGTTGAAATAACAGTGGGCAGGGCATGGATGATGATGATGGCGGGAAGTGACTGGATGCAGGTCGCTTCCAACCGGTCACTCTGGAAATCTAAGAAAAAAGTCATGTGGCTGATATGGTGATTATCTTCTATGTCTAAAAGATTTCAGATGTAGTATTGAACAGAAGTCGTGAAGAAATACTAACAAATATAATGTGAGGGTGCTTGTCAGCTAGAATACCAGATGTTTGAGAGAGAAAAAGCGGGTCAAACCTTCCCTTGAGAAGCCATGGAAATTGGGTCTCATGAGAGAACCATAAATATTCACAATCAAGCTACAGGCCATAGAATTTTAGGATCTCAATGGCCAAGGAGGATGCAATTCTTACCCAAAATCTGTGCTAGATAATATTTAACACGTTCACAGACACTGAACCAGACACAATAGAAGTTATACTGTTATTACGTCTATAGGCGTTCAGTGTCCCTCAACCTGTTAATATATCCGAAGCTATATAATATTATCGCCGTTGTTCCAAAACTTTGCAGTTTTTACTGAATCTATTTTTATCTCGTGCTAAGAGGATTTAGATACTTGAAACTATTTCAAGAGCTTCTTTCGTCACGTACTATGATAGTGTATGTGGTGTTTTTAGAAATAGTGGAGCGTGTGGTTTTTTTAGTCTGCAGTGGTTAGGTTTTGACTTAAATGGTATTAAAACCAAACCAAATATTTTGGGGTTTTCGGGTCAGTACGCTTCCACCTTCGGCCTCATCTTCACTTAACATCAGGTGTGATGGAGATCAAGAACTAACCCGTTTAGCATAAAAAAAATCCAGGCGAGACCAAATAATACCATTAATGAATTCAAGCTGTTTGATAAGCAACTATGTTCTTGCAACAAGTTGGGGTTCTGCTTACCTTCGGTTGCAAAAAATTTGCCTATTAGCTCGCTTGCGTTCAATTGCTCAATTTGGTAGCACGTATAAGCGCCTTAGAAGTAAATTATGGTAACTCAATACGTTGATCCATTAGACATTTATCCCCTTACCGTACTTGGAGGGCGGTTACGTGGTACCAAATTTAGAGATCCAACGCTTGCGAGCTAAGTTGCTAATTATTGGCTATCGAACGCAAACATTTTTAAATGACTGCAGCTCTCTGTAGTACAGAGTATGATACTATGGCATATAGGCTCTACTACTCGTTTAGCAAATATAGTTCTACAATAGTTATGTATGCACTCTACCAGAAATCAAAGTTCCTGATCATTGCATTCACAGCCCACTAGAGACTGAGCCAAAAAGTGTTCGTTAAATAAAATAACTAAAATATTCACCCCGTGTGTTTTCCGCGACGATGGCGATACAAACGCGATAACACATTGAATCTTGTTAGCATAGAAATTACGTTTTAGTATCTAAATATATAACGGGTATTAAACCATTGGACATATTTTTACAGGGTTTTGTGATGGTCTGTTTGCCTACAAGATGATGGAAAATGACTACGTAGCCGTATATATATCACACGATTCCCTATTCACCCTAGACTTGTAAGTTTCCAAGATTATAAGATACGAGGAACACCGACGCCTGCAAGCATTATGAACAAAGAAACTCTCCCCGCGCCTGATAGTCCGAAAGATGGAAAAGGGAAAGTGGAATCACATGATGCAATTCCAATGCACACGTACCGAAATCTGATAGGTCTGCAACTGCAACATTTAAGAAGAAATCCCATAGTTCAATACATTACTAGAATGTAGGAGATTCACCTAATTATGATGTTTGTGGTCAACTAGAAGATCTGCAACAGTTATTGATGGAATGTACCAAAACAGTAGAGAGGGAGAGATATTTATGAGGAGATTTAACGTAAACAGACTCAATGTAGGCATCATTCAAAGCATACTAGTTGTTCTTCATTCTGAAGCTATTCGTTCTTGTATAGTCTAGTGAACGCTTGTCATGAATAATTCTCTTTGCCTGTTTAGGATGGATGTAATGGGATGGACATATCCAACAGGAAAAAAAAAACAAAATGAAATCATCTGAAAAATATATCTCCTCGACAGAAGTGTATGGAATAGCTATTTTTCACGATTTCAGAGTTAGTACTCGCAATAAAAGTTGTTAGTTTTCGTGGGTGGAATATCCGCTTAAATTTATTCCAATGTTTTCATTAATACTCAGTATATCACATTCCATTTTGAGTTTTAACAAACATACCACTGCAGAGCACAGGCTTTTCCTCATAATGAGAAATTGCGGGACGTAGTTCATCACGGCGCGGCTCAGTGCGATTGGCGGACGTTTACTATCCTGAAACCGTTGTCCGACAAACATTTATCGACACACGATTGTTCAGCAGAACGTTTCCACGACAAAGGTTTATTGCATAGAGCGCTTGAGCGACAAAGACCTGTATAACAGAATGTTTGACCGGCAAAAAATTGTTCGACGAATATGAAGCAATGTTTGTCGGACAACGGTGTCAGAATCGACGGATCAGATTCACACATTACTTATAAATTTCATCAAGAGCATGCACTTAATTATGATGTATGAAATTACGTTAAATTAATTTAATTCATTTATTTATACATATAACATCTACGTTTACTGGCCTATAGGTAAGTATATGCAATATTTACATCTATGTAAATCGTGTTCGCTAGCTTTTACCACAACGCCATTTCCCACAGGGTATGGGAAAACTACGTGGCCCGCATATTTTACATCCAAGTACTATAATATAGTAAGTACTTACTTAGTTTTTTTTTTATTCGTCCGTGCGTCACCCTGGGACCTGTTGAAAATTAGCTCTATTATCTTACTGTATAGCACAATGCTGAGCTGGTTTGGTCATTCTATCAATACAACACTGCCACTTTACGTGCTACTAATTTCAGATAGTAATTTATTTATAACCAATGATTTTAGGTTAGCAGTCCAAATAGACAGGTCAACAATTAGGCATGCACATTAAAAAAATACACATTTCATCGGTAGGTAAGTCACACGTCAGTTTTCAAACGATTCAACAAATGTAAGCATCCATTGACAGTACAGAGTAAAATATTTAGTGACAAAAGTAAAAAAATAGCTCAGAAAATAGGCGAAATAACAGTGGAGGGTCTGAAGAATTTAAAAACGTTTATTTCCTTTGCCATTATGAACCAACTATGACAGTGGAAAAAGGAACATTTTTCAATTTTTTACCCCCGCACCTATCGCCGCCGTCGTAATCTCGGACAATTATTTAAAAAATATTTCAACTGAATAAAAAAGCGTCAAAGTAAACTTCCACGAGGAAGTAGCGAGCGAAATATTTCCTTCTTAACTTTTTTCCCACCTCTGTGTTGACAGTTATGGCTTCCAACAATCGATTTTATATCAAACACATTATACAATAACCCAGGATCCAACCAAAAGAGTAAACAAACATGCCATTGAAAACGAAATTCCAAAATATAAAGAATTCACACCGTACAAAATCAAAAAATATGAACCTTGACAGAACATATGAAATATGAATTACTAAATTAATACCCTTGAAATCTAATCAAAGCAATTAAGAACGCTTGTTTCTTATTCAGCAGATTGTTAGTGTCCTTTTCATACTTGTGAAGTTTTACGATACTGTCTCTTTCGCGGGTTGTTTTTCTAAGTATTATAAGGTGGATATGTGACAAGGGATGGCCCGCAATATTTCACGTGTGGTGTCTGGAAGGCACCCATGTTCAGGTAGCAAACATTATCACTATGAGCGTCGTTAACAACAAAGTTCTTTTTTTAACGAGAATTGTGAAGGCTTAGAGACTTCTGTTTTTATTAGAACAATAATAAAATATATCTTTGAAGTAAGTATAGGCAGGAAAAAGATTAATTCATTGAGCCTTATTACTTTTTATGCCATATTGAGAGTTCGAGTGAGTTAGATTTATTTAAAAAACCATTAAAATAAATGTGATAAACATTCAAGGACTACAGGTGAATCAGAAGAAGAACATTCTCTTTAAATGCAGGCATAGGGCAATACAAGTACAAATCATAGCAATGGAATAGCAGAAATGTAAACAAAAATACATAGTCCTTATTAATACCATTATATGTAAATTATTAGAACATGTCATTGTACAATGTTATACATATTAGTTATTTATTACGTAAGCGGTTGGTCACCGTTTAACTTGATTAAACCACTTACGTCGTCCACAATACGTGGAATATTAGATTAAATTAATGCAGGCAAAAACACGAGGATTGCAACACTATAGGTAACCTTGGGATCTTACAGGGCATCTACTGAGATCACGTGCTTCATCTTCGGCCACATCGTCATTTCCCATCAGGTGAGATTGTGGTCAAACGTGTATCCAGTTAATCATAAAAAAAAATTGCTCTAAAGCGTTGCTGCTTTACCCGTTTAATTGTGAATTTATTGTAATATCTTGTCATGACTTTTTTTTTTATATAGATATCTTAAAAAATGTTTTGAGGATTCCACAACACAAACTTATTAAAAGATGGGTTATTTGAATGGTCCAGCAAGTTACAAACACAAAATAGCACATTAAAGAAGTCCATAGATAGATTAATTCTGAATTTTTAAATTGATTGAATATCTTTGAAATCATAATGATCCTCTCTTAATATTTTACTATTCCAAATTCTTGTCGAAACTATGAAACGGATAAAAAATAAGCGGCGGCAGAGCTAAGCTGCGAAGAAAAAATGACGTACAAAAATTTATTAATCTCAAAAAAGATAAAGAGCCTCGTGTTCGAACGTTCTTTTCTGCGATACAAAGTCTTTTGTGCCAATTATGAGACTATGTTCGAATTTTTTAGTTCCCTTTTTGAAAAATGGTTTGTCAACTGTTAGGGGGTGGGAATTTATGGACGTGATGTTTAAAAAATTTGCTATTGGTAAAAGGCAAGCCTTTTCTATATTCATATCAACAGCAACTAGTTCTTAGGCCGTGCTTTTTATATCATTGGTCAGTCGAGCATGCGTTCACCTAAAAGAAAGTCATTAGTGCTCCTCAAGACATCTATCACCTCAATGAGATAAGGTAACCTCTATTTTAAAAACAGGATTAAAGATGCGTTGGTTGTAACCCAGAGGGCTAATATGATAATGCTACTTATATCTGTAATTTCCATGACTCTCTTGGCAGCTCATTGTCTATTACTTCCGAGTAATGGATGTGTATATATTTATGTATGTTTAAAATCACTTCCGTTGCCCAGTATTCATTGCCTAACTTTGCCTAGTTTGGAACCAATTTGGTTAAATACCCGACATATTATTTAGATATTATCCTTCAACAGGAACAACAATACAATCTTTGAGAAAGTTACATACAACGTGTATTCGAAAGGGTAATATCAAGACGAAAGGGTTGGACACAGTATCTTATTCAGAGCCTCTGTGCGTGATTTCGGACCAAATGCGTTTGCTTTGAAAAATGTAAATGATTATATTTTATCGATTTTTTATTAATCTTACATCAAAATAAACATGTCCTAACACTACACAGCGTCGGTGGCTCAGCGGTTAACAGACGGTCTCCCTATTTAGGAGGTCCGGGTTCGATTCCCAGGCAGGCCATGTACCAATGAGTTTTTAAATTTAATCTAATAACTTATGTGCATTTATCCGACTGCTCTTAAACGGTGAAGAGAAAACTTGAAGTGCTTTACATAGTTTAAAACCATTAATATACTACGTACATTTCGGCTTCATATATCCTTTCCGTTACACGTTGTATAATAATAGCTCTTTGAAGTAAATAATATACTTAACCAAATTAACACATCAATAGACACAACATAAGTTTTATTGTTATATCGTGATAGAAATGGTAAAGACAAACAAATATATAAACACACACTTTCTTATCAAAAATTCATGTTTTCCATTCCGTCGAGGGTAGAAAATACCTGAATACTCTATTCGTGGATTACGTAAAGCGTACCTCATTGAGTTTAAGTTTGCTAACTTAAACAAATTTGCACATAAATCAAGAAAAAGTCATTCACGCAAGATCCTTTAAGTACGGCGAAGCAATTATTTAGTTTTCGATCTAAGTCAGTACTAATAGGCACACGTACCTTTTCAACATGCCGCAGTGATAGCTAAGATAAGGATACACTAGCAACTTACTGATATTTTTTGTTATTTGATCCAGTTCCTTTACTTTTAAGTTGTGTTACAGTTGAAGTGATATAGCATTCCGTACAATAATTAATTATATCTATAGCTTCTATCATTTTGTCAATTAACAATTGTTTAAGTAAGATATTTCCAATGTAAATCACCGTTTTACTGTTTTTAAGAAGTTATAGAGTTCATATTTATCATAATAATGATGGAAACGGTCAATTCATACTTAATTCACATATATACAGGTATGATTTTAGTAATATTTTTATATAATACGATTCAACAAGTTATTCAACTGCAGGTATACATAAATGCTAAGGTCATCAAAATTGATAAATAGCCGTCGTTGCCTTCGACTGAAGGAAACTTGACATTTTGTTTGCTGCTGAGAATAGAATTCAAGGGAATTAAAAGAAGTGTACAGTACATCTAGTTTTTTAAATCTGTCCCGCTGCCCCCTTAACCAATCCCATTATCATTTAACTTCCAAAGTCGTCATTATCACTGCTGGAGTATGTCTTTCCCATGGCGCAACTTGTGACGCTATCAAGAAAGGATTTTTCATCAACATGCTGGACACACGTTTACAGACTTTTAGGAGCAGATTGGGCATTGATTTTTCTGCCCATTACTGGTCTATGCTGATATACTTATAATCCACTAGTAGCTGTTTTATTTACGAAAAGAAACTTAGTACATGTGGTAGTAAGAGAAGAACACTTCTATATAGGTGAATTATAAAGCACATTCTACAATGATGCGACAAAAAATATTTACTTTAATTACTGAATATCGTCAGTAATTGAAGTAAATATTTTTTGTCGCTTCGGTATAGGCTCGATTTTCAGCGAAACCACGCCATCGCCTTGGTGTCGTGAGTTTTGGGACTCCGAGACTGATCGGCTACAAAATGCAAAAAAAAAATACTCAATCTTAGTGTGAAATATGAAAAAAATTGAAAATTGCGGTCGGATTTCATCCGGTTTTGGTCAGAAAAAATTCATGTCCCGAAAACAAAATGTGATATCGAAAAAATAAAAAATACCCTAGAGGCACAGATTACCAATAAGTTACTAAAGTAACTAGAGGTAGCTATGACATTGTGTTACGTTTTAAAAAATATTGGAGGTGTATGTGGCAGGTAGTGTGTACGACGACTGTGTCTTAGCTCGTAAAAAATTTTAATGGTTTTACAGTTAGATAAATTTTACTACTATACTACCCACTTTGTAATTTTTTTGATAAATGAATAAAATTAAATTTAATTATCCCGTTCTACTTTTTTCTCAATCCAAAGGTTGTCTGGTAGAAATATAATAGCGATAAGACCGCCTGGTTGTACAATTATTATTTTTCTTGAAGCTATATTTATCAAGTACATTGTAGAATTTTTGTGCAATAAAGTGTACTTGATCAATTGATTGATTAAATTCAGTTCATTTGGCAGATTCATTTTGAATGTACGTACCCGAAGGTCGTAGCAGACACGTTATCTGTGAATTTTTAATTAATTAGGGTACAATTACTTCCTTTTAATTCTTATTATGTATAATATTAAGTAAAGTTCTATGCTGGAAGTCCAGTTCACTCAAAAATCTGTGCGTAAAGCACTTTTCTCCCTTGATATTCATAAGTCTTGTGGGCCTGGCGGTATCCCTCCCATTGTGCTGAAAAATTGTGCTCCAGAGTTGGCTCCGGTATTGGCGCGTTTATTCCGACACTCGTACTCCACAGGCGTAGTACCAAATTCCTGGAAGACGGCCTTAGTGCACCCGATCCCTAAAACAGGCGACAGCTCAGATCCAGGAAACTACAGACCTATAGCCATTACGTCCCTGCTCTCCAAAATAATGGAAAGCATTATAAACCGCCAGCTCTTGCAGTACTTGGATGAGCACCAGCTGCTCAATGATCGTCAGTACGGATTCCGTAGGGGTCGATCGGCTGGTGATCTTCTTGTCTACTTGACGCATAGATGGGCGGAGGCGGTAGAGAGCAAGGGCGAGGCGTTGGCTGTCAGTTTGGACATAGCGAAAGCTGTCAGTTTGATCGGGTGTGGCACAAAGCGCTTCTCTCGAAGCTTCCTTCCTTTGGGCTGCCCGATAATTTTTGCAAATGGGTTGCCAGCTTTCTCACCGACCGTAGCATTAAAGTCGTTGTCGACGGTTCTTGCTCTGATTTAAAACCCGTGAACGCTGGAGTCCCGCAAGGCTGCGTACTATCCCCCACCCTGTTTCTTCTGCATATCAATGATATGTTACAAACCAGTGACTTCCATTGTTATGCGGATGACAGTACGGGTGATGCCTTATATGCCGGCCGTGCTAATCTTACTCGGGCGCACGTTGATGAGTGTCGGGACAAGCTTGTGTCTGAAATCGAGACCTCACTAGACCAAGTCTCTAATTGGGGCATTCTCAACCTAGTTAAGTTTAACCCTAAGAAGACACAAGTTTGCGCATTCACCGCAAAGAAGACTCCATTTCCCCTGTCTCTTCAATTTCAGAGCACTCCCCTTGACGTTAAGCTGAGTATTGGGATTCTCGGAGTGAACATCACCAGTAGCGTTCAATTCCGCGGTCATCTGGAGGATAAGGCCAAGTTGGCCTCCAAAAAGTTAGGTGTCCTCAGTAGAGCGGCTCGTTACTTCACGCCGGCTCACCGCCTCCAACTTTATAAGGCGCAAGTTCGGCCGCACGTGGAGTATTGTTCTCACCTATGGGCTGGGGCACCTTAGTACCAGCTTCTTCCTTTTGACCGCGTTCAACGTCGCGTAGTCCGAATTGTCGGCCAAGAGAGTCTCACTGACCGACTGGATCCCCTGCGTTGCGAAGAGACGTCGCGTCCCTCTGCATTCTCTATCGCATATTTCATGGGGAGTGTTCTGAAGAACTGTTCGAGCTAATACCCGCTGCTCAATTTAACCGATACACTTCTCGGAGAAAATTAAATTTCCATCCACATCACCTGGATGAGTGGAAGTCTATACCACTGTACGTTTCTCAAGAAACTTCTTACCACGTACGACCACCCTGTGGAACGGACTTCCGGCAGCGGTATTCCCGAACGAGTACGACATTGGAACCTTCAAGAAACGAGCCTACACCTTCCTCAAAGGCCGGCAACGCATCTGTAACCCTTTTGGTGTTGCGGGTGTCCATGGGCGGCGGTGATTACTTTCCATCAGGTGACCCGCATGCTCGTTGGCCGCTCTCTCATATAAAAAAAAAAAGCGATTAACAAATATTGTAGAACCAAATCTGGAACGTATCGCAAACAGAATCTTTAACCAGTGAGATATGGCAAAGATCAGTATTTATTACTATACTAGGCTAATATTTTAACTAAAATGTATTCGTACCAGAAGTTTACACTACTATATGTTATAAAATTGGTTTAACTTTGGTGTACCTCTGTGTTATTATGTCTGTTTTAGATTTAGTTGGTCGACTTCCATTGGCTGTTGAAGATGAAATTTCTTACTTATCCCTTTTAGTCCGTCCAACCGAAGTAGCAATACTTACGTAGATATTTTGCAGTATGTGCCGCATTGATCACTACCCTGGTTGAACCTGGTAAACAAAAAATTACAGTGAAAGAAATTAGAAGTGAAAATACCTGTTTTGGTACTCTATAACATTATCCAGTATCAAGCAAAGTTTCGGTAATATTTTATTCCCAACTCCATCGTTACACTTTAGACCAAAGGCATTTTCAATTGAATCCGCTTTACTTTCCTACCTTTGGGCGACGTTGGCTATGGAATTTCATTTAGTGCACGCCTGGCCTAACGTCGCCGCATGGTTCCATTGCCCGCCTCTGTGCAGGCAAATTATACTACACTCAGCGGGGTACAGGGCCTATTTAACACGATATATCGAATTTCTCTCACTCACTTAACGATTTATTGAAACCTAGAGAAGATATATACTCTCCTTTTTCTTGTAATGACTACTTGACCAAAGTTGTCATACATGACTTTTCAGGTTTGATAGGAAAAGTAAAATTAGCGTCATAGATGCTATAAATTATGTTTTATTAAAAAATTCTTTACAGGATATATCAGCTGAAAAATATTTATAATTTTTTGCTAATTATAAGAGCAGATAGATGTTAATAAGAGTCGAATTGCGGTACCTATAATAGGAAGTAGCAGAGCAGCCGATATGTCATTCGACATTTCAAACAGACATTATAACCCACTGCTGAATATTCATATAAATAACATCAGCCTTCATATTAAATATGTGTATATCTGCACATTTTAGTGCAGTTGTAAACTTAATTCACAAAGGTGAAAATAATTCTACCACATACAATTTAAAAAGCAATGGACATGAATTATTTTCATTTCAAAAACAAAATTGGTATTAAAAGAGTAGTAAATATAACTAATAGATTCTAATGCTACACACTAGTACAATGTTACAAAGTAGGGCTGTGTCTCACGCCATACCTTCCGAGCCTTCGCCAATATCGTCTACTCCAAACAAACATCTTATAACGTAAAATTTAAAGACAACAAAATCATGACCCCATTAAGTCTAACTCTGGTTTATGAACTCAAACAACAGCTATAACAGAAAGTAGCAACCACTGCAGTTTAAAGTTAATTTCTTCTGTTAAGCACTTTAGTTTAAACAGACTCGTTAAAATTACAAAAGGTGAGGTAACGTAGATGAAACCAATCTTCCGTAACAGGGATTATCCCTGCTGAGATAAAAGAGACAATACTGCAAAGGCCGACAAAGATTGAATTAGCATTACAAGATTACAAAAGGTATTCCAACGGACTATAAGTAAGAAGTAAGAAGCTTTTACAAAAAACGTCATGAACGAGAACCTACCTAATGAATTTGTTACAAATCGGCGTTGGCAGTTTTGAAGCTGCACGATAGAGAAATTTCGAAAAGAATGAACTTTGGAATCCCATTTGTAATCTATTTACGTGACTTCTTTTATGTTTTTGGGTTGTGTACTATATGGTATATATTTGGTTGAAACATAATTAAAATAAATAAATAAATTGAAACCTTACCTGCCTATGGTGTGCAACATTTAATAGAGTTACCGTTGTCATATTTTAATATCAATTTTTTGACCGTGTTGTTGCCGACAGATAAAAATTTGTACAATAATACAATAACTTTTTATTTTGGTATAAGCCCACATTTACTTAAAATTAGCATATTCACTCGGAGATCAGCCGCACCGCACTAGGAATATAACCTGTATCGACTATCTGAGTGCCGTACAGCCTAGGTCGAATAGTTAACTTTCTAGGCTCTTACTATGGGGAATAAAATTAGTACACTAAATCCCAATACATTCGTAAAACTGTTGCCTGGGATTTTCTACGTGTACGAATATTATCTACGTGTCTCTTCGGCGGTTGGTGATTAAACGATGATGAGCATACAGTAACAGAAGCAATGTCATTGATGACAAGTTTCTAAAAAATCTGGATTCATCAATCCGCCTACCCAGCGTGGCGATATAGATAAATCCTCCCATTTAAAGTAGGCCCTAAAATTTCTGAAGTATTACAAATTTTGCATTTAATGACACCACAACAAGGCCATGTAATCAAACCATGTATTTAACTTTAGAGTTTAGTACCTATTAATAATGGCAGCAATATGGTCCGCAGGTCTAGTAATGGTTAAAACTTGAGTCTACGGAGTAACGAGTAACTTGTTGCGGTCAGGAGTTCAGGAGTCCTCGGGCATTCTCGTACCTCAGAGTTGAGACCACATACACCACAGGAACTAGATACGTCTGTTCAGCTGTTTACTTGTTCGCAATTAGAGAGCTCCATGTTTGCCCTTGGGAAGTCACAGGACGTTGTTTGTTTGATGAAGGATACTATCGCTGTAATGAGAAAAATACGAGCAATATCCTGTAATAATATATTTGGTATTGTGTGTTATAATGGTCAATTCATTTCAAATAACATGTGTCTCCTTAGTTAGCGCAATTTATTTTTCTGAACCCACGGGAACTAAGGTAATCAACTGAAAAATTGTTTATATGTTTAATTTTTCTAGTCACATCAACTTAAGGGCATCATTCAGAAAAGGGTGTATATTATCACACTGAATTTTATGTCACCAAAACCTATTGCATGAATTTTTTTGTTTCATATCATTTTCATCGAGAAGTTGGTTCGAATTTGTTTCAAGTAATAGCTTAACCTTTCACGGAACAATTAGTTTATCAAATTATCTAAACATGATTTACGGAATTTACGTTACACATTTCCTTTGAAAATTTCATCGTAGTACCTCATTTTCATCGATCTACATAATTTTGTAAAACTAGATTAAGTATATAAATTGTGCAGCTATTTGTTGTACTTAATAAAATAAAATAAAATAAAACATACTCCTGCTGCTATGGGTCCGCAGCGCTTGACTCTAAAACCACCAACCAACCCGAATACTAAACATATATCTCGCTGGGATTAGAACCCGAGACCTTCATTTATTAAACGAATTGTTTGCATTTAGCCAGGGACATTCTACATATCTATATAAAAATAAGGGCAGTTAACATATTTAAACTTAAATTAGATCCAAAAAGTTTACTAATGAGATGAAATTTCAATATTACCCAAATATCGAAATCAACTTGATCTCAACACCAAACAGAGATACTTCCAATGGAATGTTACGAAAGTATTCGTGTACAAATAGTGAGTAGACGATACTTCAGCACAATAGCTGACAGTTCGATTCGATTTGACCCTTTTGTTGGATGTACGGACGGACAGAGTGACCGTGACGAGTGTTCATGATAGGGAAATACCATGACCTCGATACAATTTGAAACAGTCCTTTAGTTAACACCTGAAAGCGTGAAATTAGTATAATAGGTATTTTCTCTAGTCGACATAAAGATAAACGTCTCTACCAATTCTAGTAAGTCGAATAAGTTCACAGTTCAATTCGGAAATAACTAGAAGTATATTTGACGCTGACAGCCTAAAGAGGTTCGCTCTTGTTGAAAATTCTCATATTTGGAAAAGTGGAACCCTTGTAACACTTTGTTGTCTGTCTGTGTGTACGTATGTCAATGGACCTTTTTCTCAAAATGGCTGGAGGTATCAAGTTGAAATTAATCTCATACTACGGTCTACTACCGCTAACTACTATACAAAATTCATTTGTATTGTAACATTGTAAAAAAGATACGGCCTTTCAAAACGGATTTTCATATTAATTATCAAAACCTAGATACTTCTCAGTGACCTATATTTTTGAAATTTGGCATAAAGGGAGATTTTATGGCACAAATGAAGAAATCAATACGGTTGCAGTAAGTTCCAAGAATTATATGTAACGTATTCTTGGAACTTACTGCAATAGTTTTTATTTCATCACTCATTAATATGAGTCATGTCATAATTGACATGACAAACTTAGATTTGCGGTTTTCTTTATACTATTTCTACGTAACTATCTACATTTACTTTACTATCTACAATTAAATATGTCGATGATGATATTGGTCAGGTATGGAAACCTCAGGACTTAGTCTTACTCGCACTTCGCCGGCATTTTAACAATATCTCAATTCCCCCCCAAGCTACCTTATCTTAAATAAAAATGACTATTCAATGACTGATGAGTAGTTTTTATAGCATAACTTGTGATTATTTTGTTCTATGGCCTTTACTTTTAGATATCATAAATGTTTATTTCGATTACATTAGTAGAAATCCCGTTCTGTCAGTTCGCAAACAATGATAAAATCCCATTTCATTATTATTAAATAATATAAAAACATAAATGGTACGACATTCTTGCACTATAGCGCGATCTTCAAACCGGACTTTCAGATAAAATCGATAATATCTCAAACCGCGTGCAGGTAAAAAAAACGCTATGACTAACAAGTAATCTACCTATGAGATGATATGGCTAAGTACTAAGATTGAATAATTTGTAAGGTGTCTACACAATCTAGACTAATTTAGTATGTATCATAAAAACGACTGCGTCATTATTAACAAGCTCATTAATGTATTTGATTCGTATCAATGATCATTTGTATACAGATTTTTTACAAGCTTTTATTTAACTTGCAATAATCGTTTGTAAGTAATTTACAAGTAAAATTAGGACCATTTCCTGGTTACTTAAGGAGCTGAAATTTAGCACACTCATTCAGTTTTGATAACAATAAATTTATAGATAGACATGAACTAATGCTGCAGTGAGGATCGTCTCCTCACGAGGGGAACTCCTTAACGGTTAATAACATGGATACTTAAATTTGCAGACACGGTTAGTTTTGATAGTTAAACATGATTTTCACCATGACCTGATGCTGCAGCCAGGATTGTCTCCGCTAGAGGGATCGCCTCAACGGTTAATGCGAATTTTGCTTACACGGTGAGACAAGAATAATATATTATGTGACAATCATGATGGAGTATTAAAGGCTTGTTTTTAAAAGTATTTTTAAAGTAGAGCTTATTAAATATTACTCATGTCATAGTTACGACACATAAATAATAAGTACTAATAGGCACCACGTGCCTTGTCAGGTATGACAAGAGCGCTTAGGCAGACGTGTTAATAAAGATCTTATTTACTAAATTACAATTTAATCAGATGTCTAGGTTACTATAGTTGGACCACTAGATCATGTTACAGAGATGCCAGTAGTAAACTTCGTTTTTTGTTAATAATTATAGTTTCATAAAAAACTCAGAAACACACCATCACCATGTTTAATGAATAGGACTCGTCACAACCGACGAGCTTAGGTACTAAATCCCATGAATGGATTGAAACTCACCACTTTATAGTATAACATTTCCTTAACGGATTTCTGCCCACAAATCTTAACACCGCTTCCAAAATTTTGGAACGTCCTATTGAATTTTTTTAATGAAATTACCTTAGATGATACGCGTTTTAAAAAAAATATTTCCACGTTACAAGTGAAGTAATTTATTAAAAGAATTCAATGAATATGGTTCACATAAAGTTTTATTTTTTAATAATAAAACTAAAGCTAAACTAAAGGACGAAATCGTCATCCAGACTTCCCGTTAAATATGCCCTATTTTTTTTCTCAGACTTTACTTATATGCATTATAAATATGTATAACTCTTCAAGTAGGTAAATGGATATGGTGAATATATAAGGTTTTAGATTTGTCACTTAACTGCGGATCCCTGAAAATTATTAAGAAAACGAAAATAGAACCAATATGGCTTAGTAAATTTCACGAACTGTCAAATAAAATTTTCTACCAACAACATTTCAGCTCTATGGAACTCCACGTATGTAGAAGTCTTAATTAAGTACAAAGCAGACAAGTTATCTTGCTACCGAAGAATATATATTTCATCATCAATCATCGAATGGTTGATTGATAATGCAACGTGAATTACTGATAGATCGTGGCTGCCAGCTACGGGAATGATCATCTCAATTTTATTTACATGTGTTTGTACCACTTGTTGATGTTGCCAACGGTAAAATAGTAGTATGCCGGTCCATGATGAACGAAAACAGAATTGTAAACATTATTTCGATCTGCCATTACGTTTCAATTGATTTCTTTTGATAATTATTAACGTGTATTATAAATGCCAAAATATCGGCAAGACAACATACAGAAAATTTGGATGTTAAAATGTTTAATTGGCTAAGTTAACGTCTGAACTAATTTCGAAGAAACTTATTATCGATTTTCATGCACGAATTGCTAGATAAAACGAGTTCACAGTATAATAATGCAAACGTGGTATAATATTAAGACAAAGGTGATAAGACAATGTGTTTAGTTGAAGTCGAAAGTATCGACCACCTTTGATAGGTTACAGACAGGAGTCTGGGCAGTACCCAATAATTTCAATGAGCTGCTGATTCTTTTGTGTAATAAAAAATAAATTCGGCTACTTCATTATAAGTCCACAGGTTTAAAAAATGAAAATATATGATTTTCATAATAAATAATAATAATAAATATTCTTCGACATACACACAGCGCCATCTAGTTCCACAGTAAGCAACTATAGGCTTGTGTTGAGGACACCAGATGGTTGATATACTACATAAATACATTTTTTTTTGTAAATAAATACTTACTATAAATGAAAACATCCATAACTCAGGTGCACATGTCCGTATTCATTTATGCCCCTAGCGGGATTCGAACCCATAACCTTTTGGTATAGTGGAGTTGTTAGTTGAGTTGCTAACCACTACACCAAACAGTAAATTATATTAGAAGGGAGCAAAAATATATTTTTAAGGCGAGTGCGTCATTTCGAATTCGTGCAGAGCACGGATTGATGTGTAGCAGTCTGAGCGCAGTGATACACGTACTGAGGACGTAATTCGCGTGTTTTTCATTTGCTTGTATTTCTAATACACCCGGCGCGCCACAATCTAACTGGCCGGTAATATAACGAACAATATTCTTATTCCTAATTCAAAATCTATTAATATAGCCTCCATGGAAGTCTCCTGGAGAAAATAACTATTTTGCTCGCAATTATTGAAGAATCAATCATCGTTATAATAGATGGGATGAAAAATAATATTGTATAACTGATGTCAATGCCTTCTCTAAAGTAACATAGCTTCTCGATACACGATCTGAGATACGCGGCCTAACGAAGCGTCGGATGTGATTGAAAATCATCGCGGAGGAATGGTGTCCTAGACGGAAGCCATTATAAATCATACCCAGACAGTAGCCCATACATCAATAAGGTCGATTATTTGATAACTCAACACAAAAACACGGTCACTGCCAGTAACTGTGTAACTGGCTATGTGTGCGAGCGAGATGTAATTAAAATAAAAGTTACTATTAATATTTCTATTAGTTGGTTGTTTTGGTGTTAAATGAAAGTTGTACGAGTATTTTGATTGATACTATGACCTTTGTAATGGTATTTCTTAAAGTAAAAGTCTGTGTACCTATTGCAGAGCACAAAAAAAAACGATTGTAACTAGAGACGATCGAAGTAAACAATATTGCCAATCTTATGCAAGACCTGGAGAAAATATTTGAAAAAATAAGATACTATAAAGAAAAATATGTGTGAAATATTAAATTAAAATGGCATAACTCTTTAATCGAACAATATTCATCTTCCAATAAAACATGTTTCAGTCGCCGATTAAACGATTCGTCTTTGGTTACGATGTAAATCTGCAGGTACACATATACTGTGTGGTTGATGTCAAAGTGAAAAAGTTTTTATTGCAGGTACACAGGGTACACTTATAATAGTCAATTTTTAAATTTCTTAAGCTACTGCTTCTTCAAAAGGCAATTTTCCCCTGAGATGAACAAGCAAGAAACTCGAAGGGTTGCTCTTTTAAAATAGGTTTTTACATTACAAAAACGCACAATAATATTTCATTATTAATTGTGAAAAAGCCTGGCATGCAAACGAGCTGGTTATGTCCAAGGATGTTTATGATCTAGATAATCTGATATTTTGTAATATGCTTTCTCAATAAGTTCCAGTATTATAGTATCTTTAGATGCGTACTCAATCGCTCGGCGGTTTTTAGTCGCAAGTACAGTTCGGTGCGAGACGGATTTTAAGAGACGCGTATTCTTTAGCAAGTGTCAACTCTATCAATACTTATGTCAATACTTCACAATTATTGCCGGGCGAACATAATTACTTGATATATATTAACGACTTAGCGATGATCTCAATCACACCAATCAATATTAGATATATTGCATCCCCAACCTTACCTTGAAATTAATATTGTCGGTCCAAACCATTTAAAGTAAGTAAAAGTAGGTAGGTACAAGTCTTGGATGAAGAGCGTCATGGGATGTAAGACCGTTGTTTGGGAAACAGTACAAGTTTCTGTAGGTAGGTAAATAGATTAGAATTTATTGTATTTTCCTTTTTTAAGTTTCCGTAGCCATTAGCAACTCAATTTATTATTCCTTATTATTAGGTCCTTACCTATGAAATTGGCGTTTTGTATGAAAAATTTAATTAAGACTGATTTCTCCATACAAACATTTTTGTTTTTTTTTTGGGAACGGCAAATCCAAATTTAGCTAAACTTTGTGTGTATTATCGGATAATATTAAGTTAAGTATAGGCAGTGTTAATTTTTAAAAGCAACCGCTTTATAAAAGTTTCTGCGAATCTAAGAAATGGAATGGTTATGGGAAGCACATGAAAAGAGCTCTGTATTTTTTTTTTATTATGTGATTTAGCCCAGAAATTAAAAAATATTTCATGTGAAACCTTGAAATAATATTCCATTTTCCAAATAAAAAACAAATTTGGATATAGCTTTGAAAATCGCAGGAATTGGTACATATGATTGGCGAAGAAAAAAAACTCCAATTTCATAGGTAAAGACCCAATACTATAATTTTGCGGATGAAATAAACGATGACTAAAAGTTATAAGATTAAAAATTTACTAAGTGCCTATATGCTACAGAACCCTAAGTTGCTATGTGTTCGACACACAGCCAGTTTACGATAGGAGTAGTTCATCATTGACGGCCAATTGATTTAGTACAGGTTCGAATCCCGCTCGGGGTAATTATTTATATGTAATATGAACCTTTTTTCCAGAGTCATGGATGTTTATAAAACATGTAAAAGGGTAGGGAGATAGTATCTTTTTTAGAGCCTCTGTGTGTGATTTCTGTGCAATTACTTTGAAATATCTACATTTATTTTTCATCGATCATTTATTAATCATACATGTCCCAACACTACGCAGTCATTAAATATTGGAGCAGATTTTGGAACAGAGTGCGTCATCAATTACTACTACTGATGTTAGTGTCGTGCGGATATCGATATAAAATAATTATTTATTATACTATTAAGCTGTATAATGTAGGTCGGTATACCACTAAAAAGTGCTTCAGTTTGTTTAAAACCATTAACAGGCTTCGTACATTTCGGCTTGACATACCCTTTTCATTACATATTGTATAATTATTTATATTATGGTTTTCCGATATAGAGATCTCATAGTCCAGATTTTGCCTAGTTTGTGACTAGGTAAATAATATTGTCCATAATATTGATTCATCCACAGCCTTACACGTCCGAACTACTGTTTTAGAGACTAGGTATTAATAGATATACATACATACATACATTCATAACGTCACCACGTTTATCCCAAATGGGGTGGTCAGAGATTTCCCAAACAATAGTGTTTGGGTGATTCAAACAGTAAAATGTAATGATTGGAACAACATGGACGGTTCACCTTACGAAATATACAAAAATGCACACGTTAAAGGAGGTGAGCCCATCACCGTTAAAACGACCAAATCTGTAGATGTTTTTTGGTGGAAGGTAGTTTTGGACACGGATTGGCTCTATTCTTTTCACGTGCCGAATCCACTGAACGAAATAAATAGATGGTAGATCGATATTGTATTGTAGTCTGTATCTTTAGTCTATCACAAATTCGAATTGTTTAATTATACATTATAAAATGGACTTCTAGAAGTATGTATGGATGAGTAATCAGAATATATAGTCAACCATTATTGCTAACCTCGTTCGCCGGAGTCTATGAAAAAATCTAATAAAAAGCAACAATTACTTAGTTAGAGATATAGATGATAACCAGGGCAGGTGTAACCATCAAAGATCACGACTAACCATCGGCCGGACATCAATTCGTTACAAATTTGACCATTTAGTTACACCTCGTTGAGTCAAGGACTCTCCGACTCATTCTGTATACAATAAAAAGAAAAAAATATATGAAACAAATTAACCGATTGAACCTGTTCTGTATGGGGACCCCTAAAGAGCGGGTTTCTGTTAAAGTGAACTAATTTATACTCACCTGTACCATAAATGATATCGTGAGCCGGCGAAACGGCGATGTTTTAGAAGGCATTTAATATTTTTATTCGTTCAGATACGACTATTTAAGAAGATGTTAACTTACAAAATAATGTTTGGGCGCGCGAATTCTCGGAGATGGTTTATTACAATGCCCCGCTGTGTCCGTACGAAAGTCGCATAAGTGTCACATTGATTTAAAAAATAACACGATTTTATCTGCGGAATCGTCTTGTAAAGTACTAATAGATGTATCTCTATTTCAACAGGTAACTACATAATAAAACGGAACGACTGGCTGTCTGACCGTTTATGGGTAATAGATAGCTCTAAATCCGTTTTAGCTGTTTCGTTTTCAAATGTAACATCTTGATTCTAGTGATTCTTAATATAAATAGCTTGGTTTATTTAGCGGCATACTCGTACTTATCTCATTGGATACGCGTATATGTTTCAGTAATAGATTTGAAATCTCTAACATCAAATATCTATTTCTCAGAAACGCACTTTCGTCACAGTAGATGTCGCCACCTATGCTAACTTCACATTAAAATTTAGCATTATACAATGTAATACGAAGTTAGTACCGCGACCAAGTCGCATATCTCTGTCGCCCGCTCTGGGGCTCTACCGCCTAACTCAAAGCCATAGCGATAGCGATAGCAATGCAGTCTGTCCTTGTCATTGCATTACGATATGACAAGGACGGACAGTGTCTTGACGTCATAAACGATAATTCCCAAAGCAATTGAGTTAGGCGGTCTGACTGCTAAGTCAGTCAAGTTGTCGAGGTACAATTTTGTAATAATACGTGTGCGTACCACAAAATATAGAAGTAACAAATTTGTGGTGGAAAATTCTTACAAATATGTAAATTGTATCAACAAGTCTACAATTTATTGTATCACAAAACTTTACATATATTTAACTTTACATATATAAAACGTACAAATTTGTAGCTCATAATTGTTTTGTGATACCTTAAATTGTAGTAATAATTGTACGTATACAAGTTAACAATTCTCTAAACGTGTGCCACACCCTCTCGCTACTACACGAATCATAGTAATTGCAGTATATTTTATCAAATTTAGCGATTCATACCATTTATAGCACGAAATGTTTAGTTCAAGTAGCAGTGATAGTGAAAAAGAATTAATTATAAGACCTACTAGGACATATAGAGAACATATAAATTTAAAATTTGACCATAACGGATTATATATTTAATCAGAGGTACAGAGTGAGTAAATCTACCGTCGAATTTCTACTACCGACTATTGGTGAAACCTTGGTTGACACGAAGAAGTCACGCTCTTGATCCTAAACAACACTTATTGACTGTTTTAAGATGGTTGGGCTTAGGATCCCAATATCACGTCACTGGCAATGCTCATTGTGTTTCCAAAATGAAAAAAACACCGTATGTGCACAAATTACCGAGAACTTTAACATCAAAGAAGCTAAATAAATTGTTACATATTTGTAGTTACAACATTACAATTTTTCGCTTGTATATTTATAAATCAACAATCCTACAATAAATGTAGCTGTCGTGACATATCTTTATTCTTTGTGATACGCTTTCACAAAAGTGACATATTTGTATACTGCTGAAAACTTTTAACGAATACATATTTGTAATTATTGTGGTACATTTTTTTTAGTTACAATTTAACAATTTTGTCGAATTCTACACTTGTAAAGATTTGTGGGATAGGGTCGGTAGAGCACACGGGACTATGAATTCATATTTCAGTTTTAGAGCCCAAAATAACATTTTCATCAAAAAGGTCACAAAATAAAACGCAAATTTCCAACTCCTCATCTATATATTCCGTTTACTTCATAGACTTTTTCTTCATTTATAACGTTTAGAACTAACTGTATACTGTACATAATTTAAAATCCATTGGCGCCCGCTATTAAAAGGTAGGTCCTCGGTAGTGCGGCTCACAATATTCCATTTCGTTTACCAGTGGGGGGCTCGACGGCTTCAATCGTTGCGACTATTAATCAAAGTACAGCAGTGTCATCCGGCAACGGTCAGACGAAAACACGCCCGACGAATTTATTGTACAATGTGCTTTTTTATTTTTATTATTCGCGCCGTAAAACGTGGCTCCTGAGTATCGGCAGTAGGAATGATAATGTGTTTGCTATACGAAATAAAGTCTCACTAAATGTATTCGTTTCTAAAACAGTAATAAGAGTAATATGTTATTGATATCACATTTTTCGTTGGAAAAGATCAGATGTGTAGATAATAAACATAATTGTTTCGATAATTTTGTTTATGTGTCCTTAACTGTACAGACACTTAGACACACAAATATGTTATTTTTGTATTATGAATATTCACGGACATATCACACTATATATTATAAACTGACTATATCACAGGTACAATAGTTACGGTATTTATAATCATAAAGCATTGCATTAAAATGTAAAAACAATAACATTTATATGAAAATTGAGGTCTAGTCCAGTACCCCGTTAATATGTTTGTGTTCGATCGCTAAAAACTCGCAATTTACTTCGCTTGCGATCCATTGCTAAATTTAGTATCACGTAGGCTTATTTCTAGGGCGCTTACGTGGTACTAAAATTAGCGATAGCACGCAGGCGACCTAGGAAAATATCGAACACAAAAAAATTACGTGGTACGTCGGCTGATAGAATAAGTTGATCGTAATATTAATATCATTGAGGAATATAAAGTTGGTTTATACAGTCTAAAACGGTAATATACTCAAAATTATTATGGAAGTTTTTAGACTTATGCTGGTGTATCTGAATAATTAAAAAAATATTCAGATTCATACTTATTCGTATAGTTTATATGTGTATAGAGATCGTTGTGGAGATCTTTAGGGGAGTCCTTTTTCAGTAGTGTACGTCTTCGGCTGATATGATGATATGTGTACCACTTACCATTGCAGCCAAATCGTCATTTTCCTGCCCTTATCCCACTCTGGTGACGTCAACACAACATGTCTCCCTCTTCCACTCTCCTCTATAGCCGTCATCGCCGTACCCCTTTCATACACATATAATTACTCAAGCCGTCTACCTTCTTCGGTCTTCTTCTACCTCTGTATTCCATGTCTGTCCAAATCATGCTAATCTGTTACTCAACTTTTCTCTACTAATCAAACCAAATCAAATCTGATAATTGCTGCTGAATACAAAACATAATACCTACTCTATTTTCTTTACCAAATTAAATAATATGTAAACTTAATCAAAGTTAATCAAAACCTTTTGGTGTAGGTTGGTACCTGCTAAAATAAAACTCATCATAATATGAATGGAAGTTAAAATAAGAAACAAGTCTCTCTTTATGGTTTGGATTAAAATAATGATCGTATTAAAGCTTGCCAAATTGATAATAGTGTTATTATAAAAAGGCGGTGGTTGAATATCAAGGAATATACTCTGATCATTTGTTACGTAGACGTCTTGTAGTGAGACGAATCTTTTTGGATTATTTAGATCATAATTCATTGGGTTTTTGTCTATTAGGTATTGATTACGATAATTCTAGGAGTTAGTGATCAGCAAGACGAGATGTTATGAGATGTATCAATGCCACGGTTTACATAGTTTACATTTAGAAGTGATGAATATATATTTATTAATGAATTTATATAATACTTAGTATGGAGCTGTTGAAGTAATATTACCTAATTAGCCAGAAAAATATAAAAGTGTCTTTAATATCTTTATTCTACACACGAATGTTACAGAAATATGCATTGTATAAAAAACATGTACAAGACGAGCTTAACTCCGATAAAGTTTTCTATTAACAAACCTCAGAGATAAATTGTGTTTTTTGATGCACTACGGGTTAGCACTTGACCTCAATGACACCTGATGTTGAGTGAAGATGAGGTGGAAAGTGGAAGCGTACTGACCAGGAAAACCCATCTTATTTTAGGAATTAACTATCGTATCTCTAATAACCGGAACATAATAACGATGCTGTTAACATTGCTGTTTGCCGGCAGTATAACCTATCTAATCTATATGTATACATGTCATTGAAGAATTCATCATTTTTATGTATAACTTAGGAAAATGTGCAGGCTATCCTGCTCCCTATGTGATCAGCAGATTTGGTCCTATAGAATAAGACCGAGTAGTCTTTTTTGGTCACGCGACTGTACGATATCACCTTCTATAGAAAGTTCCTCATAAGCAAGAGCGTCCAGGGCTCTTTTGATTTCAAGTCTCTGGTTTTCCATTCCTAAGAAAAGCATATCCTTTCACTTTTCGCTGTTAAACACCTATATATTTATATTATATACTCTATATACGATACAAAAAATATTTCCATTGCTAAAATACATAGTACTAAATAAATTAATGAAAACAACAATGTTGTTTGACCCAGTTACAGCGCGAAAGAATCTCTACAATTTTTTCGTCGTTCGTCGTCGTCGTCGTACAAATCGTTTCGTCGAAAATTCTAATATTTTCGTATCAATTTTAATATTACTAGAAAAGGGTAAATAAACAGGGCTTGTAAGGTTTCTGAACGCGATCAAAGTTTGTTGAAGCAATTCAAGTCAGAAATAGAAACTAAGTAAATTTCATAATATGCCACACTACATCCGTTTAATAGGGTGGTCTTTGTACTACACGAGCCATGGCAACTAAGCATAAAAGCTCTCTTGCGTATGAATGCTAGGGTCATGGGGAAACTTGAGCTCCAGCTAATCAAAGTGGTAAAACAGGAATTTATTGTGTGCAGTGTTCCTTGGAAAGTTTATTGTACAGCACTATGACGGTAGCAATTACTCAACTCTCATATAAACTCGATGTTTTGCCCCTCAGGTTCATTCTGTAGTTACTATTAATGCCGCGTAGGCAGCAGCCGGACGGAATTATAAAAGCATACATTGTTGTCGCTAAATTGCATCAAAAAGAAAATTTCGCAATTAGTACACTGAATTGTTACCGGTTAATTAACGTTTATACAACATCGTATTCCATTTTTCGTATTTCGTCACAAATACAAAAGGCTATTATTATATCGGATAAAACAAAAGCTATTTGCGTCTACGTTAAACCAACCGAGCTTGTAATTCTTTTGTAATCTCTCGAATGGGGCGTGAATTGCAAAAACTTCGCCTGGGCAAAGTTAATCTTGGAAGGGGTTGCAAAGCCACCGTTAAAGATTACGAGATTACAGCATAAAGGAATTCATCTGGAGATGTAAAGAGATGAAAGCTAACAGTTTTAATTTTAAAGTTTCCGCCGACTCCGCAACGTTTAATTTCCGGCGCAGAAGTTATCAGGAAGAAATAAGGGCGTTAAAACGTAAGCGACAACACAGCCTTCACTACCTGTCAACTATTCTGAGAAATAAGCAGCGATAATGACTATACTTAGTTCAATCACTGATTTGGATTCTCTTTTAATGTGCATTTCTCAGTAAGTAAACATCCTACCATCTGCTGACGCCATTCGGTCTTGTTCTTAACTTTACTATTGAAAATATTTTGGAATGCAGTTTATCTTTAAAATCATGATTACCACTGAACACTTAAAATTATTTGGCGGAATGAGCATTTCTTTCACATACTTCTGACCTCATGTCACATATTTGAAGGCACTTTGTACTCTAGATACTCTTTAAACGCCTGCATAGTTCTAAAATATCCTGTCCGCATTATAGCTTAATAAAATCCTATTTTCACCGAGGCTGATCATAGAGAGACCCATCTATTTATAATTATACATATTCCACTTGGCTGCAAATAACACCATATATATAATTGTACCGCCAAAAATTGTCAAAACAACCCACTTCAGTATGTTTCCGCAGTTTATCTCTGGAATGTATCATATTAACCTTAACCAACTTGAAAATAAACAAACGAAACGAATATCAAACGAAAAACAATCATCAAAATCAGTTAACAATTATTGAAAATATGGGTAAACGTACTTTAAAAAAAATACATATAGAACATTTACCTTCTTTTTGGGAGTCGATTAAATGTAGCTTAATTATTTATTTTTCAACAATAGTCTAACAGGTATTTACTATAAGGCTATATATTACCGGAAAAAATAAGTTTATTCCAAATCCTAGCCACAAATTCACTTTACGATACGATTGTGCAATTCTTACATTTCAAAGAATTATGAGGTGTGAAAACGGGTATTGGAACTACTCGAGTGAATTCAAATAAGCAATTTTCCATACTATCTCCACTGAATACGCTCGCACTCGTGAGCAGTAAACCGCGGCCGAATCCCAAAGTTACCATGAGATCTATTCAGATTTGCGCTCGTGAGAAGAAAAAACTAAATTACAGTCAATTTGTTGCGATATCCTTATGGAGAGGCAATCCTCTTACGTGTAGAGTTATGGAGAGATTGGAGAGCGCTCCAGCGAACCCAACGAGCCAGCATTACGAGGGCACCTTAATGACTATCTCGGAAAGAGCAAAAGTTTTTCGCTTTGCTTGCCTTCTTAGCCGGGAATTTTATCTAAATAAGGTTATTACAGGTGAAATAGTTTCGAGATGTGTGGCATACTTTATCGTCATTTTTTTTCTTTGGTCGTCTAATATCGTCGGACCAATTCTGTTATACAACACTGTCGTTCTGTTAAATGAAAGAACGTAAAAATAAAATTTTGGTAGTATGTACATAAACCAGAGGATTTGGTAGGAATTTTATGTGCTATCATAAACTTGCCTTGCGGCGAACTAACTAGGTTAGGCTTTAGTAAATTTCATACTGTTATAAAAGAAAACAATATCTTATTTAATAAATTAATAAGACAGCAAGATGATCCTTTTAATTTAGTCATATAATATTAGAGAGAAGTTTCCCGATATCTGTTGCGGTGCAAACTCTTACAATAAATACTCTTGATGAGTTAGGGCAGACTCAAAACCAGTGCTGCACAGTCAGCTGCTAGTTGTCTGGTTGTCAGCATAAGTTAAGATTTTCTGTATTTTGAATGTTGTATTTTAGGCAATAAACAAATTTTTTATGTCATAAATGCTATAGCTATGGAGTAGCTAATATAATATGTTTCAGAAAAACGAATGTGAAAATAACTCTATTTGTGGGAGGTCTTTCTTATAGAAACAAAAACTGAGCATAACAAGCCAAAGAACACTACAAAGCCTCTGGAACTAGATTAAGGCCGACTTTAAAGCTAAGTGCATGAATACGGGTAACACGAGACACCGGCAGACAATGCTGCCTCCCTTATAGCATAGGTCTTAAATTGTAGTGCGGTTTCAATGCAAGTGCCAGTGACGTTAAATTATTGTCGCCATGCAACGTTACACCGCCATGTTGGCGTTGTACACGTGTGCACTAGGCTTAAGGACTGCTAGCTACATGCAGGTCTATTAAAGCGATTCGCTTGTGCATTCGAGGTTTGGTGATACCTTCAATGGATCAATAAACTTCTTTGTTGTTCTACTTTCTTGTTGTTCTCGTATTGTCACACGTTATTATTTACTTTAGAGATACTTACCTGTGCGTATTTAATATGAGTCTGTAAGATTAAATATATTTTTTATACAACGACGACGACTGACGTGGCGGTCTTATCATGTCGTTTTTATGATGAGATGAAGATGTTGCTCACAGTAAATTGTAAAACAAAGATGCTACATTATTACGGTTTGAATTTATACTCCCTCATCATAAAACTTAATATTTTCTTTCAAATCCAACTTCCAACTAATATTACAAATGCGAAAATTTGAATATTAGTTCGTAAATGATAGTATAACATTGGATGTTTGGATGTTTGTTTACAATACAAAAAATACAAAAATCTTTATTTTCAAATTACAGTCTTACATCAATTTAAATCAGAGGTTGAGATCAATCTTTTAAGTATTTAAGATACTTGTACCAGGAGGCGTCGCTCTTCCTTTGCTCGAACATTGAACTAAAATTGACTGTGTACAAGATTCTAATATTTCCGGGTCAGTATGCTTCCACCTTCGGCCTGATGTTCACTTAACATCAGGTGTGATTGAGGTCAAGTGCTAACCCGTTGTGCATTAAAAAACACAATTTATCTCTGAGGTTTGTTAATAGAAAACTTTATCGGAGTTAAGCTCGTCTTGTACATGTTTTTCTTTAACAAATAGATGGAAATAAATTCAAACAATACTAATTAGTGTACCTTTGCTACAAGACATCAACAAAAGAGGAGTGAATCTTGACGAACTATACCGACATCTAAATATAAACTTAATCTCGTCTAACAATTATATTATTCTGTGTGTAGTATATTAGTATGTGTTTTATAAAAATATTTAGGTAAACTATATTATGAACGTTAAGGGTCCCTGATGCAATTTAATAATAAGGAACATACTGGTTGCGTAGCGTTATATATTTTATAGATAGAAAGAGCTGACAATAAGAAATATAAAAGAGTAAAGGTAACAAACAAATAGACATTTATAAAAGGAAGAATAAAAAAAACATATTTAAAATAATAACTCGAAATAAAACAATAAACTATCACTTGTGAATTGTAAACATATACCGGATGAGTTTTTTTACAGTGAGGAAAAAAATAGGGTATATTAGGTAAGTGAAATAGAAGTTATTGACATAGGTAGTTTTTTTTTTTTTTTTCAAAAACGCAAATGTTGAAATGCGTATGTTATTTGGAACTCATGTTTTCTCCAAGTTCTCTTTATTTATTTAATTTAATGATGTAATTATGTGGAATAGGCTATAAACGAGACCGTGAAATGACACAATTTAATGCTTTAATCGATGATAGTTTTGAAAAAAGAAAATAAACTATCTATGCCAATACCTCCTATTGAACTTACCTAATATGTCCTATTTTTTTCCTTACGGTAAAAAACTCCTCCAGTATAAGTATGAACTTTCCGGAAGCAATTCTCTAAATAATAAATAAATATAATAAATAAATATCCTTCACCATACACACAGCGCCATCTAGTTCCACAGTAAGCAACAATAGGCTTGTCTTGTGGATACCAGATGGTTGATAGTGAATAGTGAAAATTGATTCAGAATCCGTTGCGTAGTTTAAACAACTAAGCGCACACACAGACAGACGGTGATAACGATTACGTTTTATCCTATTTAGAGGTTGCGTTAGAAAAAATTTTTTTCGATAATAATCTATAATAAAATAAAAATCTTTCTTACTTGAAACCTTACTTATTTATTACTTAACTCACCTGTAAATTGAAAATTCTGAAAACCCCCTAGAGACAATCACCTAAATAAACAAATTAACGAAATGGTTTAACTGATTTCCATCCAATATAGCTAAGAATCATCTCGCATACACCAGCTAATACCGTTTTCAAACTAATAATATCCCTTTTTTGCGTCGGGTGTTAAAAATGGAGGTAATTATGAAGAATTTATAAAATAATAATAATGTATGGATAATCTTATAACTACCTCCTTGGCTGAATGTAAACAACATAGGGTTTACGAATCGGACGTTGCGGGTTTGAACCCAAGCGGGGTACATGTTTAGTACTCGGTTTGGTTGGTGCGTGAAGTATTTTAAATGTCCGCCTGGCTACCACCATTTTATCTAAGTCTGCCACTAAAGAGAAATGTTAATAGCATTGTCAGAGATAAGATAGCCAGTCCCCCAAATAAAATGGGGTTTTCGGGTCATAACGCTACCACCTTCGGCCTCAGCTTCACTTAACATCAGGTGTGATTGAGGTCAAGTGCTAACCCGTTGCACATAAAAAAAATCTTGCGATATATCCATTTGTTAAGTCGCAGGTACCTACCTATGTATGAAAGTAAACAAAGGTCAAAGGTTCGCTATTACAATACTTTTGTGAAATCGTGCATAATGTTCTAACTGTTGTTTCGGCATATGATTTAGCTTTATTATAGGTATCATTCTAGTCGCGAGAGCAAGTGCATACATGGTCATTACATTGCGTCGACCTTAACCATAATTTAATGCCTTCTCGTAACCAAAATTTATGATCAAAACATTCGTTTTGGTCGCCAATAAAGTTCACTTTAGTTTGAACACATATTTGTCTGTTGGCAGTAGTGTATTCGCCTATGTGATCGTGGACTATACCGACATTTGCATGTAACTTTTGACTATCATTATCCACATTATTGTACCGATAATAACACTTTCTAATTTCGATTTGGTTGTTATGATTTGATTTCATATTGTTGATATAATTATCATCATTATCAAGTCGTTCATAATTTAGATTACTTGTAGAAAGTAGGCATCTATGTAAGTAATAATTGGATGAATAAATTACAGACACCTTAATACATTATTGGTATAAAGAAATTATTACAACTATTAAAAAAACCGCCTCCGTGGCTCAAAGTAAACAACATTGGGTATATGTTTCGGAGGTCGCGGGTTCGATCCCCAGCGGGGTACATATTTAGTACTCGGTTTGGTTGGTGGTGGGGCATATGAAATGTTCGCCTGGCTAGGTACCACCATCTTATCTAAATCTGCCGCCAAACAGCAATGTTAATAACATTTTTGTGTTCCGGTTGTCAGAGATAAGATAGCCAGTCCCCCAAATAAGATGGGGTTTCCGGGTCAATACGCTACCACCTTCGGCCTCATCTTCACATAAAATCAGGTGTGATTGAGGTCAAGTGCTAACCCGTTGTGGATATAAAAAAAAAAGCAATATAGTAAGATAATTTTTATCACCTTATTCAAAATAAGATTAACCATACTCCATGCTATATATTTAGAGGCGATATAACATGAACCAAACTATCATACAGTTGATTCATAGTTAATTATACAGGGCTATTTTAGCATGATTTTACATGACTATTGAAGCATGATGTTTATTTAGGCTGTACCATAAAAAAATTCTCTACACAAGAGGCTCATTTGAGCGAATTGCGGTTGAAGTAGCTGAAACAGCCATTACGCTGCCATTGATTATGTAATACAGTCCTGTACAAGTAACTATGACGCCAACTGTACTAATATATGTACTAATGTAATGTATGTAATAATATGACGGTTCGTCAACTGTAGCCATTAATACTTCTTTGAAAATCTTCATTATCCGTATATCTTAATTATATCTTCAACTAGCTATTATCATTTCTGATGAGCGAATTCTATGAATTTATGTTTCGTTCATTTCATTTTAAGTATCATCATTATATCGATACTTTATCAAACAAAAAAGAGCCTCGTTAAAATGATATAAATAAACATTCAGAGGAATGATGCCGACCAATAATCAGAATTCCGCATCGCGCCGCCCCGCAACGAATTAAACAATCGATTTTATCGTTCACTTAATTACAAAATTAATGTCGAAGCGCTGGTACACCCATTGGCCGTAATACCTCTGTATTTCGGTCGAGTACAACAGGGCACATTAATACCACAAAAGGAACATAGTTTGCAAATGTTTAGGCGAAGCGCAGGCTTTCGTGGTGAGGTAATCCGTCATCCGAATCTGTGCAAAAGAAAGATAAACATGCGGGTGCCTAAATGCGTAAATATTTGAAAAATTTCAACCAAACATTTTATGGATTTATTCACAACGGGCCCGGCATTCAGAATTCAATGAGTGAATTAGGTAGGTACCTAATTCAAAGTACCTGATTATCAAACGTAATGCCTCGTCCACACTAAGTGTCGGCACAAATTGTTATTGTTTGCGAAATTCAATGTGGCCGACATAATTTACATTTTGGTTCGATATATTTATGTATGTGTCAATACAAATCGTAAAACATAGTGTCATATCGCTAATTCAGATAGGGTTTTACACTGGCATTCCTGTAAATCCATTTTAAGAGAGATAAGAGACAGTGGTAAGATTGCCCTATATATAAGGTCCCCAAATAAGATGGGATTTGCGGTCAATACACTTCTACCATAGGCCTCATCTTCACTTAACATCAGGTGTGATTGAGACCAAGTGCTAACCCGTTGTGCAAAAAAAACAGCGCAGAGCGGGCGGGTCGCAACACAAATTATAACTATCATACATTGTCCGGAGCGGAGCGGGTCATATAATGAAGTTCTCAAATGAATGCGGCCCGTCCCGCTGCGATCTGACTTAACATCACTGTACACTGTGCTTGCCATAACAAAGTTATGCTTGGTTGGTTTCGCAACTCGGGACTAATTCTCATTAAATTAAATATACAGACAACAAGATCCTTGAATACCGCCTCTGACTCATTAAGAACTGACCGCGTTAGCAAATAATTATTCCTAAAAATTGTTGCATTCTGTAGATAAATAAAGGTAATATTTTCTGTATGGAAGTGAAGTTTATTTATCTACATCAATAGGTAATTGACGACAATATCGACCACGTACAATATATTTTTCTCAAATATGCTTTGATATTGCCAATTCATCGGTAATTAGAAGATAGAAATTTAAGTATCCGAGAGGTAATTTCAAGTCTCCGGAAAATAAAGTGAAATTGAATTTGGAATCAGTAAAAATCTAGGAATTAAGTACGAAATCCCAATACATACCGTACCAAATATTTGAATTTAGAACTATCCACATATCCACGTCTATGACTGTGCCAATTTTTAAACAAGCAGAGGTGAGAGCTGTAATTCATGTGAATTAAAAAAGTAGAACTCTGCAAAATCAATATTTGTGTTACTGTAAATACTGTTTTTTTTTTTTTGAGAAAAGCACTATCACTATACATGCTTCGACCGTAAATGTATCCCCGGCCTAGTTCGAGCTTCACATTTATACTCGGATGCGATGGCTGACTACTGGTCTCTGCAGTAATGCACTATGTATAATACTACTAACTTTAAAAAAATGGCTGGCCGAATGGACTCGAGTTTACACTGGTCGTACTGCTGCATTTCTGTAACCTAACTTTTACTAAAACCTATATTCTATTTGATTCCACCATACTAGTTGGAACAACATAGAGGAAATTTCATACCTATTGTCCCTCTAAAACCATCGTAAGGATTGCACAACTTACAATCTACAACTTACCAAAATGTGCCGGTGGATAAATGCTCCCACTTTGTAGGACGAATGTTATACATATTATCTCTTACATTATTAAGTATTATGTATGTCTGAGAATATATAATTAGGAGAATTGCCTTATATGTATATTTAAAATTATTGTATGCTTTGTAGATGTTTCTCTTCCCGTGGGTGTTGTAAAAGATGTCTAAAGGACTTTACACCAAAACACATCTATCCATCTGCACGATTCAACTCCTACACATTTGCGTTTCTGTATCTTTCGAAAGGCAAACCGTGGATGTTGTTTCAAGCTTTAAACTTTTAATATTAGGAACACCCAAACTGTATTGTTTGAGATAATATCACTGATCACTCCATTTGATACATTATGTATATTAAAAATATGTGTATAGTCTAATTACTATACTATTCATACAGGGCTGTTATATCATCAATGGTGCATACTTCTTATTTACTTCTTCTTTATTATTTTTTCTTTACTTTCCGTAGATTTCTAATATACATAGATTTCTAATATATACATAATCATCTAAGCTACGTCAAATCATTAATCGTATAACTGTTTATATATTTCAGGGCACAGTTATTTACCTTTACACCTCAATAAGTATAAAAGCAATAAGAAAGTGCCTTCGTATTTGTCAGCGATGGAGGCCGTGGATACCGCAGACCACGCGAAGAGCGTGGAGGTTGATTAGGGAGGCCTATAACTGGCCACCAATGTTCATATTTACTTTTTAAGAACGAGCAAATTCTAAATTGACAACACATAATTTTTGGCATCTTTGCGTTTCGGTTTTTGCTTTAGTTGCTTTCTCTATATATTTTCTTTATTTTATTAATATTAAAACACAGTCTATACGAAAACGAGTAGTTATTTCTTCCACCAGCGCACCGCTCTTAGCTATCGTCGATATTTTGGTCCTTTCTTACCGTTTTAAATTTTTAATCTCGTGGAGGAGATGATTACTCGTTCTAAGGCGAAGGAAAATGAACTTGCTTCTACTGTGTCGGGTCGGAGCTCTGCCTCCAGCGTAATATCGCGGAGAAAGTTAGCGGAAGCTCGACATATTCGTCAGCTTGCCGAGTTTGAAGAAGCAGAGGCAGAGCTCGACCGGCGTACATTACAAAGTAAGAAGAGAGTAGCACAGGCGGAGTATGAGGCGGAAATGGCCGCTTTGTACGAAGAGGAGGAGTGCGGAGCTCGCAAGAGCGTTAGTGATTTTGGGGCAGAGGAAGTCAACGTGACAGAACAACCGTCGACGAGCGCAGCGATGTATACACAAAATTTGCATCGAAATACGAGTCCACGCCCCACCACTCTCCCGGACCCTCACACCACCGTCGCAAAACCGCAAGTACGATTAAATGTCGCAGGATTTGGTGAGAAAAGTATCCTTTTTAACAACAACACGAAACAGCGTGTTGAGAGATCAGCATCTTGGTCTGCACTCTACACTGGAGTGTTGCCTAAGCAGATGGGAATCGATAAAGAGTTAGGCGAGTCTGGCGGTGATAGAAACCTACCGTGTTTACAAGCGGAACCGCCGTCTCAGCCAATCCCATATAATGAAGATCATTTATCTTTTAATCGTGTTACAGGCTGGCTTGGGGATAACACCAACGATTTTCAATTCAAGGGCCAGCCTATTCTCGCGGCTCAGCAGCTAGCGCAGCCACTGGTACGTGAGCCATCACACGTGGAAGTGCCTCCTTTATCTAATGCAGGTAATGACATTAATGCCCTTGCAAATGCAATCGCTACACTAACAGAGAGGCAATTAACCACATTTAAAACCAAACAGGTAGATTTACCCTCCTTCTCTGGAAATATTCATGAGTGGATTGTATTCAAACGTGCATATAACGACACTAATACAGCTTTTTCCAACAGTGATAATCTTGGGAGATTGCGTGTCGCAATCCAAGGGGAGGCCAGGGAAGCTGTCGCTTCATTGTTAGCAACAGCTGATGATCGCTCGTCTATTATTCGTAGCCTTGAATTACGCTTCGCGAGGCCAGAAAATATTATAGCCTACGAGATAGGTATAATTAAAGCCTTGCCTAGGTTAGGACGAGGTTCTAACGACTTGAATATATTTGCTTGTAAATTAAAAAATTGTATATCTACAATAAAATTCATGAGGGAGTTTTCATATATTTATTCTCCCGATTTATATTTTTTTGTTGTGTCCAAGCTGTCGCCGTTACTTCATGCTCGGTGGATTGATTATGGTGCAGAGAATGATGACGGGCGCACACCGAGGGTGGAGCTTCTCGCACAGTTTCTGGAAAGAGAAGCCTGTCGTACTATAAAATATGGAATGCCAGATGCGGTAACCCTATCGCCTCACACAATAAACGTTCATCCCTCTCATTCACAGAATAATCATAACAAAGTCCGAATTCAGGAGATAGTACGCACTACAGACACCACTGATCAACCCACATGCTTGTATTGTTCCGGAAACCACACAATCAAAATTTGTGATAGTTTCAAAACACTTAAAGTCGATGACAGATGGAACTGGGTACTTAAACGTAAAATATGTCGTAATTGTTTAAAAATATCTAAGCATGATTGGCGGAATTGTAAGGCAAGATCATGTGGTCAAGACAATTGTAGAAAACCGCATCATATGCTACTGCATAACTCTGGTTTTTCAAAACAAAAAGACACCGCCGATAGCACAATTCATGTCCATAACACGTCTTGTCGGTCCGGTACCTCCTCGCAGGACCTCTCTAGTGTAACCGAGGAGGGCGTTTCCTCTCCTCGGGTAGTAGAGCAGAGTTATAGTTTAGATACAAATCAGCAAGCTTTTTTGAAAATGGTCCCTGTCACAATTTTTGGACCTGATGGAAATGTGGACACGTTCGCTCTGCTCGACGATGGATCCACAGCAACCCTGGTTGATGCTGATTTAGCGGCACAAGTAGGCTTGGAAGGTCCTTTAAATAAAATTTGTTTACATGGTGTGACAGGTGACCGTCAGAATATTTTTTCAAAAACAGTGACATTTCAGGTGAAAGGAAAACATCGATCTGACATTTTCACTGTCCATAGTGCACGCACGGTTTCTGATTTAAATCTTTTTAAAAATCAGTCTGTATTAATAAATAAAATAGATACATTACCGCACGTTTTTGATCTCCTTGATTTAATCTCGTACAAAGATGCATCTCCGAAGATTTTGATTGGGGTAAACAACTGGCATTTGTTAATGTCGAGCGAGTATCGAACAGGGAAACCGTCTGAACCCGTTGCAGCCAATACAACTTTGGGATGGGTTTTGTATGGTGGTTGCACGAAGAAAAACATTTTGCGCACCCATCATGTGTCAGTTGAGGACTCTAGGCTAGAAAGTCTTATCAAGGAGCATTACAAACTCGAGTCTCTAGGTATTGAGAAAACGTCACCGTACACTGAAACGGAGAAACGCGCTTTACGTATTTTAGAAGAAACTTCGCGACGTTTACCAAATGGCCGTTTCGAAGTTGGTTTACTGTGGCGTTATGATAATAATGTGATTCCAAATAGTTACAATCATGCTTTTTCACGGCTTAAAAGTCTTGAGAGGAAGTGTGCGAGAGATAATAAATATTTAAATTTGTATCAGGTAAATATCGACGCATATGTACAGAAGGGTTACGCAGAAGTATGTAGTGATCTTTTTCATGTTGAATCTTCAGTACCTAGGTGGTATTTACCGCATTTCGGCGTAACCCATCCTGCAAAGCCAGGGAAGCTGAGAATTGTGCATGATGCCGCAGCAAAGTCGGGAGGAATTTGTTTGAATGATTTGTTATTACCTGGCCCAGACTTGCTTAATTCTTTACTAGAAATTTTATTTAGATTTAGAGAGGGACAAATAGCTTTAACGGGAGATATCAGGGAGATGTTTTCTCAAATTAAAATTAGAGACGAGGATAGGGATTTTCAAAGATATTTGTGGCGAGACAGTAACCCATCTACCGCAGTCAGAGAATATAGGATGTCCTCTGTCATTTTCGGCGCTGCTTCATCACCGTGTTCGGCCTTATTTATTAAAAATAAAAATGCCAAAGAATTCGAACTTGAATTCCCAGACGCAGCGAAGGCAATAATAGAGGACCACTACATGGACGATTACTTGGGAAGTGTAGATGACGTTGACAAAGCAGCTGAATTAGCTTACAATATTTTCAATATCCATGGAAAATGTGGTTTTGAAATGTGTAGTTGGGTGTCCAATCGTCCTGAAGCCCTGAAATTAATTCCCCCTCAGTTACACAAAAATTCTCCAATGGACGTTCAGCTTAACGTCCCCGACACTGGCTTAAAAATTTTAGGAATGTTTTGGATTCCAACAACAGATGTTTTTGTATTTAGGCGCGAAGTGAGCGAAAGCGCCACGCTTACTAAGCGAAAAGTTTTGAGCGATTTAATGAAGATTTTTGATCCGTTGGGCTTACTCTCTCCTTTTACTATTCACGGAAGAATACTGTTTCAGCAAACCTGGCGGACCGTAAAGACTTGGGATGAGCCGCTTCCAGTCGACGACTCTCGCCAGTGGAGGGGGTGGTACGAGGCACTTGTGGATATACGAAGTCTGCAAGTGCCACGATGTTACTTTTCTTCTGGCGTAATCGAGCGACTGGAACTTCACGTTTTCTCAGACGCGAGCGAGGTTGCTTATGCTGCCGTTGCTTACTGGAGGGTCATATACCAAAGCAATCACGTGGTTTTGTCGATGGTGTCCAGTAAGGCGCGTGTAGCTCCAAACAAGCCAATTTCGATTCCAAGGCTCGAACTACAGGGAGCTCTTTTGGCTGCTCGCCTTGCTGATACAATATGTAAAGCCCACCGGAAAATTATACATCGTCGCGTTTTTTGGTCTGATTCAAAAACGACGCTCGCCTGGATTCAGGCAGACGTACGCTCGTTCAAACCGTTTGTTGCCCACCGCGTTGGCGAAATAACAGAGTTGACCCATAGGGAAGAGTGGCGGTGGGTTCCCAGCGCCTTGAATGTAGCAGACGATGCAACCAAATTATTTAAGGGGTCTAAGAATCCTTTAGGTAGATGGTTAAGTGGTCCGTCTTTCTTATTTTCGGAGAACGATTGGCCCAGTGATGAAACGCGGTCTTTTGTTATCGATACGCCCGGAGAGATGAGAAAGACCGTCCTCCTCACTCAGGTTTCCGAGCATCTTGTGCCGATCATTCCCGAAGCTAGCCGTTTTAGTAAATGGTTAACTTTCCTGCGGAGTACAGCGATAGTGCGTAAATTTTGTAATTCTCTCATTGGGAAAGTAAGGAAAACCCATATTGCTGACGCGATTTTACCTTTGACTGCAGAGGATTTACGTTTCGCTGAATTGCTAGTTTGGCGTAGTGTACAGCACAAAGAATTTTCAACAGTTCTGGCTTGCTTACGAAGCGGTAATCCTTTGCCAGCTAGCAGCAAACTAAAGTTGCTGAACCCTTTTTTAGACGATAATCAGTTGTTAAGGTTAGGAGGACGGATTGATAATGTCGCGCATACTGACATTGTGAAACGTCCTCTCATCCTACCTGGGAATAACCGAATTGTTCGATTGCTAATCCAGCATCTTCATGAACGGTTCGGTCATGCCCACAATGAAACTGTATTAAATGAATGTCGTAGAGTTTTCTGGGTTATCGGCCTCCGTAATGTCGTACGCTCTGTGGCGCATAGCTGTCAACTCTGTAGAATTCGTCGCGCCGTTGCTCCCATACCATTAGAAGGTGCTCTACCTGCCGAACGGCTTGATCACCATACACGTCCATTCACACATGTAGGTTTGGATTATTTTGGTCCTATGCTGGTGACGATCGGTCGGCGGAACGAGAAGAGATGGGTTGCCTTATTCACCTGCTTGACGACGAGAGCGGTTCACTTAGAGCTCATACAGAATTTATCAGCAGACGCAGCGATATTGGGGCTTCGACGCTTCATCGCAAGGAGAGGTTGTCCGTCAACTATCACGAGTGACAATGCGACGGCCTTCCATGGAGCCGACAACGATTTGAAGCGTGCCCGTTTGGAAATGGAGGGGGCCACCAGAGCGTTCGCAACGAATCTGATGATTGTGTGGAAGTACTTACCACCAGCATCGCCATCAATGGCCGGGTCCTGGGAGAGATTAATCGGGACCGTAAAGAGGGCTCTGGCGACCGTGTTGAAGGAGAAATCCCCGAAAGAACCCACTCTTCAGACACTTCTCGCCGAAGTTGAGAATATTGTGAATTCGAGACCACTTACCTATGTCCAAACCGGCACGGAAGACAAAGAAGCTTTAACGCCGATCCATTTTTTACTTGGAAGCGCTTCTGGAGCTACACAAATGTGCAATTCCGAGCCGGAGTACGTCGGCCGGAAAGAATGGCGAAGAGTACAAAGCTTAGCGGATGCTTTCTGGTCGAGATGGGTCGAAGAATATCTTCCCATTCTTCGCCAACATCACTTCACAGCAAAACATAACGATAAAGATTGCACTGTCGGAGATATAGTCGTCGTTGCTGATCCCAACTTACCTCGGAACGTATGGCCTATGGGGCGCATAATCGCAACGTTACCTGGAAAAGATGGAGTCATACGAGTGGTAGACGTCCTCACTAAAGGGGGAATTTTTCGACGGCCTCTTAGAAGAGTTGTACCGCTACCTGTCCATTCTCCTGAACCAACGGCCATGATAGGCGGTTCAACGGAGAGGGGAATGTCAGCGATGGAGGCCGTGGATACCGCAGACCACGCGAAGAGCGTGGAGGTTGATTAGGGAGGCCTATAACTGGCCACCAATGTTCATATTTACTTTTTAAGAACGAGCAAATTCTAAATTGACAACACATAATTTTTGGCATCTTTGCGTTTCGGTTTTTGCTTTAGTTGCTTTCTCTATATATTTTCTTTATTTTATTAATATTAAAACACAGTCTATACGAAAACGAGTAGTTATTTCTTCCACCAGCGCACCGCTCTTAGCTATCGTCGATAGTATTAAAACGTATTATACACTCATTCAGGTTTAAGCTTATTATCGCTCATCATTTAAGGTGCAAAAGTCAAGGCAATAATTAAAGTAAAGGGTTGTACGCTTAATCGCAGAGAAGTAGGTACATCACATATCAACTTCGTCGTTACTTTTATCAATTAAAATTTTCTAAAAAGCCGCCATTTGCGAATCCAAGTCAAAAGGTGCAAATTGAGACAAAACTTGCAACAAATTACACCTCTCCAACAAAATAATTTAAATTAATGGAGGCGCATTCTAACATTCGGCTTGGCGCGGAGTCTTAAAACGAAGTTACAAATTAAGGCTGACATTTCAATTACATTCTTGTGCAACTATTGTCGTCGAAAGCGGTGCTGTACGAATGTTTAGACCATAGGTTTCCAAAGTGGGACTGAAGCCTTTTAGGTAGCGGGTTAAGATTAAGTAAAAGTTGATGCTGCAACAATAGTTTCCAAATCGAAGCATCTATCAGCTACTTTTTCAATAAACAATTTAATGCAACGGTTTAACTGGGAAAACATGTTGAGAGCATTAAAACATTTTGACATGCTCGTGAATGGCGCGTGGTGGTCACAATAAGTTTGGGAACCTATGGTTTGGACGGTATAGGTTCGGCGCAATATATTTCTGTAATTAAGATCGAAGTCGCAGTAGCAACAATAAAGGTTTCGAGCATAAAACGTCCGAGTCCTTAGTTCGAACAGCGCCGTAACTCTCGCAATTAAGTCGAATTAAAAATAAAGTCGAACGAAACGCGAGTACCTACAGCTGTTGATTAAACGCCATCTCGCGGAGACCCCATCAATAACAACAGTTTAATTAAACACTTTTATAAGCGCTTGAATGGTTGGGACGCTAGTCTCGGCTTTTAATTTGCTTTTTTTATTTCCTTTTTATATTCTTTAATTTTTTGCCTAATAGAGTTGACGGCGGGCTACAGGCAAACTCACGCTAAATAAGAGCTTTCAAGAAACGGTGCCGATTCTGTATTTGTAAAGCAAAATTGTATAGAAAACCTTAAATGAATAATTTTAAAGTTGAAATGGTTACGAGTACATTTTTTCATTGAAATTTCCTCTTTAGTTACTTTTGACGTCAATTTTAATAAGTAACGGCGTTCCTTACTTTAACAACTATACACCACTCCCAAATTTACGTATATTTTATTAATGATATGATACTAGTACCTATCTATTTAATGTTGAATGTTACGTTAATTAAGCGCTAATCTTTGTTATTCATCAATAAATTATCATAAAATAAACATTAAAACAAGAACTAATTTGCCATGAGAGCTTAACTATCTACATACTGATAAAAATGCAATTCATTTACTTTTCAACTCCGACATTTTGGAACAGAGAACGCGTTTAAAACCCGTTGATAACTAAACAAAAGAATTAAATTATGAAAACCGGATATAAACAGCTCTTAATTATACAAAATTTGTTTATATTTACATATGAAACGCACACCTATAACATTTACAAAGTAAATGATATTTTTATTATTGATGAAAATCGCAAAGAAAATCTGGCTAATATGTGACGAATATATTGCTCTTCCTGTGGTGGCAAGAAATTGAATCTTCATCATAAGATTCATATCCTTGTCTTTCAATATTATTACATTCCATAAAAGACTAATGAACCTTCTTTGTAAGTTCGAGATTTCTGTAATAGTGCTCGAGTCTGGGCATTTTTTAACCTCCGATGCAAAAGAGGGTGTGACAAGTTTGAAACTCACGTCTATCAATGGAATTTTAGCGCTAAAACAGCTGAACCGATTTCAAAACGGTTTTTTTTATTCGAAAGCTGATGTTTCTGAGATAGTACTTAGCTAAGTTTGATGGAAATCTACAGTAATTGATAATGAAAAAATTAAGTTATTTGTACGCCCGTATCGTCAAGCCAACTAGACTACGAATTAATAACAATTATTTATATATGGAGTTCGAAGGCAGTAATAATACAATGTCTGTACATATTGTTAATTTTATATAATTACTAGCTTTCCGCCCGCGGATTCGCCTGTGCGGAATAGCTTTATCGCGGATATGTTTAATTTGTTTATGCCGCCGGAACTTCTCATTTTACCGGGATAAAAAATATAATCATATTAATCCACGGTATGTTCTATCTGTATCCCAAACTTTAGCCAAATCTGTTTATTATTAACTTATTAACAAATATATAAACACTTTCGCATTTATAATATTAGTTAGATTGTATTGTCGTAGAAAATGCAATGTTCAAAACTGCATAATTAGGCATTACCTACACTCGTCTTTATTACAAGGTTTTTACAAGCTTTATTTAGCTTGCAATGTTCATATATAAGTAAGTTGCCGGTTTCAAAATTTGCAAACTATTTTTCAACCACTTGCTGGTATCTGATTGAGCTAAAATTTGGCATATGTAAGATGGGTAACAATGCAAGATTATGGTACCATCGAGTTGATCTGATGATGGAGCCGAGATGAAGGAACTGGAACTCTCTGATGGTAAATGGCAAAATTTGGGCTAATTTGTTTGGTTGCTATGAGTACTTTCCAGTACTTGGAACTGAAGGTAGGGTTTGAAGATGGACCCAGAAGATTGCCACTGGATCTCCAAGAGGAACTTTAAGTAACTCGTCTTTTTACAAGAATAATATGTGATAATCATGATGGAGTATAAAAATCTTATTTTTAAAAGTATTTTAATGTGGAACGTGTAAAACGAACGAATGTATTATGAATATTAACATTAACTTTGGTTAGATATTTTTTAAGCATAATACTGAGATCAAGGTCACATCAATGGCCTACATTCTATCCATAACTAGATGTGATACCTCCTATGGCGCCATTTGTATCGGCACCCATGAGAGGATTTGCTCTAATCGCCACGCTGGTGATTGCAGAAATTTGCTGTCATTACTGGTGCATCATTCATCGTCTCTTACGACATCCACGGAAAGAGACGGGTTGATGCTATTTTATTCTGCCAGAAATTTACCCGCCTCCGTGGCTCAATGTAAACAACATAGGGTTTACGAATCGGAGGTCGCGGGTTCGATCCCCAGCGGGGTACGTGTTTAGTACTCGGTTTGGTTGGTGGTAGAACATTTTAAATGTCCGCCTGGCTAGCTACCACTATTTTATCTAAATCTGCCGCCAAACAGCAATGTTAATAGCATTGTTGTGTTCCGGTTGTCAGAGATAAGATAGCCAGTTCCCCAAATATTTGGGTTTCCGGGTCAGTACGCTTCCACCTTCGGCCTCATCTTCACTTAACATCATATGTGATTGAGGTCAAGTGCTAACCCGTTGTGCATTAAAAAAAAATTACACATGGCCATATCGCCGTCCAAGGTCAGTTAATATTTTAAAAATTCGAAAATTAAATTAGAGCCAAACAGCCATAAATTTTGTTGAGTGCAATTGAAAGGTGTAAGTTGACTTCGAAGTACAGACGTGAGATAACATATGCCCCCAGTTATTTTATTGTTATTGACTTTTAACAGATAAAATGCTAGTGACGAGAAAACAGTTCGGAGCGGAAGAAACAACTGATAAAAAATAAATTTTAGTGAAGAATTTGTCGTCAGGTGTTCGATTTTATTGTATTAAATGGAACGATCGTGCTTGTTATAAATATAATGGCCGTGTGGAAAGTTAAAAGTTATGTAAAGGGACATTGAAACATTATAAAAAAAACTTACTGCTGATACGAATACATGAAATGTAAGAAATAAATGGAATAACCAATTTCTACGTGAGTGTCATCGTGAAAGAGCTGTGTTCAGACATGTGAAATGTTTGTGTGTGTGTGTGTGTGTGTGTGTGTGTGTGTGTGTGTGTGTGTGTGTGTGTGTGTGTGTGTGTGTGTGTGTGTGTGTGTGTGTGTGTGTGTGTGTGTGTGTGTGTGTGTAGGGGGAGGAGGTGTATGTGTCCAGTCAATGTTCGGATATCGGTACCTCAGTTTTTTTAATGAGACTATACGCGGGCAACGCTATGAAGATATGTATCTTTTAAGACAGTTTCTTTGTGTATTTGGATGATATTATAGTCTTTCGGGCGTTTTCTCATTTTTATTTAAATATATTTAGGATTAAACTATGGAAAATATGGACAAGTAATTAATAATTCGTTAATTATATTATTATAAAGTCGTGTAAAAGTTATGTAAAGGGACATTGAAACATTTTAAAAAAAACTTACTGCTGACACGAATACATGAAATGTAAGCACTCGACAGTGCTCTGTGACCAAATTCTCAAAAAAAAGAAGAAACTGGCCGCTCGTACGCCGAACACTATTGACACGAACCATTTTGACCTCCTTTTTCGAGTGCAGGTCACAGTTATTTTTTTAATTTATTAGTATTTTAAATCTTAAATTATCCAATGAGGGCGCCACTAGACGGAATAAATCTTAATTAGTGTGGGGTCCAAGGTAGGTATACACTCACGTAGGGCTCAGCTCTTCAGTAGGCGCTGTGCAGTGATCCTAGCTTATAGGAGTTACAATGGGGGGAGTGCTTAGGTAGGAATTGGTATCAGTGTGGTATCAGTCCTTTAAGCAACCAAGGTCATTCCGAAAGAATTGCCTGCGACCCAAATGCTCATATTTCTGATTACCTAATAGGGTCTATTATACTATAAGAGCAGGAGTGTCACAAAGTATGAAATCTGAAGTGTAAGGCTGCTAGACTGACTTAGTTCTTCTCACGTAATCATTTTATGAATGTTATGAGTTTCACGTGCTCAAGATACGACGTACAACGACCGACGTAGGTATACTTAGGGATAGCGCCGAACGTTAGAGTTAATATAGATAAGACGTGAAATATTTTCAAGGATTTTTTCTTTTTTTTTCTATCTATATACCTACACATAAATTTATTCATAACATTCTAGGTACAAAAAAGGATTCAAGTTATTTAAGTTCAACTGTAAGTTCTTAATGGAATTAATAATTTTTTATCAGTAATAATTGCTATATGCAGTTGTAAATAGTTGAAAATTTCATTTCGTTTTTTAAAAAGAAATTAAGTCAGTTCTAAATACAAGAAATTAAAATAAAACTGCACTACATACATGGTGGTTAGTGATATCGTAAACATAATCATTTGGGTGTATCTAATATTAAAGGTTTATAATGCTTGAAAAAAAAACAACCACGTTCACCTTTCGAAATATATTACAGAAACACGTGACAGGGGGTGAAACTTGGAAGACTTAAGATGACCTCCTCCATAGCTCAATGTAAACAAGGTAGGGTTTACGAATCGGAGGTCGCGGTTCGATTCCCAGCGGGGTACATATTTAGTACTCGATTTGGTTGATGGTAGGACATTTTTATTTGTCCGCCTGGCTAGCTACCACCGTTTTAACTAAAGTCTGCCGCTGAGCAACATTGTTGTGTTCCGGTTGTTAAAGATAATATAGCCATTCCCCCAAATAAGATGCGGTTCCCGGGTCAGTATGCTTCCGCCTTAGGCCTCAGCTTCACTTAACATCAGGTATGATTGAGGTCAAGCACTAACCCATAGTGCATATAAAAAAGATTTTTGTGTAAAATCTCTTACGACATGTGAAGAGACAGGTAGGTTCTTATTTTTATGGGCCGAAACTATCCAATCATTAAAATTTTCGAGTTTTAGACAGGTATATCTCTTCTAATTCTAACCTAATACCATAACATGTCCGCAAAACTTGGAAACTGCACTTGGTTGCAGGTTCTTTAAAAGTGGGTCTCCGAGCGGTCGCAAATATTATTTTACGTTGCAAAACTTTTCAATTCAGTGTACATACACGTAATTTAGCTTGATAACTGTACTTATTTCAGGAAAAAGTTCAAGTTTGTAAACTGTTTTGTATGCCAATGTGCGGTGTCACTTCTGTCGCAAACATCACTCTATTGTATTTCACCTGTATATCACGATGGATTGGTTGAAATGATGAAAAAAAATATTCACCATTTATAAATACAGGATGAAATTTGAATCATTGGCATCTTTGGCATTACATTTTTTTTTATGTACGAAGGGTTTGTACTTGACCTCAATCACACCTGATGTTAAGTGAAGATGAAGTCGAAGGTGGAAGCGTACTGACCCGGAAACCCCACCACATTTGGGGGACTGGCTGTCTTATCTCTGACAAACGGAACACAACAATGCTATTAACATTGCTGCTTGGCAGCAGATTTAGATAAGATGGTGGTAGCTATGGCTAGCTACCTGGCGGCGGACATTTTAAAATGCCCTACCACCAACCAAACCGAGTACTTAACATGTACCCCGCTGGGGATCGAACCCGCGACCTCCTAATCGTAAACCCAATGTTGTTTACATTGAGCCACGGAGACGGTTAAAGTCTTCAAAGTGAACAACTTTCGCTATGGAACCAAGTGTGAGATAGAAAAAAATGGTGTGGGTCTGCTTCTTCAATTTAAGAGCTATGCTCTTGTCGGTGGAGTATTTGGGTGGGTGGGCAATGTGAATAGTATTGTTATGTTTCGAATTTTTGAGATGAGAGGTAATCCCACAAAGAAGTTGTTGGGCAAGTTAGCTTCCACCTCATCATCACTTAATATCAGGTGTATGATTAAAGTAAATTGCTTACCTCTTGTATTTATCAGATTGGTTGATTAGGTTGGTCCTATTTTTGGTCTTTTTAGGGAACCACACATACGTAATTAGGTGCAAGTATGCTATATATTTAGTAAGCAACGTCAGAGCATTTATACTGGGCAGCCGTGATCTTTCAAAATAGTAAATGCCTTTAACATAATAATTTCAATATGATAGTTGAAATCAATCTTCTTATAACAACCCAGTTCCAAAAAAGGTAGGTTCATGCGTTAGCGGCCATAGAGCCATTAGATTGATCGCGTTTTTTTGTATGCAAGCATACCAAATTAAGGCTGATGATTCAAAATGTGATTGATGCGTGTATTGGCTACAACGCCAATTCATTTTTACATAAATTAAAATGATTGGGTAATAAACTATAAATCGCATGATATATTTTTCTCTTAATTATTTATAAAAGCACACGAACATTATCGGGCCGTTTATGTAGTAAATCTATTTTGCATGTTCCGCCTACAGGTAGATAACATTTCAAATGAATTACTCTAATTGCAGAACCATGATAAAGCAGTAATGTAATTGTGATCATTTATAAATAAATTGTGATATAAATTAAGCGATAAAAGTAAGACGAGCCTGTCGACCAGTCACGGAGAGATTTAGTCATCGTTTTCGGTCATCGTAAATATCGTGCATCAAACCTTCATTTGTTTATTTGATGCCTAAAAGAAATACCTACACCTATCTACTGGATACATAATTTTTTACTGCACAAAGTAAATTTTCTTCTCTGTCTCTACATTATCCACACTTCCACACTAATATTATTAATGGGAAAATGTGTCTGCCTGTTTGTTACCTTTTGATGATTAAAGCTCAGAATTGATCATATACTGAAATTTGGCAGAGAAGTAGCCATGGATCTAGAGAAGGACATTGGCCACTTTTAAGATCAGACAGGACATGAGATACAAAAATAGGAGACCTCGATAAAGTAAAGCTATGCGAGCGATGTTGCGAGTGGAATATTTTGAACATTATCATTAGCCCACAAAGCGAGATAACACAGAGCCTGATCTTGAAAAAAGATAGTGTTAACGTTTAACGCACTACGGCTTTTATGACGGAACTGCTTAGAATATCAAGAAACCTCTTTCAGTCGATTTCTACGTAATTGATAATATCCGATCCAGATCTGGTGTGAACTACGCAGATCCAATGCAACAGTGTTCGTATTTTGTAGCCGAGTTACTTATATATAATTTTGATATTGTAATAATTCAACAGGTAACAGGTAAAAATTAGCAGAACAACCGACTTCAGTTTCTAGAGTGCATCATTATATTTTCACTAATTTTTCCCTTCCACTCTTTGAAATAACTCGGTTCACACCTGATGGAGTAACCGCGCAAACATACACAGAAATACCGTCGAATTTCAAACTTCTTTGAAGTCGGTTAAAAAAGAAAACATGTCACAAGTATTATGTAAGAACAAAAAATAAATATTATAATTATTCCAAAAATATTTCTTTACACAAGTCAACCACACTGATAATAACTTGTTAAAGTAAGTACCTAAGTGCCTACTTGATACTTTGCTTTCCGAATAGACGTAATCTCGCGTAATACGTTTACGCCATAACTTCGAGGTATGCCTAACCGCAACTAAATTAAACATACTCGTACGCAATTCATAATAACAACTCGCAATGGTAGAGAGCTAACTTGTTGATTCCCTACCATTAGTTCTAGTACATTTGAGCCAACATTAGTATAGTTATTGTGGGTTTGTAAACATATACCTAAATACCCTTTTCTCAGACATGCATGGAAATATTGTCATTACTTTCGAAAAAAGAACAAGCGAAGTATCTAATTTACGGACAGCGAAAAATAAATCCATTGCAGGAGCGTTTTTTGAATTTGGAACATTATAACGCTGCAGCAATGTTGTATGAAACGACGTGCTGGGGTTATTATATACTCTTTGATTGGATCTCTTTTATCATTCTTGGCATACCAAAATCCCTTTGCTTAGTACAAATTGCGTAAAAGCGTTTGCCTTTCGGCACAGATGATAAATAGAAAATCGGCGGCAAAGCTGAAAATTCGTCTTGATTTGTTATTTAAATATTATTATTTCCCTGCATTTTTTTGCCTGCATTGCCTATTTCCCGGCCTTTGCAATAATGTACTATTATGTGACTTACCTCCAAATGAGCTGCTTTCTTTTTGTCGCTAGGTTGTTTCCGGCAATAAACGGCACCTTTTTGATTGAATGATTTTCCCTGGAATAACATAACACATTGCACACATTCGTGAGCATATAACAGCATACACCAGTGGATGACAGTAAAATCACTTGGTGTTGAGTTTTCCAAAAAAATGCGATCGTAAGCTCACCTGTCAATCGTGATGATTAAGGCAAATCTTCTCAAGGAGAGCAAAGCAAATTGCGTCAAGAGTAACGCTTATACCAGCAATGGACTATTACAGGATCATCATGTTTTTTTAGTTTATTAGAACACAACTAATAAACGCCCCAGTGCATAATAGAGTTCTTTTCACCGGCTTTTTTCAGCACCGTAGTCTAGTAATACGCAGGTTCATGTGGAGTATTATTACAAATTACTTTCCCACGTATTATATGTAGTTTTATTATGTTATTGGTATATAAAATACAGATAAACTGTTTTCTCGTATATTTTAAAATGATTGCAATTTCTCCTTTGTCCCCGTGATCACTTGATATTATATAAAATAATGATTGTCGTCAAAATAGCATTAAACACGAAGCAAGCGAGAGCTCATAGTAAAGTTTAAGAAGTACAAGATTACACTCCCCTTAATATTTCTAACAAGCTACAGTACTTTCTGTTGATTACATTCGCCCATGCATATATCCACCTTATGGATAAGTTATGGTCTTGGTACAAAATTAGCATTAGAATTATGAATCTGGCTTTCCAGCTAGCATATAAACGCACATACAGAATTTGGAAGATAAAATAATTGACGACGTGTAGTAGTTAGCAACTCTGACCACTATACCAAAAGGTTGCGGGTTCTAATCCCGCTAGTTGCATATGTTTGTGTGATGATTACGGACATGTGTACCCGAGTTATGGATGTTTTCATTTATAATAAGTATTTATGTAGTATATCAATCATCTGGTATCCACAACACAAGCCTATAGTTGCTTACTGTGGAACCAGAGGATGCTGTGTGTATGCTTAGACATAACTTTATTTATAACTAGCAGCTGCCCGCGACTTCGTCCGCGTAGACTACATGAATCAACACTTTATTACTTTCCCACGGGAATACATTCAGCAGAAAAATTACCATGTAGAGTTTATCGATATCGATTTTATGGTTTTAACCCCCATTTCACAACCCAGGGGGTTGTTTTTCGAAAAATCTCAAAACACGTATTAGCTTATTTGTTCCTAGGAGTACTCTTAGTCGAAAATAGTCGAAATGTCCAAGTTATACTGTTTCTTCATACAAACTTCCCCACCCCTGTTTCACCCCCTTAAAGGGTGAATTTTGAAAAATCCTTTCTTAGTGCTCCCCTAGACTTCGTAAGGAACCTACGTGCCAAATTTGGAAACTCTATTCACCCCTTTGACTATGACTTTGACTATGATTTTGAGCCTTTGACTTTGAGCCTTCGACTTTGAGTCTTCGACTTTGAGCCTTCGACTTTGAGCCTTCGACTTTGAGCCTTCGACTTTGAGCCTTCGACTTTGAGCCTTCGACTTTGAATTTCGAATTTGAATCTTCGACATTGACTCTTCGACTCTAACTCTTCGACTTCGGCACCAATTTGAATTTGTGATTTCAACCCCTACCACTATCGCAACCCGTAAGGGGTTAGCTTCAAAATAAATGTCATTTTCGCAATCAACGTCCCAAAAAACCTAAATAACGACACCAATATAGACTTTTTTGGTGTCATCCCCCACCCCTATCACACCCCTAGAGGGTTGGCTTAAAATAAATTTCATTTTCATAATCAACATCCCAAAAAACCTAAATAACGACACCAATATCGATTTTATGGTTTCAACCCCCATTTCACACCCCAGGGGGCTGTTTTTTGAAAAATCTCAACGCAGTCTTATCTCATTCTCTAACACCAAGGGGTTAGCTTTAATACAAATGGCATTTTCGTAATCAACGTCCCAAAACACCTAAATAATCACACCAATATTCACTTTTTTGGTATCAACCCCCACCCCTATCTCAACCCTAGAGGGTTAACTTAAAATAAATGTCATATTCATAATCAACATCCCATAAAATCTAACTAACGACACCATTATTGATTATATGGTTTTAGCCCCCATTTCACAACCCAGGGGGTTGTTTTTCGAAAAATCTCAAAACACGTATTAGCTTATTTGTTCCTAGGAGTACTCTTGCGAAGTTTCGAGTCGAAAATAGTCGAAATGTCTAAGTTATACTGTTTCTTCATACAAACTTCCCACCCCTGTTTCACCCCCATAAAGGGTGAATTTTGAAAAATCCTTTCTAAGTGCTCCCCTAGACCTCGTAAGGAACCTACGTGCCAAATTTGGAAACTCTATTCACCCCTTTGACTATGACTATGACTTTGACTAAAACTTTGACTATGACTTTGACTATGACTTCGACTATGACATTGACTACGACTTTGACTTTGACTATGACTTTGACTATGACTTTGATTATGACTTTGACATTGACTATGACTTTGACTATGACTTCGACTATGACTTTGACTATGACTTTGCCTATGACTATGACTTTGACTATGACTTTGACTATGAATTTTACTTTTCGACTTTGAGTCTTCGACTTTGAGTCTTCGACTTTGAGCCTTCGACTTTGAGCCTTCGTCTTTGAGCCTTCGATTTTGAGCCTTCGACTTTGAGCTTTCGACTTTGAGCTTTCGACTTTGAGTCTTCGACTTTTAGCCTTCGACTTTCAGCCTTCGAATTTGAGCCTTCGTCTTTGAGCCTTCGAATTTGAGCCTTCGACTTTGATTTTCGAATTTGAATCTTCGACATTGACTCTTCGACTTTGACTCTTCGACTTCGACACCAATTTGAATTTGTGATTTCAACCCCTACCACTATCGCAACCCGTAAGGGGTTAGCTTCAAAATAAATGTCATTTTCGCAATCAAGGTCCCAAAAAACCTAAATAACGACACCAATATAGACTTTTTTGGTATCATCCCCCACCCCTATCTCACCCCTAGAGGGTTGGCTTAAAATAAATGTCATTTTCATAATCAACATCCCAAAAAAACTAAATAACGACACCATTATCGATTATATGGTTTTAACCCCCATTTCACACCCCAGGGGGTTGTCCAATATTGACTTTTTTGGTAGCAACCCCCACCCCTATCTCAACCCTAGAGGGTTAACTTAAAATAAATGTCATTTTCATAATCAACATCCCATAAAACCTAAATAACGACACCAATATCGATTTTATGGTTTCAACCCCCATTTCACACCCCAGGGGGCTGTTTTTCGAAAAATCTCAACTCACCCTTATCTCATTCTCTAACCCCAAGGGCTTAGCTTCAAAACAAATAGCATTTTCGTAATCAACGTCCCAAAAAACCTAAATAATGACATCAATATAGACTTTTTTGGTATCATCCCCCACCCCTATCTCACCCCCAGAGGGTTGGCTTAAAATAAATGTCATTTTCATAATCAACATCCCAAAAAAACTAAATAACGACAGCAATATCGATTTTATGGTTTTAACCTCCATTTCACAACCCAGGGGGTTGTTTTTCGAAAAATCTCAAAACACGTATTAGCTTATTTGTTCCTAGGAGTACTCTTGCGAAGTTTCGAGTCGAAAATAGTCGAAATGTCTAAGTTATACTGTTTCTTCATACAAACTTCCCACCCCTGTTTCACCCCCATAAAGGGTGAATTTTGAAAAATCCTTTCTAAGTGCTCCCCTAGACCTCGTAAGGAACCTACGTGCCAAATTTGGAAACTCTATTCACCCCTTTGACTATGACTATGACTTTGACTAAAACTTTGACTATGACTTTGACTATGACTTCGACTATGACATTGACTACGACTTTGACTTTGACTATGACTTTGACTATGACTTTGATTATGACTTTGACATTGACTATGACTTTGACTATGACTTCGACTATGACTTTGACTATGACTTTGCCTATGACTATGACTTTGACTATGACTTTGACTATGAATTTTACTTTTCGACTTTGAGTCTTCGACTTTGAGTCTTCGACTTTGAGCCTTCGACTTTGAGCCTTCGTCTTTGAGCCTTCGATTTTGAGCCTTCGACTTTGAGCTTTCGACTTTGAGCTTTCGACTTTGAGTCTTCGACTTTTAGCCTTCGACTTTCAGCCTTCGAATTTGAGCCTTCGTCTTTGAGCCTTCGAATTTGAGCCTTCGACTTTGATTTTCGAATTTGAATCTTCGACATTGACTCTTCGACTTTGACTCTTCGACTTCGACACCAATTTGAATTTGTGATTTCAACCCCTACCACTATCGCAACCCGTAAGGGGTTAGCTTCAAAATAAATGTCATTTTCGCAATCAAGGTCCCAAAAAACCTAAATAACGACACCAATATAGACTTTTTTGGTATCATCCCCCACCCCTATCTCACCCCTAGAGGGTTGGCTTAAAATAAATGTCATTTTCATAATCAACATCCCAAAAAAACTAAATAACGACACCATTATCGATTATATGGTTTTAACCCCCATTTCACACCCCAGGGGGTTGTCCAATATTGACTTTTTTGGTAGCAACCCCCACCCCTTTTTTTTTTTTTTTTTTTTTTTTTTTTTTTTTTTTTACCAGGAGAAACGCTCATGCTTATCCGCCCTCCTCGGGGGAGGAGGGCGGATTATGTCGGACTCCGGCACAGAAGGTGCCGGCCTACCGACTAAAAACTCCTGGGTGTTCCCTCGCGCGCGCCGTTGACGGCGTGGCCGCGGGTACCATCTGGTATTCGTCCGCAGCCACGCCAGCGCGGTGCCCGCCGCCAGGACAAACGGCGGCAGGCCCACCTCTGGGCTGGAGCAGGGAGGAATCGCCTGGTCCAGCCACCTCTAGAAGGCGCGCGGAAAACACCGCGCGCGCCTTCTCGCGGGGCCTATGTGTGGGCGGTGATCCCCCCGGATCGCCACCCACGGCCCCGCAGGGTAGGGGGGGCAGAGGATCGCCTATCATTGAAGATAAGCTCTCCTCCGTGCCCCCCATGCGGCTGCATCTCCCCTCGCTCCGCGAGGTCTGTGCGTGACCCTCGCAGAGGGAGAGGACCGCTTTCCACGGCCTCCCCTTGGCGTCCGCAGCTCAAACCTGGCTGCGGGCGTCAAAGGGTGGCCGTCCCGCACGGCTACGACCTCTCCACAACAGAGAGGCCGTCCCCCACCACACCACACGGTAAGGAGCGCATTTCCCACCGTATGATGTGGCAGGGGACGGCCCCTCAACAGAGAGGTCGTCCCCCACCATAGCGGCCTACACAGCGGGATGCCCGGGGAGGCGCGTTAGATGCCACGCCCCCCCGACCCGCCCGCCGTCTCCCCCCCTGCGAGCAGAGGGAGAGGGCCGCTTCCCACGACCTCTCGTCGACGGCCGCAGCCTTAGCTGCAGTCGTCAAGGAGAGGTCGCCCAAGTGCTGCAGACGATTCCACGGCGTCCCCTGCCCATATGGACATATGGGCATTCCTCAGGGAGCGCCGCTTCCTCGCCGCAGCCCGCTGTGGTGGAATTCGCCCTCCACCATCCCTCGCCGCTCCACTCCCGAAAACGAATTTTCGGGAGTGGAACGACGAGGGCATCTCGGCGCCGAGGCGGGCCTCGGAGCCGAGACTTGGGCTGGTTTTTTATAGAGGTTTTCCTTCCTCGCGGTCCGGGCGGTTAGGCCAAGACCCTCGGTCCCGGACTGCAGCTGAAAGCCGCGGTCCCGGATTACGAGCCCGGCGGTGGCAAGGGGTAGGAGGTTCCCCCTAACCTCCTCCCCAGGCCTGCTCGGCGGCAGTGCGAGTGCACACCGAGCCCACCCTTACTCCCCCTCTAGGAGGGGAGCGTCTCCTGCTCCATCCGCAGTGCCCTCTGCTAAACCAGAGGACACGCGGAGGAGCCCCCCGGTGTCAGACTATTCGCCATCGGCCAACAAGAACCCTTAAAAGGGAAGTTGTTGACCGATGCCCAGGGTGCACCGGCCCAACGACTACCGTTCCCCCCAGACGTATCCAGGGGGACAAGTAGCCATCAGGCACACGAGGAGGTTGTCTGACGTCGCACCCCAGCAACCCCCACCCCTATCTCAACCCTAGAGGGTTAACTTAAAATAAATGTCATTTTCATAATCAACATCCCATAAAACCTAAATAACGACACCAATATCGATTTTATGGTTTCAACCCCCATTTCACACCCCAGGGGGCTGTTTTTCGAAAAATCTCAACTCACCCTTATCTCATTCTCTAACCCCAAGGGGTTAGCTTCAAAACAAATAGCATTTTCGTAATCAACGTCCCAAAAAGCCTAAATAATGACATCAATATAGACTTTTTTGGTATCATCCCCCACCCCTATCTCACCCCTAGAGGGTTGGCTTAAAATAAATGTCATTTTCATAATCAACATCCCAAAAAAACTAAATAACGACACCAATATCGATTTTATGGTTTTAACCTCCATTTCACAACCCAGGGGGTTGTTTTTCGAAAAATCTCAAAACACGTATTAGCTTATTTGTTCCTAGGAGTACTCTTGCGAAGTTTCGAGTCGAAAATAGTCGAAATGCCCAAGTTATACTGTTTCTTCATACAAACTTCCCACCCCTGTTTCACCCCCTTAAAGGGTGAATTTTGAAAAATCCTTTCTTAGTGCTCCCCTAGACCTCGTAAGGAACCTACGTGCCAAATTTGGAAACTCTAGACCCAGCGGTTTGGCCTGTGCGTTGATATGTCAGTCAGTCAGTCAGTCAGTCATTCAGTTTCTTCCTTTATATATTTAGATTAACCCATTATTCAATCATCCAAGACCTTCCTTATATTTCCCTTAATATTTCATTACTAATAAAATCATCCTAATAGAAAAAGTGGATTACGTTCATATTGCATCTGAAACAGCAAAATTTTAACATTTATTTGTGGTTATAAATCACTAGTAAAAGAAGATACATGAATTACTTAGCAGAAGTTGCGTCGCAAAAAAAAAAATAATAAGGATCAATCAGTTTTTCTTACTGATAAAGGTGAAGATATTTTGGCTCCTTTTACCATTTGTGACACCCATGTACTGACATTCTAACAAAATACATAATGTTAATAAAGAATACTTACACCATACGACAATATGAATAATAATAGTTACAGCAAAATCAGAAATGAGACCATGTCACTAGAAGAATTTTGAGTGTGAATGACTATAATGGAGAGGACGATTGAAGAAAAGTAGGATAGTCTATGTGATAGAGAAGAGCAGGATTGAGGTAACGCGCGCTGTATAGAAGGCGTATGGAATGGAGAAGTATGACATATTATGCCGACCTCAAATGACTAGACAAGTGCAGGAAAAAGGATGAGAGCGATATTGTTTGTAAATTGACGAAATCAAGTGATCATTTTGTTTCCTATGAGAACTATTACGTAATTTTGACTTATAAACTTGTTCAAAATAACAAAATTGATTTGTACATATGTTGTGGATGATGCGCGTGCAACCTTGGATGACCCCCGACTAGGTGGGTAGACGACTTGCCACTGAATGTGCGGCATGACAGAGCGTCGAATTTTTTTTTCAGAGCAGCAGACTAGCGACAGGCTGAAATAATAACAGTAATATAGCTAAACCAAAATAAATTATTTAAGACTCAGGTAATAAAAGATAATCAAACGTGTTAATACAAAATGAAACATCTAATTTTTAACAATCTATAACCATACAAGTTAAAGAACTCCACCCATGCTTAGGATTTATGATAATAACTAACAACCAATGTCGTTGTTAGACGATACAACCATAGACGATACTCATGTCGAGATAATTAACTTTATCAAATAAACAACTATTTTACGTTCACAAACTGTTATTTTTATTATTTTGTTGTGTGTATATGTACTTATTGAGATCAATAATAGAGAATGGCAATTTAATAAGAAAAACATTTTGTAAATATTCTATCGTAACTTGTTTACTTGCAGATTTTGCAGACCTAAATCTAAACACGGATACTACAGAGGAAGTTTTTTCTTCTATTCTACCGTAGTTATTTTCAAGCCATTGTATTTTAGCTACCAACCCGCAGACGAAAGTGAACTTTACAACCCAAACAAATACTAGGCACACATGATCTCACGAACATCTATTACGGATAACAGATCTTCAAAATTAACAGTTCAAGACGATTAACATGGACTTACTCTGTGTAATTCCACGTAACATCTTAAACACAAATGATGTATATGTGAACGCCCATAGACGTAGACGGTAATTATCGACTGGCCGCACTAATGTGATAATCTCTAAATGTTCTGCTTTGATGAGTTCATCGAAACGAAAGCTTTGGTATTTTTTACTAGGCCATTAATTAGATTTTTTTGTTTTAAATGTCTAATAATTACGCTAGTTGAAGCAACTAATATTTTTAGAGCACCGAAATAGTTCAATGAACCAAAAGAGTTTACATTTTGAACTAAATAGTTAAGTTTTTAAATAGATAGTTTAGTTTAAAATGGATTAATTGAACTAGTAGGTAATCTATGATTAAAATTTGGAAAAATATTGGTAATTAAACTCATTTGGAAATTGTAAATTACTGTTTTAACATACATATTTATATTAATCAGTCCATACTACATTTTTTTACGAAAAAATAACACAAGTATTTTCAAATAACATCTTAGGATATCATAAATTCCGAGATAATTTTATCGAATTCTAGCAAGTTAATTAATTTCTTTCAGCATTTATACAGGGTAAAATTTCATTCGTGTAATTCCTGTTTACTGGTGGCTCCACCCTGATTACGAAAAACTTTCTCCAAGGAACCATAGGAATTCGATCAAACAATTTTCGGTTACCCATACAAAGTAAACCAATCTGAAACCACCTTTAGTATGGAAGTCCAACAATTTTCAACTCAATTCGGCTATGGTTCCCAGTGAAAAGTTTTTCTTAATCTGGAGATGAGTCACCAGCCGAAAATTGTTGGACTTCGATTCTAAAAGTGGTTTCAGAATGGTTGACTTTCTATGGGTAATCGAAATTTTTTGAATCGAATTCCACTATGGTTCCTTGGGGAAAGTTGTTCATAATCAAACGTGACGTCACCAGGTAATGGGAATTACACGAATTCAAATTCACCCTGTATGTTGAAATGAGTTGAGTTAATTTATATTAAATGTTTATAAGAAATACTTACATTTTTATTATTACTATTCAATAACTTACCGTCTTTATATAAATCTGTTTAAATCTATTTAATTTATTTATGTTTGCAGAAATAAAATTGTCCTTTTAAAATATTGGATTGCGTCTAAAACGTTATATCAAATAACTCTCTTCTAACTCAATAAAGTCATGGGAGATTTTCTAAAGGGAAACCGACGCAATACACTAGTAAAAGTAATTACGCCTTTTGAATTATATCGCGCCTCGGTCGGGATGCGCGAGCGTCGGTAACAAGACAACATAATGATACAAACCGCCTTTTGTCTGTGTGTTTCGCCACCTGCCCAAACAGTAACAAGGAAGGGCTTACTTTTATCGATATTTTCGCTTTTGTTTCAATCAATCATGATCCTCATCCCAGCCCTCCTATTATGTCGTTTCGCGATTTAACGAGTATCTACGTTGTTTTATGTAAATCTTTTATTACTATCCATCCGTACCTACATATATATCTTCTTTGTTGTTTCTCTGCTATTAAACTAAATACTTATATGTACTTGTATAATCTTCCTATTCCCTTTATGACTTATTAAACAATTACATTAATTTCAGAAATAAATATTCTACAATTCTCATTTAATCACATTTAGTCTACCTATATCATTTCATTTTCAAATATATTGCGAAAATCTACATTAATAGACAATATAGGTCGTGGAGTAGAATACAATACTCGGAGTTATTAAGTCCAATCCAATCTTGATATAACAAAAACAAAAAGTTAATATATCGACATATCGACTTTGAGGTCGACATCCTTATAATGATACCTTGTTAGCGGCTGTTAGCCATTCCTCCTTGCTGAGCCGAGCCGTCGGTCGTAAGGAGAAACGAGACTCTTAATTTGAACTTTAGAGGTGTGATTTCTGTACGGTCAGGAAGTGTTAAGTAATTATTTAAAATCGTCTCGTTCTTATGCCGATTAACACTTGACGAAGGTAATTTTGTTTTTGGGAGAGTGTCGTTCACTCTAATAATTGCGGGCCGAATGAAGGGGTTAATAATCACAAGGTAGGGTAACGAAATGACTGGCGTAGTACGACTGATGAAAGAGGAACTCGTTGGTTTAAATCATGTTAATTACTAAGCAGCAACATTTTGACTGCAGATAAAATAGCATGATGTCCTTTAGAAGAGCCTTGTCCACCATGTCCAGGCTTGGGCACAACCTTCTTGCACAAGGTGAGATCAATATTTACTCGTACTTACGTAAAAGAAATCGCCTACTTTGCAATGTAAGTATAAAAGACGCGCATAACTACACGGCCAGAATAACTATCGGCATAGTAAAATAGTATCAAGCCGTGGATATCATGGAAGACGACTAAAGGATGGTGACCAATATTATTGACTGCAATCGCACCTGTTGGAGTAAATATGTGGTTGAGGATGAAGAGATCTCAGTAGATTCCTATTCACCCTGCTTTTGTGCATCTCAAGATTGTAGAATTCAGGAAAAGCTGATCCCGGACGCAGTTCCATGCCTTGGCTGTTTGCATGAATGAAGAGTAAAACCTCTTAGTGCGAATGCTCGGTATGACATGTGGAGGAATCTCAATAGGTCAGGGTGCCAGTAAATATGCTATTTCTGTTTGGTTTGTACGATTATGATATTGTAGACCAAGTTGCGCGCTGCAAGGATCAATACACAAATTGCAATATTGATAATTACCCTGTTACAAGAGGACGCTCATGAAGATGAGTTCACAAAAAGTATGGTAACAATATCATGAATGGAACGCTACCAAGGAAATCTGCTGGTAAAATTTCGTGTTTGCGTTTTGGAATAAGACAAAGAACAGATAAATGTATCTAAACTACCTATTAATTATATTATAATATGACTAGAGTAACAAACGTTTTTGATATTTTCGTCTGTCTGACCCAATTATTTCGCAAGCGAGTGTTAAACTATCAAATAGATTACGTAAATTGTTTTAGCACACGGCCTCTTATAAAAGTTATTACCCCATAACTCTAACAAAGCTTTTGGAATTTAATATATATTTTTTAATATTCTACGACAGCATGTGCATTAAATATAAAACTGGCTTGTATAATGTGTTACCATTTTTTTTTTAAATACGTCCGTACTGCCCACATATCAATTCACTTGATAATATATGAAAACATTAGCACCGACCAATGCACCGTAACAACACATAATTCAAGCTATGGTGTCTGAATGTTCTCGTATCTCACCAAAAGCGTGCCTTTTACCACATACATAGCATGTATCTCCTTTCTTTGTAAGGCGATTTATAGCTATTTCATGAGCTTTATTTACTTTTATAGACGCTTGATGCCGTGGAAGTCTAAGCTATAAATAACCGAGCCATGGTGCGACGGACATACTACCTTATAGTGTTGTGAAACGTTTTTCCTCTTATTATGTTTTCGGATATAAATTAGAGTGATTTATCTATTCTCCTTGTAGTAAACAGTTCACCGCCACTTTCGTTTAACAATCCAGGGGGCGATTGCGATGTGATGTCGCCTCAATTGTCCGAGTTATAAATGAGATCTTTATCTGTTCAAGAATGGCGTGGTCAGCTGCTTATATTATACCCAATAAATACTTATGTGATCAAAGTTGCAAATAAGTTAATAAAACAATAATTGAAATCTATTTTCTATCGTAGTGTTTAAGGTATCATTTTTTCATAAGAGGATTGAATTTTTATTAGAATATTTTTATTTGAAGAATTTTTATTAGAACAATGATTCTCTCTTTACAATTCTCAGTATTTCGTCAATTATCGCATTTTATATGAATGGCATAAAATTAAGCCTATTATATTCTGAGGGGAATTAATCAGAATACAACTTGAAATAATTTAGAGCAAGTATAATCACTTTCAATGGTTTTATAGGAATGGAGCGTTTAATAAGGAAGAAATAATGTACGTAATACGTAGTCCAAACAAAAAGTTACGATGTAGGTACCAAATCTATAAATATCTAGTTTAACGGTTCCAATTTTTATCGAGCAAACTATTTTTATTACAAAATTGTCTGCAAGCTCATTGCCCTCCATTATAACCCCGAAAGCTGAGCGTAATTAATAGGGCATGTTGTCGAAAGCCATTGTAGGATTTATTGTTTTACAGCGCATTTCGACTATAAATTCCTTAATTGGCCTCCACTTTACGCTCAACGGACCCCTAATTTACAAGGGCGAGCACAGACAGTTTCAGATTTTTTTTAAACGTAGTCTTGATGCCGTTCTGTCCGACGCCGTCCATAGTTAACAAGGCAGACATCATATAATTTAGAAAAAAGACAAAGAAAAAAGAAACAGATAGAGCGCTAATATAAGATAAAGTGAAGCAACTTTGATAAACGTGTGTAAGCTATCGTTGTGCGCGGAATTATGCGATCGGCTTGATTTTATTTGTGTGCTTTATGCCGTGTAAAAATGCGCATGACTTGTGGCTTCACTTCTATCGCACCGTTCAGTCTATCTTTTTTATATCACAGCCTGAACATTGTAAAGCAGCTGGTCTGCACAGAGTTGCAACATAATAATTTTCACATTTAAAAATAAAAATTTATAAAGGATAATCTTTTATAAGGCCACATGTAAAATTTATTGGTTCGGAATTAGTGTTCGGTATTAACAAGCTCGGATGAGACGCGAGCCGACCACCGATATGACCGTAATTTGTAAATTAAGATTCTGTGTATGGGATCGGGTAAATGTTTTGAAATGGGCCCTTACTAATGAATGTTTATTAAATATAGTGAATTTTATTTCAACTTTTTAAAAACGCCGCCTGATTGTGTAACTACGGGTGTTCCTCTGCTAATTAGACGTAAGTAGTTTGATTTACTGATATGAAGTTAACATTGAAATGATTTTTATTTGGTCATTTAAATGGTAACGTAAAAGAGAGAACAAGAACTATTAACCTAATATGGGTTAGCTGTTCGGACCATTAATTAGTTAGTCGTAAAAATGGATCGGAACTTCTAAATTTTGTTAGCGTAGCATCCTTTGACTTAGCCCAAATCTAAGTTCTTCGTACGAATTCTATTAAGTTCATTCAATCATATCTAAAATAAATCTTAATCCGATCAAAATCAGAAAAAACATCTTTCTAAAAACTTATGGTTCTCTCTGATTTTGATCTGCTTATGGTTTGTCAGGGATATCTTTACGTGTATTCGGTGTATTCCATAACAAGTTATGAGCTCCTAATATCGGCACATATTGGGCAAGTGACTTCGTTCGTAGTTACTAGTTGTCTTTGTATTGAAGTACACATATAGTACACATAAGATGCACTTTTCAACCCTACTGTACTGCTAGAAATTCGACTGATTAATAGAAACCTAACATACGATCTTGAAGAGATTATAGAATAGATTACTTGATAGAAAAGTCTCTTCATATTTAATAGATAGGTAGGTTGAATCGAATTTGCATAATCGGGGTTCTTTTAGTCAAAGTTCTTGACAATGCCTGCGATTTCAGACACGAAGTCTCATATGGTGAGATGGCGCCGGCAGGCACACCAAGTAAAATATTCAGGGCAAAAGTCAGTCACGACAACCGGTGCTCTTCCAACTTCTGTGATCCTAGTACATGCTGCTTGTAGATATGAAGATTGTTATGACCATCTCGTCACCAAAGTTCTGATTGGAAAATTAATGGCCTTTTTTAGCTCGGGTCAATCAGGCTAGAGAAAAGTATTTTGACGACCTGTTTGGTGTAGTGCTTCGAAGCTAACTGCTAAACTAATATGTCGCGGGTTGTAATCCCGCGATAGGTTTGTATGATGAATGCGGACAACGTGTACCCGAGTTACAAATGTTTTCATTTCAAATACATATTTATTTACAAAAAAAAGTGTATTTGTGTAATTTTCAACCATCTGTTGTCCATAATACAAGTTAGTTGCTTAGTGTGGACCAAGATGGCGCTGTGAGTATGTCCAAGATTATTTATTTATATTTATATTATTATAAAGAATGGCAACTATACTTAAATTACCTGCTTATAAAAAACCTAGTAAATTTTCTTTCATAAGTAATTATGTGTCGCTATAACTTGGTGAATTTCTCATTCAAATATTTTCGCCCTAACTCAGACGAAAACCCTTTGTGTAGTCCTAAAAGTGAAACCTTCGCGTAATTATATTGTAAAATCATAAAATGAAAGCAAAAGTATTCATACACAATTACCCGAGGGACTCTATGTGTTGTTAACAAAAAGCGAAACCTTTGAGCATAATAATACATTATTTACATCGCAAATTGTCCCAACAAAAAGTCAAGACAACAATAGTGTCGCAAAGCAAAGTGAGATAAAACAAGTGGACCATAAAGTTACTGTTGTAAACATTGTTTATAAAACAATTCGGGTGACTGAGACGCAAACAAAAGTTTCCTCTGAATTCCGAGCCACCCTTTCGGCTTCCTTAAATTGTTATAGCGGTAATAAGCCCCGGGTGAACATGTGACTTTTATGGGTAGCAGTTCTCTCAAGTTTTGGGGATAGCACATTTTGTCACTGGCACAATTACTGGGTACGGCGTGGAACACGGCAGTTGGACAATGTCGGTCATTTTTAACATATTGCGCGAAGGACGGACGTCGCTTTCATTGAAGCCTCCTGGTTTTTATATTTTATTAAGTAATAAAAAAGGAAACTTCAAGACCGTACTGTATTATTGTGTTATCTAAAAAGGCAACCCAAGTATTCACATCTGTGTCTCAAAAGGCGATTATGAGACTGATGGGCACAATTTTTAATCAATCAATCAATCAAGTACACTTTATTGCACAAAAATTCCACAATACAATTCATAAATATAGTTTCAGAAAAATAATAATTGTACAACCAGACGGTCTTATCGCTATTAAGCGATTTCTACCAGACAACCTTTTAAATTTATAGTTGGATCGTCACAGTTCGCGTTCGTCAATATCTCAATATTACTTATATATGTTACACGGAATATCTATAAAGATCCGTTATGTTATTCCATATGTGACTCCATATATTCTACAATAATTCATTGTATAGCAGCTAAAAATAGATCGACGGAAATTGTTATGAAATGTGAGGCCGGGGTATTCAAGTCATAATACCTACATGTATGGGCTCCGCCAGAAAACTCGTTTCTTCTATTCAGCTAAGGACGTCCTGAATAAACTTCAGACTATACTTATGATAGTCTTATGATTCATTTTGATTTTTCAAGAAACTTGTTATGTCAAATGACTTTAATACGACCGACATGGCATGAAACAGAATTCCAATTGCGGCACAATCTTTTTTACTTAATATTTCATCTAATCTATGTTGGTATTTTATAGAATGTATAGGTTTTGTATACAGAATTTCTAGGAATTTATGTAATAGTTAAAGAAAAAATAATATTTCCAAAACTGTCCGTTATTCCATACAGTGCCTAGGAATATATAGATTTGAAAGTATACAGCGTGTATATTGTGACGACCTGTTTGGTGTAGTGGTTAGCAACTCTGACCACTATACAAAAAGGGGCATATGTTTGTGTGATGAATGCGGACATGTGTACCCGAGTTATGGATGTTTTCATTTATAATGAGTATTTATTAAAAAAAAATGTATTTATATAGTATAGGAACCATCTGGTATCCACAACACAAGCCTATAGTTGCTTACTCTGGAACTAGATGGCGCTGTGTATGTCTAAGGATATTTTTTTTTATTTGTTTATTTATATTTTAAAATATAACACAAGTTTTATTATTCAATCACCAACAATATAAATAATTATTTCAATTGATATGAATTACAACAGAATAGAAACAATGCTGCAAATATAAAAAGTTATAAAATAGAATCAATTATTTCGGCAATATCCGTCTTTATTAAACACAACCACTCCCTTAAGAGTTACTTCAAAATCGTCGTTAAACTGCGTTATGTGTAATTAATTAATACCGACGTTGAAGAATTCCATTCCGTCGTTCCCGGGACAATAAAACGCTTTCAGATTATGATATGAAATGCTGAAAGCTAATTCAACTCGCAATAAATCTGAGACTTGTTAATTACCAGACGTCCTCAAGGAAAGGAGTCGTAAAGGGTTTCCCTTTGTTTCAGTCGACTCAAAAGATTTTCGCAGTTATTGAGTTAGTTATAATAAATAGAACCCTAGAGGCGTCCACGTTCCAACGGCGCATTGTAAACAGATTCTGTTCAAACTGCACAAGTTTTCATCCGCCTTGAATATAAAATGCTAATAAAAATTCTAGACTTGACCCCCTGTTCCTATCTCCCTCTTATTTCATTAGGCGTCTCAAAGGAAAATATGACAATTTTGTTAAGCAAATTAGGAAGTTACCTGTATTAACTAAGAAGTTTAATTTTCTTCGTTACGTTAAGTTTTGAGTATCCTTGATGTTATAAAGGGAGAAATTTAATTTTATTTACATAATTTGGGCTATTTGTGTTTCTAAAACGCGCTATCTTTTTGTTCTTATCGATGTTACAACTTAAGAGGGCGTATCCAGACAAGACGCCGTTATTTGATAAATTTAGATTTCTGTTCAATACAATATAAATCCAAGATATACTCACCTGACCTTAATCACACCTGATGTTAAGTGAAGATGACGCCGAAGGTCGAAGCGTACTGACCCGGTGACCTCATCATTTTTACGGGACTGGCTATATTATCTAATATTAATGTCTAAATTTCTTTGATTCCTGCTATTAACGAGAATTGAAATTACCAATGTGCCGGGCGTTTTTATCAATAATTTAAAATAAATAAATTGTTTGCACATACACAGCTCCATCTAGTTCCACACTAAGCAACTAGACTTGTATTATAAATACCAGGTGGTTAATATACCACGCAAATACATTTTTTTCAAATAAATACATATATAAATGAAAACATGCATAACATATTGTACGGTTTGTAACTAACATCAAACATGTCGTCACCAAATTCTGGAAATTAGTCAGAAACAAAGCTATTTAAGTTTAGATATTTATAAATAGTTCTTTGGCTCTTCTAGTGCTCATTCTGGATTTATGCTCCATTTGAAAGGAAATCTTAATTTTAATAAGGGCCCCACTGGACCCTATGTACATAACATAATGTTTAGTGTTTGGTACCATAATTTTAAAAAAACAGAGTGGGTACTCTTGATCTTATTTCAGTGTCTGTCTACAGGGTGAAATTTAATTCATGTAATTCCTGTTTTCTGGTGACTACACTCTTGATTACGAACAACTTTCCACTAGAAACCATAGCCGAATTCAGCCGAAAACTGTTGAACCTATATGATAGCCTAAATGGGCGGTTTTAGAATGGTTTAATCGAAAATTCTTTAATCGTATTCGTCGGTTCCTTAATCAAGAGTTGTTCGTAATCAAGAGTGACGTCATCAGTTAATGGGAATTACACGAATTCAAATTCACCCTGTATAACCAGCTCCCAAAGCCAAATGATACAAGCTAGAGTTTCTGAAGTTTAGAAAAATTAGAAATTTAGCTTGTATTGTATATACTATATTTTATTATAATAATTATTTATTTACGTAATTTTTTCAACATAGGACAAAATAATTATAATTACTCTAATTAGCGGTTGAATTCGCAAATTAGGGCAGTCAAAACGATGTTCAATTGACTTTAAAGTATATCGTCTCGTTTATTATTATTTAATATTTACGATACCCGATACGATACGATTTCGTAGTCGGGTTTTGATAACCTTTTTCAGGTTTTTATTTTCACATTTTTTATAAATACATGTATCTTGATACATGTTTTTGAATTTCTTTGATCGAGATAGAGTATTTGGTAGTCATCTCGATGGGGTGATAGAATTATTTGTTGTCAAGTGTGACTAAATTTGAATTTATAATGATGACATATATGCATGTCAGGGTATACCCTAAGACACTCTTGGGTCCAGTGTAAATCTATTGACACTTCATTTTTCGGGTTGAATAATTATCCTTGGTTTGTCCGCCGTGGCCGTGAAAAAAAAATTGTACGATTATACTATTGTATACTGTCAGTTAATTAGGAAATAAAAACGTGCTTTCATAAAATACCTATTATTTGAAATACTACTACGAAAACACTGGATATTTTTTTATTGTCTTGGAGTTAAATAACCCATAGTACCTATAAGCTGACCGTGGGATTACGTACATTAGTATATTACACACTTTATGTATCGTTAAATAGGCGTAGACTTAACATGGTAGGGGCCGGCGCAATCGAAGCATAACCTACGCCGTTTTTATTTTATAACGAGCCTCCAAACTATTATTATGGCGTCACCATGTCAGGCCCATATCACATACATCCGCCCCGCATTCAGATATTTCTTACTTATAATCTGATATCGTTTGTTTAACAAGTATTAATGAGACAAGGTTCCAAATACCCAAAATAATAAAACTACATTTAGAACTATAGCAAAGTCATTTCACATGTCTAAGTAAACGGCATTATAAATGGTTGCTAAATGATTTCTTGACAATTTAATATCAATGTTGGTTATCAAAGTTTCAAATTCGTTAATAACAATTACGAGGGAAGCCGAGATAAGAATTCGGATAAAAAGTATTTTAAGATAACCACCTGTTAGTCAAACAAAAGTTTGTGTATTTAAGTCGGCTGGTTAATGCGTTTTAAAGTAGATATCCTTGTTTTGATTGATGAATTGTTTTGTCCCGAATTTTGTTAGACACAAGATAACAAGGTCTATTAGGAAAATGAAAGTGATTTAAATTTGTTTATATTAATTGAGATTAATGTTTCTAGATACTTGTACAACCGCTTCTAGATGTTTTATTAATAGCAGTAGGAATGTTCGTATGCTTCCATGTTTCTACTTTATGCTTTGGGGAACTTGATTTTGAAATCAGAACGTGAAAGATTCCTCAGGTCGATGAGTGAAGTGATTTCGTCCAGAAAAAGTATATTACACGAAAATTAAAATGTAGTAATAATAATTTGAAGTTACTTACTTACCATATCGCATTATGATGTTTAGTGTGGATGGATATCGACTCTATAAAAAAGTTATAGGTAGGTATATGTTAACAATTAAAAAAAGAATGTTTTTCTTTTTTTCGTCAAAATACTGAGGGCGTTCAACTATAATGCAAATGTGAACTCAGACCGATTTAAACTTTTCTGCTCTGTATTCTAGACGGAATCCGTTATTAATGGATTAATGAATCCCATTTTGTGTGTATTCTACAAAAAAATACAAATCGTTTAATTAAAGTTTGTCTTGTGTACATTTGTATTTCTCTTCAAAATAAGTTTAATCAAAATTTCTAAAGCTTTACGTGCAGCTGCAAAACAAAAGAGACGTCTGCGAAAATTTACTTTTTCGTATAATTTCCCATCAAGTGTAACGCTCATTTCGCTCATCTTCCTCTGCTGCCTCCGGTTACGATTTAGATTTGGCTCTCGTACAAAATGCAAACAAAAGAGATTAGTTTCTGAATTGCGTTGTAGGCTACGTCCGCTATATTGCTTTTAATGAAGTCAGTCTGAAACTGGAAACGTACGTTGTTGGGGAGCAGCTGAAATAATTTCTGAAAATTTTAAATGCTGTTCCACGGTTTAGTTTCCTACTGGATTTAATGAAAATTATTCATTCAGAATAAGATACGTATATACAATCAAACATCAAAAATCAAATCTTACATTCGTAGATAATTTTTCGAATAGATTTTAATTTATAAAGAACAGCATAATTGAATCTTTGTGTAATACAACGTACCCACCTATATATTAGATAAGCCAAAAATAGTACTTCATACTTGCCTTTAATACACGCCATTTCGAAAAAATCTTTTTGTTTAATTGTAACTATGATGGACCTTTGATCCCGACTTAGGTAAACGCAATGTATACCTGTTCTTTCTTAACGCTCCCAGATACTGAGTCTCTGTACTGAGGGCACGCCCCCTAGGCGACTCATCAGTTTTCTGTGCATAGGTACTATCCAGATGATCTCGAAAAGATTACGAGCAATCCAGCGTGACACCAAGAATAGGAATAAAATTATTGTGTATCACCAAAAATTACCCTCAGTTCTGTACTAGTAATTTTTTTTTATGGTTAACTGGATACGCGTTTGACCCCGCTCACCTGATGGGAAGTGACGATGTGGCCGAAGATGAAGCACGCGATCGCAGTAGATGCCTATTCACCATGCTCTTGGAGATCCCAAGGTTGTTGGAAAGACTGCCGCCGGTTGAAGTCTCATACCCACAGTTTATGCGATGAAAGTGGAGAGTTCTGATTCAGAAGAATTTAAATAGATTTACAGGCGTCAATCCTGGATCTGGTTACTTTACTGCGGTTATTGCCTGCCAGTCTGGTACAGAGTGCACACACCCGTAAGTGGACGTGCAAACCAACAAAGCCATGCTCATTTTTCAAGCACCTGGCATTCGACACGCACACCGTGGTTCGTTGCTGGCCAACACTGCGGCCCAGAGCACACGCGGCATTTACTAATATGCTACCTAGTGAAATAAAGCGGTCAGCGATCGCATATCGTATCTACAGGATATCAATAAGAGTAACTATAGATCCCGAACTCATCTCGGCAAACTTATTCTTGTCCGATCCTGAGATCCCACAGCCCCCTGACATCCGGTCTAAAGACGAAGTGGCAATCCCCCGAGTTACTGGTAACTCTATTTCGGGACTCCTAGATCCGAATTCCAAGGATTAAGGTCCCCAGTTATATGGACCACGCGACGTTAAATAGGATCCTGATGACCCGCAAGTGGGGCCTCAGACATATTGGCATGCGACAAAACGATGCAAATAACTCCATTGTAGACGCTTAAACATTAACCTACATTTGATTGTAAGTAGCTTTGTATGAATAGGTTATTGAAGGGTCAAGCGGACAAAGGTGATGATTAGTTTAAAATTGGCATCCAGTTAGTGTGTAGAGTTTAGGTAGATGCCACCATGATCTATAACTAGGTAAAATAAGTATCAAGTTGTGGTATAATAGAACCTTGTTGCAGTTTGTAACAGTACCATTTAAAGAATTTAAATATGGTTTTTATAATGGTCTTATTAAAAAGTAACGAGCGATTTTCTCCCCAAAATTATTGTTCAAACGAAATGTTATGTTTAAAAAATATGTAATATTTGAGGAGCGAAAAATCTACATTATGCCCCATATCATAAATAAATGGCCGCGTCGGTCACAGGTGACCGCAAACAATTGATCTTCAATGGTGTCACCGTACGGCAGTTAAAGGGTGAAATCGCGATCTGCGGGCAACCCAATCATGTATAAATAGCGGTGTTGTAAAGACAGTTTCCATGGGCAAATTAGACGGGTGAAGCCAAAGACACGGACGTTTACCATTCCTCTGTGGTAGCGTAGACCATTGAATTGCCGTGAGATACTCACGCCGAATGTCTCAAGCGCACTGTGTTGCTAGCTTTACCTTTGGGGTTACAGCAAAATGTCAGTTTTTTTTTAAGTTTTGGTATACACCCACAAAATTTTGACTCTACTTATTTATACTTCTGTTTTTTTTTTCCTACATTCTACTGAGCGTGATCATTTCAAGATCTTTATCATCAAAAATCTATAAATCTATCTTTCATCAAGTTCATAGAAGGATTTGCCCCTGTCGCCACGCCAGCCGCCTGCAGGTTGATTATTGCATAGCGCCAATAAATTAATTTAAAAGTAAACGCCATGATTTGTTGGTTTTCCGATTTTTATGAGATATTTAACCCGAATCCTAACTACTCGCTTATCCGTCTGTCACAGAAGTATTTCTCGATAACTATGTAAAGTAGAAATTTAAAATTTGTCATAATGTTAGGTTTTGATAACGTGCACATAGGTACATACCTCTATCAACCAACATTAATATAAAACTAAAAATAATAGTCACTCTGAGGTAACTTCATATTTTAAAGTAGTAATAGTAGTCGATGGTATTTTTAAAGTAAATTAGGTAGGTAATTCTATTCTATTCTACATTAGGTAAATATAAGCCATTTTCAAGATTACTAAATAATCCTTAGCATGAAATTTAAATTTATCCAGAGCGACTGAAAGTGTCGAAATTCATTTATAATTCAACAAATTTTGAAACAACCCAACTAATGAATAAAATAAAGTAGATTGTAAATTGGACGGTATCTGCTGGCAAAGTTCGTTGTCCCTAGTGTCAACAACTACTGCGGAGACAGAATGGTACGTAAATGTGTTCCGTACATTTACAACGTTTGAGAGCAAAGATCAGAACCAAAAAAGCAAGGACAATAAATATATTCTTGACATTGATATACGAAAACTTTAAGAGGGTTTATTTCTTCCAGTGGCGCCCACTTTGTATAAATTAAGATTTCTTTTTAAATACAGAGTAAATCAAAAAACTTGCTCTGACCTGCAGGAAGTTAACTATAAGTAAGCTTTGATGGGGGTTATTTTTGAGAATTCACGATTTTAGAAAAGAGTGGCCTTTCTTATCAATAATTTGAAATTCTCGAGTCGTCCACTCAGCAGTGCTGAGGTACCAGTTAAATACCACGATACTGGTCTTCCGTGGAGCATCGTCATGTTTGGATTAGTCATATATGTATTGTATATACATAGAGAACATACGTAAAATACAAACACCTGACATAAATGGAAATATGGATCTTGCGTCCCTTCTTCTCACCAACAATAATAATAACACCCTATGAAGCGATGAGATACGCATTTTGTTCCACTATCGAAAAAAGCGTCAGTAGCTCAGAGGTTAAGACGCGGTCTCCCAATTTGGGAGGTCTGGGTTCGATTCCCAGGCAGGCCATGTACCAATGAGTTTTTAAATTTAATTTAATATAGTTACTTATGTGCATTTATCCGACTGCTCTTAGAACGGTGAAGAAAAACATCGTGAGGAAACTGCATGCCTGATAAATAAAAATTCAAAGGCATGTGAAGTCCCCAACCCGCATTGGACTAGCGTGGAGGCCCTTATTCCTTCATATACGCGGGAAGGCCTGCCTCATATTTGGATTATACATTGTTTTAGATAGACTTTTATCATGAGGTCATCACTACAAGTGTTGTCTCCATTTTAATTTCTTTAAATATATTTATAAATTCAATTTACTAACAAACACACTTATCTGATTATAAGGCAACACCAATGCGCGGTATTTAGTTAAAAGGGTCCCTTACCATTTGCATAATCGACGTTTCCACAGGTGCATTGGCAGGGTATTGGCAAGTGATTTAAGTTCCATGCCATGTGACAAGAGGGTCCGTTCGACTTATATGGCAATATGCTACCAGAGGCCATTTTTATTTATCGGCAGGACACGACGGCAATGCAGTGTTTACGCAGCTTTAAACGACTGTGGTGGTAGGTATAAATATTAGTATTATTCACGTTTTGTAAAATGTATCCATAGATTATGTTGGTTGTTATGTGACATTATTTGAAGCACATTAAAATGTATTAATTTGTTTCTAATAGTAGCACGAAAACATTAGTTTTGAAATGCCATAAGCGGTCACCCATTCAAGGACTGCCCGCGTCAAACATTGCTTAACTTCGGTAATCGATATCGAATAGCAAATGAGACTTTGCCTCGAATGGCTTTAGATCTGGGAGTGTAATTCGTTACCGCGACAGACAAAGCAGTTACTGAATGTCAGCTCAATAATATGACATTCATTCAATTAACGTTCTATATTAGTTATCGTAAGTAAATATCAAGTAATATAAGTAACTTAACTTTTATCAAACAGATTGACAATATTATACATACCAGTACTTAATAAAAACTTTACAAAGTAGAAACAAACCTGAGTATTGTGTCTAATGTTCTATGGTAATGCTTACAGTAAACTTGTCATATTTACTACTGGCGTATCGGCAAAGCCATATTTTTTGCATAATATTTCATACAAATCTCTGACGGATGGACCCTTCGAGGTGCCATAAAGAATAACCAAACGATTCTGCTTAAGGCTAGCCTCCCACGTCGCAGTGATCTTTAGTTGCGATGCACTCATTCTCGAGGCGCTAACATAGACAAACGTGAAACTAGATATGGCTTTTGGTTTAAGATAATATTGAAATATTTCCATTTAGTAGGTAACTATTATACACAATAGACAGGAGCTATTTAAACGATTATTATAATAGCGAAAATCTGTATAACCACAATGATTTTCATGACACTATGCTGAGTATCGCAAATTAAATTAAGTTACTGAAGCATTCTAAAAACAATATTTTTAAAGTTACTTCTAAGCACATTCAAATATGTGTATGCCTTATGCTTTACCATTTTTAAGCATGCTTTGTGCGTTGAAATTACTACACTTTAATATAAAACCAAAAGTTAATATTTCATATTTCTTGCGATTTCGACCTCATAAGAGATCAGAATTTAATGAATCTTTAGAAAACCGAAAGCCAGCGACCACGCATCGTCAATCGCAGTGTATGATGTCCACTCTCAATTGAAGGTCGCGAAAAGTCGCTGTACGCAGGCACATTCCAACCTCTCTGGAAATCTATGGGGAAAAGCATGTGGACGTCCTGTGGCTGGTATGATGATGATAACTACCTATACTCTTTTAATCTCGTTTTATTTAATTATGCCAGCAAGCAAGATTGACTTGTTTGAGTTTCTATACATACATAACGTCACGACCGTTATCGCAAATGGGGTGGTCAGAGCTATCCCAAGCAGTAGTGTTTGAGTGTTTCAAACATTAAGTTTAAGTTCCATGGTCCACCTTACTAAATATACAGATAGGCCTCAATGTAAACAACATTGAGACAACAAAATTCAGAGGTCGCGGGTTCGATCCCCAGCGGGGTATATGTTTAAGTATTCGGTTTGGTTGGTGGTAGGGCATTTTAAATGGCTAGCTACCACCATATTATCTAAATCTGCCGCCAAGCAGCATTGTCAATAGCATTGGTGTGTTCCGGTTGTCAGAGATAAGATAGCCAGTCCCCCAAATGTGTTGGGGTTTCCGGGTCAGTACGCTTCCACCTTCGACCTCATCTTCACTTAACATCAGGTGTGATTGAGGTCAAGTACTAAACCGTCGTGCATAAAAAAAAATGGGCACACCTGACAAAATGTGCTAATCTATAAATATTTTTGGTGGAATCCGTCGCCTTTTACGACGCTCAGAAAAAAAGGACTGATTCTCTTCTTTTTACGTGCCGAAACCACTCAGCACCTTAATATTATAATAGGAACTTTTAATCTTTTATTAAGTAATGAAATTCGTCCTGAACCGTCCTTTGAAGTTATCCAAATACTTCTAGAGTTTCTACTACATCCCTTATCCTCAACATAAATCACGATCTATATTCCGTGCTGAGCGGACACCTGCCCAGCCACTTCAATAACGAAACCCAATTAAATACATCTTGATATTGTACCTGTGATCATTAAAGTTACTCGTTTATACATGGCTTGTTAGATGTAGACATTATTTGGACCCAATGCGGTGTTATTAATCATTGAAACCTATTTTAGAGAAAAGTTCCTGAAGTTAGAAGACAATACAATGCTCGTACAAATACTCTTTATTGCACAACAGAAAAGAAAATACAGATACAGAAAGTGGTTGTTACGTTGGTTTATGCATTTCATAATGGTATTCTTACAGGGGCACTGGGGTGTCCCTGTAAGAAGAAATGACAGTCGATGGTGGTGCCAATAATTATATATCTCATCTCAAGCCCTAATAGGTAGTTATGTATGAATGAAGACGCAGTGACAAAGATTGAAAAAGGTGTGCTTAAGTAGTTTGGACATGTGGAAAGGACGAATGAAAGAAGACTAACGAAAGAGATATACGAAGCGAATGTGGATGGTGTTGGTAGGGAAGACCACGGCGAACGTACCATGATCAAATCGGGGACGTATTAAAGAAATGCCTAGTCAAGAGTATCCTAAAACGACGAGCATAATATGAACAACATTATGAGAGTTAATTAAGCAAAAGTGGTATGTCAGGATCGTAGCAAGTAGCAATTTGTAGTCTCCGTACACACACACACACACAAATGCACACGTTACAGGGGGTCAGCCCATCGCTGTGAAAACGTGCAAGTCTGCAGAATTATTTTGGTATAAAGTTTGTTAGTCGCCTATTACGACACCCACAGCATAAGACGGGTTGTTTCTATTCTTTCTAAGAGCCGACACGTGTATCATTCAAAAATTTTGAAATCAATATCCTACGTGGACTTTTATCAACTTGTTTTTTTTTTCTTAATGCAGAGGTATGATACTTGTGTGTGATGGTAGTGCATTCTCTAATAGTAAAACCATAAATAATTTAAAATAATAAAAACCCGACTGTGTAAAAGCCAACTAAATAGAGGGATACGCCTATATGCATGTGATTATGAAGCTCTCCATACTTCTCTGTTTAGTATATCTCACTTGTAATATTCATTTTCAGAATCCTCATGATGAGCCCTTTGCATATTGTAGTCAATTTTTTTTTTCATTTTGACTAACGTACGCTGTGGCTTACTTTTTTGTGACGTAACCTATCCTATGACATTTGGACTATCAAATCAAATCAAATCACTTTTATTTCGGACAAATAAATCCATAGGTGTTAGTTACAAGTAAAAAATGTTGTGTTAGTAGGTCTATAACTAAAAAACACTAAAAACGACGAGGCTCTGCGACAACAGTAGCATGCAGTCGCATCCACCGCGCCCACAGCGGCGAGTCCCAGCGCTGGGATAACACGCTCAAGATGCCGTTCGTGCTGGCACGAACACGATTTAGTAGAGAGGCGCTACGCTTTCTCATAATTGAAAAAAAACTATCACGACGAATTTAATATTACCTCATTAACTAAAATCCATCCAGCCGTTTGGGTACTACGAGGGAATAAAGAATCCCAAATACTTACATAAATACTCGTATATAAACGCGACAAACATAATCCTCTCTTCAGTCGTGTAAAAATAGGTAACCTATAATAGATTTGCAAAAAAATCTAGTCTATTATAAAATGTAACCGCAACGTTATTGAGATGTTATAGGGGGCTTATATTTTGTAGTGGTATACGCAAATCCGACTCTATTTGGTCAACTTTTTAAAATATGTTTCTACTTTCAACTTCGCTTATGATGATATTTATATGCCTACAGCAGCAACTTGCATGAATGTCTCTACACCATATTATGTAACCCCTTTAATTTCAAGCCAGTAAACTATCAGTCTACTCACATAAGAACTACTACTGTTCATTAATTAAATGTTCACCCTCGTTATTATCAACACCTGTTCTTGAAAAGCGCTTAATAATGACGTCAAGTAACAGCCGGAGCGGTTATGGCAAAACGTTGGCAGAACGTTAGTTCTACACTGCAGGGCTTGTAGTAATATTAAAATTAACTTAATTAAATCGGGGTTTTAAGATCGAGCTGGTGTCACATATAATTCTTAAGACTTAAATGCATAAAGTGATAATTTTTTGTGTCAATACGAATAATGCTTAAATATTTGTTGAAAAGACTGACCAAATTTTTTTAACGTACTTCAATAATGATTTCTTTTTTATGCATGTACACCGATTACTCCGAAATATGGCAATCGATTTGCGTAATACTTTTTAATAATGAAAGAGGATATTATACCACCAGGGTGGTCTCACATAATTTTAAATACTGGGCCTAATGCATGGTATCTTCCATTTACTAGGACTTGCAAACATGTTATACTTACGTATTCCTCAAGACAGGAAAAATGAACTCAAAACAATGAAAACGTCAAACTCAAACTCAAAACAAAGGATGACCTGTTTAGTGTAGTGGTTAGAAACTCTGCTGCTATACCAAAAGCTCGCGGGTTCGAATCCCGGGTTTGTATGATGAATACGGACATGTGTACCCGAGTTATGGGTGTTTATCATTTATATATGGTTTATTTACAAAAAAAATGTATTTGAACTAGGAAAGCTCTTTCTAAATTCCCTAATTTAGTACCCTTAAAGTTACAACCATAAGGAGCGAAACTAGCTGAAATAAGAATGTATTTCCGAGAAGAAGCTAATTATACGTCTGGAGGTAATCCGAATCGATCCATTTACTCGATTGCGCAAGCATCAAGTTCTCGATTACAAACCGACGTATCACCTCGACTACTTTGTCGATCGGCCGATTCTTAATTAGTAGCTTATCAAGATCGATATACGCGGAGAGAGCAATCGATGCGGTGTAATCGAATGCTAATGTAACGATACTTATATCTCATATTGTAATTGGATGAACGAAATCATTACAACTGTAATAAAAGCGGTCACATTTTTGGGTATCAACGTTTTAATACGTTCAAATCTTTAGTTGTTAGTAATGAAGTCATATTTTGAATAAGTAACGACAATATAACAGGTAGTCATGTCGTTTATGGGGATTAAGATCATTTTGAGATATAAAAACGTGATGATGTTATAAATAGTCAGAAACTCCAGCGTTTGTAAAGAAATTATATGAAACCAATAAATTCTTATTATTTCCTACACCGAATTCCTTGTCATTCCATTGTATCGCGAGTTCGAAATCTTGATCGGCCTTTATGTTTTGAAAATAGGAATTAAAAATACATGTCCCACTGTTTCCATCCGACTAACACCAAGTCTCATTACCGGTGGTCACTGATAAGATCTTTAAGCCAGCGAGGCTCCCGCCATCACATCACAAAATAAATAACACCGGAGAGAAAAGAAGCCCATCTCACTGCCATCGTTGCAAGGAATTTTAATACGTAAACATAAATTACAAAAGCTAGTTTTAAGGTTTTAGCTATAACAATATTGTAAGCATTTTAGATTCTAAAATAAAAATGTAGTTGTATACCGAATATTGCAAATAATATAACATTTATTGGGTATTAGATAGGTAATATGTATTTATGTTACATTTTGAAGGAATGCTTAAATACTTCAACATAACTAAATTTTCAATTTCATCTCAAACTTGATCAATATCAAGTCTCCAGATCAATACCTGGAGACAGTTTAAGTGATTCCATCAACTAATACTGACAAATAAGAATCATTTCGAAAGAAAGGGCTTTAATAAGACACTCGTACGTGTAAAGTTGTTTGTTTTATATTTATGATTGATTCGATAAAATTGAGAGATAAAATACAACAAACAGAAATAGAAACAGAAATCAGCCGAAAGATTTTGTCCAGCAGTGGATTGCTCAGCAGGCCCAGATTTCCACAACGATCGGTCCTGCGCTAACCGCATCCAGAGGCTTCCCGCGATCCTTACCAAATCTTTACATCTAATATAAATCTTACGAATTCTAGGAAATATTGGTTAATTTGTTTTCTAGATAAACTGGAATAAAACTGTGATTTATGGCTGGTATACAAAGTATACCTACAACATAATTAAATAGTTACTTACAAATTTTTAAGTTACGACGTACTCTGATCACTACAATTTCCAAGTCATTAAACTTAGCAATAAATTAAGAACAGTTTGCATTACCAATACATCAACCAAACATTTGTCAATCTTAAACGATAAAGATAATTCGATGATAAAAATGCGGTTTTATAGTTGGATTATTGTTTCTCAAAGAGACCGGCGCAGCAGACCCAAATTGTGGTGATATCCTTACGACGACGTTTATTTAAATGGAACTGATTTCATTAGTAACATTTAAGCTCTAATCTTTATTATGTCGGATGTGTACGAATCGTTCTCGTGTGGGCTGGAGGGTTTCTACTTATTTTTAATACGAGAGATTTTTTGTTTTGTTTAGAGTGTCATTGAAAGGTTTATTGTGGCTCGTTATCATTATCGACATCATCATGGGCATTAATACGACTGTCATATTAGTAACTCCCCTGACCGGGCGAGGCGCGACTGCATATGTCGACGGCTGGAGATAAAATATTACCACTCGATACATTGTTTCTTAATACGTATTTATTTCTCGTTTAATGTCATATCACTTTCAAGAAATCACACCGAATTGTAGCAATGACTGTTATGTTTTTTTTTTGTATCATCATCAACAGCTTCACACGTCTCCACTGTTGGGAGAGGGTATGGGTCATATACCACCACGCGAGCTTAGTGCGGATTGGTGGATTTGTGTCAGATTAGTGGCCACCTGATAGTCACTGTGCGTAAGCTCTGTAGGCCACCGATTTGGCTTAACGACTGCCTTCAATTGAAAACAACAGGCACCAGCGATTTAACTTTACCCCCGAACCACGGAAACATTCGTATTAAAATGCCACTAGTGGTCACCCATCCAAGGACTATCCGCGCTAGACATTGCTTAACGTCGCTAATCGAAAACGAATAGTGAATGCGCTACGAATGTTTTTTTAAATACTTAGCTATCGTATTATTCGTTAAATTTGATTGAATTAAATTTGATTTGTTTGAAAATATATCACAGAATTTTGACTGTATTAGATCATTTAATAAAATAGTCTTATTAGCCAAGGTTCTAATTTTATACCCATTTATGTATGTAGTGCAAAATATTCACACGTCGGATACATAGCTCTCGAAGCAATATTTCAAGTCACCTTACGCTTGCTTCCTGCCCTCTGTTGCGGTATCATGTTGCTTTATTACTAAAAATAAGGTGGTTAAGCTTGCGCATAAGAAAACGTTCTATTAGAAATAGTTTAGTTTAAATTAAACCATTATTGACAATTTCTTCTGCAATATTAAAATTGAATACATATTGATTTAAATTAATTTCGGTTACTAAAATATTTATCAAAGATCCTGTACGTTTATTGTGCTGTTTCGTACCTCTGTCAAGGCGTTTCCCTTTCCAAAAAAATACATTCATACCTAACATTACGACCTTTATCTTTAATAGTCCAGTAAAAATACGTAATTTATGTGAAATAACTTCCTATAATCTTAAAGTTCCTGATTTTTTGTAGAAGGAAGTACCCATCTGTCATAGAATAAAAATGTTTTCTAACCCTTGTGTAATTTGCTTCAGGTATAGTATAGATATTTAATTACAAAACCTACAATATTAGATTAGAGTTACCACTGTGAACTTCATTGCGTTATAAAAAATGCTAAGATCTCCTTAAACATTTTCTAAAAAAATAATCAATGGCTACTTTATATTTGCCCTCGATGAAATTTTTCATAAATATAAAGAAGTTGCTGATCGATTTCTTTGAAATTAGTTATAGAAGTTTTAAGTTTATTCTCCGACGCAATGAAATTCACAGTAGTAATTCTAATCTAACAGTCTATTTATTATTACTAAATACTTATTCTATATCTAAAGTAAGCTACCGATTTGTTAGAAAGTATTTTTATTCTATCACTGACAGGTACTCTAGCCATGTTTAAGATTAAAGGAAGAACAGTGAATCCGTACTGGACTATAATGGGGTGGTCAAACATAAACATATTCACTTAACATCAGGTGTCATTGAGGTCAAGTACCTGCCCGTTATGCATTAAAAAAAACATAAGTGTTTGGGTGATTCTAAATATTAACAAGTTTAATACTTGAAACAACACCCACGGTTCACATTGCGAAATATGCAGAAATTTTCACGTAACAGCGGGTGAACCCATCACCGTGGAAACATGCAAGTCTAAATACATGATTTTTGGTGTACATCGTGAATAAAAAAAAAAAACAGTCGCCTTTTGCAACACCCACTTGAACGTCTTCAATTGATTCTATTCTTATACAGTTTAGGCGTACTGATAGACACTCTTTTTTTTTATGCACAACGGGTTGGTACTTGACCTCGATCACACCTGATGTTAAATGAAGATGACGTCGAAGGTGGAAGAGTACTGACCCGGAAACCCCAACACATTCTGACAATCGAAACACAACAATCCTATTAACATTGCTGCTTGCGGCAGATTTAGATAAGATTGTGGTAGCTAGCCAGGCGGACATTTAAAATGCCCTACCACCAACCAAACCGAGTATTTAAACATGTACCCCGCTGGGGATCGAACCCGCGACCTCCAAATCGTAAACTCAATGTTGTTTACATTGAGCCACGGAGGCGGTAAGTCTCCTTTCTATTTCTCCCTCCTCCTTTCTATTTCTACTGGATTTAAAATTGACATTCATAGGAGTGACTTACGGGTTGATTTTCGTATAACATTTAACAAAGTATATTGTTGTTATAGTTTTATTTCTAGAACTTTCGGAACAGTATCCAGAATTCATCATTCTCGAGGTCAATTAAAAACAAAGTCAATCAATAATAAAATAGAAAGAACAAATAAGTAATAAAAAGCCCACTGAGATTATTATAGTAACACTCTATTGCATACACAAATAATTAGAGCGATACTTAGCTATTAATGAATCAGATATACAAAAGGCGAGCTTATCCCAAAAAGAGATATCTTCCAAGGAACCCGTGATAGGTCAATAACAATGGAGACCATAGAGTGCACACAAACATAAAAATAAATAAGAAAATAAATATTATTGTATAATAATAAGTACTGTATAATAATAAGTACCCATATAAATATATAAATAAATTAAGAACATAATAAATATTTGTGTAACATATGAACTGGTGTCCACAATACAATCCTAATTGCTAGTGCGTAACAAGATGGCGCTGTTTGTTTATCTAAGCATATTTATTTATTATTATTATAATCTGATTGTATTCTCAATGGTACAATTAATTAAAGTCAATTATAATTAACTATAGAACAATAACGTCTAGGAATTGGTTTTATTCTCTGACTTATCTATCACATCACGTATTTGGTTACTGAATACTTAGTGACCCTGTCAGCGAAACCAACGGTTGCGGGTTGGAATCCCGCGAGGGGTGAAACTTTGTGTGATGAATACGAACATTTATTCACGGGTCACGGCTATTTATATAAATATTTATCCGTTATCTAGTATTCAAAGTACAAGCTTTACTTAGTTTGGGACTAGATGATTAGTGTAAGTGTCCGAAACATTTAAACTGCCAGCGGCTCGATCTTACTATCGCTTACTATAGTAGTGGCCACTTGACCATATATATTTAGAGATGTCCATAACAGAGTACTTGACTCCATTGTTAATATCTTACTTTCTTTTATTATTACATGGACATAATTTTTGAATTATAAAGTTTGACTAATACAATACTACGTTAACTCATAGACTCACAAAATATTTGCGATAAATCACTGTACCTCGCAAAGTTATGGTTATTCGATGCCCATAAATTGGAAACTTACGACTCTGCGGAGGTACCATATATAACTATTGTAATCCTCATTAAAAACGCAACCGTATCCACAGGGCGATTGATGCTTGTTTATTATCCGTGTGTAATATTAGACGAAAATTGTAATGAAGGCCAAGGGATTCCCGCAAGACGGTGGATAACAAGCTCCGCAGGCGAAGTAGGTTGTGGTGGATAGCATGAGAGCAAGCGTTTAATAAAACATAACTAAAAATTTCAAATTTAGTAAAGCTCCGAGAATACCAATGATTTGGTAAATTAAAGTAAAAATATCTTTTATTTTGTTGGTACTTAGGTAGGGTACACTAAAATGAGTCAGTAGTGTTTTAAGATACTGCTTGTTCAAAAGGTAACATTTCTTATGAGAAGAAAAAGCAAGAAACTCGAAGGCTTGCTCTTTATTCTTATCATCGATAGAATAAAGTGCGTTATATATAAGCTGTTACTGTTATAAAAAGTGTTATAACTTAGAAATGGCTTAACCGATTTCAAATAAACATGGCTAAGAAAATAACCGAATTTAATAATTAAAATTAAAATTAAATCTCGAAAGAAAGACGCAAGACCTATAGGCAATCCGGCGGTAGCAATTGCGCGGTGAATGGTGTTATTCACAGCAGTGAAAAGATGATCTCCACCACAGCCACAGGAAACAGCAGTGTGTAGAAACCTAAGCTATCTACGTGACACTGTCAGACTAATGTTTAGGGTTGGCAGATGGAATACCGCTGTGGCGGCCCATCAAAAAAGATAAGCAATCGAGAAAAGTTGAGTATATGTCATTCGCAACTTTTTTTTTTTTTTTTTTTCGAGGGGAAATACGTTTACGCATTCGACCCGCCGCTGTGGGGCAGCGACGGGGATATGTGGGACTCCCCGCTCCAATGACAGGAGCGGGACTACCCACTAAAACCCCCCGGCGACCTTCCTCGGCAGTAGGGAGGACCTGGGAACGCATAAGCGGCTCCAGGTCGTCCCCCGCCCCGCCTCCCCTCACAAGGGGAGGCCCGTTCCCGGAGGGCGGCTAGCGCGCCCTCCGCGGGAGCACTGTCGAGCCCCACACCGCGATCAGCGAGCGGTATGAGGCGCGACAGGGCCCGATGCGACGACACCCCCCCGGTCGCTCCGGGGGGTGTCATCCTCTCCCGGGTCGCGTCCGGCGGCTACATCGCCCCGAGATGTAGCCGCCCGCGACCCCGGGCGAAGTGCAGGGGGGCTAGCGAGCGTTGCCGCCCCCCCGACGTCGCCTCCTGCGAGCGGGATCGGCCCTCTCCCGATCCCGCTCTGCGGCCTCCTTCTGGAGCATGACTGCCTCGCAGAAGGAGGCCGCTGCCCTCCAACCCTCCTCGCTCGCCAGCATAGCCGCGACTAATGCTGGCGGGGACAGATCTCGTCCGATCCGGTCGACCAGGTCTCGACGCTCGGACTGCCACGCCGGGCAGTCCTCCAGCGTGTGCTGGGCGGAGTCCTGGTCGGACGCGCAGTGGTGGCATCGTGCCGTCTCCTCCCGTCCGATTCGACTCAGATACTCACCGAAGCACCCGTGCCCGGTGAGTATCTGAGTCAACCTGTAGGTGACGCAGCCTTTCCTCCCCATCCATGCTTCGAAGTTCGGCAGAACGGCTCCGACGGCGCGTTGGCGGGCGCAGCCTTGTAGCACAAGGCGCTCCCGCCAGAGCGTCAGCGCACGTCGGTGTGCGTTCTGCCATAGCATTTCGAGCTCTCGGTCCGGCGCGACCCCCTCGGCGTCCCGTCCGACAGAACGGATGCGGTCGTAAACCGCCGCGTCCATGTCGGGCAGGATGTCGAAGGGTGGAGCCCGCGCTAGGACCGTCGCCGCCTCGAACGAAATCGTCCGGTAGCCTCGTACGATCCGGATGGCCATCAGCCGCTGCAGGCTCCCGAGGAGAGCCCTGCAGCGGGAGGACCCCGCCAGGTCGCTGGACCAGACGGGGGCCCCGTAGAGGGCCATGGATCGCACGACGCCACCGTAGAGGCGGCGAACTTCCTCCCGTGGTCCCCCGAGATTAGGTAGCAGGCGGTGCAACGCGCCCGCTACCTTCCGCACTCGGGGGACCAGGCGCTCGAAATGCTCTTCGAAGCCCCATCGGCTGTCCAGGGTGAGGCCCAGGTACTTGATGCACCGCCCCACCTGGACTTCAGCGTCACCTACCCGGAGTCGCGAGCTGGGTGGTTGCCGGCCTCGTCGGAGGCCATGGAACCATAGCGCCTCGGTCTTGTGAGGCGCTACCTCCAGGCCCAGCTCGCGTACCTTCCCGACGACACATGCCACGCCAAGTTCGGCGAGCCGAAGCACCTCCTCGAAGTCGGTCCCCTCGGCCAACACCAGTGTGTCGTCTGCGTAGCAGACGACAGACAGGCCGGGGGGGAGACTGATGCGAAGGACCGCATCGTATGCGAGGTTCCACAACAGGGGCCCTAAAACGGACCCCTGTGGAACCCCGCAACAGACATCCCTCCGTGTTTCATGTCATTCGCAACTATAAAAGAAACATAACCTTAATAGATGGTCAAGTGTGAGTAGGACTCGTGCCCTGAGAGTTCGGTACATAACGTCACCAAACCTTTCATACTGCTGACAAAAACTCAAGTTTCTGGTGAAACGCAATAAATAACTTACAGATTATCAAAAACTATAGGGTATTTCCCTGTGACATACAATCTTGAAGTTTATCACAAAGAGAGTTCTTTTGGCACAAGAGAAGAAATAATTGCGAAAATCGTAAATTTTAAATTCGTCGTGGAATTTTTATGTGACAATCTTCTATTTGTCATGAAATTTATCGATTGTCTACGTAATTAACCACATCTTTACGTTTGTCAGTTTAAGTAGTTTGTTATTCAATTCATATAATATATTGCAGGCAGAACCCATACATTGTCAGTAGTTGAAAAACTTAAAATAATAATGGTATATGGACACTAAACGCTAACAGCTTGTAGCTTAGTGCACGGCACAAGCACTCCACGCTTAGTTGATTTATGCCCACATAGAGTTCATATGCTTCACGTAAGTAGTTGTGTATTTGTTCCTGACCTCAACGTCTCATCAACATTTGTTAATACTACGGGATGATGCATTTCATTTGAATGACTGAGACAAAATATTTATTTGTTATAACTTTCACGTGAAATGGCTACATTATAGGGCAGTTACAATTCGATACGACAATGATTTCCAGTGGTAATACAAACATCTTTTTTACTTAGCTTGCAGATTTACTACATGATTTTATGAGATTAAAGACAAATCATAATTATTAATAATATTATCTTCTAGTTTTACCTCCTCACACCTAAGACACGAAAGCAAAGGTCACACCCACACATGCCAATTTTATTTGGATGGGAAGTCAGTTAATAAGCATTCAAGACTTATAATGATAGCACAAAGTTGTGTATAATTACTTAGATAACAATATTTTACTTCTCAATACATAACTAAGGTCTTGCAGACCTCTTTTTAAGGAGGTTTCTAACATTAACACCAGGTACCCAGATAGATTTGTGCTTCCGCGTAAAACAACAAGATTGTGTAGTAGAAATGCATATTGCATGGCAATAAATATTTATAATAGTTAAAATGACGAATTGAAGTCTATGCCCCAAATTTTTTTAAAGACGAAACTAAAAAACTCCTTAATGAAAAACTGTTTTTACTCTCTATATGAAAATTATTTAAAAGCTCAGAAGTTGTAACCCATATACATATTTAATTCTTAATGTTTAATTTTGTATGACTAGAGATTCTGTTGATCGCATGCTAGTTTCTGGTGAAAAGTGTAATTCCGTTAACATAACAATGTATTCTTTTTTATGCACAACGGGTTGGTACTTGACCTCAATTACACCTGATGTTAAGTGAAGATGAGGTCGAAGGTGGAAGCGTACTGACCCGAAAACCCCAACACATTTGGAGGACTGGCTATCTTATCTCTGACAACCGGAACACATCAATGCTATTAACATTGCATGTATCAATTTATTGTACCATTTTTCAGGCGAAATAAAATTTTTACTAACAATAGAATACTTTCTTTGATTGGTTAAAATTTCATACTGCTTTAAGTATCTTTCGCTTTTGTTATTCTTCTATTTATTTTCGACTGACCAATCGTTGGTTAGAGAAAATTGTTAATGTTAAAATTTGGTATTTTCTTGAGTTTTAAATTTTTCTCTTTAATCATTATGCCAGCTATCATTGTTTTGTTAAAATAAAAACTAAGACAACTTTTGGGAAGAAACTGCCTACTGTAATACAGTTAAATTGCAAATTTACATGAAATAAAGAGATTTATTTCAATATAATTGCATTGAATTCGTATAATTTTCCACCCACGGACATTATATTAGTTGATATCGCTGGCTTCATTTGAGGTGATCAATCTAAAGGTATAAATACGTAACGAGTGTTGGCACGTCGGCGGATAAATGGAGGTTCAGACTGCAATCTTATCTTCATTTATAGAGCAGTAAAATTACTCCTGCTAAACATAAAAGGTCGTTTATCATCCACTTCGCAGGTAGTTTAAGTCGTTATGTATTGGAGATTGATTTGATATCTTCCAGCAAGGTGATGTTTATGTTTTATTTTAAGAAATAACATAATTTAATATTATGGTTCATCCAAGAGCGCACTACTTCTACCAGTTATTGGAGTATGTGGACAAATAGTTTTGATCACACGGATCTGTAAAGAACTGTTTGCCATGTTTTATTTATGAAGTTCTTATAAGCAGGATGTGCTAGGAGGCTCTAAAGGAGCATCTCTAACGAGTCGTTGAGAGTCAATATCGTTTAGTTGTCTTTTCCAGTTCTTTAGACCTGTTGAAACTATTGTCAGGAATGGACTATATTTAGATAAAGTAGACCCACCCCAAACATTCCAGTTGTATTCACATGAGCATTTATTTCGATCACCTAATCTATTATCAATAACAATGTAAGTATAACTATTACATTAGTATCACTTAGTTTATAATATTAGTACAGAGTGTTTAGTACTTCATTTAATTGCAACGGGTTTAGTACTCGGCCGCGATTGACCACACCTGAAGTTAAGTGAACATGAGGCCGAAGGTGGTAACGTACTGACTCTGAAACCCCATCTTAATTTGCGGACTGGCTATCATATCTCTGACAACCGGAAGACAACAATGCTATCAAGTTTACTGCTTGACGGCAGATTTAGATAAGATAGTGGTAGTGGTATCATTTATAATACTAAGAAGTAAACTAAAACTTAAGTATTGTAGTCTTGTTTTGATTTAACTTTTAGTATCATAAAGTTTAGTTTTTAGTATCATAAAAAAAATATGTTTCATTTACTATCCACTAGTATATCGCCCTGTATTTCGACATGCAATTTTTTAACTGTATAATATGCTTAAATTGAAGCAAAACACACTGCACCTATATTAAATGTCGAATCCCGGGATAATGATAAACTCGAGTCCCATTTCGATTTGTAATAGGACCAATACTGCTGCTTTCCGCCATGGCGACCTCTTCGACTCTACGATGGCTAACATAGGACCAATAACTATTATTGTAAACTCTGTATCTATGTAAAATTAATGTATATTTAAATCTAGAAATTTCATGTAATAGTCTTATATTTGTATCACTCAACTAAAAATAATTGAACCGCGTCCTTTCTTGTGCGTGTCGTAAAAGGCGACTAAGAAATTTTACACCAAAAAGCTTCTATATGTTTGAATGTTTCATCGGCGATCGGCTGTGCGGTATTCAAATGCATAGATTTGTATTGAACTGGGGGTAATAGCGCTAATTTTGAATGATAATATAAAAACTATACCGTACCCAAAAACATTACGTTGAGCATATATCGTGCTACTCATTTTAACGGAAATTAGCCTAGTATTTTTACCCGACAGCCCCAAAAAGGAGGATTATGCTTTCGTGTGTATGTATGTAGCTATATGTGTACCTATGTAAATATCTATGTTACCTCCTGTAGCCTAAAAGGATCGACCGATTTTGAATTGCAAGTTGATCGATTCGTCTTGATCCCTAGATAGGATTTCATGATGACATTTTGTGGTAAAAAAATCCAACATGGCGCCTGTAAAATAGTAATATGCTGTCGGGTTTTATGATTTCTAAGTACTTAAATAGTAATTTTTTTGTTTTTGTTATTTATACTCATGACGAGCTCTGAGCGTTTTGCGTTTGGTTTTACTTTGGTAACGTCAACGATTTAATTAGAACCGTGATACCAATTATTACATTTGCTAAACCAAATCTAGACCAAAAACGTTACGTTCTAAAGGTAAAACCGTTCTAAAATAGCTCGTTTGGCCCCCCTGTTCACAAGCGATGTGCTCAAGCCGCTGCGCCGCTCTTCGTACCGTCGTCGACAACGCCGCCACCCTGCTTCCCGCTTCAAAAACAAGGCCGCCCTCCAGATGAGCTAGTCAGTGATATCCCAAATATATTCGCAGCTTTTGGGTGTTACAAACGTTAAAAGATTAATACATGACATGACATCTCGGCTTATTTTATGAAATGAACAGAAATTATACTTAGAGAATAAGGCCTAAAGATTGTAAATCAACACATATGAATTTTTTACCTGTGTAGTATATAGATGGACTAACAAAACTGAACTGAATATTCCTCTCATCTTTCGCAAAAGAGAAAAAAACAAAATAGCATCGTCAAAATAGATTTCGAGGAAAATAATTTCTCAGAAACGTGTACGTACATTGGAATCAATTGGAACACGTCGAGTTATATCTCCTACACCAACAGTATATCAAAGTCGACAATGGCTAACAGATTGTATTGTAACATTGGTAACAAACGGTCTAACTCGGGAACCAAACGAGGTTAAAAGCCAGTGAGAAGCGATGTTTTGTGAACATGTCCATCAAGTGTCAATTCCGTCGAGCTAAGATATTTGACTGAAAAAAAATGTGTTTAAGCATTAATTGCTTTGATTAAGTAGTTCATTGCATGTGGATTATCGTCACCTGTGCTATTATTGATATAAGTACTAGCCAAATCTTAAAAACATCATCATCTCCTAATTCTTTCAAGATTTCTTGGTTAAATATTAATACGAATCAGCGACCTAGCTTTCATGTTAGCATTACGTGAACTTAGTAAACTATCATTACCCATAAAAATCACATGTTGCGGGAATTAAGCCCAATAAAAATTCTTCAAAAGCAACCTACATTTCCGAACGAGATTTCAAATCCAAGGTCTACTGTTTTGAAAGAAAACATGTGACTTCCTACGGTTAATGTTGGCTATAAACTGATAGAGCTGACATAATTTATGTGCACAAATTCGTATGTTTCGTCAATTATCCACCACTATGCAAAGACGGTCGAGAACAACGTTGGAATTGAAAACTTCGCTTTTCAAATCGATATTAAGACAGATCTAAATTTGGAATTCATAAAAGGAAGTGAACGTGAGAAAATTCACAGCAATACTGTATCGAAATCAATCGACTTACCCTATCACGTAGGTCCCATTACAGGATTTCGACATGAGTGCAGGGCATTTTGAAGTTCGCCGGATAAACATCGCGTCGTGAGCGAATGTGGCTGTTAACACGTAACAAGGTGTGGAATATAAGCCCACCAGTCATGATCATGTCTTAGCGAGTTATTCGCCGACCACTGACCCCGTAGCGAAAGCGAAAACATCTCTTAGTATCCGATTACGTACTTTCAATACAAACTCTATCATCAAGCAGTATAAGGTTCCGTTTTATTCTCAAGAGAGCTTCTTTAAGGTGGTTTTGTATTCGAATGAGATTGACGTCGGCGAGCAATAATTTGTATGCCTCATTGTAGTATTATGTGTACGTGAGCAACGTGTAACAAGTGTAAAAGAAGAAATACGAGTATAAAGAAGGAAATAAATGGATTTGAATTATAAACTCCACTATGGAAGCGTATCGAATATAATGATGGTTTTGATGTGCGCTATACATATAACGGATTTGCACTATTCGATTTGTTTCCTTTTTAGAAATTCATGATTATTTTTAGTACTTACCTTAACCAAGTTATAAACAATTATTTTGCAAGTGTTGCGATAAATTCACATAGCTTCACAGCATACCTAAATCAATGGGATAACACAAAACAAATGTATAAATTGTTATTCTCATTTAGCGAAAGTGATAGCACATACAGGCATATGCAAACAAGGTATGTGTGTATGTTTAAGTATTAATGTTTCACGTGTATCCTCTGATTATTTTATCCTTGAAAGTACAATTCATAAAGATTGAGATACAAACAAAACCCGAAAAAGCCACCTACAAATTTTTTTTTTAATTTCTTTGAGACGGTCCGGTCGAAAATATCAAAAACCCATAAAACAAACATACTCGAAAACTATGAAATATCGGGAAACATATATAGGAGTGATTCGAATTGAAATTTAATAAATTTTACATTAAACGTCACTTTCCGACCACTCTGTATTTACCAGTAATAATGTTTATCCTCGGACAATGCTCTATAGCATTTTTATACACAGTTCTAAAGAAGCCGTTTTTATTTTTATCAGATATTTTACTAAGTATTACATTATTAAATAAGAAAATGGGCTGCTTATTAGCTCATATGAAAATCACTGTTGTCATACCATTATTTTCAAATTCTATAACATACTTTATTGCATTTAAGTATACACATATATTAAATGAGATTAACAATTATTATACACAAAAGGGGAGCTTATCTCTGTAAATGATTTCTTCCAGGACACCCTCGTAAGTAGACCAAGAGCTTTTTTTTATGCATAACGGGTTAGCACATGACCTCAATCACACCTAATGTTAAGTGAAGATGAGGTCGAAGGTGGAAGCGTATACTATAAATATAGAGATTGTGGTCAGATGCGTATCCAAGTGATCATAAAAAAAATATATATGAAGAATTAAGAAAAGATTAATGGATATAATGCAATGGTTGGTATTGGCTAGCTTAATAAACATTAAAATAATTTTACCTCTACGGTTACTAGGAGAGCAAAGTCAAGTATAATTTGGCGTTTATTTTCAAAGAACATTCTAGCATAAAAGCGTATCTGACTCTAGCCAAAATGCAAACACACGTCGACTAAACGTATTCTAACGCTCGGTGTATCCTTTAACACACAGCCTTTGTTAGGATGCTCCTCTAGTGGTGATGGAATATAAGCTATTTCGGTTTGGTGTAAGGTAAAAGCGACAGGAAAGATTAAATATTTGCACTCTGCCGTTTATTTCCAAAGAACACTTTAACATAAAAGCGTCAATCTCAAAGTAGCCAAACTCAAACACAAATCGATAAAACGTTGTCTGACGCTCGGTGTATCAAAATCAAGTTAGATAGTAATCATAGTCCCTAATGTTTAGGTTTTTTACCCTATATTTGCTGGAAATTCACCGGTCGAATTCTTAGTGCATTCAGTAAACAGGTTATTATTATATTTTTTCTTCAAAACTTAGAAAAATTTATGCAATTTTAGAAAACAAAATAATAATAAATCCTCCGTGGCTCAATGTAAACCACATAGGATTTACGAATCGGAGATCGCGGTTTCGCTCCCCAGAGGGGTACATGTTTGGTTGGTGGTAGGGCATTTTAAATGTCTGCCTGGCTACCACCATCTTATCTAGATTTGCTGCAAACAATGATAATAGCATTGTTGTGTTCCGGTTGTCAGAGATAAGATAGTCAATCCCCCAAATAAGATGGAGATTCGAAGTCAGTACGCTTCCACCCTCGGCCTCATCTTCATTTAACATCAGGTGTGATTGAAGTCAATCCGTTGTGCAAAAAATAAAATAAAAAGAAATATAATTAAATTATTTGTTAGCAAAAAGTTAGGAAAGGTTTGTAAAATTATCTTATTTATAGGTAGTTTTCCTAAATTAATTGAACTACATAGGTATTTACTGTGATCGCGTGCTTCGTCTTCGACCACTTCGTCACTTTCTATCAGGTGAGATTTTGGTCAAACGCGTATCCAGTTTATCATTAAAGTTTCCTAGGTATATTACGATTATTTCCACTGTCTATCTTAATATGCTGCAATTTTAAGATTACAATACAACCCAAATACATTGCAAATACATTTATACACAACAGAAAAAGAAAATACAGTTACAGAAAGTTGAAGTTACTATTTAGCCTATACATAAATATGTGACACTGCATAATACTTTTCTTTTTTTCCAACACTTTCACCCTAATTTGAATTCGTGTAATTCCCAATAACTGACGATCAGGAATGGAGTCACAGGTCTTACTCGAATTAAATTTTACCCTGTAACCGCCTCCGTGGCTCAATGTAAACAACATTGGATTTACGGTTCGGAGGTCGCGGGTTCGATCCCCAGCGGGGTACATGTTTAAGTATTCGGTTTGGTTGGTGGTAGGGCATTTTAAATGTCCACCTGGCTAGCTACCACCATCTTATCTAAATCTGCCGCCAAGCAGCAAATGTTAATAGCATTGTTGTGTTCCGGTTGTCAGAGATAAGACAGCCAGTCCCCCAAATGTGTTGGGGTTTCCAGTACGCTTCCACCTTCGACGTCATCTTCACTTAACATCAGGTGTGATTGAGGTCAAGTACTAACCCGTTATGAATAAAAAAACCCTGTATAATAAATCGCGTCCTCTTATGAATTATCGAATTTCGCTTTCGTGGTACACCTAACAATATTTTGAAGTTGCAGGCAGCTTGCACCCTTCCTGAACCGCACTGCGTGTCCTCTTTCCGAGCAACGATTTAACTCAGTCCCAACAATAATGCACCAGGGATTATGCAATTGCAGTTTCAAGTGATACTCGGCTGAGTACATTGTTTCGAAATTTCAGAGAGGAACAAGTTAATTGATATGAAACTAAACATAAACTGGCCACCGTTGTTGATTGCAATCAAGATTTTACTGACAGACAGTATAATGATAGAAGTATAGTAGTTGAATCCAAGTGCTAACAGAAAGATAAGCATGTTTAGAAAAGCAACAAGGGAATGTAAAACTTAAAAGCCTTTGCAAAAAGAACACAGCCTGCGTTATGCAAGGGTGAAGCAGTTAATATTTACGATAATCGTGTCTGCATGCAGTAGGCGGAAACATTGTTAGGCGAGCACACCGACTTATGGACTGTTAAGCTAGCAATATTCACGCGACGGGCTAATGAAACTGCTTTTTTGCACGACGCTTTCTTGGCAGTTGTGAATGTGGTTGCACGTTTGAGAAAGATCTTAATGTTAATTTGGATTTTCATTTCCCGAACAAACATCACTTGTCACCTAATAAATACATACATGCATAACGTCACGATCTTTATCCCAAATGGGGTGGTCAGAGATATCCTAAACAATAGTATTTGGGTGTACTAAATATTAAAAGTTTAATGATTGAAACAACATCCATGGTTCACCTTATGAAATATACAGAATTGCACACATGACAGGGGGTGAGCTCATCGCCGTAGAAACGTGCAAATCTATAGCTGTTTTTTGTGGTCTTTCTGTTAGTCGCCTTTTAAGATATGATTTGTTTCTATGCTATTGAGTGCCGAAACACATAGCACTCACCTAATATATCCCCAATCAATTTTCTATATTTCTGACCATAAATCCTTTTAGTGCAGTTCTTTAGCTGGAATATATAGTTTACCAGAAATTACCATCACATTAACCATTGTTGTCAGCAAATGGATTAAACATAAGTAATTTCACAGTCCACATACTATTTATTCGATTTGATTTTCTAGGAACACTGCATTGCATGTTTATATTTTTCCTAAATTTCTGAGATATCCTTGCCTATAATTGGTAGTATTATAGATAGAGAAAAATTCATTCAAATCAGTATAATATCTAGTTAATGTTTCTCGTTGGGGTAGTTTCCAAACTTTCTGTTTTGTAGGAAATATCCTATTTGTAGGAATTTGATTACAAATTGGTTCGCACGTTTGGCATTGTATACTTGTAACGCTACTGAACCCCGATTTTGGCATACCCGACTTTTCGCTGTCGATGGACATCAGTAGGTTTGTCACTCTTGCACTTGCATATTAGTGTGAAAGAAATAGACATGCCAATGTCTCTCGACAGTGAAGAGTCGAGTATGCAAGAATCGGGATCCAGGTTTTGTACCTCAAAATGTTATGCTTATGATAGACAATCCTTGTGATTGAACAATTGTAGTATATACGGTGTATTACCACAGCGTAACAATTATATGCCTCTTAGGCCAAGTCGGTGGCCACCGACTGTGAGGTGGCCACTAATCTGACACAAATCGTCCAATCCGCACTGTGCCCGCGTGGTGGATTACGGCCCATACCCTCTCCCAGTGAGAGGAGGCTGTGCTCCAACAGTGGGGACATGTATGGCTGTTGATGATGATCATTAGATACCAACTACGAAAAGTAGGTAACTATGAAATTTTACAAGTAGGCAGGAAAAGTGATAAGAGCAAAACTTGGTGCATCACATTTGATCCCATTAGGTAACTTGCTCCTGCTCGCCAAGAAAACCTCTGACACTAACATATTTAATCAACTGCACGACTACCTGTTGCGTCGTAGTAGCATACGAGTAGGTGAGACGTACACCTTGACTGTGTTGCAGAATGGTGTACGATCCGATGCCCTGACCATTTAGATACCTTTCTCACCATGCATCCCCCGCAAAGTTATTCTTACTAACTAAATAGCAAAGAAGGCTCCCTCGTTCTTTTAAGTAGTAGTATTTGGATTTATAAACAAGGATACCCAGGAATGGCAACGCCAATTGATTACACGCGAATCCAATCTAAACGAAATGACTAACCGCCCTGACCCTTTTCATTCATTAATTAATCCCAAACTCGTGGAAATTGCAAATAATAGTCTCTTAAACCGATTATTCACGTGGAAGCGTCAATCGGACTCGTAACAGATGTCAATTAACCCCAATTTCAGTATCCGAATACTCTTTAAACTATTGAAATTCGAACATGACTCGTTCTGTTGTGACTGTAGCTGAGCGGATTGTCTGCTCTAGTGGTGTATATGTGACAGGTGCAAATCTCAATAAATGTAGGTAGCTGCCTTATTTAAAATATATGAGAATAATATTGTCAGATATTTTATTAGCTATTCTATATAAGAGAATCAAGGTACGATTTTCGGGTGCTAGACGTGCCCTCCAAAGCAAAGAAACAATCATATAGAATTGTTACCATAGTCATCATTTTCCTGCCCTTATCCCACTCTAGGTGGGGTCGGTACAACATGTCATCCTCTTCCACTCTCCTCTATCAGCCGTCATCTCCGTACTCACCCCTTTCATACACATATCATTCCTCACGCAGTCTACCCACACCTTCTTTGGTCTTCCTCTACCTCTGTATCCCTCCACATTCATACTTAACACTCGTCTTGTTACGTGCCTTTCATCTCTCCTCATAATGTGCCCAAACCATGCTAACCTATTACTCCTCAGCTTTTCTGTTATTGGCGCCACTTTTAGACTTCCTCTGATATACTCATTCCTGATCTTATCCATTCTAGTCACACCACACATCCATCTTAGCATTCTCATCTCTGCCACATGCATTCTACTTTCATCAGTTTCTTTCATTGCCCAACATTCAGATCCATACATGGTGACAGGTCTTATGATGGTTTTGTAAATTTTCCCCTTGAGTTTCAGGGGCATTCGTGGGTCATATGTAGTCCCAGAAACCTGTCGCCATTTCATCCATCCTGCATTTATTCTGTTCCTCACATCCTGGTCAATATTGCCGTCGTTCTGAAGTAATGAACCTAGGTACCGGAAATTTGAGCAGATTGGTAGCAACTCCCCGCTTAAGGCGATATTGGAAAAACTGGATGGACCACCAAAGTCGCAGAACAGATGTTCGGTTTTCGTTCTGCTGATCTTCAGTCCGACACTCTCCAGTTTTTCTCGCCATTTTTCCAACCTGTTCTGGACCTCAGTCGCATTTTCTCCGACAAGGACAACATCGTCGGTGAACAACATACACCAGGGTGCCTCCTCCTGTATATTTGATGTCAGTGCATCCATAATTAGGAGGAACAGATAGGGGCTTAAAGCCGATCCCTGATGTAAGCCCACCGCCACGTCGAACCTGTCGGTAATGCCGGCTTCCGACCGGACTTGTGTACCGGCTCGGCTGTACATGGAACGTACGAGCCGCATGTACTTCCCAGGCACTCTTTTCTCTTTCAAAGCCCACCACAGAACCTTTCTAGGGACCCGGTCGTACGCCTTCTCCAGGTCAATGAACACCATGTGCAGGTTTTTATAGAATTGTTACCATAGTGGATCCAGATAAAGGTGGTTAAAATCTGATAATGCGCTCCGGAGATGGAAATAGCAACTTTACTGAAATCGATTATTTTATCAATTTTGGCGGTTCAATATTTACCAAAAGTGGTATTTACGAGGTGATTCTTAGTCTTGTTTAGCAGACATTCAGGTTTTAACGCAGTTGGTTCACCTATCAGGATGACATATTCGTTATTAGAGATTCTCGAGGGTTATAAAAATTTTCAATTTAGATTTTTTTTATGATTACCTGGATACGCGTTTGACAACAATCTCACCTGATAGAGAGTGACGATGTGGCCGAAGATGAAGCATGCGATCTCGGTAGATGTCTATTCACCCTGCTCTGGAGAATCCGAAGGTTGTTGTAGGATTCAGGAAAGACTGATGCCGGAAGGAGTTCCATGTCCTAAGGCATGCAAGGCACTATGTATGGTTTGTTAACTATATACGGATGTAATCCCTCACCATGCTTAGTAGTCCGAAGTTTTTAGAAGGTATACGTTACTATGTTCGCGTCTGAATGTCTTGTTTGATTCTCCTACAACTCTTTAAGTTCTGGCATAATTATATTATATTATATTATATTATAGTGTAACGGTAGCCTTTGTCCGGCATTCATTTATCTTGAATCTTTTATCTGGAATATTTTCCATTGGGCAAAACCTACATATTTTGTGTCATGCTGCTAAACAGATTAATTCTGCTGTTCATTATAGGGAAATATAATGTGAGAAGTAATTACTTTTTGTCTGCGGTATAATTAGTGGCAGCCCAACGTTTTTTGGACCGGAAATTTTAAATAACAGCGATAGGTACAATGGTGTTTATCCTGTGACTATCGCAATATTTTGTATGTAACTATGAAATAATGGTTGGTGGTAGGACATATTAAATTTCCGCCTGGCTAGATACCACCATCTTATCTAAATCTGCCGCCAAACATCAATGTTAATAGCATTTTTGTGTTCGGGTTGTCAGAGATAAGATAGCCAGTCCCCCAAATAAGATGGGGTTTCCGGGTCAGTACGCTACCACCTTCGGCCTCATCTTCACTTAACATCAGGTGTGATTGAGGTGAAATGCTAATCCTTTGTGGATTAAAAAAAATATTTATGTAGGTATTTATGTAAAACGATTTCATTTTGTTATTGTATTTTGTTACATTGAATTTTCCTTACATAGATGTATAGAATTGAAACGGATTAACCGATTTCCATCAAACATGAATTAGAAACTATCCGTGATTTAATCTTAAATATGAAAAAAAATCGAAAAATTATGATATTATCGAAATTAACCAAAAATTTTTGTTAAAAGCTAAATCGGACCACGAATTACTGAGATACGTCCGGACAAAAACTGGATACACACGCAACTCTGTCAAACATATAACATTCGTCATTTTTCGTCGAGGGTTAAAAATCGAACCTCTCAACAGTCTCATGGGTATAGATCGAGTAAGTACATGTAAAAGGTATACCTACAATCAACAAATCAATTGATTGGCGCTGCCCCTTGTTTAAGAATTATTAAGGAAGGGTAGTTGCTAGGGTACAAATTACCATACCAATCGATTGTTTGGATATAGACTTGCTATAAATAGCAGTTATTAAATCGTCAACCAACACCATTGAACTCTGAAGTTAAACCAATGCATTGCTTCGAAACATTCCTTTGTTCGTAAGAGAATATATTTAAAAGTATTTTAAAGTGAATTTTTTTTAGGACACTTACAAAATAGTCCCAAACTAAGCAAAGCTTATACTATGGATACTAGATAATGGATAAACATACATAAATATTTATATAAACATCCATGACTTGGGAATAAATGTTCGTATTCTTCACACAAACATTTAACCTTCTCGGGATACGAACCCGCAACCGTTGGTTTCGCTGATAGGGTCACTATCCACTACACCAATCGGTCGTCGATTTCCGATTTGTGATACAATTTTTAAAATCTGCGAAATAATAACAACATTGACATAACTTACAACAAATTCAAGTAGATTATAAAGTATTAGTTACGTTGTACAATTCTGACACCTAACATAACATTTTGACATTACACTTCAATCACTTTTGTTATTAATTCTTAGTTTAAATTGTCTGATATTGTTGCCTAATCTTGTTGAATACTTAAGTAGTATCCTATTAAATTTAAAATTATTAACAGAAAAAAGCTAACAGTCAGAACCTAAGCCTATGTCACAGATTCTTATGTAATTCAGGCACCTAAATTAATTTCTGTCACCTTGAATTCTGACAAGAATCCTAAGTATTTATTTTTAGTGTATGGTTATTTTATGAGAGGAATAAATGTTTTATTTATTTATCTTTAATTAATTTACTTGCATTTCAGTTTTACGATCATACTAGCTTCGCCTGCGTGGAATAACTGTATCCCGGATTTTTTTTTATCCCGCGGAACTACTTACTTTATCGGGATAAAAATTATCCTGTCTTAATCCAGGGTATATTCTACCTTTATACCAAATTTCATCCAAATCCCTTCAGCCGTTTCGCCGTGATTGAGCAACAAACAAATAAACAAACAAACAAACATCCAAACTTTTGCATTTATAATATTAGTTAGATTCCATAACACATTTAAGTTCAACATCCGAGATGGTGCGGTGTGAACAGGGCTGGGAAACTTGTGGAACTGGCTGGCAAGCAATGGACTGTAGAGGCTATGTCCACAAAGCTATCGAGTTACTCGGCAGCCGATGATGGTGGAAAAAATATTAAAGCCCAGAATCCCTAATCAGTTACGTGTCGTGGAGAAGGCATCTAACTACTTAATATTAGATGAAGGATGATTGTTTGATGGATGAACGAACTTGGATAAATATAATTTGGTATAAATATAGAATATATTCTATCTAATTTCAGTCAAATTCATTTGTACGTTTCGATGTGATAGACCTACCCACTTTATTGGTATAAAAGTATCCTAGGTCTTGTTTCAGGGCATTCTATACCTGTCTCCACACAGTCTCTGTAAACATATGTTATTCATATTCACACTAATACGAAACTAACTCATTGTTACCTTTTGAAGACTATTCTACTGAACCAATCGTATTGAAAATTGGCAGAATTTAGCTTGGCATCAGAAGGACTCAAGCTATTTTCCATCCCGAAAAAGTCCTCGATAAAGTTACTTTATGCGGGTGAAATCGTGGTTGGACCCGCATGTGAAAAGCTAGTAACTTAACACTTTCACGGACAGTGAACCAGACACAATAATAGGGGTTTTGCTATTACGTCTATAGTTAGTTACGTTTCATTTATACATGTATTTATTTACAAAAAAAAAGGTATTTGTGTAGTTTATCAACCATCTGGTATCCATAACACAAGCCTAGATGCTTACTGTGGACCTAGATGGCGCTGTGTGTTTGTGCAAAGACATTTATTATTATTATATTATTATATAGGTGATCTGTATCCGCGAAAGTGTTAAGAGGGTTTATTCCGTCCAATGGCGTCCGGTGGCTTCGTTGGATAATTTAAGATTTCATTTTGAATACAGCCTAAATCAAAAATATTGCTCTGACTTGCACTCCAAACGCCTAAAAGCTTTAATATATAAATAATATCCAAATAGCTTTAATCGAGAATTTAAAATTATTGATAAGTCAGCCATATTTTTTATAATCGTGAATTCTGGAAAATAACTTAAACCAAGATACATTGGCTTTTAGGCTTTCGAGTGCAGATCAGAGCAATATTTTTGATGTATTATGTATTTAAAAGAAAGTTTATTTATCCAATGGACGGAATAATATCTACACATTAAGCATATTATTCTGTATATCACACTTATCATATTACGATTATATATTATTATTGTTATATTATATTTATATAATAATAATTAAATAATAATATTTATATAATTTAAAATTCATATTACATAATAATATTAGTAATTTCGAAGAAATTCGAAAAAAAATAATATTCAATAGCAAATAGTACATATATACTATGCGCCTTCTCAATTGCAAGATTAACTGAACTATATTTAAAGATGCGGGTGTTTGGCGTGATAGTAGGGTAATACAATGGGGAAGTTGATTATCCTCATTACATGCTTAGTTGACTTAGCAAGTATGCATCCTATGTGGGTAAGTTTTCCTGCATTTCTTGTAATGTAGTTATGGTGGGCACCCTTCTTATTGTATATTTATTGTTGCAAAACCTTTTCAAGAAGAGTATTATTATATATTTCACTTCATTCGGCTTAAAATATAAGAACAACAGAAGCAATTCCAAATTTAATAAGAACAAAACTTCATAAAAGAGTAAACGGTGTCCATATTCTCATTTTCAAATGAACCATTATTAAAGTTTCCATTTGCTGTGGTCTTCGATCAACAATAATCAACTGTGGTTAATATTGAATGATGATTATTATGCAAAATACCTAATTAATAATAGATACTGTGTGACCAACTGTGTAAATACAAGTTAAACATTTTGTTGCGTAACAAAATAATTCAATGATTGGCTATATTAGACACGCATGCGTTTTTCTAAAAAACGGGAAATCTAAATTTTCGGTTACACTTAGTTGAAATGACAACTTAGACCCAGGTAAGATGTTATGTCGTAGGCATGCCGGCTAGGCATTTGAATGCCTGGCTAATTTAATTATTTGCATACAATTTTTTACGAAATTCTATTGTGTAGCTTTTAAATTTATGCCCATACATTATATTTTCGTTTCTTTTGTTTTTCATTACAAAGTAAACACTGCTATTTTAGAACTTGTTTACAGTAAATAATCTTCTTTCGAATAAGAAAAAACTAAATGCATAAAATTTACTTTACCAAATGTTGAACAACTGCATACTGACATATTTGTACGAGGTGATAAATTGGACCTTGTAGACACTACTGTCTTTTTAGGACTGAAAGTGGATGCTAAGCTTCAGTGGGGGCCTCATATTGAGAAACTAGCGAAAAAGATTGCTTCTGCAGCGTATGCAGTCAAAAAAAATAAAATTTTTTTTTTATAAATTTAAAGCAATCATAAAACAGAAATTATTAGCAAAAGGCTATTATAAAATACTGACTATTTGAATGATAAGCAAGCCTGGACATAGCTGTCTGAATATTCATAATAATTATCAAATCACAAAGTGTAACCCATAATCTGTTTAAAAGAGCAACCCTAGAGTTTCTTGCTCGTTTTTCTCTGGGGAGTCAGTTTTGTGAATGAGCAGTAAATTTAAATGTAATATTAATATATATATATATGTTTTCAAGTGATAATTTTATCCTATGAAATAAAATATTTTGATTTGATTTGATTTAAAGGTATCAAATAGAAGTCCATTTCAAAGCAAGTAAACAGAGTGTCAATAAATATTTGTAACTCCTTGGCGCAAACCAAGAGACTCACACAGGTAATACTATAGCTGCAGAACGGTGGCGAACTCTTTACTTTGTATGTACCAAAGAAGTACTGTTTTACTTGGATTTTTGTATTCAAGCGGCAAAGCTGATAGAATTGTTTTGTTCCGGCTGTTTGAGATATGATCTAGTCCCCAAATAAGTCTGAGGCTTTAGGGTGAGCGCGCTTTTAGGCATTTAAAGTTTGATGGAGGTCAGGGAGAGATTAGGGAGTTATGCAGTATGAAAGAACATGTGATGACAAAGATTGAAAAAGGTATGCTGAGATGGTTAGAACATTTTTTTTTTATGAACAACGGGTTGGTACCTGACCTCAATCACACCTGATGTTAAGTGAAGATGAGGTCAAAGGTGGAAGCGTACTGACCCGGAAACTCCAACACATTTGGGGGACTGGTTATCTTATCTGTGACAACCGGAACACAACAATGCTATTAATATTGCTGCTTGGCGGCAGATTTAGACAAGTTGGTGGTAGCTAGGCAGGCGGGATTTAAAATGCCCTACCACCAACCAAACCGAATACTTAAACATGTACCCCGCTGGGGATCGAACCCGCAACCTCCGAATCGTAAACCCAATGTTGTTTACATTGGGATATGGAGTTTACATGTGGAGAGGATGAATAAAAAAGAATAACGATAGAGATATACGAAACGAATATGGATGGTAGTGTTGATGGGGGAAGACCACGGCGAACATATACCATTTTAAATCTAGGACGTGTTAATCAAAGGTCAGGTCATGAGTACCCAAAATCGGTGAGCAGTGTATGAACCGACATTATGACAGTGAATGAATGAATGGAGCAAGAGAGGTGTGGCACGATCATAGCAAGTGGAAGTGTTTGGTCTCTGTTTACCCCTACGAGAAATATGCGTCATTTTATGTATAGTCTCGTATATGATTGAGGTCAAGATTTAACCCGTTATACATAAAAAGGTTAGCTCTAAAAGAAAAAAATAACTAAGTACAAGGTTCCAATTAAAAATTTTAGTATAATTCAATCAATGCTTCTCGAAATTGTCATGCTGCTCCTAATGATACCGTCTAATTTAAAAATTATAATTTTGAAAGGGAAATTTGCTTGTTAAAATACAGGGTGAATTTGAATTCGTGTAATTCCCATTGACTGGTGATGCCACTTTTGATTTCGAACAACTTTCCTAGAGCAACCATAGTCTAATTCGATTTTAAAAAATCGATTACCCATACGAAGTAAACCATTCTGAGACCACCTTAGTATGCAAGTGCATCAATTTTCGGTTAAATTCGGCTATGGTTCCCTGTGAAAAGTTCACCTGCCATTCTGAAGTTCACTGGTTTTAGCTGAACCAATGTAAAATCTACGTGTAGTTATCTAAATTTATATAAACAAAATACTATTTATAACTATGGTTTGACAAGTAAAGTACGAAATGAGGAACTGTCTCGATACATTGTAGCAAACCGGTTAGAATATGAATACAAGTATGGAATTTGGGATACGGTGTCGTAATATCTTATCAGTAATCAAATGGCAGAAGATTTGTAACAAGGAAATGGATAACTTGTTTATTTTTTTAGGTTCTGAACATCTTTTTGATGAACTGAAGACGTGCTTTATGCGTATAAAGTTTCATAAAAATCGGTATATTCGTTTGGACTTGAAAGTATGTTTGGAATTCCGTGCGGGATAAACCCTTTTAGATTGAGCCACGGAGGTAGTTAAAATTTTAATACATCCAAAGACCTCTAATACATAGTAGTGTTTGATTATATCATAATAATATTAATCTGAAATTCCTCAACAACTAATGGTTATTATCAAGTAATTTTCAACCCATCGTATACCGACGAACAAGCTAGTTCGTCGTGTTGTCTGAGATATAATTAATAAGCTAATAGGGAGATGATTACTGTTTGGCATATTAGTTCCCGCACGGCATCAAAGGAGCATTGATATTGGAACTATCGATTGACACCTATTGAATTCTGCATTAGATACAGTTACTGTTAAGGTAATTAGTTTCTAATGGTAATACCCATTGACTGAAATTATTTGAGCGTAATTCACACATGAATTAGGCATATACATTAATAGGTACCTACAATACAGCTTGATGTCATATGGTATCTTGCTGTGGGGAAACGCTGCTGATACAGATAGCATATTTGTCTTACAGAAACGAGCTATTCGTGCAATTTATAAATGAAGGTCAAGAGATACATTAAGACAAATATTTAAAGAAATTAATATTTTAACATTTTCGTCACAATAAAATCTTGAATATGTTAAGAGAAATATATATTCATTCGAGAAACATTGTGACCGACATAATGTCAATACAAGGAGCAAAAATCAATAGCTGTACCTTTTAGTAGACTTAGTAAAGTTAGTAAGACATTCAGAGGTCAATGTGTGCGCTTCTACAATAAGGTTCCCATGGATATACGGAATCTTCCGCTTAATAAATTTAAACTTATTATAAAACAAAAATTATGTAAAAAGGGATATTACAAAATTTCAGACTACATTAATGAAAGTAATCCATGGGATTAAACGGCTCCTCTACACGATATATAAAGTAACCTTTCTTGATTGTAAATGATTGATTGAAAAGAGACAAACCCTCTGAGTTTCTCGCTAGCTCTTCTCAGTAGAGGTCGCGTTCCGAGTTAGTGGTAGTTTAAAAAACAAATAACGTTCATAAGTGCATATTGTATTGTCTACATGAATAAATGATTTTCATTTCATTTCATTTCATTTCATTTCAATAAAACAATGTTATATTATGAGTGTGCTAAACTAAACGCACTTTTATAAACTCTTCATTATTAACCCCAGACGCAAAAAGGAGGGTGTTGTAAGTTTGACCTATATGAGTGTGTCTGTCTGTGGCACCGTAGCTTTTAAACGGGTGTAGGTACCGACTTGGATATATTCTATCTTGTATCCCTTGTCGTCAGCTCCGCGGCGGCGTCATTACTGCTGTCCTTAGTCCACTGTATAGTTGTGTAAACAATTTACATTGAGACACGCAAGCGTCTCTTGAAAAAATTAAGTCTCACTTAATCGACTCAGAACTACTTAATGTAACTACTAAGAATCAAGGCGATGCGCGTTGAGACTCCCTATTTCTAACTACCTTGGAATCATCAAGTGTATGGTGTTTGGACTTTATACAGAGAACATAAAGTTCATCTTCGCCTAGATCGTCACGTCATCGTCACGTTTCAACGGGTGAGGTTATGGTCAAAGCCATATAAAAGAATATCGTGTTGACATCTAACTGTATCAATTTCACCATGTATACGTCGTAGAAAGATCGTTGAATTAGTGATTTAATTGAATGCCTAAGCTGATCGTAATGTATGGCGGATATTTTCGCTTTTACAGGAAACTATGCTCTTCAGAGCGGGTTGGTTAGGTACCTTTGAAAACTATACCCACTCCCACGCGTTTCAAATTATACAGGTAATTTCCACCATATGTTACGATTCACCTAGGCATTGACTAATTAACTATCTGCCTACGACATATATAAATTGTAACTACCTGCCTACTTACTACAAAGCTCTTAAAAGAACTAAGGGTCCAGTTAGAAAGCGAAATACGCGTAAGTGGTTCATTACAAAAGGCTTAATTTCAAAAGCACACATAAAAGAGGATTTACATTTTTAACCTTCAGACAAAATAGGGACTATTAGGGACGTTCTAAAAATACACGAGCGCAAAAAGAAGGTCAGTTTTCTGTACGAGAGAGTTAACTGGAAACATTAAATGGACATAAATCTTTTACGCTACTAAATAAATTTCAATTTGTGTTATATTAAGGTACGGTCGCCTGCACACAAGCGTGTCTAGTAGTTCTTACCAAGCGGTGATAGAGTTTTGACTTGCACTAAAGTGAATATTGCAAGATACATTCTGTCCAAAAAATATTTTAACATTACTTTTGCACTCAACTTAGGGCCTGATTCTTGCAACCATTTGAGATTTCAGTTGAATCATTTTTGGGACAAATCTATTGATGCCTAGTTTATAACATATTGTTCGCATTTACAGATTAATTATTAAATTTAAAGGAACACTTGTGGCAATATTAAATTGATGCTTTTGCTATGGCGCAATTAGAAATTCGATCAAAATTCAGCTAAATTTTGGTAAGTATAATGATACATCCATATGCTATCTAATCCCACCTCAGCTTCAGCTAGGCTAATATTGTATATTATTAAATAGAAATATTTAAGAATTAGGATACGATGGGATTGACGTCGTCAATATTTATAACAAAATTTTGTAAAATAAACAGAAAAATATAACAGCAACATAATCTGATGCTGGCAACATTTTGCTTTTATTGTGTATCAAAATTCAAAAGAAATATGTGGAAGTGTAGCATGGAGTGTCGGTGGCTCGGCGGTTAGGACGCGGTCTCCCAATTTGGGAGGTCCGGGTTTGATTTCCAGGCAGGCCAAGTACCAATGAGTTTTGAATTTAATTTTTTTTTAATGCACAACGGGTTGCACTTGACTTCAATCACACTTGATGTTAAGTGAAGATGAGGCCGAAGGTGGAAGCGTACTGACCCGGATACCCAAATATTTCGGGAACTGGCTATCATATCTCTGACAACCGGAACACAATAATGCTATTAACATTGCTGTTTGGCAGCAGATTTAGATAAGATGGTGGTAGCTAGCAAGGCTAATTTATTTACTTATGTGCATTTATCCGACTGCTCTGCCTATATCTCTGCAGTGGGATGTTTACGAGCTGAGATCATGATCATGTGGAAGTGTAGAAGACGTTTTCCACATTTTAATAAAGTGACTTCGGAGCGAAGACTTAAGATGACAATTTATGATTAATTATAATTTTACAAAGGAAGTGGGGATATGTAACAATATGTTGGCTTTTCCATTATCTCGGGAAGCCAAATCGCTGTATTAATTTGTGAAACTAGCTTTAAGTCGTAGGTAAGCTTTGTATCTGCGAGTATTGGTAGGTTTAGCTCCTTTGAGGGTAACATTATCATTATAATGATAAAACCCTCGTTTAAAACAATAGGAAAAAAATAAACCTCATTGACGTTCTCATGATTCAACGTCGTGCTAATTATAATGTACTTAATTTAAAAGAAATCAGAAATGGATTGGTGTTTATTTATGACCAGCCCTATGAAATCCACTCGAAATTTCCTACTGTATCCTTTATAAATTACTGATTTATATTATCTTTGTTATCATTTAATGTGTGTACGCATTAAGCCATTCTGGCTATACGGTGTACCCCAAAATTAAATCACGAAAGTATGGGCCGTAATGAATTGTAATTTGTCGGTTTCCCGGGCCATAGGCATATCTATTTCTTAAAAAAAGCTTAGATAATCAAGAAAATATATGTAAAACCGAATTAATTTCTAATCAATTTTCAGTCGATTTCAAACAGAATTTAACATGTCCTTATGGAGAAATTGAATTTCACATGTCAATACCTATCTTATATTACTTATATTACTTATAGAAAACGAATTCGTAGTATATCAGAAATGGGTACCCTGTTGATTTGATGTGTGGACAATGTGTATAAATTCCAAACACAATATGTAGTAAGTGAGTAGCCCACCTCATCCAAAAATTAAACACTGCTTCCAACGTTGGCACAATCATGCCATAACCATGAAAATCGCTCTTCAGTACACTTCAAAATGCAAAACAGTATGCGTTAGTTTTTAAAAAATGAAACCATAAACTGCACTGCATTGTCCACGGTGATTCAGTAAGTATATTAAATTACAGGTAATAAAAACTGTACAATGGGTGGCAAAAAAGGTATACACTGTTGACCGTGTGAGGGATGCACGGTCGCTTGAGCTGCCCAGTGATTTTACGGGATGTTATGTTACGGATGAAGATATATGTAGCTACCTACTGCAGTCCTGAGATCAATAGTAGAAAGTATATGATAGTTGAAATAACCAAGAAAAGTTTAATTATGTCCACTTAAATGTGAAGTGCATATTATATTTAAATAGTATCTGTTTGGTGTAGTGGTTAGAAAATCTGCTACTACACCAAATGGTCGCGGGTTCGAATCCCGCTAGGGGCATATGTTTGTATGATGAATAGGTACAGACATGTGTTCCCGAGTTATGGATGTTTTTTATTGATACATGTATGTATTTACAAAAAAAATGTATTTGTGTAGTTTGTATTGTATTTGTCCATAACACGAGCCTAGATGCTTACTGTACAGCCTACAGTACAGGCATTGCCTAGTGTAGGGGTTATCTAACTAATATTAGAAATGCGATAGTTTGGATGTTTGCTTATTTGTTTGTTGCTCAATCACAGCGAAACGGATGAACGGATTTGGGTGAAAGTTGGTATATAGGTAGAATATACCCTGGATTAAGACATAGGATATTTGTTATCCCGTTAAAGTATGTTTTTTCCGCGAAATAAACATATTGAACATATCCGCGATAAAACTAGTCCACGCAGGCGAAGCCGCGGACGGAAGGCTAGTTGGTAATATTTTATTTGTAACGGTTGTATTTTAAAATAATTTTTATTTAATTTTATAACTTACGTGACCATTTCGCATCGCTTTTGGTTGCTATTTCAACTCCTGAAAAAAAACGACGGTTGTTATTTGTTTGACGGCGTTTGTGTTTGCATGTCCAGTATTTGTTTCCAGACATGTATTATATACATATATTTCGATAATGCGTGGTTTGATTAAGTTATGTTTTTTATATTTAAGATTAAACTTGGGGAAAAGTAGCTGTATTTGATGAAAATCGGTTCCGCCATTTCGATAACATTTAAAAACTTTGTAACACAGTTGCTTTGTGGGTGATATTATACGTTTAGTTCGTCGGGGATTTTCTGAATTTTCAAGAGATATTATATGGAATTATTTTACCTTAGTCAGTACCCATACTTTGAGCAGGCGAATTTATTATCCTTCACGGAATTTGGGATATTTCACGAACGTTTTGAAATGAATGATTTTTGGGTTTATTCTTTCAGCTAAAAGCCTTCATCAGAAGTATCCTATAGGTTTTGATGATCTGTCAATGAGTGAGACTTTTTGTATCAAAATATACTTTGAAATTTTCTTTTTATTACGTTTTGTACTAAAAACTTGAACTTTTATAGCAGGATGAGCCCGCAAGCCTTATACTTATACTTATTAGTATTAATTTCAACTCCATACCTCCAGTTTCTGTAAAAGGGCTTTCAAAAGTTGTTATGTACAGAGTCCTCAGGGGACGAATCCGACTCGCACTTGATCGTCGGTGACACACCGACCGCAATATTTATTTATATATCCTCTTAGAAAGAATCAGGAAAATTAAAAAAAAATTGCGTTTCGCAGTCAACACGGAACCCTCATAGTTTCGCCATGTCTTTCTTTGGTATGTCTGCGGTTTAGCTCAGAGGCTTTTAGTACTAGAAAGCTATAACTTGGCATGTGTATATATATTAATCACGCTGTCAAAGTGGTAAAATAACATCTTGATAAACAATTTTTAGGGTAACTCCTCTACATCCAAAGTAGGGATATTCTTTTAATATGCTATGGTGTACGATGACGTTAGATGTGAAATGTGAGAGGTTATCTTGGGCAATTTATCGAATCAGGTATCCGTTTGCGAAATATTAAGCTTTTTGTTAGAGTCTAGTATCAAGAGTCACTAACACCGCAAGTTAAAGAGATAAAGTAGGAAAACATATAAATTGTACTTTCCGTTGAAAATTATTTATCTACGTTCACATATTGTGACTGGAAAGTACGGAGCCATCCACCGCGCGTGGTCAGACACGCACTTGGCCGTTTTTTTAATAGATAAACAGGTAATTGAACTTGTTGGAAGTGTTCATGAACATTTGCAACACTAGACGTGCTGTGCATGAGTTGTCAACTTTACACAAATCTATTTAACGGACTCTTAGAAGCTCTCTTAACTTCGTCAAAATTTATTTTTTCGTCTGTGCTCATGGCTTTAAGGAAACACGTCAGAGTGTAGTTATTAGTTTATTCCCAATAGCGTTTGAAAGAAAAAGAAAGTAAAAGTATTATTGATATTTATTCAGTGTCATATCATAAACTAAATTTGTCTCATAGGTAATCCGCGGGTTTTCTTCAATTAGCCGCTTAACAGTAGCCACATTATTTTCGTTGACGGCAGTTGAAGGCCGCCCTTCACGAAATTTGTCATGTAAAGAAACCAGACCTCTCTTAAATTCAGCAAACCATCGCCTCACGGTGCTCAAACAAGGTGCTTCTCTCCCAAAAGCATTTTGAAGACGAGCGGCACAATCTTGCGGAGAGGGAGAACTTATAAAATCATAAAAAATCATCGCTCTAAAATCTTTTCGACTTAATTCCATTATCATTGCGTACGTAGAACCTTGATGTGGGATTAAAAATAATTGACAAATGATTTCCCGCCATTTTTTTTATTACTAAGAAGGTTGCAAGTCCTTTCAAAAAATATAACATTCGACATTCAAATAGTTCTGATTAGCTAGAAGTGCAAAACTTTGAAAGTGCCCCATGTATATGTGGCACCGAAAATGCATCCACTCTGCATATGCCGAGGTACCAGTTAGATACCACGACGCTGGTCTTCCGTGGACTCCTTTCAGAATACTCTACATTGTATGTTCCTAATAATGAGTTAACATAGGCATTATGACAGCGCAAGTAAACTGTAAACATAAAAGAATTTCTGTGGTTCCCAATCTATACTTACTCTCCTGTACATTTTTAATACCAACTTAAGTACCTACCTATACTACGCATACCTATAAAGTTTGCAGAATGTTCGTATTGAAGACTCTAGCTAGATTGCATAAGTTTTTAAATTAGATCGAATTATACATCCAAAGGCGGATTCTTCTGAAGTTTTCGCTGTTCTGGACTCTCGGGTAGTAATAAATTGTTCAAGGGGAACAAATAACTCGACTTATTAGCTCGTTAATTGTTGAAGAGGGAATTGAGTTTATTGCTAAAGAGATAAAACTAAAAACCCTAAAAATTTCGAGTTAAATTATCTCATTACTGAAAATGTCTGTTTTATAATGAAGGTTTGGGGAACGAATAAAACCTGATGAAAAGAAACCAACATCTGACCACAGAGTCATATTGGTTAACCAATTTTTTGTAATGTTTCATACAAACCTACCAAAAATATATCTTACCTTTTAAATATTGGTGCAAGCAGCTCTAAATTAAGTATTTTTTTGGACGACGACGATGACGGTTTGCCACAAGCACACTTGCCATGAAGTAAAGATTAGGAACGAATGAAGAAATAACTATTTAAGTATTTAAAAACCCAAAAACCCGACAGCATATTTTTAATTTTGCGGTCCTCATGTTGGATTTTTTACCATAAAATGTACTCTATGACACTCCAGATATCAAGACGAATCTAACGACACTATGCACCTCGAAATTGGTCAAGCCATTTAGGCTACAGGATGCGCCAAACAAACGGACATAAAGACATACATATATACTTACTTTCACTCGAAAAACATTAGCCTTCTTTCTTGGGTAGTCGAGTAAAGGAGGAAGCGCGAAACTTTTTGAAGACTGACTAGCATATCTCGAACAATCGGAATACAACAGTGCTGTCAACATCAGTTAAGACGGTGGTAGCTAACCAGGCGGACATTTAAAATACTCTATTACTCTATTACCAATCAAACTGAGTACGGAAACACGTGGAAGTCGAAATCCTCTTGATTGAAGAAATTTACAAATCGCTTGAGCCCATGATGTTGAATTTAGTTGTACTTTTAAAATTTTGCATATTGAATCTTTCAATACTTTGTCTATGGCAGCCAATATATCAACATATTTCCAAACGGGACTGTAACGGATTAAATATATGAATTTTGGATTTTATGAATATCCCAATTTGGGAAGTCCAGGTTCGATCCCCAGTCTAGCCATATACCAATGAGTTTTTAAATATAATTTAATTACTTATGTGCATTTATCCGACTGCTCTTAAGCGGTGAATGAAAACATCGTGAGGAAACCTACATGCCTTAGAAGCGTGGCGGCCTCCGTTTTGTAAATTTTGTGTTGTTTATTTGTTGTTGTTGTTAAATATTTTCATTGTACATTTTACACTAGGAAGAGCAAGACCGGTTGACGTCTTTCAGTACCTACTTATTTTTAACATCCATTACCTTAACTTACCCACCATTACTGGCCGATGCAAGGTGATGCTTCAATGAGCAAAACTTAATCATGTCGATAAAAACTGAGTGACACGCTTTAATAGTGATGTAGATAAAGAGTAAGAAAATCTGTATCGATGAATGCTATTTAATTCTTCTTACTTTTACGTTCTTCCGCTTTCGTTCTACGGATAATCTACGGCTTTCTGTTCCACCCAACACGTCCAAATTTTATAGTCAGTTTTTTACTTTGCGGGCCATCCGTCTGTGGAACTCTCTACCTGAATCTATATATATATATAATATATAATGTATAAATGTATGGTTTTAATTTTTAAATAAGTAATTAATTATGTAGCTATTTCATATCTGCATCCGTATTTCGCATAACCTGCCTGTTCTATAAAGTTATACTCCTACACCCACAGGCTTGGAAGAGATCGCTCTTAGTGATAAGGACGGCTAATTGTACTGTTTTTAGTATTGTGCTTTGTAAAATGTATATTCTCCTTTTGTGCAATAAAGTGTATTTGTATTGTATTGTATAATGTTCTTATGTTAAATCTAGGTTTCAAGAATTATGTAATGTAAAAATTAACATAATTTACAAACTGTAATTTGTGAATTATGTTAATTTTACATTACATAATTCTTCTTATTTGCTTAAGGAACATAGTTATATTTTATCTGGTTGTTATTATTTTTAAGCATATTTTTATACTTTATGTGTATTTTATTTATTTTTAAACAGGTGTTTTCTAATGTCGACACCATTTGATAGAATTGAAAATATGTCGGTAATAAGTATGCAAGTGAAATATGTGTAATACACACACCACACCACATCGTAACATTCCATTAGATGAGATTGTGGTCACAACAGTATCCAGTCCACCGTAAAAAATACAACCTACTTACAACGTACCTAAATAATAAAATTAAAAATTTTAAATCTAAATCTAATCTAAATTATTAGGTAAAAGAATAACTATATATTTACACGACTGAATACGCGTTTGATCGCTATATCACGTGTTGGATAGTGACGCTGTGGCCCGAAGATGAAACACGTGATCTCAGAAGATACCTATGTATCCTGCTCGTGAAGATACTCAAGATTGTAGGACGGTGGAAAGACTGAAGTCGGATGGGAATCGTATGCTATGGGTGTTCACACTATGAATGAAGAGTTAAACCGCTTGAAGAGACAAAGAGTCAAATTCTTTGTTAACAAGCAAGTAGGTCATGTGGTAGTTGTATGAAATTCTCAAAACTTTCTCCACCACTCACAAAATTCTCAGAATATAACGATATTTGCGTAAATATGTCAATAGCTGTCTAACATTCCCGGAAACTCGGTAAGTTGTGAATTTAATTGTGTGAGTTAGACGAAATTCTCTATCGATATAATAAGGTGACATCACTACATAACGCGCCTGCGGTCGTCCTCACGCAAATTATACACCGCATCGCTCACTCTTACAGTTTGCACCTCTTGCTCGTTTTGCAAATTTATATGAATCATTATTGGGTTGAATTATAGTACCAAGCATCGTGTTCGAAAGGCCGGCAAGTACACGGATGTCGGAAGATTTAATGGAGAACTCAATAATTCTTAAATCCTTTTCAGTTAGCGAAGTTAAGCAATGTCTGGCGCTGTTAGTCTTTGAAGGGGTGTTCATTAGTGACATTTTTAATACAAGTGTTGCCTTCGGTGGCGTTGGATATATTAAAATATATTTTAATATTTTTTTTTTTTTTTTTAATTAGAATGGGATCGCTCTTGACCTTAATATATATATCTAATATATCCTAACGCTTCGTGTATCCTTTAACACAATTTAAATTTCAAATAGTTTATTGTGGATCATAGATATACCATGCGGATAATAATATTCACAGCCATTGTTAATTAACCGTTTGCAATTGTGTTTTATTACAGTAGAAACAAAGTTAAGCTTGATGAAAATCGGTTGAGTCATTTCGAATATATTTAACTTTTAACAGTTTTTTGGTGGTATTTCGATGATAGCATGGTCTTTCAAGGGTTTTCTAAATTTTCAATCATTTTATATTTAAGATTAAACCCGGATATACGCTCGTAGCCATATCCGGATATATAGAAATCGGTTATAAGCCGTTTCGAAGATATTTAGCTTGTAACACTATCTTTTGGTTTACCTGAACGATCCTACCTATGACCATTTATTCCATCAAAAGTTTCCCAAATTTTCAATTTATAGTTATTATGTAGAACTTTATATCAGAATTTGATATTTTAGTGGTGGATATTAATGAAATATGTATTTTATTAATTTCATGAAATATTAAGCCTTTGAGCGCCGCCGCCGCCGCGGTTGCTGATGATCACATCCCACTGGAAATCGTTCCTTTCTGAATCCTATTACAATATCGTTCAACCGTTTGGAAACGGTTTTTAGAAACCTGTTTTTAGAAAAACAGATCCTGAAGATGGAAGTAGTAAACAAGTAAAAAATTACTTGCCACCTCTACTTATTTTTGCATCGACGTGCCTAGCGCATCAATAACGCATAGAGGTGTTATCAAGTCTCCTTTAGCTCTGGTTAGACGCCTTCGGTGCGCGGGTCTATATGCTTTAAGGTGTGCGGTCGTACGTTGCAACATAGTGTACGTTTCTTACTTAGACACACTAGGCTATATCTGTCGACAAGTCATTCATTAGCTTATGATTTATTTACCTGTATTAGTCATCGCTATTTTGTTGTACAATAATTTCATTTTAATTGCGAGCGTAGGTTTTATTTACATACGAGAGGTTGACAGTTTTTGTTTTTGAATTAATGATAGAAAAAACTGGCAAGTGCACTTCGTAAAATTTGCAGCGTAGGAATTCTTAATCATAATACCTATATAATTAATTAATATTAATTAAAACCTATAATAATTAATGAAAAAAAATTAAAAGTGTCCCGTTATAGAATCAACCCGTTTCTTCCCGTGGGTAGTGTAAAAGACGACTATGGGACTTACTTTCAGAAATTTGAACAGCGATGGGCTCACCCCTTGCCAAGTACCTATGCATTTCTGTATACTTCGAAACGTGTACCGTGTATTTTGTTTTTAGCGTGGGTATACTGTTAATGTTTGGAACACCCATACGTTTATGTTTGGGTTATCTCTGACCACCTCATTTGGGAGGGAGGTCGTGACGTTATGATTCTCGTTCTTTATATCCCTACTTCTATTGTGAATCCTATAAAAACTAGTAAGAGCAGGTAACTCTAACAAAAATGACAGGGTTTAGTTCACCATAGCGACAATCACTTATAGCAATAAATATCTTTGCACTTACACACAGCGCAGTCTAGTTCCACATTAAGCAACTATGCTTGTATTATGATACAATACCAGTTGGTTGATATACTACACAATTAAATTTATTTCGTAAATAAATAAATACATATATAAATGAACAACATCCATAACTTGGGTACACATGTTTATATTCATCGTGCAAACATATTAAACCGTCTTCGCGGCTCAATGTAAATAACACAGTGTTTAAAAATCTGAGATCGCGGGTTCGATTCACAGCGGTACATATTTAGTACTCGGTTTGGTTGGTGGTAGGGCATATTACATGTCTGCCTGGCTAGCTACCATCTTATCCAAGCCTACCTCCAAACAGCAACGTTAATAGCTTCGTTGGGTTCCGGTTGTCAAAGATAAGCAGTTCCCCAAATAAGATGGGGTTTCCGGGTCAGAACGCTTCTACCTTCGGCCGCATCTTCGCTAAAAATCATGTGTGATCGACGTCAAGTGCTAACCCGTTGTGCATAAAAAAATACTCCTTTGTTTCTAAGAGATTATATTTAAAAAAGTATTTTTAGATTTTTTTTATATGAGAGGGCGGCAAACGAGCATGCGGGTCACCTGATGGAAAGCAATCACCGCCGCCCAGGGACACCCGCAACACCAAAAGGGTCACAGATGCGTTGCCGGCCTTTGAGGAAGGTGTAGGCTCGTTTCTTGAAGGTTCCAATGTCGTACTCGTTCGGGAATACCGCTGCCGGAAGTCCGTTCCACAGGGTGGTCGTACGTGGTAAGAAGTTTCTTGAGAAACGTACAGTGGTAGACTTCCACTCATCCAGGTGATTTGGATGGAAATTCAATTTTCTCCGAGAAGTGCATCGGTTAAATTGAGCAGCGGGTATTAGCTCGAACAGCTCTTCAGAACACTCCCCATGAAATATGCGATAGAGAATGCAGAGGGACGCGACGTCTCTTCGCAACGCCAGGGGTTCCAGTCGGTCAGTGAGACTCTCTTGGCCGACAATTCGGACTGCGCGACGTTGAACGCGGTCAAAAGTAAGAAGCTGGTACTGAGGTGCCCCAGCCCATAGGTGAGAACAATACTCCACGTGCGGCTGAACTTGCGCCTCATAAAGTTGGAGGCGGTGAGCCGGCGTGAAGTAACGAGCCGCTCTACTGAAGAACCTAACTTTTTGGAGGCCAACTTGGCCTTATCTTCCATTTATAAGTTAAATATTTTTTCGATTCGTAGTACAATTTGGCATACGAACCCTTGACCTTTTAGTATAGGAGTCAGGGTTTCTAACCAAAACACCAAACAGGTCGTTTGAATCACTCTGAAAAAACTCAAACTTCGACCGCCACTGTATCGAAATTACTGTAGCGAGAGCTCACCATATCAATAATGCTACGTTGTATCAACAGTGCTGCATATCAATGGATACAGCGACCACCGATGTGACTGTCGTTGCCGTAAACTAGTAAACATGGCCACATTAAAGCATATAAGGGATCCCTGTGTTGAAAAACTATTTAATATAACCTTAAATATTTTAAAGACCCATTCCATGACGAAGAGTTAATGCAAAATAAACCACTCCCGCTTTACATATAGAAAACCCCAATTTTTATATTTTGTTTTATAACTTTACTGGCATTATACATGATTTTTTTTTATGCGCAACGGGTTGGTCCTTGGCCTCAATCACACCTGATGTTCAGTGAAGATGAGGTCGAAGGTGGAAGCGTATTGACCCCGAAACCCCAACACATTCTGACAACTGGAACACAACAATGCTATTAACATTGCTGCTTGGCGGCAGATTTAGATAAGATGGTGGTAGCTAGCCAGGCGGACATTTAAAATGCCCTACCACCAACCAAACCGAGTACTTAAATATGTACCCCACTGGGGATCGAACACGCGACCTCCGAATCGTAAACCCAATGTTGTTTACATTGAGGTAGTGGGCGATTCTTAAAAATCTGTGACATTACAAATAGGTACGACGAAACTATAAGCATTCCAGTTGACTACGGATCCCCAAGAGGTTTCAAACGTTTGGTATTTTCAGTTTATAGGAACGTCACGGGTAACAGTTTCCTTTGAATAACAATGTGGAGGTTACCGACATTTTAATGGAATAAGTGTTAAAATGTAAGCAGTGCTGTAGGTAGGAGAATTTCGGTAAAGGTAGGAGAATTTTGGTAATTTAACTTAATCGTCCGTTTTGTTGTTTATTGTTTTATGGACCTGAACTTACAACATGTAATTTTCCTTGTGCAATTTCTGAGTGCTTCATTTCAAAGAAGCGTTTCCATGTTCTGCCATTTTATTGCTTCCATTAAGGGTATAAGCATCGCTTATTTATGAATAAATTCATTTTTATGAATAATTTTGTGTGTGTAATATCGAGTAATATCTGCTGCCTATCTCTTTCGACATGCGTTTGAATATTATTCGAATTCCTTAGCTTCAAAGGCTTGAACTAAGCGGAAAAAGTACTCGTTCATTATGGTATCAAAAAGATGAGCTATACAAAATATGCCGGCTCTTTAGAGTTCGCTAGAATGACAGTGTCCAAAAAATAACCTGCAAAATGGGGGAAAAAACCAGAAATGTAAATAAGCAAATTTTTTTCAATTATGTTATATTAGTTTCATTATTCCGCGGGATCAGTGGCGAATTTGTTGGTATTAAAGAACAAAGGGAAATTGCATCAGGATCTCAGCCCGAAAACAATTTTGACGAAACTCCGGGTGAGGCCGCATATACAACGGCTATTACTTTCGACGATGAAAAATTTGATGATAATGAACTCCGAAAACTCTTTGTACAAAATTACAAAGTGTACGAAAGTAGTCTCAATATGACCCCAGAGACTTCGGTGCTACGGAAAGCAAGGAACGTAAAATCAATTTTTGATGACGCAAAAGCACTGGAATGTATTTCATGTTACTCCAACGCGAACGATTCATCCGCCGACAAATGCTATGCAAGTACACAGTAAGTGTACTTTTCAATTTCATTAACTTGTTAGGGCGTTACAACAGTGACACTTGTCTGACACAATTACCCGCGTGGTGAACTATGATATCGTCACATAGCAAGAGGAGGCTGTGTCAGTAGCAGGGCATACTGTATCAGAGGCGTAAAGGGCGCATAGTAACGATGGACTTTTAATTGTAGAGTTTGAAATATTTAACGCAGCAGGTTCTCTCAATGAAGGGGATATTCTAGATGTGAAATTTCATGTACCTACAACTGTTCATAAACATAATGATTTCTTTTTTCAGAAAAACTACCGAGAAATGTATTAATTTAGCACAGTGTTATACAGAAATTCATCCGCTATACATAAGAAGAGGGTGCGCATTGCCTGACAAATTAAATCGAACTTTCGTTTGCAAATGTCCGCTATGTAATGAAAAACCTGCGGGTGATTTATCTCAATTTCTATATAAGAAAATTGGAGATTGGGAGTTTGATAATCATCGTTTAATGAAAGCCCCAGTGGGCATAGATCTTCTCTGTAGAGTATGTGAGACCAAGGGATTCAAAGCATCAGATACATTATGCAGAAATGGTAAAACGTAAGTTATCATCCATCATACATACACATATACCTATAGATATAACGTCACGACCTTTATCTCAAATGGGTTAGTCAGAGATGTCCCAAACCAGGCATTTGAGTATTCCAAACAATAAAAGCTTAACCACTGAGACAACACCCGAAATATATCGAAATGTATACTTGACACGGCACTGAGCCCAACGCTGTTGAAATGTGCAAATCTATAGACTTTTTTGGCATAAAGTTCCTTAGTTTGCATTTTACGATATCCACGGGAAAAGACATTTTGGTTCAAATCTCTTTAAGTGACTGAAACCACACGGCTTTTTCTAATAGGTTACTAAATTAACTAACACAGCCCGCATTGGTTCTCAATGTCATCTATTGGAAAACATAGAGTCCAGTGTAGTATTCTCTACTGCAGAAGACTTGCAAATTCTTATGCAATTGTTAATCTTTGAAGCATTACTTTTTACCACTAAAGGTTTTTATTATCAAATCTGTTCGTGCAATATTTCACCTGGTTCCATTGACTCGTTGCATACAACATCGGGTTTAACAGTTCGAATTCCAGTGGTTTAAATATTTTAGAACTTGGAGTAATTTTTATATGTATTCGCAATACTGATAGCATTGACAGGTTCTGGCTATTTGAGATATGACTTGGTTATTTTATTTGACCAACAGTTCCTGTAGGTGTTGTAAATGACGATTAAGTCATCATAATATATCATGGCATTGCATAAACCACTGACAAAATGTAAATAACTTTACATTAAAGCAATGGTAACATGAATCAACAGTTGTTGATATAAATAGATTAATATCTTTGCACATACACACAGCGCCAACTAGTTCCACCTAAGTAACTAGCTTGTATTATGGATACCAGATGCTTGATAAATTACATAAATACATTTTTTGTAAAAATATATGAAAAACATCCATTAATCGGGAACACATTTCTGTATTCATCATATAAACATATGCCCCTAGCGGGATTCGAACCCGCGACATTTTGGTATAGCAGTCAGAGTTTCTTACCGCTACGCCAAATATGAAGATGAATTATATACTCTGTGCCATTGGCGAGGCGTTTGCCCCTCAGGGGGACAGTACATGATCCAAATAATAGTAACAGTGTATCGTTGTTGGTAAGCACTTCTCTACGATCGCCAAGTCCCTATTTAAAATCATCCTGTCTTATATCAGTATACATTATGTTTTCTTCTTCAATTTTCAATCCTTTTTTCCTTATGTCATTTTTAACACAAGTTGTCTACCGTATTTATCTTGCTTACCTTGGCTCATTCATACGTAATAATATTATGCACTTTGTCTCAATAGACAAAGTGCAATCTAACTAAACCGTTATCAATATAACGGTTTAGTTAGATTGCAGGTTTTCCATATAATTTAAGAAGGTCTCCGAAATCTTTGAGGAAATAGTACTACATATTATATAATTTGTGAATTGACGACCGATTGGTGTAGTGGATAGTGACCCCGTCAGCAAAACCAATGGTTGTGAGTTCGAATCCCGCCAAGAGTAAATGATTGGACATAAACATATTGTAGTTTTTGTTAATTGTGCAATAAAGCCTATTTGATTGAACATTTATTCCGGAGCCATAGATGTTTATATAATATTTATGTATGTTTATCAATTATATAGTATCTTTAGTACAAGCTTTGCTTTGTTTGGGACTAATTATTTTATGTGTTCGAAATATTTATTTACATTATAAATGAAAACGTCCATAACTTGAATATATGTATCCATTTTCATCATACAAATATATTAACATATTCATGCCAGCGACAATTGCCACAGCCGTCATAATTGGTGTAAGTATGCCAAATATTTATTATATAAGTTTTATTTTCAGTGTGGATTACATGTCCTGCTCAGCAAATCAACTATGTTACACCAACGTAAACAATATGTCTAATGTTGTAACCAGAGGTTGCGTGTCAATGCCAATTTATAATTCGATGATTATATTTTGTAACGGCTCCCTTTGTAATGATAAATCATTTGAAAATCAAAAATACAATTTTCGAACTGGAGCAAATAAATATATGACATTTCAAAATAGTGTAATGAATAAATTTATACAAAGTGTAAACTCTGCAGTTCCGATTCCCAGCAAAGATATCCGAATTTTCTTAATACTGCCCGTTGTTCTAACGTGTTGGCATTTCGCAGAACAGAGTTTGATTTTAACAAAGAGATTTATTATATAATTGCTGTTGAACCTTCTTATGATGCTCGTGATAAAGGAAAATACCATAAATAAAATAACGCCACGTGACGTATGTCGAAAGTGTCAACGTGGTAATTTCATGGTAAATTACAATAAAATAGCAACTAATATAACTACTCTCTATAGAGAGATACATCCATATCTACAATGATATTTACTTATTTGGTTTTTATCAACATTGTAATATTCAAAAATTACGCTGATTGTATTGAGGAACAAATGAAAAGTAAGAAACCTTTACCTTACTTTAGAAGACAAGTAGAGGAACTCGTTGAAGATTCAATTGTAGATACTAAAACTGATGATCCACAAAGTAATTTGGTATCATTTCTGGTAAAGAATGTTAAAGAAATTTTTAATGATGTCTATAGAGATCGTCCTACAATTAGTACTGGAGTTAATGAATTTACCGAAGTTTCTGAGTCTACCTTATTATTTAGACCCACTACTGACATTATAGCAATAAAGGAATATATTCTTAATAATATTAGCAATGTCTTTAGACCAACTGCTGCTGAAGACAGGCCGATTAAAAAGTATATATTTAGTAATCATGCTAGACCTACTCTTGTTACACATACTGATGATATCATGATACTATATGAAAATCTAACTCTTACACCTTTGCCATTTTTGATAGATAAGAAACAAAATAATGCGAAAGCTACGCAAAGTGTGGAAGATCTTACGGAGAAAATAGAATTGCTGAATCTAACGAAAGATTTGAATATCTTAGGAAGAGCTGAGTCAAAAGAGCATCCAAACAATATTTCAAGTATGAGTGATGTTATTACTTATGGAAAAGATTCAAAACGATCATGTGTATATTGCAATAACGTGGCTTTCGCGGAATGTGGTGACCCTAAAAATAAATTGTAAGTGAAATAGCTTAAATTCTTTTGTAACTGCTATAATCTTTTGTAGCTGTCATTAGATTATCATGAACTGTAGCTTTCTTTTTTGTAACTTCTTTTACTTTGCTTTTAATTATTTTAACAGAGTCCCATCCATTGTCTGTGAAAATGAGGAGGATCTCTGCTATTCACAACACACACCATTTGGAATCGTTCAACGAGGATGTTTTAGTGTCAATCATAATATGACCACTTACGTTTGTTCCTGCAATCTATGCAACTACATGTCTATTGGTGAAACGCCTTTCTTATTTACAAGAGAAGTAGACTGGACTAACAATGTGATTGAATTATCAAAAACAAGGCGGTTCAGAAAATCAATATTTAGAGATATGTCCTGTTTAAAATGTGAAGTGAATACAACTGCTGCAAATGGAGACATGTTAAGTGAAGCCAATTGCTTGGAGGGAAATATGTATGTTTATTTAGAAATTCCTTAATTATTAAAATTATTAGCCATGAGAAACATTAGGTAAACTATAGTTACGAATTAACAAAGTAAATCAGTCATTTATCGATAGACATTTAAAATATCAGTGAAAAAAAAATTTCCCGGAATAAAAAATATCACTTAAATTTTTTAACTTAAAATTAAAATTACCACACAGGTTGACTAAGAAAAGAACGTGCAATATACTCAAGGGTTGCTCTTATTAAGTAGGCAGTATAGTAGTAAGTAGGCAGTTCAGTATTATAGTTATAGATTTGTCCAATTCTTTTTTTATGCACAACTGGTTAGCACTTGACCTCAATCACACTTGATGTTAAGTGAAGATGAGGCCGAAGGTGGAACCCTACTGACCCGGAAACTCCATCTTATTTGAGGGAATGGCTATCTTACCTCTGACAACCGGAACACAAGCTGTTTGGCGGCAGATTTAGATAAGATGGTGGTAGCTAGCCAGGCGAACATTTAAAAGGCCCTACCACAAACCAAACCGAGTACTAAATATGTACCCCGCTGCGGATTGAACCCGCGACCTCCGATTCGTAAACCCTATGTTGTTTACATTGAGCCACCGAGGCGGTTAAATGCTGCGGTGTGGTCGCGGTTAATGCTCATTTGATATTTACATATTTCGCCATTTTTGTATTCATTTGACATTTTTCAAATGTCATAACTGGCAACACACACTGATCAAAGAGTTTCGTCTTGAGCCATTGCGGTAATCCTTATCATAATTCATGGAATTACTTGCAGATATTTAGGTTTTGAAATCAACCTTTAATTACAGGTTATTCACGTAAAGGTTTTGATTTCAGTGGTTCACTACCAACTCAAGAATGTAAACAAAATGAAATATGTGGCATAAAAGCAGTGAGAAGCAGTGGTTACCTTTGGAGAGGTTGTATCAAAGAGCCGTTATACAATTACTGGTTGACTCTCTGTGACAGTGATCTTTGCAATTACGATCGTGTCCCTTCTGTGTACGACTAGTAATAAAAGCTGTCGTTTCAGTGTTTCACCAATTTGATATTGTTTGATAAGATTTTATTTCATAGGCTTTTACAATAAATGTTTCCTTTTTTGGTCTAGATTTTGAATAGACTTTTCAAATACTTTTGTTTTTGGAATTAATCTTCTGATTTTTTATGAGTAAGGAAATCACATCAAAGGTGGTAAAGTAGTAGTGACCCAAAATTTATTGACAGGACTATCCGAAATTTACAAATAATGTTCTACAACAATGCGGAAATTCAATTGTCTACTTAAAGTATTTTCTGAAATAAATTGCTATTACAAACGGGTAAATGCCGAGGTGATTCTATATTTTGCTAATGTCGGTTCAGAATACTAAACATTAACCGTCTTATTCATAAAACTTTACAAACGCATTATAAGCCTGTTTTAGTTAGTGTATTTTGTCTCTGTCGTTCATAAGGAAATGTTGTAATGAAAGAAAGTGACATAACATACTTTAATTAAAACAGGCTTATAAAGCGTTTGTAAAATTTTATGAATAAGATGGTTAATGATTAGTGGAATTAAATTTCTAGATTATTATTGATGTCATTATACTTGGTTATGCAAAGTAATTTCGATATCAATTTAATTTTTTTATAACATCTCTAACATTTACAGAATAACAAGTAGACTATGTAATAAATAACACATTGCATAATATATTGTTTGTTGTTAAACATGCTTTTATTTAGCTTGATTTGGCTCGGTGGTTGTCTGTCTGTAAATTTTACTGGTTAAATTTGACACGCTTCCCGATGTTCAATTTGGCAAAAATTTTGCATACGCATGTATGTCAGATTTCAATATAATATCATGATGTCATTGAGCTGGTCTGATGATAGAACCGGAAGGTAGCCATAGAGGCTCTGTAATAATACCATGCAACCCCGTCAGTTTTGTGCTCGTTTGATTTGTCTTAACAAGTTGTCTAATAGTGGATGATATCTAGGGTTTGCTATAATGGAACCGGAAGATGAAAGCTATAATAAAATAATGCAATCACATCAAATTTCGGTTTATGTCAGTCGTTTTTATGGATACTAGAATAATAAAGGAGTAATGATCTAATCTTTAAACAGAATTTTTAATGTAAAACAGTTAATTTACCTATCGAAAAAGGATCTAACTGCAGTAGCCGCAAGAATAGGAATGTAAAACTAATATATTTTATCATTATGATATAAATTTGTGCTGTGAGCTCGGCATGACTAGACAAAAACCAACGTGAAAGAATATGGACGATGAAAACTCTAGAGCTTGATGTTGGTACCTATCTAATTGAATTTCACGGTCCTGGATATTTGCCTTTGAAGAATTTCATCTAGTGGAAATGCCCTTTATGGGTACGCTGAACTAAAACTCTGAACCGTTGATCTGGAATCTTCGATTCGCATATGGAATTTTACACTTGGCCGAATACATCTAGGTGGTTTATCTACCTTTATTTACCTATAGTTTCAAAATTCTTAATTCGTAGGTACTGAAGTTTTATATCACTTCTATCATGTGATAGGCTTCATTGCTAGGTATTTTAAGGTTCTTGGGTGTTCTATTTTAATGTGATGTTGTTGAATGGTGAAGAAGGATCTTTTTTATAACAAACACTTCCAACAGTGTCAATTTAACTAAATGCTAATGTAGAGTTCATTTTTGTATGAAAATAGGCAAACCATTCACACTTTAAATATTGACATTCGTGTTCTTGTCCAAATACCGTGTAGGTATCCACACTTTTAATACCACTGACAACAAACAAGTTATTTCTCCTTGGATTCGAGTATTATTTCGGATTTAATTTAATATTTTAACGTTTACTTGTTCCCCAACAAAATCACAACGGGTAAAGTTTGTAAAATATCACATTATTTATATTTAAACACTGCACAAGCTGGAAGCTCTGGTTTTCTTTCTTCCGTATGCTTCGCTCCCAGTAGGGATTCTTGTTGCAGACTAACCCTGAGTTAGCTTTTTAAATATTTTATGTCAGACTTTTAGATCTACGTTATCCTTTTTATATGTAAATGTACTGGTTTAATGCAAAAACGCCTTTTATAAACAAGAAAAGATTTTCTTTATCCCAGGACGAACCGATACAATTCGATAATTCGAAATACTATGTCCCCATTACATTACGATTTGTAGACATTACGGAGTTAGTAATATCAAAAAAATGCTGACACGCAAAGGCTACCAGCCATTACCTGGCCGAATGCCCAGATCAAAGGTTTTGGCCTGGGGCCAAAAGAAATTCGTAGTTCTATACTTGCATTGGACCTTGACCTTTTTCAAGATAGTTAAAGTAACATACGAGTAACATTAATTTCTTAATAATTATATTACCTACTTATTTTACAACATTTAACTAAAGGAGGATGCAAGGAAGGAAATTGTACCGATAAGTTGCCAAAACTTATGGAACGGCATTAGCGTAATGCTCTGTAGGAATGTCCTCGTAATGACCGCATATATCTTTTTAATGAACTACTGGCCTGCTTCTACTATGCGAAAACGGGCTCCCGCGACAGTTCTCCGAAAATATAGTCCGTCTTATAAATACCAGAAGCTACTCTTTAAAGTAAATGCTAAGTGAATTTTGCCATTAAACTTACTCGTATTATCACTTCAGGATATATCAATTGAATTTATTGGAGTGATATTATTGGAACAGTAATTTTATGTTGCTTCAATAAAATGTCAAAGCAATCATTTAATCCTCTCATTACTTCATACAAATTACATGAGATAATGATAGTCCTAATCCTGTTTCGGTTTGGATCAAACCAAATGTTCAATCGACTGTTGAAATTAAGCAAAAACCAACTGTAATCTCATCTCTACGCACACGATCATTGCTCGCCCTTCCAAGTTATAATAACAGTGTTTCAACAGACAACGGATAAATGGTAATGAGTGGTGTAGTGAACGCAGAAGGCTCACTAGTTCGAAATGCCTTGAGGCTCTGCCGCGTTTCTTTCAACACGTAGCGAACTGTGTGTTTAATGTTCGCCTAACGCTGGATATCAAAGGCGTCTGAGTGAGCTTGAAAGGATTTAAGATTCGCAATCGTGTTGCCGTAAACGAGATACCATTTAGCCATGGGCGAACACACGGCATTTGCCAGTGTTTTGTTTGGCGGATAAACAGGTAAACTGCTATAAGCTTTCGGATGGAACGAGAAAATTATAGGACAGGGTATTTCGTAAATGGTTTGCCTTTTGAGTTTCTGCAACATTTCAGTGTTAACTGTAAGTGTGTGTATAAACGCGGGTCGTTTTGCAAGTTCTACTTACCGTTCCTTAGGTGCTTCTCTACGAAAATGTTACATACAAATCTTTATAAGGGTTTCCACGAAGTTGCTCCTGTACTTACATTTCATTCTAGTGGTCGACTTGTTTTTTGTTTTCATGTAATGTTACTTTTCATTTACTTAACGAGTTCAGAGTCATGTCATACGGAGATATAAATAATCAACGAGCTCACAAATGATTCCTCAGCTCAAAGTAACAATCACACCAACAGTCCAGAGAAACCATAGTTATCGTCATCATCGTTTACTACTGAACAAAGGCCTCCCCCATAGATTTCCAAAACAATCGGTTGAAAACGGCCGGTATACAGCGCCTCCGCTATCTTTATCTCGTCCGTTAATCTTCCGCTTGCCGGCGCGTGGTCTCCACTCGAGAACTTGAATGCCCCACCGGCCCAATTCTTCGAGCTATGTGCCCTGCCACTCCAACTTACTAATCCTCTGGGATAGGTCACGCTGGCTTATGGATTTCTTTATTCCTCACTTCGGAATCAACGGGGTGGATAGGGACAATTTTGAACTTTGACTACAATTTAAACCTATTTGCCAAAGTTTTAGGGTAACTTGTGTTATGAAAGAAATTCAGGTCTTATGCTCCTCTTTAATTTCGTAAACGGCAATTGAAATTAGTGTAGCCAGGTTGTGAGAAATATTTAAAAATATGCTTTGTCTCTATTTCCCCTGCATCCGGGGTCAATAGAGACGCCGTATGTAATAATAGGGATATTTGGCTAGGGCTGTCACCTACTTCTAAAATAATATTCATTTTTAAATATGAAATATATCAATAATACTTTGTTATTTTTATATAATTTTTTATTCAGTTTTTATATAGCAAAAATAAAACATTCATAATAAAGTAATTAATAGTCTTTTTATTATAATAGGAACTTTTCACAGTAGGTAAAATAGGTTTAACCTAATTAAAACTACCTATCTAAAACCTATGTAATCAATCATCAGGAGAAAATTGAGCATAGGAAAAAATTTACATAAATCACATCTTCATAAACTTTGGTAGGTACATTTATAATCACCACTTAAAAATAATTCAAAAATCACATATTAAAAAAAACTCAAAAACCATATGATGGTTTGAGGCAACAAGGACATTTTTCTAAAATGAAATCTTTAAGAAAATGGCATTCATTGGTAATACTTCCAAAATCTTTCTTAACCTAGCTAAGCTAGGTATTAATCATAAGAACAAAAATTTATACTAATGTTGTTTTAGTAAAGTGTTAAATATTATTTTTCAAATCCTAAAAATGATACATAAGTGATAAATAATAACTAAACGTAAAGCATAACACACAATTAAAATTATAAATCTCTCTAAAAGTACTTACTTTTACTATTTTCTATTTATACTAATTATTTTATGCAATACGAACATACTATTTTATTTATTCCATTCGGCCTGCCCTATAATATACATAATTTATATACTATTATAATAATAACATCTTTACACTCATATACTACTATAATTTAATATCTATGGTATTATCACCAATATTAAGCATACATTTCTCGATGTGTAATATTTTTACCTAAAAAAATACCATTAATGCTATTGTTTTAAAATAAAATGTAGGTATGTGGCAGCCCTGTCCCTGTTAAAACCTTACCGTTTCCATAATACCTTCAGTCGTCTCCATTGAACACTAAGGCGTGCCTATTTCCCTCATTAGCCGTTCCTATTCACCCCTTTCCCGTCCCTATTTTCTAAGAAACTGAGTAAAAATCAAGTAAAGTTAAAATATTATTATTTTTTCCAAACTATTAAAAATAAAGACTTACCCACTTCAATACAGGTTCTCCGATATACTGTCCTCTATTGGTCACTGTCCAGTACTTGTTTTATCACATATTTCTCTTCGAAAATACAAAGTTTTGAAGCACTTAGAAACACACCAATTTGTAATCTCACTTTGAATGAAAATCTTGACATCTTGCTGCCGTTATTTTTTTTATCGGTGTTGCTATTTGAAGAAATGTAATATTCTACTACAATGGGAGTCTAAAATTAGGGCCTCTAGAGCCAGCTTTTATTCTGAAATTGGCTGTATGTTTCATTCCCCGTTTTGTCCCTATTTCCCCTGGCGTCTCTATACACCCCGTTTTACGGTAGTGAAACGCCGAGCATCGCTCTCACCATAGCTCAATGCCTGCCCGTGAGCTTTCTTATGAGACCCATAGGAGAGAGAGAAACCACGTTTCAGTACCAGTAATCGTTGGTAACACACAGTCTTTAAAAACTTTAGTCTTCAATCACTGAGATATTTCGGCTACGTTTTATTAGCGACAATAAATTAACTGTTAAATTATACACCTGCATTGTGTATTATGACAGCTTATATTTCATCGAATTGTATTACCGAAAAGAGCAGGCACGTGCTGTGTACATTCACGCATAAAAAATCGCACCACTAACGAGCACCCGCGCAACCCTTAGCGGGTACCAATAAATAACTGTTTGCTGCCCGATTTAACTTTAACACTGAAAAATTAAACGATGAATCTTCGCAATTTAGTCTACATTTAAAATCCAACAAATGTACAGGAGGTTTCCCTTGCATCGCATTTATAAATCGACTGACAGACCGTAAGCGGAGAACGATTCGCATTTTCACTCAATTGATTTATGCTCTTGTAGGCGCCAATTTGCAAATGTTTGTACTTCAATTAAGTAGAGTTATGAAGTCTCGAATGGAGCTCGTAATTTGTAAGGTTCGTTTTATTTGGGGAGATGCGGTTTGTCTTGCTTGTTCCGCGGACGCTTTTGATTGTCGCGAATAAATATTTGGACGGGACGAGAAATGGATAAATAAATACGTTGTGATAATAATTATAACTTTTAATGAAATGTAAAATCGATCAGGAATTTAAAAGTTTCTTAGAAGAACATTCACTTCTATACATTTATAAAGTTCCATACATTTTAATGTAAAAACGAAACCATTGCAGGATAATTTTTTGTGTGTCTATCTGTCCAGATCCCTTTTCTTCGAAACCGCTAAATGTATCAGGCTGAAATCTATTCTATAAATGATAAAAATTCTAAATTTTTTTTTTTCCTATTCCTAGCATTTTTATTGATCGCCTGACTAGCTACCAACATCTTATCGAAGCCTGTGGCCAAACAAGAATGTTATGATAGTACTATTAGCACTCTTATGGTCTGGCTATTTGAGATAAGATAGGCAGGACCTACAAATAACTTGAGGGTTTCGGGTGAACAAGCGACAATGAACCTTATGATACTGTTACGCAACTATTTATTCATTATACACAGGTTCATTTATTATTTAAGTGAGGAGGTAAGAATGTTTCAATGTGATGAATGAATGAATGTTTAACCTTATATACCTATTACCCACCCATTGTGCAGTGCGGGACAATCAATGCAACATTATGTTAATACCTCAAATATTTCAATGATTTCCAACAAACAAGCCCTACAAGATAAAATAATGGTAAAACGAATACCGATCGATATCGCATGTAATTAAGGCAATATTTAAGAAATCTCACCATATTATCAGGAATGTGGTCCCGTGTCAGCAGCGACAGTAATATATTGCTGACATAAAACCTCGAGATTTGGGTAGATATCACTTCTTGAATTGTAAGTTTCCGGCCCAGAGGTCCAACGATCCTTCTAAGTTGAGCTCATAAGAATGTAGAAAAATTACCAAGATAACGCCTTACTAAGATCAATCAATGTCGGTGTATATCTTTTATCGGCACAGTTCTATTTCGATGGAAATGTAACAAAATTCTATATTTTTTTTAAGGTAATGACCTTTGTAAGACAAAGAAATAGTACCGTCTTACATAGCTTTTGTTCCCATGTAAATATTTTTGGGAAATAAACATGGAACTGTCTTCAAAGCATATTTTACCGAACCGTCATCCAACGAGATAAAATTGCTAGATTTTACGACCGCATCAGAGAAAATAACATGTGTCAATAAGCCATACACGATGGAATTTTCTCGTAGGTACCTACACTGTTTTATGTCCTACCATATATTCCATCAAACATTCCATCAAAATTTTATTGGAGCAGTATCTTATTCTACCCAAAATGTGTCTATAAGAGCAAACGAACATTTGCTTTGGGAAAAACAAACCACACTGATATGCCTTTATGACATTTTCTACCAACTAATCTACGTCATATTCCCGAGATTCATAAGATTAGACATATAGAAAACTACTTGTTCTGCATTACGTACTAGCTAAGAAAAGCAGGTTGAATATATATCTCGATATTTGTATACTTCTGCTTTTAACGTCTGAAATTATCTTCCCGGAGGATGCTTCTTGCTTTTTACTACACGAATTTTACATGCCACATCGTGTCGAATTCACAAATATCTTGTAAGGCCATGTTTTTGTATGAAATCTTTAGCGGACGCAACCTCTCATGTGAAATTCACCTAGTTTTTGTCGGCAACCTAAAATTTCTGAATTTGGAATCAAAATTTGTTCCGCTTAATACCTAAGTATTTTGTAACAAAATTTAGCAAGCGATGTTTTAACTGTACATAAATCGAATACGGTTCTAAAAACTAAGCAATTTATGAGCCTAAATTGTAGCTTCGTGTACCACTTAAGGCTCGTCTGGCCAAAATGTGAAACAAGTAGGTGTTAATTGATTACTTGAAGTGCGATTTCGTCTAAAGTGTTGAATCCACTCGATGCGATGCGATGTTTGGATACTGTACTAAATAAGATCTAATTTACTAGCCTTGGATCACTAGTCTAATTGATAAACAAACTAGATGTCATTTATCTACATGAATGAGGAAACGTTTTTCCTGAACACATTATCATTAGCCTAAGTTCTTTAGTTAATTAAAGCAGTTAAAAGAACTGTAACAAAGCACAAATATTGAAATCATGCAAACCCATTTATTATGGGGTCAATTGGACTCTCTTTTTCTTTTTTGAATTCTCGATGGAAACAAAATCCAAGGTTACTTCTGATATAAAATATACAGCTGGCAGTAGTAGGCTTTATGTAGAATCACAAAACATCGAGTAATAATTCCACCAAATACGATCTAGGGTATAAGTGTTTTCATTTGCAAACTTTACAGTACTTTCGAAATAAAGGGATATTCAGGCGTATACGAGAAGCAGAATGATGACAGATGATGCTCTGATGACTCTTAAGTCGTCTAAGAATTTCTTCTGAAGTTTCAAATGCTCCAGCTTTGATTACAAAATCAAAGGAGATACTTCAAGGAGACAATTCAGAAACGTGCATTATTTTCACACCTATGTTTTCGCATATGTGAGAGTTAATCAGAGCGCTAATTGAGTATACGCAGAACACACTCTGCTTTAGCGACATCACTAGAACCCGTACAAATTTACAATGACACAATCTCCCTAATTTTCATTTCAATTATCAATATTGAAGAGCATAATATTGATAGAAATCTTCTAAAAAACTTTAGTATGGAAGTCGACGGGCAAAATGGGACACGAGATGAAATTGTTTTCTTCTGCTTAGTCGCACGTGGAAGGTCAACTCAATTTGTCATTATTCAATGAGCTATCATCAAAATGTTGTGATTTACTTGCTATCTTAGGAGGTTTCAGGTCATCGCTATTGATGTTTTGTGCGCATTGTTTCGAGTGTCAAAAGTATCATTAATCAGCGTATAATATACAGTTAGTTTGAACAGTTGCCGATGTGCTGTGTATTATAACTCGGCAAGCCTATTAGAAGATATTTAGGTTATTGCATTGTATGCGTCGAGGGCTTGAGAAAATGTTACTATACGAATATGTAATGTTCGTTTTGGATTCAGAAGTTGATTTGTAATTACGAGGTTTATTTTCACGTTTGTTATGATTATGTTATGTATTATTTATAACCGAGCTAATCTGACTATTTACCATGTCCATAACGAATTTAGATCTAACATTCATTTTTTTTTCATTTTTTCACGTTTCATTTCATTTCATTCAACATGCATCACGTGACTATCTTGCGCATTTCGTGGACGACTGTCAGGATAACAACAGGAAATATATTATACAACCATATGTAACCATTAAATAAGTAAATACTTAAAGTAAATAATTGTTTATTACTCTTACTCTTTATCTACTAGCTAAGTACCTAGAGAGATAAATGGTTTAAACAAGTAGATAACTTCATACATTCGCAGTAAGCTTCTTCAGCAATGTGTATAGGTACACATTTTTAAGTCGATTTCCAAGTGCATTTACATGCCAATTACTTTCACGGACCGCCAAAGAAATCGATGTTCCATTGTATGTATGGTCGGCTCCGTCAGTGGTCCGGATGACCCAAGTTTTGTTTAGGGCCGTCACACACTTACATTGAATCCTTCACTGCCAACGAAGCGCAGACGGGGCGGAGTTATTAATGCTTCCAGCAAGGCACTTGTCGCCGCTGCTGATTCGAAATTTAAAATGTGACGCGCATCTACTGAGATTATATTTTTCAGAACCCCGAATAAAATTATTAAAAAATATGAATTAGAAAGAATACAGTGAGGTAACAGTAGATAGATAAAAATGTAATGTATTTCTGGATTAATTTTAAAAACTAAATGAGACTCCAGGGAATGGGTTTTTAGTAACGGTAACGTATACGTTATAGTCCAATCAACGAGGAGTACCTGTACATTAATTCCTCCGTCAGTGAAACTCGTAGTATAAAAAGTAAAGTTCATCGATGGACAAATACTCCAATAGTAAATTTATCGACCATTGCATAATTTGTCCATTATAACCTTTGACATTAGTTTTTCAAACTGTCAAGTTTTACCGACGAAAGAATTATTGACATGGTCGGCATACAAATTAATCCTTGTTGATTGGGCTTAAAAAAATTAGGCAAAATTTGCACAAAAAGTTTAACAGATCCTGTCCTAGTTTGAAGTTTTTAAGAAGTACAACACTCACAATTTTATTTACTTCACATGGATGGGCGGTTAACGGTCAACATCCATCGCGAAATAACAATATTCCGAGACACCACATATCGGATACAACACGACCAAGAAGCGAGACAATTATGTACGGTGCCGCGGGTTTCGCGAGCTTCTTTTTATTGCCCAGTATGCGTCGCCCTTACAGAACATTGTAGCTTTTTGCGACTGATTTACAATCGATGGAAGGTGGTGTAAAATTGTAAATTGCGAAATGGTTGCTTTGAGTTATATCTACGTAGTGAGATTTTTTTTTGTGTACCGTAGCCAAAGAGCAAAAACCAATCGTCCATCCGTCGGTTCATGTGTCACAGGGTTACTTGCAACTGAATCATTGCGTCGAATGAATTTTTTACAGAATTTGTAATAATTAAAGCGGCACAGAAATCATGTGGGAAAAGAAGCAGCGCAAGAAACCTACAGTTTTGTTCTTTTTTTAAAATATTTGATCACTTTCTTTTAATTACTTTATATGTTGTATATATGTCTTAGACAGCGATAAATTAGCGATAGAATTTATAATTTGGATGGTCGTATGCCTACCATAATACGCGGTTTGCTACAAGTAGTGAATTTGGCGGCGCTGGTAATGAATGCTAAGGAATCCTAAGTGGATGCGTGTTTGACACGATATGTCCACTTTTTTGATTTTAGAATTGACCACTCATCAGATCTTAAACGATCCACACCACAAGTGACATAAAGGAACTCTCAGAAAGAAAAGCTTTTATTCTTTTTATAACATCAGACCAGACAAAATTCTTTTCCATCGACTTCTCTAAAGCTTTCAATTTCTCGCCAAAAGATGATAGAATGATAATAAAAGTAAACATTGTCTTCGGAAAGCGCAATGTTCTTGTCGCATAGAAATTTTGTTAGCCTTTTGAACTAACGCTTAGGAAACAAACTTCGCATTATTACAGTTTTAGCAATAAAAGTAAAATATACGCTCACAAATTTGTTATAGAACGAACCTATTGTTCCCAGATGTGTCGTCGTGTCGACTCCACAATGAAATTCGACGTGTGATTGTTTCGATTCGCGTCGCTTGTATTTATTAAAATTCATCTTATTTGTTCTCACAACTTCTTGCCACCCGAAACCCGTTTCAAATGTTATCCATCGACATTAATTTTATAAAGTCTGTCTGTCTGTAACCTTTTCACAACTAAACCGCTAAGCTGATCTTATATTTCAATTAGGCAGAGAAGTATTCTGGAACCTGGAGAATGGCATGGGCTACTTTAAGATGGGGTAAGATAAGATACTAAAGAAATAAAAGAGACTAGAATAAGCGATGATGATAAATTCTACAATCTCTATCTAACTATTCTAAAAATTTGGGAAATAGAAACTACAGTTTTTAAACGAGCAGTTTCAAATGTTATCCATCCACACTAATATTGTAAAGTGTGTCTGTTACCTTTACCAACAAAATATCTTATCCGATGTTATTGAAAATTGGCTGAATGGTAGCCTGGGACCTGGAGAAGTACGAGGGCTTCTTTAGGATGGGATGAGATAAAGCAAGACACAGAAGACAGAAGATACACAAAATACATTAATGTTCCAAAAGACAATGCGTAAAGAGTCCACAATAAATTCATTTTGAGCGAACGAAGCCGCGGGCGGAAAGCTAGCTTTTTTATATTTCACCGCTATGTTAGACTACCGTTTCCGACTCGTTAGAAGCATGTCTGGAGTGGCCACGATGCAGATATGCCTGCGAAACTGCGAAATATTCACAGACATTTGAGCGGCCACTAGAATTTTGTTACTCCTTTTTGCTGAAGCCAAGCCTGTACCATGTTAACAGATGTTTTTAGAAAATGGTTTCAACGGACACACCCTTAATTGCATTCTTCAACAACCTATTTCGGTTTCGGCCTCTTTTAGTCTGTTCACACAAGAAGGCAATTAGTTCAGCAGCTATCTTGGTAATTTTTTCTCATTCTGAATAGCAAATGGGCCTCGACGATTAATTCCCATAATATACTGTTCTGTGCTGTTACTATTTCAAACAGAAATGTTTTAATGTATCGTTACCAATTAAATTTAAAAAAACACAGCCTCATTACAGCAAGGTGTTTCGTTCTTATTTTGTTTCTTGAAATTCATTTATGGCAAAACGTGTCCAACTTCGCTCGACCAGAGATGTGCTGATTCCATAATGTCAGTCATACATCTTAAGTAAGTTTAAACGTGTTTAAAAGACACGAATAACTCACACCGAACAACATGCTGGTAAAAAAGGCAGTGCAAATTATTATATATAGGATTATATAATTTTAAATTTTTAAGCATTTTATCCACATATTTGATAATCCAATAAACACAAGACGTATTAATTTATTTACTAGATCTTACCTTGTATTACATTTAAAACTTACGATATTTTGCGTATTTTGTGGTTTCGCGTTACGTATTGAGGTAAGGTAAGATCTCTTATAAGATCATCTCTGTGGTATCACTTTGTTGACCGTCTTTCTCTTATACTAGTTAACTTCACTGGCTCTTTTATCATTCTCACCCCATATAACAATGTAAGCATAGATGCTTGGAGCTGAACTTGGATGGGGTGTGAAAATACGAACTTTTATTCCTGAGTTATGGATGTTTGATGAGTTTTTTTACCGTAAGGAAAAAATTGGGCATTATTAGGTAAGTGAAATAGAACGTACTGGCTAGTTTATTTATTTTTTTCAAAACCATCATCGACACACGCGTCAGCCGGTTATTAATATATGCGACTGGCGAGATTCGTAGGGATCATGCGAAATTTATTTGGAAATCATATTTTCTCGAAGTTTTTTTTATTTATTTAATTTAATGATGTAATTGTGTGGAATAGGCTAAAATTAGATGATAGTTTTGAAAAACATTCTATATATTTCTAATACTTCTGTTTCACTTACCTAATATTTTTTTTTCTTACTGAAAAAAAAACATCACCGGTGTAAATATTTATAATTAATTAACGACTCCTTACATAATTATATAATGATGTTAATCCGTTGTAACCACACTACAGGCTTTGCCTAGTTTGGGACTAAATGTCAAAGTCAAAAATGCTTTATTTTGTAGGTACACAGAGTACACTTAAAATAGTCAATTTTACATTTTTTAAGCTACTGCTTGTTCAAAATGCAATTTTCGCCTGAGAAGAACCAGCAAGAAACTCGATGGATTGCTCTTTTAAACACAGGCTATGATTTTACATAAAGCTTTTTATATTACAAAAAGGTATATTTCATTATTAATTGTGAACGGTCTGATTATGTCCGGGGATGATTTACATCTAAATAGTCTGATATTTTATAATATGCTTTCTTAATAAGTTTCTGTTTTATAGTATCTTTAAATTTATTGCGAGGAAGATTTTGTATATCAACTGGAACCTTATTGAAAAAGCGTATACATAACCCTTTGAATGAATTACTGACGTTGCGGAGGCGACTTATGTGACCTGCAAGTTTATCTTTATTTCTTGTATTGAATAGAATAGAATGTCTTTATTTGCTTTAAATGTGGTTGCATTACATTGGTGGAAATATGAAATACTTAGTATGTTTCTCACACTTAGTCTTCTCCAGACATGCAAATATGTAGTTGGATATAATTCAATAAAACTTATAATATTGACATCACGTTTATCACTGTTTTTCCTAAATGATGCTATATTTTTTTGACATACATTACGTTTTCAAAAATGTACTCTGACGAAAAGCTTAGAATGTTATACTCTTTAAATCTATCTCGAAGTGACACTGCAGGTCTCAATTGATAAATTACGCGAATGGCTCGTTTTTGTAAAACAAAGATTGTATTAATAGATTAAGATAATGATTGGTGTTAAGTATAAATGTTCAATTAAAGTTATGAAACATCTCTGTACAGAAATGTGCAAGTGACAGGTTATCTAATTGCCATTAAAATGTGTAAATCTAAGGATATTTTTGGTGTTAAGTCGCTTTCTCATCTGAAATGACCTCAACGGGAAGAGATGGGGTTCAATTATTTTAACGTCGGCCAAGAGAGTCTCACTGACCAACTGGATCCCCTGGCGTTGCGAAGAGACGTCACGTCCCTCTGCATTCTCTATCGCATATTTCATGGGGAGTGTTCTGAAGAACTGTTCGAACTAATACACGCTGCTCAATTTAACCGATACACTTCTCGCCGAAAATTAAATTTCCATCCACATCACCTGGATGAGTGGAAGTCTACCACTGTACGTTTCTCAAGAAACTTCTTACCACGTACGACCACCCTGTGGAACGGACTTCCGGCAGCGGTATTCCCGAACGAGTACGACATTGGAACCTTCAAGAAACGAGCCCACACCTTCCTCAAAGGCCGGCAACGCATCTGTGACCCTTTTGGTGTTGCCATTTGGTGGTGATTGCTTTCCATACATCAGGTGACCCGCATTCTCGTTTGTCGCCCTCTCATATAAAAAAAAAAAAAAACGTACTGGCCACCACAGTGTATATAAAAATAAAGATATTACACAACATTGAATGCTGTTCGCGCAATATTTTCTTTACCACTTCTATTCGTGTCTATTCAAACGAGATTAATGGCGAATCTCCAGGCGCTAAATCACCAACTGCTCGTAAAAAACACCTGTCGCCGCCCGTGAATTCCTAGTACCGAAGTATTGTTTCGTGCAACGAATAGTTTGTGTTATCGGACCATTCTACTAATCCTACAAATATAAATGCGAAAATGTGTTTGTTTGACCTTTCTTTCAATTCAATTCTTTAGTTTTTGGCAACTCTTTGAATTTTGCCTGACTTTTCTTTACGTCGTTACAGAGTATTGTATAGACTTCTATGTAACTTCTCAACTTTACAATAACTTACCATCATCAACTAAAATTGCAAATGACTCAAATTGGCTCAACATATTATCTCATTTCACCTGAGAACAAAGTTTTGTTAGATGAGCTAAATAATTATATATGAATTTGTGTACATATAGGGTGTGTGCATGGATGGTGCGTTAAAACAAAAGTTTACTTATAACAAGTATTCGTTTGCCATATATGCAGATTGGCGTACATTCATCCCTGGAAGACTAAGGCCCGTATTAATAAACCAATCTCAATACAAGTCTTGAGGCTGTATTAACCGAGATGCGTCTTAAGAAGTTGACGCTATGTCAAGCTCCGTGCTAATTTATAAACCAATCTTGAGGTCGACTCAGCTGAGATGATTTCTCAAGTATTCGCTTCAGCGGCGAATGAATAATAGTCTTGAGTTTCGTTTATTAATACGTAAAACTCGAAGCATCTCTCAAGTAAGTACTGTTTGAGTACGCACATGCGTTTCAGGTCTCAAGTAAGGTTTATTAATCAACATGTTTACTTGAGCCCGATCACAAGACTGTTCTCAATCTTGAGAATGGTTACTGCTAACGGTTGGACACGTCTAATCTGTTCTTGAAGCGCATGACAGGCGCGATAAACGTTTATGTCGCGGGAGGTAATATATTTGTCCTGATCATTCGTTTAGACCAAATATACAACTATTCCACTCTCCCGTCGCGTCGCGCGCGACACACGATGTCATGCTATGGGGCAGCCTCAACAATAACCTGAAACGTTATTGTACTGCATGGACTCGTAAGGCGCTGTAGGTCTTCTGCGTATATCTCACACATAGACTGCTCGTGTAGAATGATTGACAAAACGCCTTGAAAAGGGTAATTTTATCTTGGTCTGTACATCGAACAAATCTACGGGCGAGCAAATCTGCCCCCTCCTATTAAAAAATGTGGATCACTGCGAGTTTTTAAGAGGCAATGTAAGAAATGGCACTTACATAAACAGAAGTCTGCGTGCATCTGGTCCTTCAAAAAAATAAAAATGTAGGTACTAGTTATATAATTAATTAGTTGGTGCACGATTTGTCAGTGTACTCGTATTTCTCTGCCAGTATGATATGTTATGCCTGTGTATGCCTAAATAGGTACTTGTCAAACTCACAGAATTTTATAATGATCATCTCGCACTTTTATCATTAACGCCTTATTTTATTATTATAATTTTCAATAGAGGATAGCATTGGTATCTTAGCAGGGTATATTGTTCACTTTGTCCCATTCCTCTCTGGCCACAGGAAAATTTAAACTATTTGTACTTTATTATGCTAATAATATTAATTTTTTTAATTTGTTTTTTAGTTCTAGTGGGCGATTTTCTGATCGCTTAGTAAGGTGGTTCAAAGTGGCTCGAAAGATGGCGCTAACAGATGGGGCCTCTTATTTCTTACATTTTAATTTAATTTCTACGTTGTCCAGAGCCACGCCTAAACTTAAAAACAAAAATATATGTAACAAAAATCGTTAGCCATTGGAAAGTCGCCCATACTGTCTTTGGTGGCAGCAACTACTCTACAGGGGGGGTCTGAAAATCAGCAACACTGCTGAGTCCCTACCCATTCATCACAATACTGTGGTTCTCGATTCTATGTATGCTTGTGTTTTTTTTTTTCTTTTTTATTTATTTATTATTTATTTAAATTGCTTCTGACCGACAACGCCCTACGCTCCCAACTCAATGTCCAGGTCATCAACCAGATCCTCTGTTACGATATGACCCAGGTATTTGAGCTGCTTCACCTTCGCCAGGGCAGTCGCGTACAGTTTGACAGGCGGCACGACCAGCAGGGTACTGCTGTCAGCGGCGAAAACCAAAAGCTCGCTCTTCTTGGTGTATATCAGCGTAGCTTTCAAACGCTTGCAGCAGCTTCCTTAGCGTGCTGATTGATGGAGCCAGCAACACCATGTCATCAGCATATCTGATGTTGTTGACGCTGACTCCATCAATGGAGCAACCCGCATGTATGCCGCTGAGCTCACGGACCAGTAGGTCCATGTATGTCCAACATATCGTCATAGTAGCATAGTGTCCGAGCAAAGCTAAATCTTTGTATTATAATGTCAGACTAGCACAGAGTCGGACATTTTTTATGCACAACAGGTTAGCACTTGACCTCAATCACACCTGATGTTAAGTGAAGATGAAGCCGGAGGCGGAAGGTAGTTCTGACCCGGAAACCCCAATGGCTATCTTATTTGTGACAACCGGAACACAACAATGCTATTGATGTTTGGCGGCAGACTTGGATAAGATGGTGGTAGCTAGCCAGGCGGACATTTAAAATGCTCTACCTTTAATCAGACCGTGTAACCCCGCTGGGGATTGAACCAGCGACCTCTGATTCGTAAACCCTATGTTCTTTACATTGAAACACGGATTCAACGTATTGCCGTAGTAGCACAGTGTCTGAGAAACGATAAGACGTATTGTCGGAGTTGCGTAGTGTCGAAATTTCATAATGTCGGAACACTGTGTCCTGGAAAAAGAAATCTGTCGAATATTCAGTTTTAAATACACATCCTCCAAAAACTGATCAGAAGCTATCTCGTAACACATGTGACAGGCTGTCATAAAATTTTAATGAACGTCATTAATTACCTTTCCTCAGAGTCACGGTGAGACGGGAGAGAACCATATAACTATTACTATTCAACCTTTCACCCAATATAATATTAACGACCCATTATAATAAACTGGACTATAACGAAATTACAGCGACGGTTCTGAACTATCAAATGTATAAGTTTCATTGCTGTAGGAAACAGTTTGTTTATTGTTTAGATTTCATGGTAGATTCACAGGGAGCGGTTGCCAAAAGTCGTTAACACTATACAGGCGCACTTCGTAAATACTGGGTCGGTCTGTTTGTGATGTAAATATTGTATGTTGATTTAATAATAATTAGGACTTTGTGTGTTACATACTTTACTAGTAGATATCCATTAGACGCGGTATAAAAATAAACCGTATTATCTGTCTTTATAAACTTAAAACGCACACACTCTGCTCTTACATATATCGGATGAGTTTTTTTTTATCGTAAGAAAAAATAGGGCTCATTAGGTAAGAAAAGTATGAAAAAAAAATTGGCCAAGCTGTGCCAATGCCTACTTTATTGGCATAGGTTGGCCAATTTTTTTTTCATTCACCGTCATTGACCCACGAGCCGCCTAGAGATTTTTTTTTATGCATAACGGGTTGGAACTTGACCTCAATCACACCTGATGTTAAGTGAAGATGAGGTCGATTGATATGCGACTGGCGGGACTCCTATCATGCGGTTATTTGGAACTCATATTTTCTCCATATTTAAATTTATTTTATTTAATTATATTATTATGTAGAATAGGCTACAAAACAAAATGATGGTTGGATAATTTTGAAAAAATAAAATTAAACTACCTAAGTATGCCAATACCTTCTATTTCACTCATCTAATATGCCATATAAAGGTATACAAACTCATCTAGTAGGTATAACTGACTGAGGAAGCGTAGTGCTGGGTAGTGACCCTGTCTTCGCACCAACGGTTGTGAGCTAGGGGTAAATATTTGTGTGAAGAATACAAACATTTATTCCCGAGTCATTGATGTTTATATAAATATTTATGTATGTTTATCCGTTTTATAATGACTATAGCTTTGCTTAATTTGTGACCACATAATTGGTTACAGTGTCCGAAATATGTATTACTATATTATATCAATACGAGTAACAAGGTGGACGGATGATCTGATGAATGTCGCGTAAGTTCGCTGGATGCAGGCCGCTTCCAACCAGTCGCTCTGAAAATCTAAGGCGAAATCTGCTGAACATACAGCAGTGGACGTCCTATGGCTAATATATGGCTGATATCAATGATGAGCAAAGAAAATTTATAGATATTTGTAGTGACATTGATTTTTTAAATTTTACTTTACTAAATCATTTTTGTACACTCATTTTATTATTTTTTTTTATTTTTTTATTTTTTTTTTATTTTTTTTTTCTTTTTTCCCATTCGTCTATCTGCAATCGACTCTTCTAGTCATAATCAGATGTTTGGTGGTTAAAGCAAAGAGCCCGCTGATACTCCACTGAGTACCATCGCCAAGAATTTTTCTTATTTTCTCCTGTCGAGATCCAAGACATGCCATCTCTTAAGGCGCGCGGTTTGTTGGTGTCGATCCAACAGATTTCTTGCGAGACTATTAACATGATCTGCGAGACGTTTTTTGTATTTTGTGCAAGATATCATTATTTCCTCTCTTACAGTAGGTATGTTAAGGTGTTCATGTATCTCCGCATTGCGGGTGAACCAAGGTGCACTTGCTATTGCTCTTAACACTTTATTTTCAAATCTTTGCAAGATGTCTATGTTGGAGTTACTAGCAGAGCCCCAGAGTTCGATGCCATATGTCCATATTGGTTTTATAATGCACTTGTATACTAAAAGTTTGTTGTTAAGGGACAGAGGAGACTGTCGTCCTATGAGCCACTGTAGCTTCATGTGCTGGATGTTAGCTTCGGTTCTTTTGGCCTGGATATGGTCCACCCAAGTGAGTCTTCGATCCAAGTGGAGGCCCAAGTATTTCACGGTTGTTTTAGCTGGTAATGACTCTCCACCCAAAGTGACAGGTCTGCAATCTTCCTTGCGAAGAGTGAAAGTTATATGGGCCGATTTAGTTGCGCTCGATTTTATTCGCCATTTCTGCAACCACTGGTCCAATTTATCTAAATGCTTTTGTAGACCAGCAGATGCCTTGCATGGGTCTCTGTCACTCGACAAGCACGCAGTGTCATCAGCATAAGTCGCCGTTTCCACGTTCTCTGTGAGCGGTAGATCTGCGGTGTAAATTGAGTACAAGACCGGCCCAAGAACCGAGCCCTGTGGTACTGACGCTTCTATGTCGTAAAAGTTTGAAAGTTCATCTTCAAATTTCACTTGGAATTTTCGGTTCTCAAGGTACGACTTCAGAACCATGTATAGCGAGTTCGGAAGAAGTGTCTTCAGTTTATACAACAATCCTTTGTGCCAGACTCTATCGAAGGCCTGTTGAATGTCCAAGAATGCTGCTGAGCAGTATTCTTTTCTTTCTAGCGATTGCCTTATCTTATGCACAACTCGATGGACCTGCTCAATTGTGGAATGTTGAGATCTAAATCCAAACTGATGTTCTGGGATTATGTTATTATCGTTCAATATTGGTTTTAGTCTGGTCAGAAAGACTTTCTCAAACACTTTTGACATAGTGGGAAGTAAGCTTATGGGTCTGTAGGAGCTCAGTTCTGTAGGAGATTTTCCAGGTTTAGCCATCATTCTTATATGGGACACCCTCCACAATTTAGGATAGTACTGAATTCTCAGTATAGCGTTGAACAGCATGGTGAGAAACACTACAGGTTTTCTTGGAAGTCTCTTCAGTATCTCACCAGTGATGAGGTCAAAACCAGGTGCTTTCTTATTTTGTAGGGTTCTTATGGTTGCCATCAATTCTCTTGGAGTTGCTAATTTCACCGGTAGCGACAACTGCTGATCGCTGTTTATAAACTCATCCACCTCTGACTCAAATTCATCCATAGATGATTCATTGGGAGTGAACACCTTCTTAAGATGCCGAGCGAATAACTCTGCTTTGTCAATAGGTTTTCGAATCCACATTCCAGTAGCATCTCTCAGTGGTGGTACATGTTGTTGGGGTCTTTTCAGACTTTTTGTTATCTTCCACAGGGAGTAATTGTCTTTTTTTGTTGCAGACAGCAAGGATAGCTTCTGATTGAAAGCTTCATTCTCAGCATTGTTAATCATTTCTCTTAGCTCTTTCGTTGCTTTGTTGAGGGCTGTTTTATCTGCACGTATTCTATTAAGTTGCCAACGACGTCTAAGTTTTCTTTTCTCTTGCAATTTTAAACGTATCTCCAGGGGGATATTAGTGTTGTCTTGTAGGGTTCTATTGTAGGGTGTAGACAGCCACGCTGCTTCCTGAATTTTGTTTGTAATGAGAAATGTCGCTTCATCTATGTCCTTTTCACTTTTTAGAGGAATGTTTAGATTTACCTCTGACTCTAAAAGTTCAGCAAATGCGCTCCAGTCAGTTCGTTTGTTGTACAGGGTGATTGGTTGTTCCTTCTGTAAGGCACAGGTGCTAAATGTGCCTATGACCGCTGTATGGTCAGATGAAGAATCAAGGCACGAATCCAGTGCAACATATCGGTGTGATAGGCCCTTAACAATAAAAAAGTCCAACAAATCTGGTGTTTTTCGCCTATCTGTGGGCCAGTGTGTAGGTTCTCCTGTAGACAGAGTGATCATCCTAAGAGTGTCTATACACTTCTTCAATTCACGACCTCGAGTGGTAATCAATCTGGAGCCCCATTGTGTATGTTTGCTATTCCAGTCTCCGCCGCAAATATATTTACTACCAAGTGTTTTAAAGTAATTTAGGAACATATCTTCTTTGATATTGTGTCTAGGAGGGCAATAAACTGCACTTATATTGATATCGCCTGTTACATCTTCCACAGTAATAGTCGAGGACTGTAAGTATTTTTCCTTGAACTCACTGTGTAAGTGGTGTTTGATATTACTTTTAATTATTACTGCAGCACCTGCATGAGAGGTACCATCAGGATGGTTTGAAGGGTATACATTGTAGCCCAGGAGTTTGAAGACTTTTTGATCATTTAGGTGAGTCTCTGACAACAGAATAATATCTATTTTATTAATCTCAAGTAAGGTCTTAAGCTCTTGTTTATTTGGCAGAAGCCCATTGATGTTCCAGATTGCGATTCTGAGGTCACGGAATTTTGTTAATAAGCACGGATATAAGATGCATTAGAGTGCTCATGTTCTCTAAGAGTTGATCTATTTTTTCTGCTTGTTTTAAAATTAGCATCTCTAGTTGGCTACTGTGTGGTGATGGCTGTTGGGAGCCGTTTAATCTACTATCAGCGTCAATCTCGCAGTAGTGTGCTCGTTGTGACTTCTTAATGTCAGCGGTTTTGATATTCATGTTTTTGGGTGGGTTGTATTGTCTTTTAGTTACGTCACTATATGTAGGCATTGGTGATACCGATTTCGGGCTATTTGTTTGCTTTTGATTTTCAGTACGAGTAATTTGTAAAGGGGTATCTGTTGTTCTAGTTTTCTTAGTTCTGTTTGTTACTGGTTTATTGTCAAACTTTTGTGTTTTTCTGGCTAATATTTCTTTGTATACCTGGCATCCCTTATAATTAGCCGGGTGGTTTCCGGAGCATAGGGAGCATACTGCAGGTGTATTAATATCTTTCTTACAGGTTGTCGTTTTATGGGGTCCAGCACACTTTACACATCTGTATGGCCTCATACAGTTATTTTTCGTATGACCATACTGTTGGCAGCGAGTGCATTGTGGTATAGTTGTTTTTCTCTTAGGATCTTCTATGACTACTCTTTGGTGATATATATATTTTATATCTTTGATGAGTTTATTGTTCTCATGCGGCAGTATATTTACAAAGAAGGTATTAAGAGGATCTTTAGTTCCTCTTTTGCGTGCTGTTACAATTTCTCCTTTTACTTTGTTTCCAGTCTCTTCGATTGCCTCAATTATGGCTTCTGTTGGTGTACTGAAATGTAAGTTTTTAATGACAATGCGAGGGCATCTTTCATCCTTGCGGGTAAATGTATGTCCAATCAGGTTTTTACTTCTGATATGTTCGATCATAGATTTATATCTGTCGATAGACTTTGTCGAGATAATAAGTTGGTTTTTGGATACTACTTTAAATGTATAGTCACATTTTTGTACTACTTCCTCTATCAGCTTAGTTAATTGTGTGAGGTCCTCAATTCCATATAAGATTATTGGGGGTGGTTTTGAAGGTTGTTTGTTTTTTGAAGGTTGTTGATTGTTAGTTTCCATGTCATCATCTACATTGAGCACTTCAAAGCTGTTAGACGTTTCCACCTCCCTGGTGATTCCTCTAAAGTCATTTAAAATTTTCTGCCTTTTGTCTACATTATTTGTCAGTATTTGTGTTTTATCCGGAGACCGCATTCTTTTTTTCTGTTGCTTGTCAGGCATTCGCTGCCACGGTATGTTCGGATTAAATGGCCTGTCATCCTGGCCTTCGTCATGAGGACTATGTTGATTTTCCTTGGATTGTTCATGTAAATCACTAGTAGAGTAACTTCGGTCCCTCATCATGAACATACTCTTATGGAAAGTTTGTTGGTAATATCGTGGCTTAACTCCTCCAGACATCCGTGTATCCACATTAGATGCTTTACTGCTATGTAAAACTTCAGTGTTATGCAAAATCGTGCCCCCCCCAGAATACGAGGGGCAGCCTGAGTTATACTCAGGGAGGGATTCTCCAGCGGTACTGGTACCCTCCTGGGGTAAATTGTCTTTCAATCTTGCTTCCATAGTTAGTTTTACATTCTCCCGCTCCAGACATTTTAGGAACTATTTAGGTCCCAAGGCTCGCTGCAGCCTCTTCCAGTCAGTTGCCTAACCGGGTGTATGGTTATTCCGCCATTGCTCGGACGCCAGAGCCTCGTCTGTTATCTAGCAGAGAGCACCACGGAAGCCAATTTGCCGCCGCCGCTTATCAGCGCGTGCAGGTGAGGTTGGCAATAGGGCCGGAAAAGGTGTTAGTTCCGTTCTCCCCTTACTCCCCTTTTATTATTTGAACCTTTTTTATTCAATCTCTTGCAAAATGTTAACAAATTGTTTCTTTTTTATTTATGCACAACGGGTTGGTACTTGGCCTCAATCACATCTGATGTTAAGTGAAGATGAGGTCGAAGGTGGAAGCCTACTGACCCGGAAACCCCAACACATTTGGGGGACTGGCTATCTTATCTCTGACAACCGGAACACAACAATGCTATTAACATTGCTGCTTGGCGGCAGATTTAGATAAGATGGTGGTAGCTGGCCAGGCGGACATTTAAAATGCCCTACCACCAACCAAACCGAGTACTTAAACATGTACCCCGCTGGGGATCAAACCCGCGACCTCCGAATCGTAAACCCAATGTTGTTTACATTGAGCCACGGAGGCGGTTAATTGTTTCTCTATCCACAACTTCTAATTAGCAACAAACTTAATTTTGAGGTCCGTGTTCTGATAATTGCAAGAACCAAAGCTTTGTAAAATAGATTACGGTCTGCACCTGATATAATGATGATTATGGTGACCTGGAAATTTTGCACTCAATAAATCAAGCGTCCTAACTTAATCAATATGTATCATGACTACTTATTAACATCAGCATGGTTAGCATGACAAAACGCGATGTAGTTTATCTATCACACGTTACATCGCGCGCATCACTCAAAATGCTGCTGCACGACTGTTATGTCGCTCATTTTGACAGATGAACGCGATAAAATATGTGATAAACTATATGGCAAGTTGTCATGCTACCACGGCAGGTGTGGTTGAGGTCATGGGCTAACCCGTTATGCGTAAGAAAACACGCCCTTTTCCCTTTGGGGTAGGCAGACAGACTATATTATTTATTTATTAAGTCACACTTATCATTGCTGACACTATATGGAGAATATAAATTAAAACCCGTGCCATCCCGAGTTTCCAAATACAAGACGTTGGAAGCCAGCCCGACCTTAATACCGGCCTTAGACCTACATTGGCAGAGCCAAGTGAAGCGGATCAAAATATAGTAAACAGCGGGTTAGACATACTTTATGATATTACTAGCTTTCCGCCCGCAGCTTCGCCTGCGTTACAATTTATCGCGGATATGGGTACTTTGTTTATCCCGCGGGAACTACTCATTGTATCAGTATAAAAAATATCCTACGTTTTATTCCAAGGTACGTTCTACCTATACACCAAAGTTTATCAAAATCTGTTCATTCGTTTCGCCGTGATTGAGCAACAAAGAAATATCCAAAATTTCGCATTTATATATTAGTTATTATCCCACGGAAACTACTCACTTTATAGGGATAAAATATATCCAGGGATAAAAATATATTCTATCAATTTGATTTTCAACATACAAACAAACTTCCAAACTTTCGCATTTATAGTAGATATTAGTTAATTACCTGTATAATTATGTAACGCGAAATCGAATTCGAGTAGTTCCCCAAAGACATTTAGTCTACCGCTGATACTGCGGATTTCTGTTGATTAAATTTCTATTTATTTCTCTTATAATATTGATTAGTGGTATGTAGCCAATTATAACATTTTGATTAATAATCACTCGACTATTTTTTTTTAATTAGATAGACAGTCCCAATCCATATCAGTAGTAAACCGTGTAGCTTCAGGGAAATATGTGAATTAGATTTCACCCGGTGTGTAAAATTCTTGACCCAGATTTGCGGTTTTCTTCGTAACTTCTATGTAACGAAACGAACATTCGTTATAACATACATTTCATTATTTTGCTTTAAATGAATATAACATTATTTTGGTTAGTTTATTAATTTAAAACGTTTGTCAATGGCGATATTGGGTTCATACGGAAACCTCGGGAAACTCGCATTTGGCAAGTATTTTTGAACAATTTGATCTTTTGATTCTTTTCTATTTCAGTCTTCTGTGATATGTAGCATAATTGAATATACGCCTTGTATATTATCCGGTATAGTTGTAATGAACATTTTATCGCTTTTCCACCAACAGTGTATTGCTTCCTTAATCTTGTTATGGAGTTCGGTGCCAGAGTCGCATAATAATGGTGGTGGAGTTTCAGCCACGCTCTAATTCACGTTTGTTCGTTTAACACACTTGTGTTATATTAATTAAAATAGTAGCGCGGGTTCATTATTATTCCAGTTATTGTGTTTTAGGAGCAACCTGTTTGTTTTGTAGGGTTATATGATTTAGATTATTATAGCGAGACTCAGTGGTTTGTATTATTCTTGTATTTGTTTGTAATATAGTATTAATTTCTGAAATTCTGTTACCCACAATACGATGGTAACTATAACAGCATATTTTACCAGTAATTTGCAGCAGCGTTGTTAGAGAGGGTCTCCCGAAAAATCTGTGATCGCCAACTCGTCTGCTCAGCGTGTCGATTACGGCAAATTCTCCCATTTGCTTATGTTCAGTAGTGGATGTTTAAAGGCTGTTGATGATGGTAAGTACACACATACGACGTTTATCAAAAGTGCGATGTTTTTTATCGCAAACCGAAGCGTTTGGGTATACCAAAATTTTAAATTAAGAATAAGAAAGCATTATTTGATCCATTTAGCGACACATATACATTACAGTCAATTGATTGGGTTATTACAACACAAGACCACGATTCAGCTCCATAATTCATAACTGGTAACACTTTGATTTAAGACTTTTGTCTCTGAGAAGCACTGACTGAGGTATTCTGGATGAGAAGATATTACACACTTTGCGCAGTCTCTTCATATATACATACCGTCATAACCTTTATCTCAAATGGAGTGGTCAAAGATTTTCCAAATATTAGTGTTTGGGTATCCTAAACATTAAAAGTTTAATGCTTGAAACAATATCCATGGTTCACCTTTCGAAATATACAGAAGTGCACTGACATAGCTAGCCAACGACTTTAAAACGTGCAAGTCAGTCGCCATTTTGCGGGAAGAGACGGGCTGGTTCTATTCGTTCTACGTGCCAAAAACCACAATTCTATTTGTAATGGTGAAATATGAAAAATATGTTGTAAAGGTATCAAGACCCTTCAAGGTATGCGAAGCTGGTTTTACAGTAGTGTTCATTCACAGGAGTAATATTTGCAATATTAATACTTGCAAGTACAGTAACACCTTTAACATTTACTTGAGTTTAAACAATTCGATTTTAAATTCAATCATACAAATGTTAGTGTTTATCATGTGCATTTACGAGTATACTTTTTCTAATCATTACATGTTAAATTATACTATGTCGAATGGGCTTATAACGTTACATTATAAAATGGATAAAGTTAATTTTTGATATGTTCGTGTTCTTTAAGTTACTGTTTGTGAAAGCTATCATTTTCTTTTTACAGCCAAGCATTAAAAAGTTAATCAAGCATATTTTGCACTTGTTTAAGTATCATTTCTTTCAGTGTACTACTTTTACCATTTATGTTAAATATTTTTTGTTTTAGTTTGTGTCCAATAATGTTAAGTAACTCTCCTACTGAAATTATGATCGCACCAGAACCGTAGAACTATCTTATTTATCTAACTGTTCATTTAAATTTTCATCTTCTTGCCATCGCCAACAGCGCCATCCAGCGACATTTATTAGAATTACATCCGTGTCGAATCACCTTAAGTAATTTCTTGGTTTATTTCTAGATAATGACAGTTGATAGCTTGCGGGCGCTTTAACATCTTTCGTTAAAGAGCTCTCTTTTAAATGGGGTATAATTTTTAAAATCACTTGTGCACAGTTTATGTAGGGCAGATTAAGGTTATAGTAGCTATATTTTTGCGTTACTTAAGGACATTTGTTGCAGAGTATATCAATCAAATCAAATCAATCAAATCAAATATATTTATTAATTGTTATGGTACATTAAAAAATAAAACATAAAATCTACATAATAATACTTAATTTCAACTGTAACACTAGTGCCTGAACTAGGAGAATCCTGTGTTTCAGGCGAAGCTAGGGCTTCTAAGACTTAAAATAATTCATATAGATATAAAATCATATAATCATATAAAAATCTATAAATAAAGTAGATATACAGAATAAATCTATGCTTAAAGATTACTTCAAGATAGTCAATAACTTCTCTGTATCCTCGTAGGTCAAATTTTGAAGAAAATCTTGTAGTAATTTCTTCTTATGACTGTAGGTAAAGTGGTTCATGGCAATTTTTGCATTTAATCTATTATAAAGAAGTGGTCCTAGGAACACGTAAAATCTAGATGAAAATGCATGTTTTGTTACTTTTATTTTACGTTTCTACACGTATTAACTGCTTAAGGTATTAACTGATTTTAACTTAGACATTTACAGCTCTTGCTAAATCTCTCTAGGTAGTCTAACGTCCTAACGTAAATACCTAATTAAAAATTACAACAAAAAAGTAATCTAATTCTTAGAAATCTAATAATTTACTTTATGTGATATTATTTATTTGATGTGTGTGTTTGTTTGTATGTGTATATGAGTGAGGGAGTCTATGTGGATATGGAAGCTGATTATTATTATTATTATTCCAAACTGATATAAAACTGGAGTTACATAGGGTGAAGTTTAATTTAATTTGTTATTGATAACGAAAGATATGCATATATTTATGATTATAATTTAATTTAGTTTTACGCGAACCGAATCGACACAAATAACTGTTTTTATATTGATTCTTTATTTATTACCATCAATGTAAATGGACACCTAATATATTGATTGGCTGACTGCCTTCGAAACTAAGGGTTGTAAATTCAAATCCCGTGGGCGTAAAGGCCATTGAGTCATAACATTTTATTTCATAAGATAAAAATATCAGTACGCACTTTCGGCACTTAAAAAGAATAAAACTAACCCATCTCTTCCCGTGGGTATCGTAAAATGCGACTAAGGAACTTTTCACCGAAAAACCACCGTTTCAACTGCGATAGACTCACTCCCTGTCACGTGTGCATTTCTGTATATTTCGTAAGGTGATCTCTGACCACCCCATTTGAGATAAAGGACGCGACGTTATGTATGTATAAACGTATTACTTGAAAAAGTAATATTTTTTAAATTGATGTTTGTGTGACGGATAATTAACAAGATCTATCGAGTCATGGGTGGTTAGGTATAGTATATAGTACATACCTTGCCTAGTTTGGTAATGGATCTATCTTGTAGTCTTGGAGTCTTGTAATAGTCTAGTCTAGTGTCCGGCCGCTACTTCGGCCGCGTCAATTTTGAAATAAAATAACCTTCCGTAAGAAATTCTCTAAATAATAGTCAAAACCGTATCAGATTCCTTTGCATAGTTTAGACCAACTAAGCAAAGTCAAAAAACCTTTATTTTGTAGGTACACAGGATAAGTACGCTTAAAATAGTCAATTTTTAAATTTTTTTAGCTACTACTTGTTCAAGAGACAGTTTTCCCCCGAGAAGAACAAGCAAGAAACTCAATGGGTTGCTCTTTTAAATCTGGTTTTTATCTTACAAAAAAAGCACAATAATATTTCATTGTTAATGGTGAAATAGCCTGGCATGCGAACCAGCTGATTAGTCCAAGGATAATTATCATCTGAATAGTCTGATATTTTATAATATGCTTTCTCAATAAGTTTCCGTTTTCTAGCGCACAAACAGACAGACACGAATAGCAAATTTGTTGGATACATTTTTTACAGCGGATACATTATTTACATCTTTATATGTATAATATTTTATAATTTATAATCTTTATATGTCATAATCATAAGGGTGAAAATAAGCAATTCAAGAATTTCTTTGCTACACGATCATGACCACGCCGTTCTACTTTACCATTAAGAAGCTTAGAGACAGCTCCACTTAGACTCTTTTACTTCGCCGCCACAGCATTAAAAAGTTGCACGAGAAAATATGTCACAAAGTAGGTTTTATCACAGTTTTGAGTAAGGTATTTCATATATACGACATACCTATAAGCTAGCGATCTACCCTAATGGCGTGAAAAATATGTTTTGCAAGGTGTACATGTCCTTATATGTATGTACATTCGGGAAAGAAAGGGCTTTCTTTAGGTATATAACATTAGGTAGGTTTTTACAATAAATATTACGAAGTTTTAAATTATTAACATTTATACGTAACATTCTAGAGAATATCTATACAGACTTTTTTCTTATTTGCCTATGAGTTAGTTGTATTGGAAATTGGCCTTATATTCATTCACAGAGGTGAGAGTTTGAGTCCGGGTCATTCATTGAACTGTATATAGAGTTTGATTAGTGGATTATAGTCCAACCTATCCCTATGGTAAGCAGATTATCCATCTAAAAGTATTAAAAATTACGATTAGCAACTATTTTCTACCCCGATCAAAACAAAAGTTACAACTTATACAAAATAAATCTTTTATAAAATCAAGGATATTCTGCATAGAAACATTTCTCGCTTGATATACGTATGCCATAAAAATCTCAATCTGATGAAAGAGAATGTAGTAGTAGGCATAATTCCACAGTGACTTAATAAAACAAAAAGTAGGTTTATGTTATAAGGGAATTACCTAGGGGAAGAAGATTTGCCGGCGAAATAGACAGAGGGCATAAACGAGGCAGTTGTTAATTAAAAAAGTCCGCCGGCGGTGGAAGGTATTATAGTCCATTGCCGTGATTGTAGAAATAAAGAGGATACGCCAAAAGATTTCCCATAGTTTTTAAATTGTTAAAAAAGAATAGACCACCCATCTCTTTCCGTAGGTGCCGTAAAAGGCGACTAAGGGATTTTTCACCAAATTTAGTTTGCACACTTTTACGCCGATAGGCCTCACCTCACCCCTGTTACGTGTGCATTTCTGTATACTTCGTAAGGTGAACCGTGGTTATTGTTTCAAGCATTAAACTTTTAATATTTGGAACATCCAAACGCTAATGTTTGGGAATTCTCTGACCACCCCATTAGGAATTCACACCCCATTTGACGTCATATATGTATATTAGTATAATTAACTCTTTGGTTTACACGTCATGGAAAGTGTAATAATCGTTTAGGTATATTTTTCATAAATATCGAGAGAATGCGTGGCAATGTCTTCTCGTCCAGAATATCTAAGTAGTTCAGTGCGTAGAGACAAAAGTCTTAAACAATGCATTGTTACCACTGATGAATTTTGGAGCTGAATTGGTCTCTCAATATAGTCTTCATAAGAAAACTCCCTCCCTTTCACCCAACGAACTATATGAAGCTGGAGATGCTCGGCGTTTCACTACGAGATCGAATCACGAATGAAAAAATCCGTAAAGGAAAATTCAACTTATTAGTAAGTTGAAGTGGCAGTGGGCAGGGCACATAGCTCCAAGAACTGATGGCGATTGGAGCATTCAGTTTGAATGGAGACTACGTGCCGGCAAGCGCAGCGTGGGATGTCCACCCAGACGGTGGACCAATATAAAACATTGTACTTACTTATATTAAACTACATGCTGCATAAATTGCGATAAGTAACAAATCTGTAAAACCTATGTGATCCAAAGGACATCACATAATTTTTTTTAAATGTAGCCAGCAATAATGAGATGACTGGCATATAATTTTATTTTATGCTAAAGGTAGGACTTCATTTTATAAATTTTTATATAAGAAAAAATACGTTTTTCAAGAAATGAATTATTTAATAATAATGACATTTGCCTGTGCCTTTTCGCATAAAGATATCGTACTTAAATAAGCCATATATTACCCACTGTAGCGGAGACGAATCCGTTGAATAACCTAGTCTTATTGGGACTTTTATTAAATTATTTAAGTACTAATTTATTCTGAGTATACGATTCTACTTGTAATTTAATGAAAATAATTACGTAAATAATTATTATTTGAGTGACGTTATGCAAAGGTCTGTTAAAAACAATTGAGATCAGTGCCGCACCCTGGGAGAGATTTATGTGTTTAAAATTAAACAATCACATCAATTTCTACTAGTTTTATCATTCTTCAGCAGCTATATTTAGACGAAATGACTTTGTGATTTCAAAGCTATGAAATTTTAAATTTGACGCAAACATTTCTAACTCGAATAATAAAGAGTGGCGCAAATTAAAAAATATTAAAACAGTCTGTTATAAGGAGTTTCATTACAAATGTACAGACGGACAGATACTGACGTGGAAATAAGTTTTAGCGGAGTTAAGTCTCATGAATATTTATCTCGCTTCCTGCGGGAAGTACAAACTTTTGAACGTTTCCCACTTGATCAAACTTTACTCTTAGAATAGCTAGGGGAGATCGCGTGATCGCGACGCTTTTAAAGTCGCACTCGAAAATACAGGGATAACGAAAAACAAGCCAACAAAAATTGGAGGTAACAATCTTTAAACGGCGGCATGCATATTGCTATTTAACTAAAATAGTTGTGTGTCTCTGTCTCTTTGAATAACTATGGCCATTTGATATAACGGACGGAATTAATATGTCATTGGATACATAATAAAATTTGTAGGTTATATGTTCTGTTAACAGTAATAATAATTGTGATATGAGGGACAAACAAACACCGCAATCTTGAACTAAAACTAGAAACCTTTTATGGCTAGAAACTGCATCCTTACTGTCTAAATTCAACAATGAGCTTCATCGCCAACTGTCAAATTTGACCAAAAGTAATGCTTCAAATGTCAAATACGATTTATGACGAAAAAGATGGCAGTAGAGTTCATTACCACTGAACTTAGACAATAAGCCCTGCGGTAATGACACATGGAGGCAACTCCAAGAAATTTATAAAATTTTCAGTTTGTTACAGTCCAGATTGGCAGTCGAACCATACTGAACCATTCACCTGTTAGGAGCTTTTTAATAAATAGATAAGAATGTAAACGTATTGACGGGCCACCTGACTAACACGTACACGTGCATTGTTGACCTTTGTGAACTTAATATATCTCTTGAAGGATCGTATCATAGTTACGAGGGAAAACGTTGGGAGGCATTTTTCCACGAAACAGGTGCACAAGGAAGGTATGAAAGGCATACAGGTGTTGAACACCAGGAATTCACTATGTATTTGTCATTTCGAATAGTTCTTCAGGACACGCCGTATAGACACAGAGAGCCAATGACCCTAGGGAAACTGAACGACCCTAAACCATTCTGTAAGCATGGAATTAGCCTGATAAGTCAACAGACTCTAAATGAGACGAGATGGGACGATGAACAAATTAGAATGGCACACAATGGTACGATGAACTTTTAACCAGTAATCTTGAACCTAAATTGAACTAAGACTATTATTTCTTTTTTATGGCTTGTCAAAGATATCCTTATGAACTTAAGCTATTTGGTTGATTATATTGCACATTGCAATTTGCAAGTCTATCTAAACATCTAATCTTTTATTTATATATTGAATAATTGTTTATATGCGGGAAAATGATGGATTTGGATGGAATGATGGATGGATGACAGCAATTTCGACCAATACGCAATTGTCAAGTAGCCAAAATTTAAAAAAATGTTAGGTAGAGGTCGTCTCAGCTCGACTGCATAACACAAAAATCATTGATTTTTTCAAAACATGTATCATTATACATTATTCCTCTGACTAGAGAGGGTGTATTTACCCTCCATTTATATTTACCATTTAGAAAGCTGTATCCCAACAGTGGGGATATGAAGCAGTTATGACATTGACCGTGGATTTTATCAGTATTAGATAGATATCCGGTGCGTGTCAGTTTAGAACTGAGTCTGCATTATTTTCATGCAGGCTGCCTTTTAATACAAAATAAAATCGAGGGGGCAGTAAGTAAATACCCTTACATAGTCCAAAACCCGACTGTGGTTTTATCATACAAAATCCATCAGTTAAAATGACTAAAAGACAAAGTATACTATACCCACTCAAGCTCGGAGCCCGTTGGCCTAAACTTTTGTTTGGAATTAGGGGTAAACACATTAGACAGCTTATTTGTATAGGCGCCAGCATTACTCGGCGAACTTGTTTGATCTGAGACAAAACAAACCCGGGCTAATCAGAGACAACTTCGCCGATTTGGAATTTTTAAATTGCTGTTTGTGGAAATGGAATAAAGAATGATTCTCGTTGCGTCAAAGTGCTGTTAGTTAATTTGAAAATATGTTGTCTTTAACCAACTGTCCTAGAAAGGAGGGTAATAATAATATGGGTAAAGGTGTATGTATATTTCTAGATTTTTATGTTAACTCCTGTGGCCTAAACGCCTTGGCCATATTTAAATTGTGTAGTTTATCAACCATCTGGTATCCATAATAGAAACCTTGTTGCTTAGTGTGGAACTAGATGGCGCTGTGTATATGTGCAAAGACATTTATTTATTATTTATTTATATTAAATGAAGCCCAGACTTTCCACTACATGTGTAACAAATTACCTTCCGCAAACCATCTTTATGCCTACAATTTACTAAATTGCAGAAAACAACGAACACGCCTCGCAATACTGACACGACCGGCCCGATATCAACACCGTAAATTATTTGACAACAACGCATTAATCTTTATCTCGCGATACTGACTTATGCTTCACCGGCCCTTTATAAAGGGATTTAATTAGAGGTGAATACGATAAATGTGTGGTCCGAGCGTGTTATCTCTTGACAAGAGTTAAATATAATCACGACTTATTCGTAATGGTTTAAAGGATTAAGTACTATGATTAAAAGGACATTGACAATGATTTGTTTGTTTGTAGCATGGAAACACATTTCGTGTTCTCTAGATAGGAAAAGTCAGAGTTTTTAAAGTTCTCGCACGTGAAGGAGGTAAGTGATCTGAACTAATGCTTACGACCTGCTTGGTGTGGTGATTAGAAAGCCTGACTGCGATACTAAATGGGCGCGGATTCGAATCCCGCGCTAGGGGCATACGTTTGTATGATGAATGCAGACACATAACATTCTCACTAAGAAGTTCGGCTCTTATTCATAATTGCAAATTATTCATGCGAACAGCCAAGGCATGGGACTGCCTTCTAGCGTCAGTCTTTCCTGATTCTTCCAAAGCAGAGTGAATAGACAATTACTGGGCACGCATGCTTCATCTTCGACCACGTCATCACTTTCCATCAGGTGAGATTTTGGTCAAATGCGTATGCAGTTCATCATAAAAAAACATACTTATATAGAATCCATTTTTGACATCACACGTCACTCACCCCATTTGAAAATCTCCCTGTTTTCTGTATTATGTTGTAGGTTTCCTGGTATATTAATATGGTTATTATTGTTGATGTTAGAGTGTGGTATCAAAAAATATGTCTACATATATTCCAATTTTGGACTTTTACATTTATAATATCTATATTTGTATTCACAAAAAAATGTATTTGTGTAGTATCAACCATCTGGTATCCATAACAAAACAAGTCTAGTTTCATAGGATGCAACTAGATGACGTTGTGTGTATGTCCAAGAATATTTATTTATTTAACTCTGTTACTGTTGGTTTGTCTGTTTGTTAGGCACCTTTTCGCGACTAAACCTCTGAACCGATCATAATTGGGCGGATAGGTAGTCTGGGAGCTGGTGAAGAATAAGCTACTTTAACATATATCTAAAACAAGACACTAAAGACCGCTATAAAGTAATTCTATGCGGAAGAATGTAATATTTTAGGGTTACGTTATTCTTGGTCATACCCGTATTAGTCTGAATAGGATGTGGACTAAGTTCCCCAGAAGGAAACCAGTGGAATTAATAGATATGATTTCATGTAGGAGTGTTATATTATTATAAACAAAACAAAATGATTATTTATAATTTTTTCACGTCAACCGTAAAAGCTGAACGAAACTTTGATTTGTTGTTTCTAAACTAATTCATTAAATTAATTCTCTAAGGAATTCGCTTCAAACTTGTTAAAATTATACTTGCTACGCAAATAAGATCCACGTGAGCCAACACAATACTTGGGCAAACTGTCTTTATTTAACTTGTATTTAATATCAGAGACGTGTTTCGTGGAACTTCGGTGAGTGTAACCCGTTTTCAGGACCGTAGTCAGGGACTGCTACATTTAAGGTGCAAATCCGATTTTGCGCACTCTGACTAGAGAGAGCAAAATCAGAAGAGATCGGACAGGTCACTCCCGGGCTCGTTGCATTAAGAGTTTGACTAACACTGGCCACATAATAATTGCCGAAATTTGCTTACATGTGAGGAAATCCATTTACTACTCCAATCTATACTCATACATAATCCACGGAAGTACCTAGTGCAGATTGCTGAACTTAATACTTGACAATACTTTCAAACCGTCCCTGAAGACCTCGGTGGTCACAACACATGGTTCCCCACAGTCTTCAGTTAACCAATGCGGACATCTCCTTCAGGTCATTGTCACCGTCACAGGCAGTCACTGAAGAAATGTATGTAGATGAACACACTTCGACGAGTACGTATATCCGGAACAAACAGTCCAGTTAGGTAAATCCAACTTCGAAAAGGAGGTCAATCGTCCAATCCAACTCGGCTGGGCAGCGTTTGGGAAGCTACGTAAAATCTTTTCGTCCCATTATCGCAATGTCTCAAGACAAAAGGCTTTGATCAGTGTGTGTTGCAGGAACTGAAACGTGGTCACTATGGGCCTCACAAGAAGGCTCAAGCTCACTTAAAGGGCAATGGAGAGAGCTATGCTCGGAGTCTCCCTGCGGGATCGAATCATAAATGAGGAAAACCAAGGTGACCGCTATAGCCCGAAGAATTGCCAAACTTAAGTGGCAATGGGCGCGGCACATTGCTCCCAGGACCGACGGCCGTTGGGGTGTAAATGTTCTCGATGTGCGACCATACACCGAAAGACGCAGCGTGGGCAAGCCCCCTACGAGGTGATATAATGATGATGATCACACTTGCCGAGATGATTACTTAAGTTATTACCCGCTGACCTAATCGGCCTTCATTCATCATCTCGTCATATCAGCCACAGGAAGCCCATAGTCAGTTCAGACATAGTCATATTTAGAAATCTATAGAACCTATAGATTTCGAGAGTGACCGGTTGGTAGCGGCCTACATTCACCGACTTTCCGCAACCTTCATTAGGTCGCCCGTCCATCTTATACGAGGAAGTGGATCATTTCATTTAACCGCCTCCGTGGCTTACGATTCGGAGGTCGCGGGTTCGATCCCCAGCGGAGTACATGTTTAAGTACTAGGTTTGGTTTGTGGTAGGGCATTTTAAATGTCCGCCTGGCTAGCTACCGCCATCTTACCTAAATCTGCCGCCAAGCAGCAATGTTAATAGCATTGTTGTGTTTCGGTAGTCAGAGATAAGATAGCCAGTCCTCCAAATGTATTGGGGTTTCCAGGTCAGTACGCTTCCACCTTCGACCTCATCTTCACTTAATATCAGGTGTGATTGAGGTAAAGTACCAACCCCTTGTGCATAAAAAAAAAAGTCATTAATACGAGTACCATACAATTTTTAAATAGCTTTTACCTGTCACATTTTGAAATCAAACGTGATTGTATTTTAAAATTCTTCATTTTCATAGGTTTACCAGAGTTTACCACGCCTGAATGCGTCCACATTTCTGCCTAAACAGTTGGATCAAGTTTGTAATTCCGAATTGCGTACGTTTGCGTTTGAATTTGAATTTGTTAGAATTTATTCCCGGTGCGGCTGGAGTTGAGTTTGATAGCACTCATTTACGTTTTCATGAAAACTTTTTGTTTGTGCTTTGCATGTCCCCCAATGGGGTTGGATAAGGCAAACGTTTCATTTGGAGGATATATAATTCTGCTTTAGTCGCCATTTTTGTGTACTTTATTAACAACAGGTAAGTCAGCAGTTAGAGAGCCACGATGCGGGTGACATTTATAAAACCCTCAATAAATAAATCTAGATTTAAAAAATAAGGTAAGTCAGCAGCTATATCCAGCAAAGAGATACCTGAATGGAGAGTAGATTTATGATAGATGTAGGTAAAAACAATAGCATATTGCTCTCCATTTAATATAGTTATAGATGCCCTGAGCCAAATTAGCATAAATCAGGACTTTAACTGAGTCTGAAATGGAACTTCGTGAATTTCTTAACATAAGTAGAAGGCAATGAAACAGCTGTTTTAACAAGACCGTAGTTGACTACGGTCGCCTTTTTGGATAAATTCGTTAGGTAATGATTATCTGAGCGTATGGTAGTGCGCAGACCAAGTTCCCACAAGACGTTCCACCGCACACCATACACTATTTACTCGAGCCACTATTGACATTTCTATAACTAAGTTTAAATATTGATACTTTGCTGAGGTAATGATAGAAACATTATTAAGAAAATTCCGAATTTCATACATGTAACTTTTAAGTCTCTAAGTTCAGGATCTCTAAAGATTTTGACTTATTCAGTGATAGTCCATTAAATTGTTCTACTTTCAAAAGGAAAAACTCCTAAGATCCAATAAAATCGTAAGAAAATATTTTTTAAAGTATAAATAGTTCGGGACTCGAGTCCTCTACACTGGACCGTAAAATATCTCACCGAAAAATAAACGCAAATACCAAACTATGTTTAATTATGTTCCAAAAAAAGGGACTTTAAATTCTGAAAGCACGGATATCCCAAATCAAAAACATCTAAGTATATGTGAAGAAGTGGACCTAGTTTTCTGTTGGCTGTTTAGTTAACACTAACTGTTTAAGAATTAAATATTACTTATGATTGTGTAACAAAAGTTACCAAGTTCAATTGTAAGTATTTACTAAAGTAAGTATGAACAGCTTTATAAGGAACAATTTTTTTGTTTAACCTATGTACAGCGAAGCAATTTAGCTTAGTTTTAGATTTACAACATGTGTTCTTATTATTAACCGAGAGGTTCACAAAGAACTTGTCCATTTTTCACATTTATGTTTTTAATGGGATTATATTAACACTAAGTATGCAGTTCAGTTACACGAAGTCTGTGTGGGTAGGCACACAAGCAACACACATAAAATTTGTTGTCCCATTATTTATCGATAAATAATATATATTAGTGATTATATTAAATATATTTACGTTATAAATGAATCTGTGATAACAATACCTGCCAGCTGATAAAAATTTCCAACAACCAAGCATCTATTAAGAAGATTACCACAATCACACACAAGAGTAGAATATGGAATCTCTCAAACAGACCTTTGCGGACTTGACTCTGCACTTCAACACCTCAATGGCACAGTTTCAGGCTGACCTGCAAAAGTCAGTTCCTGCATCTACCATTACCGTGTCATCACTAGCCTCTGACTTCGCTGCATTTAAAGCATTTGTTGCAACGGCCTTAAGTAGTTTGCAGAAACAGATGGAGATGCTTGCTCACGAATCGGAGAGGCGTGAGATGCAGAGCCGACGAAAGATCCTGTTACTCCACGGAGTTCCAGAGGTGAAGGATGAGGTGGCATCTGAATATGTGGTGGAGTTTGCGGAACAACATCTCTGCCTATCTGATTTGTGTACGACGGATATTAGTCGCGCGCATCGATTAGGTCGCCCAGGCGATAAGCCTAGACCACTGTTGGTTAAATTCCGGGACTCCGTAGTGCGAGATAAGCTGTGGTTCGCCAAAATAAAACTCAAAGGTAGCGGAATAACTCTCTCTGAGTTTCTTACTAAGGAGCGGCACGAAGTGTTCATGGCCTGCCGACGTCGCTTTGGGGTCACTAGGTGCTGGACGAGAAGTGGTAGCATCTATGTGATGGGAGATGATGGTAAGCGACATCCTGTCACATCACAGGCCGACTTGGACAAGATTCCCGTCCCCGCGTCTCCGGCACCAGCTGCAGTCAGTAAGCCTCAGCCGATTTTAGACAAGACTCGAAAACGTACTGCTATGAAGAAGTAGGTAATTGTGTTCATCTCATTGATATTTAAACGGTAGTTTCCCAATACGACCACACACACACACAGTGGACGCAATGCTATCCTAGACACATCTATGTTTGTATAGTCTCTTAGACTACGATTTATATCTAACGCCTTCTCAATTATGTAATTTTTTTCTTTGCTTTATTTTTATTTTGTGAAGTTATGATATAAATTCTCAACTGGCAGCTTCATTATTTTGTTGCTTTCTCACTCTGTCGCTGTCACTGCTGTCAATCCAAAGTTTCTCGTCTAATCTTTACAATTATGGAAGCAAAGGGAACTCTGTCCATACAGCATACGTGAACAACAACTTGGAGATTAGAATTTGTTATTTTCATTTATTCTTTATGTAGCCTTTACTGTGACATCATTGTTCTTTAGAATTAGCATAAGTAATCTTTTTCCTAAGGAACAGCTGTAATTTCTTATTACCATGTAGTTCACTATTAGACTAATACCCACGTATGTACAATTGAAAGTCCTTGAGTGCATTTAAATGGAGATGGGATAGCATGGTTACCCATTAGTAACCCTACTGATCTGTTTAGTTTGTATTTTTATTTTATTTTATTTTTTCTTCCTAAAAGTTCATTTTAAAAATTTTATGCAGCTGGCGGGTAAATGATACCGCTACACTCAAATTATTATTATTTATTATTATTAATTTAACATAATTATTATTATTATTTATTATAATTTTATTTGTCATGCCTGAAATTAGCGATGATAATGATAATCAAAGTGATTTCTTCTCTTTGTCGTCTTCGTCTGGCGGATTGAACAGCACTGAAAGTTTTTGCAGTTTACCCTCGCTCAAAGAGTCCTTGGAGACAACAATGGCGGATGTCACCAAGAACTTCAATGTAGTACATATAAATGCACAAAGCATTCCGGCCCACTACTCCGACTTGTTGGCTACCTTCAGTAATACAAATGTTCATGCCATTCTTGTTTCCGAATCATTTTTAAATCCCTGCCTTCAGTCCACATCTTATTCACTGCCCGGGTTCCAACTGATTAGGAATGATCGCACAAATACCTCACATGGTGGTGTGGCTATTTATATTCGAAGCCATATAACTTTTTCCATAGTTAGCAGGTCAGCACAGCCACCCCCCCCTAATACAGCTGAGCATCTTTTTCTGGAGGTTACCCTGTGTCACGAGAAAATTCTTCTTGGAGTTTTTTACAGTCCTTCACTCAGAGTGAACTATTTCTCGTCTTTCGAGAAACTGCTTGAGGAATTAACTCCCCAATATAATCATACTATAATTATGGGTGACTTCAATACGTGCCTGCTGAAGAATGATGCCCGTTCCAGCTGTCTGAAAACTATAATTGACTCCAGTAATATGCATCTTCTTCCCCTAGGGGCCACTCACTTTTTTCCGAATTGCATTCCTTCACTTCTTGATTTAATTATCGTCTCCTCCCTTAATCATGTAGTTAAACACGGCCAGCTCACTGCTGATGCCTTTTCATATCATGACCTAGTTTACCTTTCATTCAAAATTCGTCCTCCTAAATCTAAACCACGAATACTTCTGCTTCGCAATTTTGGTGATATGGACATAGATCGTCTGATGGAGGATGCCTGCAAAATTGACTGGTCGATCACAGACAGTACGGCTAGTATCGACGAACAGGTACACTTCCTTAACTCGTCACTACTGCAGCTTTATGACACGCATGCACCTTTTCGTCCGGTTAGGGTTAGGCACTTCCCGGCACCATGGCTAACGGAAGAAATCAAATCCTTGATGGCTAAGCGTAATCAGGCCAAAGCTAGGTTCAAAGGAAAACCTTCTGACAGTAACCGCGACAAATACCATCTACTCAGGAATCGCTGCAATAGGATGTGTAGGGATGCACAAAGACGCCACATTCATCAATCTGTTGAACAGGGTGACCCAGCCAAAGTCTGGAAATTTCTTAAATCATTAGGAGTTGGCAAATCAAGCAAAGATTCTATTCCTTCTAATACTAATATTGATAACCTTAATAAACATTTCTCATCTGCATCTTTATTAGACTTAGCTATTAAATTAAAAACTATACATCAACTTTCCAAATCTCCAATTCCCAACTACACACCATTCATCTTCAATCAATTCACCGATCACGAAGTTAAGAAGAACATTTTGTCCATCGCCTCTAATGCTGTCGGCATTGATAATATCAGCCGTAAAATGATTCTTCCTCTTATCGATTTTCTCACTCCTATCATAAGGAAAATTTTTAACAATTCTATCTCCTCTGGCACTTATCCTACTATATGGAAAGATGCACAAATTATACCTTTGCCTAAAAAGTTAAATCCATCTTCTTTATCTGATTTTCGACCTATCTCAATCCTTCCTTTTTTATCCAAAGTTTTAGAGCGTCTCGTCCACGGACAATTAAGCTATTTTCTCAATAAAAATAATCTGTTTAATCCTTACCAATCTGGTTTTCGCCCTGGGCATAGTACCACAACTGCACTTGTCAAGATCTCTGATGACGTTCGCTATGGCATGGAAACCCAACGATTAACAGTCCTAACTTTGCTCGATTTCAGCAACGCTTTTAATACTGTAGATTTAGATATCCTATTGGAACTGTTACGTTCTCTTAATATGTCTCCGACGGTAATTGAATGGTTTCGTGGTTACCTGTATGGCCGACGGCAGCGCGTACGTATTGACGATTCTCTTTCTACGTGGTGTGTCACATCTGCCGGTGTCCCTCAGGGTGGTGTACTTTCCCCTCTCCTGTTTGCTATATTCATCAATTCAATCACTTCTAATTTATCTTCTTCCTTCCATCTTTATGCAGACGATCTACAAATTTATCTTCAATGTAATGTAAATGAACTGGACGATGCCATCGAGAGAGTTAACACAGATCTTGCACTCATCCTTGAATGGAGTAGGTCATTTGGTCTCAAAGTTAATCCAACAAAAACACAAACCATAGTACTAGGTAGCAGTTCTCTTATCACTAGAATTAACTTTGAACATCTTCCTCCGGTTATATTCGATGGTGTTCACATCTTATATAGTGAGAAGGTGAAGAACCTTGGTATTATTTTTGACCGAACTCTGTCATGGCGCCCCCAAGTGGCCGAAGTAAGTAAGAAGATTTTTTCTTCAGTCAAATCCCTCAATCGACTGCGTCATTTCCTACCCACTACCACCAAAATTGCGCTAGCAAAATCTCTTCTCCTGCCTATTCTGGACTATGCTGACTGCTGCTATGTAGATGTGTCGGTTGAGCTGATGAATAAGCTCGAGCGATTGCAGAATGTTGCCATCAGGTTCATCTTTGGTCTTCGGAAGTATGATCATGTCTCCGAATATCGCGCACAACTTAAGTGGCTCTCCGTCCGTCATCGTAGAGATGTTCACATTCTCTCCCTTCTATATTCAGCTTTGTTCAATCCTACGACTCCACAATATCTAAAGCAACAGTTCCAATTCCTTTCCTCTACTCATAGTCTACCCTTGCGTTCCACTGACAACCTTCGTCTTTACGTCCCCAAAAATCTATCCAAATCTTATGGTCAATCTTTTACGCTACAAGCTGTACGCCTTTGGAACTCTCTTCCGGAGTCAATTCGCCGCGCTCCATCAATAAACGTCTTCAAAACGCAAGTCAAAGCGCACTTCCTTCAATAAAAAAAAAATCATTGAAACTCCTCTTATCTTCTCCGTGGTTGTCAATATGATTTCTAAGTTATTTCTGAGCAGACAAATGACATGTATTTTTATTTAATTATTATTATTTTTTATATATGTATATATATTTAATATTATATATTTATATATTTAATATATATATGTATATATATAAATTTGTGTGTGTTATGTAGTCAATAATATATTATATGTTTAAGTGCAGTTAAATTATCTAGTTATAGTTGGTAGGCTTAGTTTATGTATTTTTATCTTTACGTTATATTTTTTTACCAACTATAAAATATACCCGTATTGCTACTATTTGTGCAAACCTCACCTACTGGTAGCTTGTATCTTTACCCTAAGGTTTGCCTGGAAGAGATCGCTGTTAGCGATAAGGCCGCCTTTTTGTGCGATTAATGATGTACGCTGTATTCTTCATGTAGCTTTTGTTAATTGTGCAATAAAGAGTATTTGATTGATTGATTGATTGAAGTTTGTAATCTTGCGTACAATGACTACAAAATAAACTTTAAATATTACATCAGTGTCTCATATACTTAAGTATACGTATGAGCTCTACTTAAGCTCCTTAAGTAACAAAGATACTTAATTAAACGTGTTACTGATTAACTAAGTTTAATGAAACTTTTCACTTTGGCAACACATCTTGCTCTGAATATCACCGCTGGGATTCGCAAGACGTGACGTTCTTGGATCATTACCTGATAATACAGTCGACGACAAAGGTAACTAGTCTTCGCAAGTAAACTTGAGATTCATAATTAGATCGTGCAGTAGCTGGAACTACAATAGGTATGTAGCTGTCGCTATCTTGCTTGAAACCATTTATTAGAGTTCTATATACTCCCAACAACAGCATTTGAAAATTTACTACTGACATAAGCCTCTTCCGTGGCGCTATGCATCGCTATGAGAAGATTGATTGATTGATTGAAGATTTGTGCTATCGCTATGATGGGATTCTTTTTCGCATACCCCTTCTCGTATGGTGTCGTATTTTTGTTACCTTAATGTGACCTTAAGTGACAAAATTAATTTCTTAATTTGGTCACTTTATAGTGCTTGCTGACTTTAGGATATTTAAAAAAAAATACAAATTTACAAGTAATACTCGACCAATATATATTATAGTTGGCTTGTAATAAGCTCATGGAAGCTGGCTTACCTAAATCAAGTGCACAAATATCTTTTTATTTTAATAAACTTAAATACCTATACAATGCCATTCATGGGCAAGTGAGCGCTCGAGATATTTAGAAAATGTATGTAAAATATATTTTTAAAGAAATATCTCTTTTTGTGGATTTGCTAATGATATAAATACAATAATTATCACCAAAATCCAAAATGAATAAAAATTGTAAGTTGGATACTGCAGTAGGTATATGAAATCACCTGTCATGTAAATTATCGTTTTACACTGACTGAAGCGAAATAATGTGAAGCTTTGGTAGAATCAAATCAAACCTTGGTTTTTAGTAATTTTTATCATTTTACTACTTACTTGCTGAGAATGCTCGGACTGAAATACTTCCATAGCTTCTGGAGGATCCGTAACGCGTACCAGATTGGTTGCCTCGTCGAAATTAAACGTTTACACGATCGTAAATTATTCTCCAAGTTTATTGCTAGTGAATATTTATTGCAGACGTAATTAGGTCTGTGTCTATGTTTGCGCAATTGTAAGTTAATATTAAACATTCACTATGAACATTGGCAGCACAAATGAGTGACATTCTTTGATAATTTGTCCTGTAACTTCTGGAGATAATGTAGTAATTATCATAAAGTTGTACAGACAGACACCACACAAATGAAGAGATACCACCTTGTTCTTGATAACATGCACTTATGACACTGGTGTGCCACTATCAAAAAGTCGTAAAGCAAACACAATCATTAAACAATTGAGGGTCAAACTCCCTTTTCTCTCACAAGGGTGAGCGAGCGTAAGGGAAAATATGCAGTTTCCGAATGGAAAGCTACATGTAGGAGAAAATCGTTATTAAGTATGACGTTAGGTGATGTTTGTTTTTCTAAAAAATAACTTTATTAAGTTATCTTCAGATTTTGAAGAAAGCTTTCACAAAACATTACTACAAACTATAAGTTACACAAAGGGTCTTTACTTTTCAACAAAAAGATATATAACTTAATTTTAATAACATTGAATTTAGTTCTTATGGAAAACACTCGTCTTCATATTGTATATTTAACCCATCTAACGAAATATTAGTACTTCTGCTTACTTAGTAGTTCTTCTTCTCTCGACTACAACAAAAGCTGAGTTGGGGACCTGATTTGATGCCACTTTGCGACACCGAAAACTAGCCAATGTATACCTACTTATATTAAGTTCCTCATTTCCATGTTGTGCTATATAGTACATAGGTAACAATTAAATGTATTGTATAAGTGTCGCTAAATGGATCAAATAAAGTTTTCTTTTTCTTATTATTCTTATACTTATTATACGGGCATTAATTCTTTAGGGAGTCTAAGTAATCAAAATAAAAGTTGAAAGAAAGAATGATTGAGTACAAATGATCGAGCACAAGCAAGGGCCGAGGTGAAGCGTGTAAGGTGCGAAGAGTTAATAACTGGTGAGGTGACTAAGGCCTGTATTTAATAAACCGTTCTCAAGATTGAGATGACACACAGTATCAAAAAAAAATAGTATTGAGACTGAGACGCGATCTCAATTATTATTAATACGGCCCTTAATATCTGAATGAGATGATTGAGTAAGTGAACCAATCACTAACTTGCGTGCTTCGATTTTAGAGTCACCATGTATCTTACCTCAAATGACCTCTGAATGAAATCACACGGATAAAGGTCAACAAAAACACACATAATATAATCGTCGCTTAAGTACTAACACCGCGTAACTCAAAATGTACCACTTTTCATTAAAGCAAAAAGCCATTCCTAGAAAAAAAATTGTTGTCCTTTTTGTTTCATGACACCTCTTAGTATGGAACTAAACTGACTACGCGGTGTTTTCAAAGCGGTGCATGTTCACTCTGATATACGCTATGTTTTTGTTTACGATATAACGCGTCGCCATTAGACAATTATCTTGTCATTCATTGGTCAAACGGTGCGTCTTACAAATCTCTATCGGATGACATAATGTCTAACTCAAAACAACAATCTTTTATTGCATTCCAATTCCTTGTCAACAAATATAACATTTCGTTATCATTCTAATAATTTCTATCCAAAGTTTGTAGGTACTTTTACAGCAAAAAAGTTATAAAGTTTCGTTATTCTACTTAATTTCTTTCGATATAATTAAGATCAATCGTTAAAAAAGAATTTCAGGGATATTTCTGCTTATTATCCGGGAGCGGATTGGAACATAATATTCCGATTAGCGAGGTCGGGGTATCTCGGTTAAATTGAAAGCAGCGGACTCGCCCCGGGCTACATCCTTCATCAACTTCGATTTAAATTCTAAAATCTTTTCTGAATCGTCTCGGAATAGCTCTCGTTTATATTTACAGAAATATTTTATATATTTTAAGAAAATTGAGGGTGAAAGACGTTTAAAGGTAATTATCGCCGACTTCGAGGCGGTCTACCAACTGTCATTGATTATTATCGGGGCTTTTATTGCTTTGTCTCCTTTGGCCATATGGTGACATACTTTGTGTTCAAAAAAACTTACCTTCTTTGTGACAAAAAAGTTATTTTCGTCGTGATATGTTATTGTTTCGAGTAGAGTAATATCGCCAGACTTTTAAATGTATTTATTTAGATTACTTTGTTGCTTGTATGGATATCCGGAACATTTAATAAGAAAAATAAGTAATAATACGTTTAAAACATCATTTTTTTTCTTCGTCGTTACATTATATATGTCGCAGGCAGATTTTTGAATTAGTCATTTCATGAAATGCCTAGGCGTCGTTTTTTATGGCGGATATTTGAATGATGATGAGGCGGATGAAACTTTTTGTTGGAAAATGAATTTTATTCTATTAAAGAGTATATGGATATGACATTTTCATAACCTCCTGACATGCTTTCTATTTTAATATATTTACTTTAACTTGTATTAAACTATTATTTGACAAAGGTGATTATGGCATATCAATAATCTCATGACATTTTATTTTGTTTTGTTTTATTTCATCATGATTATTTTATTTTATTTCACTATTTGTTTTTATTTTATTTTAGTTTTGTTTTATTTCATTATTCAAAAATAGTATGACGTTGACGTAACAATGGTTACATACTTATACTTTATTAATTAATTTTGACATAGTTACATATAATAATATGTAGATGCTAAATTTCTATCTTATTTTGTTCATTTTGTGACTTAACAAATAATCTAGTAATGTAATGTGTGTAACATACATGTGTATAGTTATTGTTTTATTGTTTTATGTTTGACAATCACTTTTACTTTAAAAATCATAAATTTACGGAACTGTATGTGTGACTTAATATTGTAAAAGTGAACTAAATAAATCTAATCTAATCTAATCTATTTCCTACATTATTTGAAACTTTGCTGCTCAGAACGGGTATAGTTAGGTTGTTATTAGTAGTTTTAAATTCTACGAAGGAGCCCCACGCAATTGAGCTTCCCTCTAGTTAGCGCAGTTTCCTATAATAATGGAGGAAATATTCGCCATACATAACGATCCGTTTAGGCATTCCATGAAATGACTAATGCAACGACATATAGGTGTATGAATCAAAAGCAATTATTTCTCTGAATTATTCCATGAATTTTACAATCTTGAGATCACCAAGTCTAGGGCGAATAAGCATTTACTGAAATTGAGTGCTTCATTTTCGGGTATACGTCGTCACTTACCACCAGGTGAAATTGTGGCCAAAGACGTGTCAATTCTCAGGATTACACTTGTAACAACTGAATGTAGGTACTTATTTCAGTAACACTTACCTATACTTTTTATGCTCAACGGGTTAGCGCTTGAACTCTATCACATTTGATTTTAAGTGAAGATAAGTTGAAGAAGCGCACTCACCCGGAGCCTCAATTTATGTTAAATAGCTGGAACACAATATCAACATCGCTGCTTGGCGGCAGACTTAGATAAGATAGTGGTAGCTGGTTAGGACATTTGTAGTTGACTTATCATCCACCGAGTACTAAACAGGTACTTAGCTGGGATCGAACACGCAACCACCGTCCTGTAAACCTTATATATTTTACATTGAACTATGGAGACGGTTATTTGGTACTTTAGAAATGTAAAAACTTAGGCGGAATCGCGGTTGGAACCAGTACTTTGATAGATTAGCGGCCTTTTGTTCTTTATCAATCAATTCAAGCGAATGCCTTCGGTTTTTCTATCTACCAAAGATAACGTAACAATTCTCATTCTAGACATTCCCATCTCTGTAAAAACATCGTGTTAATTCTAATGATAAAATATTGTCAACTAAGATTGTTTTAATGTTAGTCTGAATAAGAGTTTAATTCATATAATAAAAAATGTGTTCGCTCCTAACGACCTCCTTAACTCAATATTAAACAAGGCCATATTTATGCAGAGATCGTGATTTCAATCGTTGTGGGTCACGTGGTAGGTCCTCTTTCACATTATTAGGCCATTTATCTATTATAATAAACGACACGTTTAACACAATGTAATAGCTTGCTTAGGCTGAGCTATAGACATACCGTGTTTTCGGGACCACATCAGTTGGCGGAGCCATGTGTTTTTGCAACCACGCGTATCCGTGTCACTCAAATGACTGATGCGCATGTGTCAGCTTATTTCGTTCATCATAGATTAAGATAAGTATCTAATGACCTGTTTTTACCAAACGACACTTATTTTATTGAATAAGTAGATAGGATTTTACTGCCATATACAGAAGAGGACAAAGATAGTACGTAAAACATTTGACTTTGCAACTGGCCAAATTAATTTAACACGGCGAGCTTTGCCTTTGCCGTACCGTCAACTTAGTCGAGTTGGTAAATACTTAAACTGCGCATAGCTTTGAGATCGAACAAGTAGATTAAAAACTAATATTTTGTGCTAGGTGCAGGGCAGTCCACTAGACTACAGGTGTGTAAATGAAATATAAAGTAGAGGTATAATCATCATCAGCCCGTAAACATCCTACTGCATGGATATAGGCCTTTCCTCGAATTATGAGGGAGTATAGGCCATAGTTCACCACGCTGACCCAATGCGGCTTGAGGACTTCACATGCCTTAGAATTTTTATTTCTCAGACATGCAGGTTTCCTCACGATGCTTTCGTTCACCGTTTAAGAGCAGTCGGATAAATGCACACAAGTAATTCAATTAAATTTAAAAACTCATTGGTCATGGGCTGCCTGTGAATCAAACCCGGACCTCCCAAATTTGGAGATCGCGTCTTAACTGTTGACCCACCGAAGCTCTGGAGGTATAATGTATGTAGTTATTTATGATTAAAGTGCTATAGAGTTGCTATCGAATGGATACGTTTCTGATGAATTCAATGTTGCAAACAGCATTTTCCCAATATCACAAAAGCATAGCTAAAAGTCGACATAGCTTTAAAAGTTTAGCGAAGAACGCAAGCTAGCTAAACGGAAACTTATTAGCGATCGAACGCATAAATTTTTGCATGGACACAATTAAGGTAGCAGGCCGTTATTTATAAATATATTATAGGTAGGGAAAAGGGAAAATGTCTAAAGGGAAATTGTTATTCAAGTTGTAACTGAAATTTATCTATCCCATGATATGATAGGTATAAAAGCATAAAGGTAAATATAACAAAATCGAACCAAGACTCTCCAAAAAATATCAATTTGGAATTGTGTGGGCCGATGATGGCGCTGTACAGTTGTAACGCAGAAGCGTAATCCCTGTCCCCTATAGGTGCCTTGGAAAACCTGTATGTACAGTAGAGTTACAATGTCAACGGACTCTAATTTTTAACCGACTTCAAAAAAGGAGGAGGTTCTGTATTCGGCACGTATTTTTAAAACAGTAAGTAGCAAGAAAAGCAAAACACAAACAATTGATACCTATTTTAAAGAAAAACCTGTATATATATTTATGCACAACAAGTTAGCACTTGACCTCAAACACACATGAGGTTAAGTGAAGATGAGGACGAAGGTGGGTACCCGGAATCCTATTTGAGGGACTGGCTATCTCATCTCTGAAAACCGAAACAAAACAATGCTATTAACATTGCTGTTTGGCGGCAGATTTAGATAAGATGGTGGTAACTTAGCCAGGCAGACATTTAAAATGCCCTACCACCAACCAAAATGAGTACTAAACATGTACCCCGTTGGGGATCGAACTAATTCAATCCAACTACTACTAATATACTGGACGAGTTTTTTTACCGTAAGGAAAAAATAGGGCATATTTGGTAAGTGAAATAGAAGTTATTGGCATAGATGGTTTAATTATTTTTTCAAAACTATTAGGAAAAAATAGGGCATATTTGGTAAGTGAAATAGAAGTTATTGGCATAGATGGTTTAATTATTTTTTCAAAACTATTACGGAATAAGCCGATAATTTTGTAATTTAACAGTCGCGTTTGTAGCCTATTCCACATAATTACATCATTAAATAAATAAATAAATAAAGAATACTTGGAGAAAATATGAGTTCCAAAAAAAATTTCCTGTGAGTGATAGGAACCCTACAAATCACGCCAGTTGCATATAAATCTTCGAACGGAAAAAAAATTAAATTACCTATGCCAATACCTTCTATTTCACTTACCTAATATGTCTTAATTTTTTCTGTTACGGTAAAAAAAACTCATCCGGTACTACTATTACTAATTCAACGTGAATATGTAAAGTTAAAGTCAAGTATACCACTTCTCCGTTATATGGAGCGCTGCTTAGATTTTATGTCGCAAGTGAGCTGGTATCGCATCTGTTTTATATTCTGTGCTGTCGTATAGAACCGACGTGGAGCCGACAAAGAAGGCGTTATGGTGCGTGCGAAATGTTTCACACATTGCGAGTTGTCACATGTGGATCGATAAAAAGCGAGCGACACTAATTACCAATTACTTACGTAACCTGTGTAATTGCTCTGTGACATTTTCTATAAAATTATCACTATAATAACAAGTGACATGCTCATTCTGAAAAATGAAGAATTTAAGAATAAATTTTATGCAAATTCTATACATAATACGGGATGAATTTGAATTCGTGTAATTCCCATTAATTGGTGTCGCCACTCTTAATTACGAAACACCTTTCTTCAAGGAACCATAATACTTACCGAAAAATCTCAGCGAATGTAATGAAGCAACACTTATGGTAATTTCTTCCCCGGCACCAAAAATACGAAATATTTTTTAAACAGCGCCGTGCGTCCTCTTTATTTGGTATTTTCTGGTCGTCGTCGGAACTAGGCTTGACTTGCGGCGGGAAAGCGGTACGTATTAGTGTTAAAAGTGTGATATACAGAAATACTTTAGATATTTAGATTCATGAGGAGTAATGTTTTTTTATATAATTTAGGGGCTAATTATCAATAAATTATTGTTTTTTCTTCAGCCTCACAAGTTATAGTTGCTTTGAAAAAAAAAATCTTTTTATAATCAAGTAGCGTTATGACACCGATTGTAATGAGATTTTGATGGTTCGTAATCAGTTCATTATTTCAATTTAGATTCACTTAAGTACATACAATATAATAAAAGCATATTATTCGTAGATAAGCTTCACAAAAACGTAATTAATTAATATTTTGCAAGTCTTGTGCATATTTATAGACTTACATCTTAATAAGTTTTAATAACATTAACTTACTTAAATATAACAAAGGAAATCGTGTTGTTATCTTCATGAGAATAACATGCTTACAAGCACCTTATTTTGACAAGGCATAATTAACTTTGATGACTGTAAAACAGTAGAACTCAATTTATTCCTAATTAACTATTCATAATGTTAGACAAAGTAGAAACTCAACAGAGCGTGCTGAATACTTTCCACCTAACAATGTTAAGGATTAAGAGGCAACTTCAACACTGCGCGGCAGATTCAAAATTCACAAGAAAATTTGAAATGTCGATACATGAGGCAGCCTACTAAACTTGGTCGCGATACACCGGCTAGAAAAGTATGGCGGCGCGGGCGTGTTCCGTCGAACAGAGAACTAATTAATCCAATGAGCGGCGTCTTTGCACTAACGAGGTTCGTCGTTTGTGCCCCTTCCTTACTATGCTACTGAGAAATTGGGTTTCGGAAATCGATCCAAGGAAGAGTACCAATACAGAGAGTGAATCTGACAAGAGATATCCTTTCGGAAGGGAGTCACAATGAGTGAAAGCATTTGTAAAAAAATACATTCTTAGTTGTACATATCTCTTGAAATCACTATTCTAGTGGAAACATTAACCGCCTCCGTGGCTCAATGTAAACAACATTGGGTTTACGATTCGGAGGTCGCGGTTTCGATCCCCAGCGGGGTACATGTTTAAGTACTCGGTTTGTTTGGTGGTAGGGCATTTTAAATGTCCGCCTAGCTAGCTACCACCATCTTATCTAAATCTGCCGCCAAACAGAAATGTTAATAGCATTGTTGTGTTCCGGTTGTCAAAGATAAGATAGCCAGTTCCCCAAATATTTGGTTTCCGGGTCAGTACACTTCCACCTTCGGCATCGTCTTCACTTAAGATCAGGGTGATTGAGGTCAAGTGCATAAAAACAAAACATTATTTGGAAATATTAACAGTGTTAAGTAAACTCGAGTTAGAACACTTAGAAGTCGGTATACTAGTTCATAGTAGAAAACACACACAACGGTCTATCCTGTCTTGCTCCGCGTGTCCTGACAGCTGCACCTTTGACGACCTCCTTAACGCCATAGAGAGTGCTGTAAGAGTGGCTAAGTTTTGATCCAATAAAATTTGAAACTTGCCTCTACTCGATAAGAAGAAGACGAACGGTCTGTAAAACCCTATCACTGGATATAAGTATGTCCCACGGAACAATTTGAAGTATTTTCATGGGAGGATTTTCCCAAATCGCTATGCTGGGCAGGTGGATTGTATCGAAAATCAAATTGACTCCAAAACATTCTTATTCGAAGGAGAAATTTCCACCTATAAACTGATATTACATTTTGATGAATGACCCTCACGGATTGTGATTTATTTATTTGGCAATATCCCTACAAATATATTGATAAAAGCTACAATTGATATAGACGAGCTCGCTCCCGTCACTTTAAGTAAATTGATTGATAGTACTGCTATGGGTCGTAATCTTCATTCTTCATTCAAGACAGTCTCCCTTATTTACTATATCTATCCTAAAGTCGCGATAAAATTGTAAACATATCCTCAATATGTGTTGATATGTCTTTTACACCTGTGTAAAGAACACATCACGATAGAAGATATACTTAAAATTTAAAAATGTGTATTTTTAATATAGATGTAAATTCAGTTTTATGCACGACGGGTTAGAGCTTGTCCACAATCACACAGGATGTTAAATGAAGATGAGGTTTTTTTATGTACAATGGGTCAGCACTTGACCTCAATCACATCTGATGTTAAGTGAAGATGAGGCCGAAGGTGGAAGTATACTGACCCGGAAACCGAAATATTTGGGGAACTGGCTATCTTGACAAACGGAACACAACAATACGACTAACATTGCTGTTTAGCGGCAGATTTAGATAAGATGATGGCAGATAGCTAGGCGGACTTTTATAATGCCCTACCACAACCAAACCGAGTACTAAACATGTACCCCGCTGGGAATCGAACCCGCGACCTCCGATTGGTAAACGCTATGTTGTTTATATTGAGCCACGGAAGTGGTTGAAGGTGAGAGGGTGCACACCCGGCAACTCGAATTTAGTTGAGAGACTGGCGATTTTAGATTAATTATCCGGAACACACGAATGCTGCTAACATTGTTGCTTTGCTGCAGAATGAAATATAAGATGGTTGTAGCTACCGGGTATGTGCCTGGAAATTATCCCGCAATCTTTGTCTTGTAAATGTTGAAAACGGTGTTAACATTGAGACACTCAATCGATTGGTCCAGTGAAATCATTTCAAATTACAAAAGAAGTGTTCAGAATTTTATATAAATTGAAGAAACACTTACCTACTACGATTAATGATGTACTTAATTGTTCACTAGCAAACGAAGTTCCTTTAACTTGACTCCCGTCGGTTCGTCGGTCGGTCGGTCGGTCGGGATGTGTTCGTGACTTTGACCACCTTAATCTTACTCCACCTCAAACTTACATTTTGGACGCCACAAAGAGTTGAAAGCCGAAACATTGAACCTATGCATTATAAGGTCTATTTTTACACTGTAAAATCTATTGACACTTTATATGGCTCAGATCTTTTCATGCATGTAATACTGCTGCTCTTACATCTGAGATTGCACGGTCAAACGACAACTGGCTGCCCTTAATCGACGCATTTTACAGCGCATAGGTGATGATTCGAAGGTTGTTGCTAAATTGCAGATGGTTGAACATCCTCGTAAGGCCGCATCATCGTTATCATCATCGTCATTATATCAAAACTTGTTAACAAACTAAGTACTTATTAAAGACAAATCCAAATCTAAAAAAAATAGTTTATCGCGAAAAACATTGAAGTAAATATACGAGTAGACAGGGACTAAAATAACCATACATTAAAATTTAGAAAACCTCCGAAAGAAACAATAATGATTATATTCATCTAGATAAATGTTAAAACTTAAATACAGTCGACCATTTTCCATCAAATATAGCTTAGAAATACCCAGCCACTAACTGTCGAAAATGCCACAAACAGACACACTAACCCACAGACAGACATAGGCTTCAAACTTGTAATACCCTTTTTGCATCGGGGTTTAAAAATAGATTTTATTTACATTCACAGACTTCTCTTGCTAAATTAAAGACTATCCAACAGCGCAATTTGTAAGAATTGGTCTCATTTACACAGAGCTCAGGGGTCCAGGCGAATTGTGGCAAATGAAAAGCTGCGATCAGGCGCGTTCTCGTGATATCCGACGGTAGATAATAGACATCGTTAGTCCGACTCCGATAGCCGTTTTGGGGGCGTTATATTTTCAAGTCATCGAGTCAATCGTTTATCACGGGCCTGTTGTGTGATCTGATGGAAGCGAATGCAGTGGAATAGTCTTCTTTTATGGAAAATTTTTATTGTACTCGCTATTGTCCTCTCTTTATTTTGTGATATTATATATAATAGTATTTTTAACACTCGACGAAAACTACGGGTGGTAAGTATTTGACGGTATGTGTGTCAAAGCTTGTTTTTTTTTTGATTAACGGATGCGTGCTCGACCCCAATCTCACTTCATGGAAAGTGACGAAGTGGCCGAAGATGAAGCAGATTTTTAAATATATTTAATAATTAACGCGGGGATAGGTTCTTTGCCATAATCAATCGAAATCGTTTAAACAGTTTCGAAGATATTTAGCTTTAAACACTAAACATTTAATTTATCTGAATGATATATAAGCATAAGCACCTGTTTTCCCGGGGGTGTCACAAATTTCCAATTTATAGTTATAAATTCTAAAGTGAATTATCAGCCAAAATATTAGTATTACGAAAGAGTTAAAGTAAACTCACCTGAACAGACCCCGCTCCAATCCGCATAGTATAGAGCCGGTCAGCTGGGTGTAAGAAAAATCGAGCTCAGTGTCAGCAATACATTAAATATAAAATGGATGTAAATTTACAGCAGCATTGTAAACAGAGGAAGGGACAATTATATTGATTATTATTACGCCAAAATTTTACACATTTCATCAAGTTTTATTTGTATATATTGACCAGCCTTTGACTTGCGGGAAAACAATCTCGAAGGATTTATTATAAACGTACTGTATATTTTAATCAAAATAAGTAAACATCAAAACTTTCATATTTACAATTATTAGTGGTGTACCTATTCATATCACTGATAAACTTTTGCGTTTAATATCTATTTTTATAGTTTCCTTTATGCTGGCTTTATATAATGAAAATTTTACCTTTAATGGCTATTCTATCCCTTCTTTGTTTGTTTAGGAGGAATCATTCGGATGTCAGCCTCATTAGTTAAGGTAACTGGCCCAAAATTTGCGAAAGTCATTTCCCAGACGGGTTACTTAGGAAAGATTTTTATTTCTGTATCTATCTGCATCGATCTTCGCTTATGTGTTACAGTGGGAGGAGTGTGGAGGCGGCTTTGTTAATGATCTGCAGTAAAAGCTTCTATCTCTGACATTATTTCATATTATTTTCCAATTGAAGTTTTAATCTTTCGAATGATGGTTTTACAAGGTGATATTTTGACATTGTGAGATTTAATTAAAAATAGAGCCTCGTTTATCCGAAATTTTTGAGATATCTCAAACGTAAGCTAGTTCTAGTTTGTAGGCTAAGTTTATGTATTTTTATCTTTACGTTATATAATAATTACCAACTATAAAAATACACCCGTATTGCTACAATAGTAGCATTCACTATTGCACTAATAGTGCAAACCTCATCTACTGGTAGCTTGTTTCTTTACCCTAAGGTTTGTTGGAAGAGGTCGCTGTTAGCGATAAGGCCGCCTTTTTGTGCAATTAATGTTGCACGCTGTATTCTTCATGTAGCTTTTATTAATTGTGCAATAAAGAGTATTTGATTGATTGGTTGATTGATAAGCGTTTGGGTACTCCATAAAAGTTTAAACCTTTCGATATATAAAGATATGCAAAAGTGCGCCTATCGCCTTTCAAACGTGTAAGTCTACAGATGTTTTCGTGTCAACTACCTTAGTCGCCTTTATGACACTCACAGGAAGGGACGAGTTGGTGTGATTCTTTTCACGTGCCGAAAACCACGGCACACATCCACGTATCCAGTTGTATAGAAACTTTTGAAGTATCTATATTCAAACATGTTTTACCTTATCTAAATTAAGCTGTTCATTTTCGTTTATTGAAAATGCCTCATCAGCGTTGGTAAATCAATTATCTCCAAACCTGAGATATTACGATATAATTGACTATAGTTTGTCATTTTCCCTCAGCTTTCTTGACTTCTACGTGTCATTTATTATGATGAATGAATTACAAATATTAACAATACTATACATCACAACAACCATAACCAGCAATTCTGAAATCGTTCCTGAAAAAAATATTTTCGTGTGGTGTCAGCACGTAAAATGAATAGAACTAACCTGTCTCTTCTCGTGGGTGTCGTTAAAGGCGACTAAGAGGTATCTATAGACTTGCATGTTTCGATGGGCTCACCTGTCACGTGTGCATTTCTGCATATTGAAGAATGAGGTCGAAGGTAGAATCGTACTGACCCGGAAACCCCAAAACATTGGCTGCTTGGCGGCATATTTCGAAATGTTGTTTCAAGTATTTAAGTTTTAATGATTGGAACATTCAAAGCTTGTTTGGGATAATGGTCGTGAATTTATTTATGTAGGTATTACTATAATTAAAAAATAATTTAAGTACATTGTCATGTCATCTGTGACAGCTATTTATTTTCCAAAGTTTATAAAGGCTAATTAGTCTACCAAAATGTTAGTAGGATTAAACATATACTAAGTTGTATTATATTTAATAATAAATAAAGACTGTAAAAAGAAACAATGTATCCGGCAAAAGCGGGACAGGCCGCAACAAAGAATCCATAGTATGCAAAAAATGTATGAAATCGCATATCCAGCTCGCGCTCGCAACGCTGCTGTTGCTGTCTGACGTAATGTGCACTAAGCTTTATTGGAAAATTAATATAAAAATTGACAAATTTAATATCACGTGTGATAGAGATGAAGCGTCTATTCGTTCTGCATAAAAAAAGTTTCGTTTATCCAATTGAACTTTAAAAAATAACTATAGGTAATTCATTTATTTGCATACTAGCTTGCGCCCGCGTTTTCGCCTGCGTAGAATCATTTTTTGTCACGGAAATTTGTTTATCCCGCGGGAACTGCTCATTTTATCAGGATAAAAAATATCCTATGTTTAGAAATTAAATAATTTAGAGGTAGACTCCAATACCAAATTTCATCCAAATCCGTTCATCCTTTTCGCTGTGATTGAGTAACAGACAAACATCCAAACTTTCGTATTTATAATATCAGTTAGATTGGGGCTATTTCTCGAATCTTCTCTCGGCTTTTTCTATTAAAAAGTTTTGAAATGATATTAATACAAAATAAATATAAAATGAACTTGAAATCTAATAGATTGAGTACTCAACAATCCCATTAGGAGCTCCACTTAGGACTTTCTCACTTTCTACATCCTTTAACTTTGGTTTTCTTCAACATTACTGCTTAATTAATTAATGTTCCTGCGGGAAGAAGGAAGTTGCATGTTGCCCTTAAAAGAGATTGAATCTTCATATCTGTTAACAGAACTCTTTTTTGTATAGCAAAGGTAGATCGGGGAAAGGTAGAGAAACTGCCGTATTTCTGAAAAAACTGTTTCTTTTTTAAAAAATAAACACGGCACAGGAATTACGCTCGGTTGTTAATCCTCATTTGAGGCGAACATGACTAACATTTCAAGTTACAGGGTTTTTCTCCAAGGTTTTTCTACTTCTTAAACAAAAATGTAATTTAAACTTGCCCTTTACGGCCTTTAATAAGGCGATCTCATAAAGCTTGAGCTTGAACTAGAGCTTTATTTAATAGTATTTTTATTTAATATCTCAACTATCAACACTAGTGAGATCGCGTGTTTCATCTTCGACATCGTCACTTTCCATAAGCTGAGACTGTGGTCAATAGTAGGTATCCAATCTAATAAATCAACCTTGAAATTAATTTGGCTCAATATTCTTAGGTGTATCTTTTGCAACTCATTGGGGGAGACTATTCCATAATTGCAACCTCGTTATTTGATCCAAAAATGTTGGTCTTTATTTATCTTCAATTGCGAGACTGCAGATACCCATAATCTTATTATAAGTATGTATGTATGTACATGTATATTTTATTTAAGTATTATACTATAACGAGATAAATATAAATAAATTACATTAGACTTTTAATGTTTATTCAAATAACTTGACGTGAAACTAGGATAATTGTATTTTGAGAACCAGTACTTACCCTTTGTCTAATTTCAATAGTAATGAACTTCAACAACATCGTAACTAATTTCATCAGCTACTCTCAAATTCAACTAATGGCAATTAAGCAGACAAAGTTCCCCTAAATAAAAATACGTGGCGCTTTCGCTATTCGTTTTTGATTAGCGAAGTTAAGCAATGTCGTAAGTAACATGTCGCAAGGACTGTTAAATAGTCATTCCCGGTTGTTTTCAATTGAAGTACCAAAGCACTCGTATTAAAATGTCATTAGTGGTCACCCATCCAAGGACGTCAAACTTTGCTAATCGAAAACAAATAGCGAATGCGACCGCGCCACGATTTTGATTTCATTTGAAGGTAGTCATTAAAAAACATTTACAATCAGGTAACCACCTGACACAAATCAACCAATCCGCACTGGGCCCGCTTAGTGGATTAAGGCCCATACCCTCTCCCAGTGAAAGGAGACTGTGCCACAACAGTGGGGATGAGTAAAGTTGATGATAAAATAAAAAATATTAAATCTTTATTTCCTTCACGTACAAATTCATATTACATACAGAACAATTATTTCGTCCAATTTTTCAAGCTTGAGTTATGGAGCATTGAACAAGCTTTACCTGTAAAAGTCGCCGGACTTCTTTCTAAAGATCTATCTATAACTAATTTATTACAATAATTTTAAAAAGAAATATTCATTTTGTACCTACTTTTGATAACGCAAGAATTGTAAAATATTTAATTGAAAATTTATAAACCCCCGAAGGTCTGTGACATCATCCAAATACATCAAACAACTGTATTAAAAGCTATATACCTTCGAAAAAGCTTAATTAATTTTGCTCAAACATTGTTTCATCTTTAATATAAAAAAAACCGCACTCAAATCGGACCACGCAATACTGAGATACACACATAGACACAACGCCGTCAAATACATAACACCCGTCGTTTTTTGTCGAGGGTTAAACATAAAGAAAACTTCTGATAGTAACTTCGCGATAAACCAAAACTCCAGCAAAAGTCTTGGATATGATTCCCACTCGAGACAATTTCAAATTTGTCGTAGCTTTGACAAATTAGAAGACTATTTTCCCAAATTGTCTCGACCGGGCATCAAATCCAAGACTTCTAATGAAAGTACTTTTCTAATGAAAGTAGCAGTGTTGCACGCAAAAACTCATTTAAATGCTATGAATACTTCAATTGGGAGTTTCATTAAAATTCCCCAAAAAACACGACTAAGTCTTGTTTTGACAAAATGGCCGCTGTTAACCGTCGTTAACCCCGAATTCTAAATTTAAACGACCCTTAAGCCCCGCCCAGTGCGAAAAGGCATTAACAACTGTGATATCCGATACAGAACTACTGTTTTGTATTAGTTTACGTCATAATTAGGCAAAAATGAAACAGTAGTCAAGGGCGTGACTGTGGGGCAATTATGAGGGATCATAAACCTCAAAAAAGTAACATCATGTGGTAGTATGATTTTGGGGTGAATTTGAGTATGGGCTAGTCGCCCAAGGTTTGGAAGAACTCGTGTTCTATAAAATCCTTCGTAACTTCTTTATTACCCGGCTATCCTAGGAAGGAGGCTAATGTTTTTCGAGTGTATATATGTATATAAGCATGTATGTATGTATTTCTATGTTATCTCCTCTAACCTAAACGGATTGATTGATTTTGCACTTCAATATGTCCTAGCGTCGTCTTGATCGCTAGAGTGTTATAGGATATACTTTATCGCAAAAATCCAACATGGCGCCTGCAAAATACAAACTATGCTGTGGAATATTTTGGTTTTCAAACTTATTTAATTTCTTGATTTTCAACTACGTTATGATTGTTAGCTCACCCCGCCGTAATTAGTTTGCATCAAGTAACTGTGAGAGGGCTTTTTGAATCCAAATGCTGCTGCTCACTTGAGCATATTTTTCGTATAATATTGTTGTCAAATCTCAGAAAATTATCGACGATAATAAAGAAAGTCAGGTTAAATTGAATGTGCTGTTTCAGAAAATAAAGAAGAAAGTGGTATTGTGGTACACATTCGTGTCAAAGTAGAGGAGACCGTCCCGCTGAGTCTGCTCTGCTGCTGCTGAACAGTACCTCCATAGTAAACGTCTGTTGTCGTGATATCTGCCTAAAAAACAAGGAGCTTGTACTTGTTTACTCTTGTACTTCTGACGGTAAGTGCATTTTATGGGTTGAGATAATAGAACTACGTTAAACAATATACATATACAATAGAGGTACTCACGTACAGCAGAATCGCATTCGCTATTCGTTTCGTTTAGCGAAGTTAAGCAAACGTCTGGTGCGCACAGTCTATAAATGGGTAACCACTAGTGGTGAAGCGCTACCGCACTGGGTCAGCGGGATGGATTAAGTCCCATACCGTGTGATAGATTGGATGATGAAGCCAAGGAACAAGCTCTCAGTAAATGTTTAATTTAATGCGATCAGTCGAATGAATTCTAGACCATTTTATCACAATGTAATGTATCCACGTCATCGACTTACAAACTTTTGTGCAAAATAAAATTATATTTACTAATAGTTCGTTATTTCCTACTTTTTCGAAATATATTTTAATCACATAAAGGTTGGACTGTGGTTCCCTTTATTAAAAGGCTTTGATTCAACTCTTTCTGTTCTGATTTGAGCTTTAATTTGTTAAACAATATTGCCAGTATTTCCAAAGAGCAGGCAACGTGGCCCAGACAGGTCGACACGTAGACTGTCCCAATGATTAATGGCCGGGCAGGGCGGGCCATCCCGAATCAGATGCACGTGACGTCAGAGGGATAACGTTCGAATAATATTTTACTAAGGCAGAAGTACAAAATGATAGTCTGGAAGCTAATGCTTTGCAGGTATTAAAGTTTGAAGATTGAATGACATTTCTGTTCTACTTTCATTTAGTGTACCTATACACGTTGGCATGGCAGTAAGCCCACATTGAAATGTGATATGAATGTGACCACTTATATTTCACAACTTTCAAAAGCTGTTGACGCAAACGCATAAGGCTGCACTACATGAAGTCCGATACGGATGTCCTCCCAAATAAATATGTGACAGCACGATAGTGTTTTCTATTTGAGGATTTCACCTAATTGTCTGTAGTATAGGTCTTCGATTAGACAAAGTCTTTTCGCGTATAGCAGACGACACCCGCCCACCTGTACCGTTGGTGTATGACAATTATAATTTTTACATTATAGCTTTGCAACAGACCCAGAAGGTGGTACCTAACCAGGCTGACAGATAAATTCTTAGCCACTACACCAACGAAACCAAGTATTTAACATATAACTCCCTAGAAATCGAATGCATGACCTTATTTTTTTAAGCTGGATTCCTAATGGTGACTACCATTGCATACGAAGCAAGATCTACCAAATCATTTATAGGCTGGCTGGGATCAGCTACTCGACCTCTAGACGCAAATATTTTGCATATTTGGAAAAAGAGAATATTTATTTTTTGCATACAAGCTCCTGCAAGAAACCGAGGAATTTTTGAATGTTGCCACATGCTTCGGAGAGTGGGCCGGTCCTCCTAGATGAACTGGTCGATGTGAAGCCACCTCCTCGCACTCCAGAAGCACGTGGCCTCTGCACAGGGGGGCTGTCTGTGATACATATACCTGACCATTTAACGATCATAATTTTCCTTCCTATAGTCATCTGCCTACACTAGTCCACTGCGGAACAGAGGCCTCTCCCTACGCCCGCCACAGCGTTCTGTCTTTGGCTTTACACATCCAGTCGCTTCCAATTGCTTGTCGCAGATCGTCGTATCATCTAGCTGGTCAGTGTCATACTGTATTTGCTTAGTCGCGGTCTCCACTTTAGAAATAGCTTGTTCCGTTGATTATCGGCTTTGCAACAGATCGGACTAATTCGTATCTCTTAACCTCATAACTTTCAGATCTATGTCGACGACTTTGATCATCGCGCCCCAGATGCTATCTTCTAAAATATCTCTGAACGTAGCTCTTTTCATAACACGCTTTTGACTAGAAAGAAGTCTGGTGTAATCTTTGTACCTTAAGCTATATTTCGGTGACAGGTGACTTTATCCAAGACCCCTCCACTTGATTGCCTGACGGATGACAGTAAGTAGGATCCGGCGGAGGTTAGATGTAACCACCACCTCTACAAGTGAGGATCTCAAGAACTGGCTTGCGACAGCGGTGCGCCGGAGCAGACGGTTGCTCATTATTGTGATTGGTGCCCCGGCAATCATGTCCGCGGCGTCCTGGAAGAACTCAATGATCCAACCCCAGCGGCTGTAGACTGAATTCAGAGCTTAGACATTAATTTAAAGCAAGATTAATTAGTATTGTAAGAACGATAATAATAATAAAAAGCTAAATTTAGAACAAAACAGAAAATAAAATAATAAATTCAATGAATTTGGCAATGTAAACGCTATATTCTTCAATATCCGGACAAAGATGCTACTTCCGTGGATGTAGACTACATCCTGTATCGATTTTGGCAAGCACGACTTGCTTGGGGTTGATCATACATAGAAATTAGATTCAAAATTAGTCGTCGTGTTAGCTAGGACATGTCTTAGTATTTTCTATACTTATAGGATTTGTTTACAATTGCGGAGACTGAAGAGGTTACTGTACACCGGCGGTATAAATCGTAAGCGGATATTAAACTAATTCAATTTAATGGCGACATAATATACATATGTGAGTTCTTACTTTTATAGCGGTAAACCATTTCTAAAGTGTTCGCCTAAGTATTCTATTTGAATCTGCTATTGAGCAATAACATTGTTATATTGATTTACATATTTACATAGATTTGATGATTTTGAGCCAGTGCATCATCAGCACTTTACATCATGCGATTGAGGTCATTAGTTCAATCATTTTGTAGAAAAAATAGTTATATTTTAGTAATATATTCAGCCATTCCCGTAGGAAGGACTTTGACGTCACTCTGGACTTCACAACAACAGCCTTATTACGTCACTCCTGGGATCTAGAAAAGGTACAAGTTATAACCCACTACACAGCCTCAATGGGGATTGGTGAATTTGTACTGACCAGACAGTCAGCATTTTCAAGTCGCCTCTGTAGGTCACCGACTTGTCCTCACGACTACTTTGAATTGAAAACAACCAGGACCGACTTTTTAACGTGCCCTTTGAAGCATGGATATACACATGATACTAGTGGTCACCTATCCAAGGGCTGACCGCGCCAGCCTTTCTTACTTTCCTAAACGATAATATTTCATGCCACGAGTGCTTCACTATGGACTTCACATGGTTCAATTACTAAAATACACAGATGACAAAATTTTTTAAGATTAATTACCTATTAATAATAATTATTACCTAAGATGTAGTCAATAATGTAGTGAATTTATCAACACTTTTAACATTAGCATTTCTACACATTCCCAATTGTGCACAATATTTACCAATTTATGTATGAAACTGTTGCAGGAAATATTTACTTATACATAAACATGACTTAACAGATTGCATGGAACTTGCCTCAAGCTTCAATGGCGAAACTTTGAATAGACATGTACATACAGAATAACATGCAAATCTACACGTTAGAAGCGGTTCAGTGCAAAATGCTTGCGGTAATGGGTAGCATACTGTGACCGGAACCGGGGTCTTTCTCCGCAGGATATTGAACGGTAAACCGTCGCTGAGCCCCGGAATTCTAACTTTAAAATATCGTTTATATAAAAGAGCTTTACAGTAGGCTTACAGACTAGAGGGTGGATCGGATCTTGTTTTGAACAACGGTTTAACCGCCCTGTGAAAATTCATTAAAATAAATGCAGAGATTGCAGAGAAGCCTATGACTTACAAAGAGACGATGGTGCCTAAAGAAGGATATTGTCATTTAAATACGGTAAATGATGATTATTCTTTAAGTAGTTTAGCTTTTTAGAATTTATAAATAAATAAATACCTTTGCACATACACACAGCGCCATCTAGTTCCATACTAAGCAACTAGGCTTGTATTATAGATACCAGATGGTTGATAAACTACACAAATACATTTTTTGTAAATAAATACATATAAAGGAAAAACATCCATAACTCGGGAACACATGTCTGTATTCATCATACAAACATATGCCCCTAGCGGGATTCGAACCCGCTACCTTTTAGTATAGCAGCAGAGTTTCTAACCACTACACCAAACAGATCGTCATAGTAGTTATGTAGTTACCTACATAGTAGGTAAGTTGTTAAAATACGAACATTTATTCTCGAGGCATAATTTTTATGTATATATTTATCCATTTATACCATGTATTTATATAATACGGGCATGTGTACCCGAGTTATGGATGTTTTTCATTTATATATGTATTTATTTACAAAAAAAATGCATTTGTGTAGTGTACCAAGCATCTGGTATCCATAACACAAGCCTAGTTGCTTAGTGTGGAACTAGATGGCGCTGTCTGTATATGTCCAAGTATGTCCAAGTATATATTTAAATGTTTTGGACTAGATAATTTTATTGGTGTAAGATGTAAGTGTACGATTTTTTTTCAATACTGTTTATATCGTCAGCCTCGACATTTCCATTCGCATCAAAATAACCGCGGGTAATTTCGTAAATTGCAACTAGAAATCGATCCTACTTAGTAGTTTTCACACGTCAAAACGAACCAATCGGCACTACGTATAGCTCTGGGGCTGCTCTGTATGGAATTAGGATTGGTGCGAGCTATTCAGCAACTACAACCGATCGCTTTCAAATCGCAAGTTACAAAATCAGTAAACCGAGTGCAGATTTCAGCAACCAGCCACTTAAGGCAAGGTCTTTCAGATCATCGGTTCTTCTAGCTGTCATTCGCTTGATTGTCAATGTGCCAATTACTTGATTGCCTTACTTTCCATTTTGAAGATTTTCCGTTTGGTGTGAAATCAGATATTTTTCCGTCTGTTCCGATAAAATGAGAAGGGTTTATGTGCTATAAATATACCGCATGCCTTTTTATAAAGCCTCTTTAAACCTTTGAGTTATATAGGAAAAAAAGAATTACAATATAAAAGTACTTTTCATGGAAATGTATATGTTTTGATTATTTATTTGGGTATTAGACAGGAATATGAGTAAAATATATTTTATTCGTTCCCTCCAATTTGTGAAGATGAGAAAAAACGTTAAACTGGAAAAAGGACTGCCCTGAGGGGTTCAGTATCTAATTTCATATCAAGCTCCTTGTCATCCCCACTGTTGGGGCACAACCTCATTTCACTAAGGCCCGTATTATTAACCATTCTCAAGATTGAGATGACCTTAAGTTGACGCTTGAGACTGCATGTTAAAATAATATCAAACAAAATAGTATTGATATTGAGACACGATCTCAATTTCAAGATCGATTTGTTAATACGGCCCTTGGAATTTGGATTGGTGAATTTGACTATTTAACATGTCCTCCGAAGCACGGAAACACTCAAATCAAAATGCCACTAGTGCGATCACCCATCCGTGACCGCAACAGTCATTGCTTGATTTCGCTTATCGGAAACTAATTTATTAGTATTTTTCTTTCACGGAGTTTCAGAACAATTTAATTTCTTACACGTGGATATTTAAAGTTTCGGAGGCCTTCTACGATTAAATTTGTAGTTTATTTATAGCAGATCATGATTGATGTAGAGTTGAGTTACCTCTCTCTACAGTTTACCATCTTTCGACGTCAGTGGATTTAAAGACTTGACCTATCTCTAAGCCTAAGCCCGTCGAGCCTATGCAGTGCCAGCTTTCCCTGCCTGCAATATAGCTATACGTATTATCTAGGATGGTTTAATATTTCATAGTTTATTTAGGTATCTTTTCCCATCGTTTCGATTTTGTATAAACTCTGAATTTTATTCACCATTGTACATACATACATAAAGAAATGACCTTTATCCCAAACGGGGTCGTTAGAGAAATCCACATTAGAAGATTAATGCTTAGTGATCTGTTTCGATTCCCAGAAGCTATAAAGGTGGCTTATGTCTGTTTGTTCAAAATTATCAACATTATTCTACTAGTAATTGTAAAATCCATTCAAACCCAGTGTTTTGAATAATATAAACCGTTGCCAAAAATAAACAGTGAATTACGTCTATTTTCCGCCCGGGGCAGCGGAAGCGTGGAAAGCGCAGCCTGTCCGCGCTGTGACATGTCCGAACATTGGGAATATAACAATAAAGATAGCCTTTGGTATGTTCTATCTTCATTCCACCAATAATAATAGTACATTTTGGTCCCGGTAAAAGAGAATAGAGAAAAAATGCTATGTAGTTCTAAACTGTATGTTTAATAATAACACAGTATTTATGAGATTGAGGTTCCTAATCTAGTCTCTTTTATTGGACTTTAGAAAATTTACGAAAACATGTTAGACTTTTCTGTACAATTGAAATCGGATCAGGTGCTTTGGAACTTTGATGTCACAGACATGAGCTTGAAACTTATAACATCCGCTTTTGCAATAGTGGTTAAAAATTAACTAATGCAACTGTAAAAGTAGGTAATCGTAATTTTTCAGTCTAATCAGATTTCGAACAGTTGCAAAACAAAGTACATCAAAAACTGGCTGTACTAGCTAAGTTTATAAAAGTACGTTATATTATAATTTATCTATCATGTCTACTTCTTTGAGTTTATCGTCTATTATCTTAATTATATGTGAGGTGGTGGTTATATGTGTTGTTCTGTTTGTCCTTTCTCCAGCTACACAAACTAGAGAAGCTTAACTTACCGCACAATCGTCAACTTTAGCATTGTGACTTTCAACCCTGACATTGGCAGAATCATCGTGCACAACGATGCAGCTATAACACTAAATTGGAATTGGGAATCAAAAACTGTCAAACAAACTATCCTATATAGATAATACAAAATATATTATTTATTAATTTGTTCCAGACGGTAAAGTGAATAACCGACAAAATTAAATGATCTGTTTTAAAACCGGTCATCTTTTCTCCTGATTTTTCCTCCACGTTGTCATTGATGGCCTTGAAGAAAGAATAAAAGAAAGATAATACAAAATTGATAATTTGTCTTCCATATTTACCTTGTTTTCAATGGTCATGATGTTTTAAGAATTTTGTACTAGATACTAATAAACTAGGGTACAACGACTACGAGGTAAAAAACAAAAGTACGAATTTATATATTTTTGAAACTGTACTTAACGCTTTCATGTGACACCCCGAAGTCGAACCCCGGGTCCGAATGAAGGATGGAAAGCGAAACATTTTTGGTGCGTATTTCTCGTTTCAAATAGTTAAAAAGAAGTCTTATCTCAAAATACGAATAAAACATGCAATCTTTCGTCCTTCATCCAGTACCCTTATTGTCTAACTGCAATGGTAATTATCTCTAAGAATTAACGTCAAATTCCATCAATGACAGAGGAAAAATTTTGATTACATGGCTGTAATCTCAAACTTTACCCTACTGCTCTCCTAATAACTTGATCCGGTTGACTAATATTTCAAGATTCTATTATGGAATTTCTTCATTGACGTATTCACAAACGTAATTGTATATAGGTAAGGTTTATCTAGGGTTACAGGAAATATCTATTTATCAACTGAATTATTAGCTAACTATAGTATCCAGTTTTTGCCATTGAAAATTTAGGCCTCTAGCTTTATCCAAAAGGAAGTTACAGGGGGGGTCAAAAGAGCCCTGAGTGGCTTCGAGAAAAGGATGGTACGGAAACATTGGCAAAAACTTTTGGAATCTATAGCTAGTGTGCTTTATTTGCAGCCACGTAGCGTTCAATCTGCAAAAACAATCATGGTTAATAAATGGTAGAACGGTAGATATTTTCAATAGAAACTACCAAATCTATTGAAATTTATGCTCCAATAACTATAATAGATATCCGTAAATTCTATCATAACTGCAACTGCTACGTTTGTAGCGACACGGTTTTGTCAGATACGCTTCCGGATTCGGAACACTGGGCGAGCGACGCCTGTTCGGATGCGGTTGTGAGCGCAGCACACTGCACCAGTTTATGCACAAATTATACGTTTATAAACAAAATAAGGTTGTAGATTGTAATATCGAATACGCTCAATGAATTCGATTTACGGTTGCTTAATTGAATTTACAGTCTATAAGAAGAAATCCGTAGAAGAACATATCCCAGCGGGTTAATAACATAGCGCTTCGCATACTGATAGACATTGGGGCATAATAATCGTGGAATGGACATCATGCATCGTCAAGCGCAGTATGGGAAGTCCACCCGTAAAGTAGCCAAATGACCTGATAAAGGTCTTGGTAAGTTGCTGGATAAAGACCGATTCTGAGTATTTAATAAAAAGGACAGTTGTGGGTCATTGAAAATGTTGAAAATTAATTGAATTCGTTTTAATAAATTTTTAATCTGACTTATCTTTTATGCACAACGGGTTAGCACTTGACCTCAATCGCACCTGATGTTAAGTGAAGGGGATCTGTCTCATTTAATATAGGTAAGTATTAATAATATCAAAGGACATTTTTTTTTAATTCAGAGTTTATAAACTTACTGTCTTATTCTTAAAAAAATTCAAACGCTTTGATAAGCCTGTTTTAGTTATAGTGTGTTTTGTCTCTGTCGTTCATAAGAAAATGTTGTAATGAAAGAAAGTGACAAAACATACTTTAACTAAAACAAGCTTATAAAGCGATTGTAAATTTTTATGAATAAGATTGTTAAAAAGTTTTGTTTTACCGTCTCTCACCTTTCTACATTAGACATTCTGATGATGTTTTAAAATTGAGGTTCCATTTTAACGCCAGATTAATAATACGAGAGAAACTCGACAATCCTCCGCCAAGATAAAGAACTAAATATAACGCTCCGGTCTTATACAAACTTCGTAGCCATTCAAAATTTAATTCGTCCCCTAACTGCAATACGAATGTTTCCCGTTGAAATTGTACTCGAGGGTCGAACTACGGAGCTATTATAAGAATAATGTCGTAAATAAACTCATTTCTAACTGAGTACAACCTATTTCTACAGATAGGTATAGAATTTTATGTGGTAGACGTGAAAGACATTTTTTGTGTTAAGTTCTAAGAAAGAATATACAAGTAGTCCTATAATATTTTCTTTGAATCTTCCAACGTGCTTTGTAATTTAGAAATAATAGCGTTTAGGCTCGTTTGAATTGTCTTGATAAATACTCTGATTGTAAATGATATCCGGGGTCCGATGGTGGTGCCGGAAGCTGGGCACAGGAACTTAGAAATGGTCTGTGAAACTTTCGAGTTTGGGCTTTTATTACTAGTCTTTGAAAGTATTAACAGTAATCGATAATGCATGTCGTTTAAACACGAGGCCATAAAAGATAACAGATTTTTTATCGGATATAAAAATAATATTTATTTCTCAACACTATTGCTTGGGATATCTCTGACCACACCATTTGGGATAAAGGTTGTGACGTTATGTATGTATTATGGATAAAATGTGATGACGCAGATAATTCCTGAGAAAGTAGGTACCGTTATAAATCAATGGTTACCATAATATATAATTATGTTTTTTAAAAGTATTTTAAGGCAGAACTTACCCGACTGTCCCAGGAGAGAGGGTAATGTTTCTCGAGTGTATGACATGTATGTATGCAAGTAACCTAAGCGCCTTGACAGAGTTTGAAATGCACATTTTATGGTAAAAAACCGAGTAATGCATATAAAATATGATGTCGGGTATTTTCGTTTTCTTAAACTTTTTTTTTATGCACAACGGATTAGCACTTGACTTCAATCACACCTGATATTAAGTGAAGATGAGGCCGAAGGTGGCGGCTCCAGGTCCTTCTGAAGCATGACTGCTTAGCAGAAGGAGGCCGTTGCCCTCCAACCCTCCTCGCTCGCCAGCATAGCCACGACTAATGCTAGCGGGGACAGATCTCGTCCAATCCGGTAGACCAGGTCTCTACGCTCCCACTGCCACGCCAGGAGTCCTGGTCGGACGCGCAGTAGTAGCATTGTGCCGTCTCCTCCTGTGCGATTCGACTCAGATACTTACAGAGCACCCGTGCCCGGTGAGTATCTGAGTCAACCCGTAGGTGACGCAGCCTTTCCTCCTCTTCCATGCTTCGAAGTTCGGCAGAACGGCTCCGGCGGCGCGTTGGCGGGTGCAGCTGTGTCACTGTGTGTCTTATCAAAACAAATCAAAAATACTTTATTTTGTAGGTACACCGTGTACACTTAAAGTAGTCAGTTTTTACATTTTTATTAACTCCACTTGTATGTAACTTCACTTTTGAAAATTCACACCCCATTTTGGGCTCCCATTTCAGTTAAAATCAAATATTTAAAGGCTCTTGTCGCATTAAATGTCATTGGGTCATTACTTTCCATTAAATGTGTAAAATTTCAGGTCGCTTTAGCTGTTACCGAAGTAATCTTCTATGCTGGATAGACGGGTGGACAATGATACATTCGCCATTCTGCCTTTTTATACTGTCACCTAAAAAAAAATATTGGGTTATTTGAGGAATGCCCCAGAATTTGTTAGCTTTTTAACTACATCTTATGTAATCGAAATTCGAGTAAATTCTAAATTTAGGAAACACAAAATAAGCACTTCGCGAGGTACTGTCGACGCCACGTAAAGGGTAACACTGCCAGTGTAAACGAATCGAAGTTTTTAGACATATGTCAGGATATTCCATCCTGATGTGTTGACAGAGGCCCCTCGCCTGTTATTAGGAGTCTATGCGGTCACTGTAGTCGATATCTAAAAGTCAGATTGCAAATCCCTCCGAAAAGGTCGGTCTTTTAATTAAATATTATGGAATCTGTGAGATATTTTGCGCATCTTATTAAACATCTCGAAGCAACTATGGGATTTCCAATATCCTACATTCTTCGGGAAGTATTTTCTTTGGGTTTGTGAATATTTAAACGGTTTAGCTAAAGGGGTATTTATTGTTCTTAAGAATTAAATCACTTTCTTAACTTAATGTTAACAACATCGGTTGCAATACAGAAGTTGGTCTCATCAAATCATATAAGACTAACTTTCCGCCCGCGACCTCGTCCGCGTGGATTAATCCATCACAGACTTTCCAAGGTGTACTTAGCCTATGTCCTCCGAATTCCAGGCCAAATTTCAATATGATCAGGGCAGCAATACTGCTGAACCCATACTTTCGCATTTAAATTATTAACACTTTATTGCATATAAGTATACACACATACATTGAATAAACATAGAAATTACTATTCACAAAAGTCGAATTTGTTTCTGCAAAACATTTCTTCCACCAAATCCTCGGTAGGAAAAATAATTGAAATATTATATAAGTAGACAAAGAAAATACCTAAGGATATTTACGAATAAAGAAGAATATATTAACAAACTATCACTATTATTGGAACACAATTGACAAAAAATTCAGGGAAATAAAGCAATAGTTATGAACGAGCTTAATAAATAGTAACATAATTTATAATATTAAAAAAATACGCCCCGAATACAGAACCTCCTCCTTTTTTGAAGTCGGTTAAAAACCAACATACCTACTAAAATACATATTAATAAATATTATAATGTTAGCATGGAAGAATGGATGGGTATATTTCTCCTGCCTATCTCAGCAATTATGTTATACGAACATCTACTCGTGGAGTGACCCTATACCGAGTACTGTTCCAAATTTATTTAGACTTATATTTATAGTTAGACTTTTATGACCTATTCACTTTTTAGACACCTATTTTTGGATCGACATAGGTAATAAAATTAACACACAAAACTGTTCAAGAGTTAAGAGCTTGTTTTGCTATGCATATTTTCACCGTTCGGGGTAGAGGCTCTCAAGCCAGGGGAACCGGGCGCTTACAGCCTCTTCCATCAGTTATCAGAGCACTTGGTCGAAGCCTGGTACGACCAGAAAGCTGGTCTCTTAGTCGTAGTCGTAGTACAAAAGGTGAGCCTTGCAATTCAATGATACAATGCCTGAAAATAAACAGAAAACGAATGAACTTTTAGAAAAATGGAAATGGATGGATTATAAAAGAGAATGTACAGTAGAGTTCAAACGAATACTCCAGTCCCACTTCTAACGATTTAAATTTCTAATGGAAAATATTTATTGTACAATTCTTAAGTTGTTATGCAGACTGCAATTGAAGCGTAAGTCCCTAGTAGTAGAAATGTACAGAAAAATCCACTCAAACTGAATGAGATAAGTTCTCCTTTGTACCTATTTGTGCATTTCCATTGTGATGTTTTTCATTCTTTTCATTATATACAATAATGTATATATAGGGCAACGTTTGGTAAGCTACGTCATATTTTCTCGTTCCAAATACCGCAATGTCTCAACACGAAAGTCTTTGATCAGTGTGTGTTGCCAGTGATGACATATGGAACTTAATCGTGGTCGCTCACTATGAGCCTCATAAGAAGGCTCAATTTCCGTAAAGGGCAATGGAGAGACAGGGAAGCTATGCTTGGTGTCTCCCTGCAGGATCGAATCAGAAATGACGAGATCGGCAGAAGAACTAAGGTGACCGATATAGCCTGAATAATTGCTATGGCATTGGAAAGGGCGTAACGCTCGTAGAAACGGTGGCCGTTGGAGCGAAAAGCTTCTTGAGTGGCGACCACGCACCGGAAGACTCAACGTGGGCAGACCTCCCACGAGGTAGACCGAAGATTTGTTAAATATCGCGGGAAGCCGCTGGATGCGGGCAGCGCAAGACCAATCGTTGTGGAGATCTTTGGGGGAGGCCTTTGTCCAGCAGGACGTCTTTTGGCTAATAATGATTATGATGAATAAAGTGTACACAAACACACAACTTTGGTAACATGAAATCAGGTCAAATGTATATAGAAATACAGAGTTATAGTCATTAAACCCTTGTAAAACTCATCAAAGTTTAAGAACTTTGTACCAACTTAACGTTTCAACTATGAGTAGGGAAGTTTTAGCAGTTTTACGGATTTAGATACCTACCACGTAATAAGCGGAACTTTCATAAACCCGAGGTAAAAAACGGCTTATTATTTTTAAACTTCCATTGCTGGATCTATTTTCTGTGAAATATTATTTGCCAATTACGAATAAAAGTTAGTGCTCGTGAGGAAGTTAAGCAATGTTAGGTGCGGTCAATCCTTGGATGGGGGACCACTAGTAGCGTTTCCATCATCATCATATCAGCCACAGGACGTCCACTGCTGAACATAGGCCTCCCCCATAGATTTCCAGAAGGACCATTCACTTTGTGGACGTAGTAATAGTCTTCACATCTCAAGTCTTCCACCAAACAGCAACGTCGATAGCAATATTGTGGGCCGGCTGTACCCAGTCCCCCAATTAAGTTCCGGGTGAACGCGCTTCCACCTTTGACCTTCACTTAACATCAGGGTCTAACCCGTTAGGCATAAAAGTGGTCACTGGGTATCACGAGTTATCAAAGGGCAGTCTAGCAATACCTACATGAGTCACTGCATATATTATGTACTGCGGGCGTTTTCTTAGCGTGCAAATACAATTATCCTGAATCAAATGAAAACGTTACTGTCACCAAGGAAGCTCTTATTTAGTGTCTCTTCATTAAACCTGAGTGTTTACTTAAATTAAGATACCTACCGAGAATAGATGGAATCGAATTCACTTCCAGGAAACTTCGTTACTGTAGCATTTTAATTATTCCGTGTATTCAGCAAGAGCTGAGTTCGCTGGAGATAATTAACTTTTGAAATAATTTGGATAATAGGATTAATATTTTCGGCAAATGAAAAATATTAGTATCTCACTGAGCAAAATTTTTTCAACCAGCTAATATTTACAACCACCGACGGAAAAGATAGGCATTATAAGTTTGAAGCCTATGTCTTCGCATTCGCTATTCGTTTTCGATTAGCGAAGTTAAGCAATGTCTGGCGCGGTCAGTACTTGAATTGGTGATCACCAGTGGCTTTTTAATACGAGTATTTCCGTGCTTCGGAGGGCACGTCAAATAGTTGGTCCCGGTAGTTTTCAAGCCAGGATAAGGGCCCACTTTCCATATATTGATTTCTGTGTCACTTGAAGTTATTTTATTTTAAATTATTGAAAAGGATTTCGAATTACTTGTTTCAGCAACACTCGGGTCATCTATAATCAAAATTATTAGGTAATACTCAATAAATAATTACCTGTATGTAATGCTTGAACATCATTATTCACACTAAAATTTACCTACTAGAAATAATAAATCCCGAATCCTTCCTGAGAGTAATCGTACTGGGCTAAACTGTATATCGCGGTCCTCTGGCCATGAGACGCTAGGTAAACTCTCTAAACAGACAGCGAGTGCCTGGTCCCCACGGCCCAAGCGTTTCTACACCGAATGGCGCAAACAGGTGATCACCACTGAAACCTGCATATTTGCGCAGCTTGATTAATCTTGGTTAGGTCGAGGGAAGAGATACAAACCTGCCCACATCCTATTTAAATGTAGATTCTATCAAAGCTCAATAAAGACCAAAGATATGAAAATATAATATTAATAATGCGTGTCAGTTAAATGAATTGTCTTATAAAATAGCCCTATCAGAGAACCTATTTGTTCCACCCCATCTCAGTAGGGCACTGGCACTTTCCATTAAAATTATCATATCGGTAAATAACAAGGATCCAGTTATAATATTACTGGGAGCTGGTAGGGTTACCAAACTTTGAAACTGGGTTGAGACCATTTTAAAAAGTTTTAAATATTTTTCTATTCTACTTTTCGTACGCACATGTGATGTGCATCGCTTTTGTAACCATGAATAGCATAGCAGCCTAACACATTACTTTAGGAATTTGATCCTGCCTTTCCACTATAATTCATATTCCTATTATAGTCTGCCACGCATATTACTTATCTTAGTATCTGTAGTTTAACAATTGAAAAAAAAAATATTGATTTAAAGCTCTTGAAAGGATAAAATTGTAGATGCAATCAGTGAAAAGTGGTAACATATTTAAAAACAAAACAAAAAGATTACTCTAAAAAATAACAGGTATAACTACTTCTCTACACTCCATAGCTGCCAAGCTCTTTTGTCACCCGACATTTCAAAAAACTTAAAACTCTTGATTCCCCAAAACTATGGTTACCTTATTAAGAGGACAACCCTGCACCTGTAAATAGTTCTGGGGTGCCGCTGACATGAAAAACTAAACCAAAAGGGACAGGTGCGAAATCCTTACACAGTGGGGGTCCCAACCAACAGACCCGTCGAGTCAACCCGTAACCTTAATTGATAGGAATCGTTAACCTTTAAACACACGCCTTCGTCGTTTCCTCAACATAAATACCTTTTGATTTTAATCTCATCTTTTTTGTCGACTGTTATTTTATATGTCTACTTTCGTTTTATTTTCGGGTGCGTTCTCAATAGCCGCCGATAGTTCGTTATTTCGTAATAAACAGTCCATTCTTTGTCATCCGATATTTTCTAGATTGGAACGAGATTATTTGAAATCATTGGCGCCGCCCGTCCTCGCTATGATTATTGGTCTAATGTCAAATTATCGAGTGGACAGGTTTGGTTTGTGGAATCATTGCTCATTTAGAGTAGGTACACAAATTATATTTTTATCTTTGAAAGCTAGACATGCTGTGATTAATCAGGCAATCCAATTAGATACATTTAGATCAATTTTAATTGCACAAAAAAAATAGATTTAACATTTTACTTCCATCACTTAGTAGAGCATTTAATATTTTACTGCCTACTACTGGCAGTCTAGCCCAAAAATGGGTGTACCTATTTGAAAGAAGTCTTTTTTCGGAAACTGGTGATTTTTTTTATGGTTAACTGGATACGCGTTTGACCACAATCTCACCTGATGGGAAGTGACGATGTGGCCGAAGATGAAGCACGCGATCTCAGTAGATGCCTATTCACCCTGCTCTTGAATGCTATGCAAGTAGTTTCAAAGCTATGTTTGATGGAAATGAGTTTAGCCACGTCTAAGATATCTAGATTTAAACATATTTGGTTTCGTGATAGTTTGAGGTTTTCAATATTTAATATTATTAAGTATTATCATTTTAAAATAGCTGCTACATCATCACTTTCCACGGAGCGAGCTGTTTTTTTTATCATGCATATCGCTGTATGCGGTTTTGTAGTTCGCAAATAATTCAAAAATATAGAAAGCACGGCAATTCTCTGAACGAACAAACAAATATTTTGACAATCTTTTTTTTTTATTTTTCAAATAGCATTAATTACGGACAATTATAAAGTCTATTAACATTATTAAAGTCCGTTTAACAAAACCTCCTAACAATTCACAAGAAACAAGAACTGGTCACAATTCTTCAGACTGCCAGCCTTCAATGCCTGCAATGAAATTCTCAAGTTTTGACACAACCTGACAGATGGACATATGAGGACATTCTAACTCTAGTATTATGTATGAAGGATGATTATGAGATGCGTTATTCAATACAACATTAAATATCTTATACTTGAAAATTTGGAAGCTCCCGAGGAACTATATCATCCAGATAAATAAACCGTGTTAGATGAGTTAAATATATTATATATTATAACAATGCTCTTTTTGCGTCTGGGCATTAGCAATAATTATAGTTTAGAATTAGCCAATCCTAAAACATTAATACCTACGTTTGATTTATCTAAAAACGAAAGTAAATAGTCATGAGATCAACCTTTAATAGTCATGAGCTGATCAATCTAAAACTTTAAATCAATTTAATTTACTCACAAGCTTAAAATTTTAAACTGTAATCAATATCTCGGTTTAGTTTGACATAAATTTGGTAGGACCCAAATTAATAACTCGCGCCGACGTTATGTCATCGGCTCCGGTGTTATCTGTGATCTCTCGGGTACCAAATTTATTTCAAGTTTTAATGTATTTGGTTGGTACAGTGAACAGAAGCGTGGGTTTGACTTTATGGTGATAATATTTTTCATATTTAATTGCAAAAGTTCATGTGACGACGAGGTAATTAATTTAACAGAAACCTCTCCTAATTATGGCTTGTCATCATGACCTGTGTAGTATCAATGTGTCCATTAAGTATAGTATTCGCTCAGAATTCGGCTACGGCTTCGGAGTTATCGGAAGTCACGCAAAAGTGCTCTTCGGTACAGGTGGAGGGTCACAGCAGACAGACTGGCGAGCTCTGCAGCGATCGGCCTCCGCTATTTGTGACCAGGTTAGGGTTTCTCTCAGTTCGCTAAATTTTTTTGCTTGATTATGTTCCTTAAAACAACTAATCCTATATTAATAAAATTTATTATTATAATAATTAAAATTATTCTTGTAATTTTGGAGGCTGGCCTTACCTCGAATATGTGATCGCCCCTCTCTCCTGATGCGAAGGATGGTTCCGTACTCGGTAAGGTGCTTGCTCATTTGACATACCTACATAAAAAAAACTTCCTTGAAGTTAAGCATGTTATAAGTTGAGAAGAACCACCAACACGTACTTCCCACTTAGCCTTACCTTCAACTTTACTCTCCTATGTTATACAATTTAGTATCAGTTTTCTCCCTCGGTCACCTCTGCTAAATGGCCCGAACAGGTGCATAAAAGTTTTTTTAAACTCGCCCCTATCGTAAATCGTCTTAAGTAACAAGGGTGAGCTTGAACTTTTTTAGACATACTCGTAACGTACCACAGGGTGGTTAGTAAATAATGAATAACTTGTCAACTATTCGGAATTTTTAGTTAGTATAAAAAAGTTCAAAAAACCTGATTACGTACTTATGCACAACCAAGTTATAAGTTATATTGTTATATATGTATAATAATACAATATTATTATTACAAATGTTTACGTATATTTAATATTCATAAATATGCATAAATGTATAGATCTAATTACCATCTGCTAATCCTCTAACGATTCTTACATTAATTTGGAAATATCATAAAATGCTATTTATTATTTAGATTACTATTTCCAAAACATGTATTTTGATGTGTTTCTTTATGTATATGGCTATTTGTGGAGACTATTTATGTATGTGCACTGACTATTTGTTCTACTTTATATTATAATATAACGGGTGTCAATTACCCGAAAATAAATAAAATTAAAAAAAGAACAAGATGTATGATAGAGTTCCTATACACCTTTAAGACTGTAAAATGGTTTAGGAAACATCATCTTGATTTTGAATGATCTGTTCCCTCAATGCTCAATAGGTATGGGTATGCAATTCTTTTTTGTCAGCTATTTTTTTATAATAACGAAACCTAGCCTATAACCATCATACGGTTTAGATGAATCGATTGACAGCCATTGATTAAAATCCATACAGCCGTTGGGATACTTCGAGGGTTTAGTTTGGGTCTTCACTAATAACAACAAAATAGAATTAATATCCAGTAATTTATAGGGTGCATCCAAAGTTACTTTAACTAGTACTGTACCTAGTGATTAAAAAATACTATATTCATATTAAGCTGAAAAGAACATGTGTGACATTTGACGCCAGGCTGACGCATAAAGGAACATAAGCGAGCTTCTATCTCTTGTCAATATACAGAGACTATGGGGCATGCTAGCCCTAGTGGTTACCTCTCTGCCATATTTATTTTTATTTATTTAAAATTCACAGATGTGAAGACTGGTAGGAAAACCTGTATCTTAGGTCACAAGGCCTATACAAATTAGTGTATCAAAAACAATAAAGTACAAGATTCATATTTAGAATTTAGGTTAGTAGAAGAATAGTAAGTACTATATTTGTGAGCATGCATGCATGAGTGTGCGTGTACGTGTCTGTGTGTATATGTGAGTTTGTGTGTACGTGAAATATTAAGTAATATTTTCATTGCAAATCGCCTAAAGAATCTCCAGACCAATTCAGCAGTTTAAGCGAGAAACCCAGACAGACATTAGCAATTATAAATTGTGTGGTGGCATGGAACCCTATGTTATTTATATATTGGTGATCTGATCGGCACTTAACCTGTTTCCATTAACATATCACCCTGTATATTAAACAAAGAATACCTAAGTAGACGATCATAAACTTATTCTAAACTTTATGACTATTGTCGGTATAAGAAAGGTCAGACATTATTAAAACTAAGCCACATTTTGGTAATTGCTTCGATATCCATTAAATGGGCGCTCCAATAAATCATTTAGTTAACTATATCCTTTGCATTTGATAATGGATGACTATGGGCGTAGGTGTTTAATTCGGACAGTTTAAAATTTTCTTACGAAATATTTTGATAGCTACGTAATAATCCTCCTACAGTTTATGAATTTTCGACTCAGATTTTTTTTTATGCACAACGGGTTAGCTTTTGAGCTCAATCACATCTGATGTTAAGTGAAGATGAAGCCAAAAGTGGAAACTTGCTGACCCGGAAACCTCAACTTATTTGGGGGACTGGCTATTTTATCTCTGACAACCGGAACATAACAATGCCTTTAACATTGCTGTTTGGCGTCAGAGGGGATATTTAAAATGCTCTACCACCAACCAAATAGGTACTAAACATGTACCCTGCTGGGGATCGAACCCTATTCGTAATTTATTAAAAATATGCTAAAAAAGAATAAACAAAAAAGAAGGGCTCTGGAACGGCTACATATGTAGGTAAAACACATGTTCCAGGTCACCGATTTTGAGGCAGAGAGACCAGAAGGCTAGCGACGTTGCCACGTATAGTATGGTCAGACTTATGCGCAGGTCCAGGTAGCAACCAGCCCTCTGATCACCCGGTACTTCGACCAGACGCGATGGAAGCTCTATGAAGAACTGTCCCGACTCCACGTCCCAATATGGTCTCTACTCCAAAGGGCAGAACTTCGTAGCCATGTCCTAGGGCTGCGTATTTCCGACTCTTTCGGTTTTACAGCTTCTTAAAATCCTCTACTAAACATCGAACAATAGCTCCCTAAATCTAACTTCACTATGGGAAATAACACTAACAAAGTATCAACCATATAGCTATATCTTAAGGCGATGTATACACGGTCGACAATAAGGCTTAAGTGCACGTATAATATCGTCGGTAGTCTTTAATGTCGTGTTGTGTCCGTGTAGATGTCTAGATAAAGGCATGAGACATGGTCCGCAGTGACGGGGCGGACCAGGGAGGTCCTTCGTCCTCTATTATCTAAAGAACTCTGTATCAATTCGATGAGGTGGTACCGATAAGCGGTTTGATCAAGTTAAGTACAAGCTTTTAGGAGATTGCCGTGTGTGGGTATGCTTTGGATATGTAGATTATACAAATAAAAAATGTATTTAACTGCGATGAATTGTTTTTTGTAGCTAAACATTGGATACTTTTAATTTGGATTATTCAAAAGATAGGTACATACCTACAGAATTAATTTCATGAAAATGTATATGGAAAAATTGAACCACGAAGCGGAAAATCGATCGATCGAATTCGAACCCATTAAGACATACCATCTTCTCTTTACCCGATTTGCTACATTAGCCCCCATAGCATGCTATCGTTTGTCGTGCGCGATGAAGGAGTGAGAGTTGGATAGTTGTATATTGCGTCCAAGCGAATGAGCAGGACAAATATTATCTCGAGCGACATAAACGTTTATCGCGCATGTCATGTTACGGAGGCAGGTATGGACCAATCTTCTACAGATCTTTGACGTCCTTCGGATTTTTCTTACTTTGATTACTAACGTGCCAAATAGCGCGTAGTCCTAAAACACATAGGCAAATATACATATGTACGGTTGTTTTCCAACTGCGATGTACCTAATAGATTTTAGACTGACATTGATGGGTAGATAAGATCGTAGTGCCCGATTCATTAGGCGTAATGACATGGTTCGTTAATCTACGACAATCGCCCATTCCGCTTGTGAAACCTATGCGTTATTTGCTCCCAAATAGAAATTTACTACAACAATGCTCGTTGAAATTGATAAAATGAGTCTTGAGAGGCAACGTTTGACGAAGTCACGGTCAGTGAGCAGATAATCGGACTTTATGACCCTTACGTCCTTTCAAAAGGTGGGTTTAAGGCGCCGAATTTACACACATCAGTGAAGATAATTTGTTTTCTGTTTGTTTTGTATTATAATATACTATTTATTATTAATTAGCGGCATGGTACCTATTTAAAATAGGTAAAATTACACAAATTTATGAGATAATTAAATTTGTCTAATTTTCAATAATAAAATTACAGGGCTGCCAACGCCTTAGGGCTCTTCTAAGGTATTTTGCTATTAATAAAATAGGTATAACATTGCTTGTATACAATATTAATTTCATACGTACCTACACTAGAAGTATTTGCCTTTATTATATTATTAATAAGTTTAGAGTGATGTGTGGTTTCTGCACGCAAATAGAATAGAACCAACCCGTCTCTTCCCGTGGGTGTCGTAAAAGTCGACTAAGGGACTTTCCAACAAAAAACATCTACAGATTTGCACGTTTCAACGGCGATGGGATCACCCCCTGTCACGTGTGCATTTCTGTATATTTCATAAGGTGAAGCGTGGATGTTGTTTCAATCATTAAACTTTTAATGTTTGGAACATCCAAACACTATTGTTTGAGATATCTCTGACAATCCCATTTGGGATAGAGGTTATGTACGACTTTTTTAATATGAAATACTAGGGGACAGATTCTTAGCAATGTTTGATAAAAATCGGTTAAACCGTTACGAACATTTTTAGTTTATAACACCGTTGTTAGTTGTACTTGGATAAAATCATAGTCTTTAGAAGTTTTCAAAATTTTTAATTTATAAGCTGTTATATTTGTTATAGGAAAGCATTTTCTTGTTTTTATACTAGCTATCTATATTTTAGTGTATTAGGTACTTAAACATTATTTTATGGACTAATCTCAAAGAAATTTCAACAATTATTTCTCCAACTTCAATTATCAGCACATCAGACACACAACATAGGCGCGATTTCCCGCGACCTTCATTAGGTCGCCCGTCCACCTTTTGGGTGACCGTCCTATACGCTGCTCTTTCCGGTGCGTGGTCTCCACTCTACAACTTTAATGCTCCACCAGCCCATCAATGGAGCAGATGGTTAAGGTTCATCTACTGCTGCACATAGGCCTCTCTACAATTACAACTGTTTAACTTTAATTAAAATTATCAGTTGTTCGAAACTTGACAGCGGGTCGCCTGTGTTGCCAGCGCAACTTTCAGCACAATTTCGACTTGCTAATCCTTGTCGGTGACTTTCGTTCTACTAGTTCTACTATGCTTAAGTAATTACTAAAAATCAATCTACAAGTTGAAGAGTCCTAATTATGAATTCGATTATACGACGATTAGGTAACCGAAGAGCTCTTATATGATTGTTATATATCAATGCACAATTAAAGAGTTCCTCTTTACCACGACTATTTATGTAGCATGCCCAAATAAACTATGGACTCATATTTTATAGACACAAACTATTTATGGGGCAACATTAATCACAAACAACATGGACCTCTAATTAAACTATATGGAGGCAATTAAAATGTACTAGAAGAAATTTTTCATACAAAACATTGTTTCCTGTTTAGGCCGTGAGTGTTGACCCCGGTCCGGTTCGGCCCCCGCTGTTTCAATTAAATCACTGGCAATACTTCGAATGTCTGAACAGTCGAACCAAAACATACCGCTGTGGGACGTCATCGATAGAGGTGCAACAAGATTTGATAGTTTATAAGAAAGAATACATCGTCTTTAAAAAGAGTGGTATTAGTTTGTGAATTATACCTATTGTCTATGGTATTGGAGCGTCAAAAAGGCTGAAGTGATTTTGAAACGGTTTTTTTTTATTTTCGAAAGCTAGTTTGCAAGATAGTTCTTAGACTTATTTGATTGATGTTTGTTTGATGGACATTTGGTTAAGGTTTGAAGATATTTAGCCTGTAATATAATTATTTTGTTCATCTGGATGATATTAGTACTTAATTATATATGGGGTTATGTGATATTTTAGGAATTACTGAAAATTCACCAAACAAAAGAATTTTTCCTTTGAAGTTATTATACCTTAGGGCCTAGGATTATTACTCAATGGATCAAGACGAATCCAATGACACGTCTTTTGTTCAAATCGGATCAGTAGTGCAGAATTATCCTCAATTAGAAGAAATGTCGTCCTGCGGTTTCACATTTCGAGTCATCATGGTGCGTATAGATCTAAATCGTATTTTTTTCTAGCCTGTGACACTCGTGGCATTATAACGAATTCAATGACACCTCATTTGTCACAATTGATCTAGTATTTTGTTCGCTATGAAGGAACATCCATACACGCATACATACATACATACATAAATACATAAATACATACATACATACATACATACATACATACATAAATACATACATACATACATACATACATACATACATACATACATACATACATACATACATACATACATACATACATACATACATACATACATACATACATACATACATACATACATACATACATACATACATACATACATACATACATACATACATACATACATACATACATACATACAGACACACACGCACGCACGCATGCGCAATACATAGGGTGTTAAAATCAAATCCCTTTCTCGTAGTCGGGTAAAAAAGTATCAAAACTGTGCAACATCACATAATCTTGTTACGGGCCTTACGATTGTACGCATGTGCCGACAGTGGACCGATACCATCTAATCCAGATTTCCCCCACTCTTTAATTGATTATTCCATAAAGATTAATACGACTCGTCATACTTGACGGTCTGTGGTATGAACCAAAGGAATTGACCCAAACAATCATCAACAGTCACGACTAAAGCTCCAAATTGATTAGACCTGTGCTTTAAAAAAGGTTCTGTATGAATTGAGTGAGGTTTAGAGGTCAACATAATGTGGTGGTGTTAAGTGGTTTCTTGCTAATAATCTTCAAGTTCAATGTCATTTCAATTGGGTACAATCTGTAGTTGCTCACTTAATTGAGCAGATGTTTTAAATACTCCAATTCTCATTGCTGAGGTTGTAAATAAATTGTTCGTTGAAAGCAGTGATATTAAAATACGACGTTTAGATTACAAACAAAGAGTGCAAAGTGCCGTCTAAAAAAGATAAACAGTTACAGGCTTGGATAATACCAAATAAGTTTTCTAAGGGAATCATGAATTGAATGAATGTTTCCGATAATTATTAATTTACTTACAGCGCAGTCTGGTATCGGCACGTAGAAAGAATAGAACCGTACGTTTCTCCCGTGATATTCGTCTTTCCACCAAAAAACTTTTTTTTTTTTATGCACGATGGGTTCGTTCTTGACCTTAATCACACCTGATGTTAAGTGAAGATGAGGTCGAAGGTGGAAGCGCACTGACCCGGAAACCCCGGGGACTGGCTATCTTATCTCTGACAACCGGAACACAACAATGATATTAACATTGCTGCTTGGCGGCAGATTTAGATAAGATGGTGGTCGCTAGCCAGGTGGACATTTTAAAATGCCCTACCACCAACCAAACCGAGTAGTTGAACATGTGGGGTACATGTTCAAGTACTGGGAATCGAACCCGCGACCTCGGAATCGTAAACCCAATCTTGTTTACATTGAACCACGGAGGCGGTTAACATCTATAGATTTGCACGTTTGGACTCACCCCCTGTCACGTGTGCATTTCTGTATATTTCGTAACCGCTGAAACGTGGATGTTGTTTCCAGCATTAAACTCTTAATATTTGAAAAACCTAAACACTTGGGACAGATGTCCTGATGTATGTATGTAATAAGCAAAAAGTGCTATTGAAAAATATTCATAATTTGCTGAGAAAGCTTAATTTGTATTATGCAGGACTGAAGGTTTAACTGTTTCAGACTGAGCCTATAGTTCAATGATTTGAACTTTTTAATAGAATTTGCCAACGTAGGTAGCTATACACTACGTAAATTGTCTTCAAATTTTATTGTTCATTTACATTTAGTTAAGAGTTAAAGAGGATGTACATTACAGGGGTTACACGTGGAGGAAGCGTTTGAGATTCTTACGCAGTAGGTATAACGAAATTCATCATAGTTGTATCGAAATCTTAGCTAAACTAAATAATATATTTAATGACACATACATTCTGAGCTTCACTCAATAATATATATGTAGTTTAAATTACATAAGAAAATATAAAAATAAATAAATTCACTTCCGACACTTACACCAATCCTCAAGTCCCAAATATAGCAAAGCTTGTACTATGGGAACTTGATAACGGATAAACATACTTAAATATTTATATAAACATCCGTGACTCGGGAATGCATATTCGTATTAATCACACAAACACGTACCCTTTGCGGAATTCGAACCCGCAACTGTTGGTTTTGGATAGGGTCACTCTCACTATCCACTACGTAATACATGTGACGAATTTGGTAAAGCAAATACTGTTATATCCGGTATCCCTCAAAATCATTCATACAAATACTACAGCAGTAAATACCATCCCTTTGGTGAATGGGGAAATTGTAACATTAATCTAGACATCTGAAACTTTAGCGAACGGGATTAAGGTCTATGAATTGTTCCTTATAATGTCCCCAGCTGAGTGACGTCAGAACTTTAGCTACCAACAATGGCCTATGTTCAACTGTGTACTTGACACTAGACTAGGTTATGTAAGGTTTGTTAGAAGTTAGTTCATTAATAAATAACTGGAAATTATACGGAAATGTGATGATTCATGTCTTTTGTAAGATCCCTGTAATCTAGATATGTGATAACTACTATTAGTTACGTGTTATTATCTAACGTGATTTAGAATATAGTTTTAGTCAACTGAATTTATTTGAGTTATATAATAATTTTTTTTTTTAAATAGACGACCTGTTTGGTGTAGTGGTTAGCAACTCTGACCACTATACCAAAAGGTTACGGGTTCGAATCCCGCTAGGGACATATATTTGTATGATGAATAAGTATTTATTTACAAAAAAATGTATAAAAATGTAAAATATGTATATCAACCATCTGGTATCCACAACACAAGCCTATAGTTGCTTACTGTAGAACTAGATGGCGCTGTGTATATGTCTAAGGATATTTATTATTTATTTATTTAAATATTTACGTTAAATTGTGAAAAACAAAAAAAAATATGATATAATAAGATGAAATAAAATAAAATTCTAATCTATATACTACTACCAATTTTATAAAACAAGGGTAACTGAAATTCAACCACTAAAATGAAGAGCCTGTGTAAAAGGTGGCACATGTTCGGCCCGCGTGGAAGAGTGCCCAAGATGCTGACTGCATTGCCTGGCTGGATGGCAAGGTTTAATCTTCGAGCGAGATAATTGCCGTGTCTCGGGTCGCCTGAGACGTCGGCCAGTCTTGTCGCCAGCTCAGTATAAAATTATCGTGCTCCGAGGCCCCAAGGACCTAGAGTCTCAACTCCAAAAGGAATAAAATTATATTGGGGCCCGATGCTTCTATATTTTATTATCTTGACCTGATAATTATCTTGATACATGTATCAAGAAAGGTACTCACTGATGAATATTTTGAAATCAATCTATAAAACACACTTCTAAAACGAACAGCCAATTATTGCGGGAAAGGAAACAATAGTAAATAAGCCAACGTAACTAGTTGAAGATAGTCCAATCTTCATTTCAAGAGAATTGTACTGATTGCCTCTTGATTTGTAATATGGCGGGTGAATAGCGATCACATTGTGAGTTTACTGCTCCTCCTTGACATCTTTATTGTGGTTGCCTCTCCTCTCCACGGTCTTTCGGGAAATTTTAATTAGTTCCCGTGTTCCCTTGTTAGAGATATTGGCATCAGTTTATGATGGCGTGTGGCTGGTTGATAAGGTTGCTTCACCTTTATCTTCACATCTGTGTAATTTTACGTGTGATTTACATTCAGCGAGACCGGTGTTATATTTTACAAATAATTTACCAAATGTGACGTCAAGTGAGTATGCTAAAAGGGAAAATACTTTATTTACTTTTTTTATTACTTACCAGCAATATAATTATATTATAACATCCCTGAATATAAGCAGCAGTAGACGCCGTTATAAAAGAGTTATTTATATATAGCACCAATTAAACCGGTGGAGCATGAATGAGATTATCTCAAAAAAGATACCACTAAAATTAAAAGCAAGGAAAACAACCAATAAAACAATAAAGAGAACAAACACAAAACATAAGTAAATACTATAAATCAGCTGGTTGTGGAAGTGTCTCCCTTATAAAAGTATGGATAGAGGCAGACGGGTGACGTCTGGCTGTTAAATGGGAATTTATTGTTCATCATGGCCGAAGAAACCTCATTCACGTAAATTTTCGTGTAATACGAGTGGATTGATGCAAGATGAGACCTGATAAGTACGGAAGGGAAATAATTGGGAGCTTTTATGAAGATACAGAAAGCGGCTCAGAGTAGCGGACAACAAATTTTCTCATAACAAGATCACAATTTTATTCCTTTTTATTACGTTAAATAAGGTCTGGAATGTTATGTAAATTCACGAGATAACAATATACACATTTGGTTGGCGTAACTCTTGCTATGGCGGAATGGTTCTGGTCACTGAGCATGGTATAAAATTAGAAATTTATTTGAGTATGTTCTCATAAAATGTGGGTGCTGGGATTTCGTTGGAAAGGGTTGCGACCTCTTTTATATCTCTATGATCTTGCACGTAAGATATCTTTGTGGACTACAAAAAGATGATTATAATAATGTTTTTTGAAATTTTAAACATAATAATCTAACTTTATCTTAATTTAGATACTTTATTAAAGAATAAGTTAACAACTAAATCAAATCAAACAATAATTATTTCATAGGATTAAATTATCTATTGAAATTGTCACATTATTGAATTTAATATTAAAATTACTGCAATTACTGCTCGTTTATAAAGCTGACTTTTAGGGTGCAAATGTGTAACTCGACAAAACAAGAAAAAAATAATTAAATATTGTATAATTAGACTGAATATCGCCGAGCGACTATGTCCATGCTTACTTATCATGCAGAAAATTTATAATAGCCATTTTAAATTATGCTTTTGCATTTTTGATGGCCCTTAAATGACTTAGTGACTGTGTAAACGACTGACATAAACAGCAAAGTTTATTTTTGTCTTGTATTACGTAACGTAATATCACTATATTTATTAAACGACTCGAGATTTTTTTTTGCATACCTACATTAAGGTTTCGTAAATATATTGTAAATATATAAGGCACTCGTGGCGCAGTCGCATACGCTATTCGTTTTCGATTAGCGAAGTTAAGCAATATCTGGCGCGGTCAGTCCTTGGATGGGTGACCACTAGTGGCATAATACGAGAGTTAACCAATGAACCTGAACGTATTAACTTATTTAATAACCCATTATAAGCTATACGACACCATGTAAACTGAATAATGGCCTTCCTGAGTCAACAAGTGTGTAACCACAACCAAATGTACCCAGCAGCCCTAAAACTTGGAGTATTCGTTGAAATTAGAAAGACTAATACAACGTGCTATCAAAACTGGAATGTTTTTCGTAATAAAACTTTTTTTTACTGTTCCAATATGCCTCTCGTCAACGTTACGATCCAAAAAGTATCTTGTTATTCGACGTCTGCTTAATTTATTAAGACTTTTATTGTTTTACTTTAATGACCACTAATTTGAATGGGAATGTATGGTGCCTTGCTGATGAGAATTTTATGGCTTATTGTCAATCAAGAATATAATTTTTAACTTCAATAATCATATTACTAATACATTTCGGTTTTATAATCCTATTTAATTTATGCATTGATGGAAATGAGTGATGTTATTAGTAACTTTTAGTGCAATATCTACTTTTTGATGTAGTTTAGAAACGCAGGTCGCGGGTTCGAATCCAGCCAGGAGCATGATGCATATTGATACGTGTACTCGAGCTATGATTTTTTTATTTATTTATGTATTTTTTTATAAAAAAAAGTATATCAACTAGGTACCTGCTATCCATAATACAAGTCTAGTTGCTTAATGCGAAACTAGATGACGCTGTGTGTCTGTATGTATATCCAAGGACATTTATTATTATATATGATTTCTTCTTCAATTTAAGAGTTATGTTGTTGTCGATGGAGTAATGGCCACGTCTCTCCCGATATGTATTTTTTATACATATTCTTTATTGCACAAGAAATACAAACAGATTTACAGTCATTACATATGCACAAATAATTATACATAAATATGCACAAAGGTGAGCTTATCTCTAAAGAGATCTCTTCCAGGCAACGCTACCGGAAGTTAGATATATTAGATGAGAGGGAGAACAAATAAAAATGCGGAACCAAAAAATTTTTATGTATTCACCCATATTTTCGTAAATTTTTAACGGATTTTGATGAGTATTTTTTGTTGCACTCCGGAGATAGACCCAAATAGTAAGTAATTAGTTATATACTTTGACAACATAATGATTGTTGTTGAGCTCTAAAGTCTGTTGTTTTGCTAATTTTGGCGGGTCCATTATTATACATATATACATACATAAAATCACGCCTGTTTCCCGTAGAAGTGAGCAGAGGACATAGACATATTATCGTCAAAGATATACTAATATGTGAAGATATGAAGCAGAAATGTATTATGCATGATGGGTCAGCGCTTGATCTCAAACACATCTGATGTCCAATGACGATGAGGCTGAAGGTGTAAGCCCGCTCACCTTGCAGCCCCGTACTTATTTGAGAGACTGGCAGTCTTATATTAAACAGCCGGATCACAACAATGCTATCCACGTTGCTACTTAAGGAGCTAGGCAAGCGGATATTTAAAATGCCTGACGACCAACCAAATCAAGTACTAAAGATCTACTTACACCATTGTTTTGGAAATCTTATTTATTTTTCTTATTGAGCCACGGTCGCGGCTATCAGTTTAAAATGTTGTTTCAGAATTGTATTATGAATTCCGAGTTTAAATTGCTTCTGATATTACTGTGTTGTGCGTTCACAGATCACCTGTCAAGCAAAATAAGAATATTACACCCACGTACATAACTAGGCGACTGTGAAATTCCATTCGCAAAGCCTCATAGCACTTGCTCTATACATGTGATTACACTTTACCATTTCTATCAAAAGTTTCTTAAACGTCATCGTTTGCCATGGCAAAATTTACTCTAAACGTACCAGGATTATAACATAAAATTGTAACTGAAACTTTCGCATGAATGTAAAATATAGGTTGCTTACTGGTATACGAACTCCTTTGACGTTCGAACAGTAAAAAAAGATGGATGCAACAGCAAAGAGGTGATACACCCGCCGGTACCCGTTTATAAATATTTATTACCTAATTATTGAAGGCTGGTTTAACACCTCCAATGGGATTTTTAGCCAGCGGCACATGTTGAACATTCAAGACAACCAGTAATCCGTTTTAACTCGAAACCCGAAATGCATATTTAATTTTGGTTAAATGTGTTAACGTAGTAATAAAGTTGTCCATTACCTATCACTCTGTCTTGTCAAAACTGAAATCGTACGATTCGCGGTTCGAAATTTTTTAATGAGATGTAAAAAATCTCGTTCGGATGTGTTATTTATGTGGGCCTGCTATCAAAAAGAGCGCGACCTATATAAAGGTTACATAGTATTTTAATAAACATTTCTGTTGATAAATGTCACCTTATCTATAAAAATCTAACACAGTTTTTCCACGCTCTATGTTATTTTAATTTAGTTATTTTTGATCTGACTGCTGTCTATAAAATTGTTAGGTAATTTTTTTTTGGGACAACAAAGTTCAAAATGGTTTAGTTGTTTCATCACCAATAGAAAATCTAAACTTGTCGAGTTCAATACGTAATCTGATTCATTTTAATACGGCGCTGGTACAAAACAAGTTTCTTGTCTTGCCTCATGCTAAATTATCAAAATGTGACGTTTTATCACAAAAGAACAGCAGTTTACACTTAAACAAGTGTCGGTGACAGTATCGGGCTGGAATTATGCGTTTAGTCACCTTATTAAATAAACTTTTATCAACACCGTAGTCGGCTTTGTGGTCCATGGCGTGGAAAGAAAGAATAACGTGGATTTGATCCATAAATTGAATATATACACTTTGTATTAGTATACATACTAATACAAAGTAGGTATACCACCAAAATCTATCCAAAATGTACATTCAACTTACAAGTTGAATATACATTTTGGATAGATTTTGGTGAGCAATAAAGATATAATGATAATGATATAATAATAATAATTTAGATGTTCGCGTGGCAGCTCGTTTGCCGCCCTCTCATATAAAAAAAAAAAAAAAAAAAAAAGCTACCATTATCTAAATCTGCCGCTAATTGATAACATTATTATATTCTAGTTATTAAAGATAAGATATCCACTCCCTCAAATAAGATGGGTGTTCGCGGTGGACGATTCCACGTTTTGTCTCATCTTCACTTAACGTCAGGTGTAATTGGGTCAAGTGTTAACCTGTTGTGCATAAAAATAAATAAAATTAAACAATTAAAATAATGGAAGATTGATTTAAATAATATAAGATATTTCCTTCTTATAAATTCTTCCTATTTTTTACAAAAATTTTAGCTTTTACTATTACTTACCAAAACATATCTCAAAGCAAATTGAACGTGTTATAATAAAGTATTTAGAGTTGTAAATTTTTCCACGACCCTATAAAGTAATCAATTAACGCTAGATTACTAAACATCAAATAATAAGATTTACCTACGTTGTAATTCCGATATACCGTAAAATAAAAAATTAAAGTTACCCCGATGGCGCTCTTACTAATTTGGCTCGGCTATTTAAGAGTCCAAGTTTGACATCCTGCCTTAAAGAAATTCGAAGCCAAAGTAAATTGCAAGTCTGGATTCTCGCCAAGAGGCGCGAGTACAAGATTTACGTCGTGTAAGTTTGTTAGACGAACTGCCCTTTGACTATTTTTCTCAAAGCTATCATGGATTTAAAGACTGTTTGACAAACGGTTATCATTTGTTACAAATGTTTATGAAAAGCGATAACCACCATCACATGGCTCTATATTTTTATATTTTATTTATTTGCGTAAGAATCAGCATTTAAAAATATTTATACAATGACTTGTTACTCAATTTGCTAAAAATCAATATAGATAGGTATTTGAGTGGAAATTGTAATAATAGTTATTCAATTTATAAGCTATAAATAACAAATAATCATCAATTTAAAATGTCAAAAATAAATTATCAACTCGATCATTCATATAAATCTACTATGATTTAAAATAGTTTTAATTTCTATATATCTATAGGTGTATAATTCAATATATACTTATAAAAATAGTAAAAAAAAAACAATTCAATAACGTCCATACTATCCTCATGCTAGACGTAAATTTTAGTTCATTCGAAGCCGTGTTGAATAAGGTATTAAAGTGGGTAACTGTGGATTTTCTTGTTTTTATACGGTTTGATGTAAACCTATCTAAAGAAGTGACTTGAGTCTAGAGATGTATAGGTACTCATAAGTTGACAAAAATTAGGAATCAAACATGACGTCATTTTCTCAAAGTGAAGGAAATTTTACTAATTTCACATTCGGTCACTTTCGCAATTTTTGACGCATTAAATAATTTGATGTCAAATTATTTCTTTTTTGGTTCATAAGTAATGCTTAATAAATTGAGCTACTGACTAGACTTGTTACTATCAAAACACGTTTAAAGTAATCATGTAGTAATCGTATATATTTTTTATGTATTAGTTTCATTCAATTATGTAATTTACTTCACACATCAAATTATTGTCTGAGTATAGATATATAGTAAGAAGAATATTGATGATTTTCTTAATACTAAAAACATTATCAAATTGGATTAAAAAAGAAGGGACGAAAGTGACCGTTTTATGACTAAAGCGACCAAAGTCAAAGTCAAAAATGCTTAATTTAGTATGTACACAGGGTACACTTAAAAGAATCAGAATTTACATTTTTTAAGCTTCAGATTGATCAAAAGGCAAAAGGATTGTTCAAAGGAACAAGCAAGAAACTCAAGGGGTTGCTCTTTTAAAAACAGGTTTTTATATTTCATTATTAATTGTGAAATAGCCTGGTATGCGAACGAGCTGGTTATATCCAGGGATGATAATCATTTAAATAGTCTGATATTAATACGTTTTTGTTTTATAGTATCCTTAAATTTATTGAAAGGTCATCTATTGCAAAGTTATGGTCAGCTATTGAATGTGACCGTCAACTTACATATCTAATTGGGTCATTTTGAAGAGACTGTTTAGCCCTAATCACTTGTTTAGGCTGATGAATTAGAGCTTATTCATGTAGTCGGACGTCTTGTCGATCGCAGCATCAACGCATAACGTCAACTGTTAGTACTCCGGACAACGGTTACTACAGCAGCATTGCTGTGTGAAATGTTTTGATGGTTTCTACACAAAATGGACTTTGTGTCAGTGGTACATTAACATAACACTAAGCATTAGCGGATGCCACTTTGAGCAGGTTCGTAAAGATCGTAGTTTAATTTTATTGTCTGTGGTATAAGAGGCCTGTGGCATAAATGCTTAAAAGGCCATTGACGACAAATTACATTAATTAAGTAAGGAAATATATTGTTTTGTTTTGACAAAAACCTAATATGTGTATGCTTACTGAGCTAATAATGTCATGAGTTCAAGACACAATAAAAAATTATAATATTGTTATTTCTATCGCAGAGCCTTGAATAACCCAAGTTATAAAGGAAAAAAATATCCAAATTAAATAAAATAAAAAAAAATGTACTAATGTAATCCAAGAAAGTTATAATTCTGGATTTATCTTAATGAATAATAAACATTTGTCCATAAATATAGTTTTAGTTTTAATTAGGTAAATAATCTGTCTCTTGAAAGTATAGAATTGATCTCTTTAATAACGTGGATCACAGACTGATCCAATAATTCATATCATAATTATTTAAGCCCAAGGCCTTTCTTTACAGAGCTAGAAATGCATAATCCGCTTGTAAACGTCATTCAAATGCTAGCAACAATCAATCAACTGGACAGGATAAACATTAGTTTTGATTTAACAGTCATTAAAATAAACAAACATTTTTGGTTGCGCATACGCATCTCGGAATGTGTAATTAACGTCACGACTTCATATTTCTTCCAGAGTTTTGGACGTACCTACTCTTATTTTAAGGATCTAAAAAGGAGTCATTTTTCATACTTCTGACATGTTTCTGAATATATCTCTGAAGGAAGTGCTATAATTGGAGGTGAAAAATATGGGAAAATGAGGTTAAAACAGTTTAGAAGTTTGGTGTGACCAAAATAGTTATCAGTGGTCATACTGACGTTTAAACTGATCTTGAGAACTTTAAAGGTGATACTGTGATGGTGTATACTTAATTTGTCAATTGTGTCAATATGGCAGTATAATTCCCATGGGTATCGTAAAAGACTACTTACTATTTTAGGAATAATATTATTGTCTGAGTATAGATATACAGGGCGTCCCAAAGTTATGGGACATGAAGGGGAAGTACCTTAAATATCGTAGATAGTGAATTTTGCTCAAAGAAGACTTTATGTTATTTTTAAAAGTTAGTAATTCTGCATTCATAGATTTTCTAAAAATTATTTGCTTCGGCTGGGAATCGAACCGACTCAAATGTGAAAAAAAAAACACCCTACTTTTATGATGCCAATCGAAAGAATAGCTAAAAAATAATAACTCTGCCTAAGTAACATAGTATTTTAAAAGAAAGGAACAACGTGAAATTAATCATTTTAATCAAATAAAAAACATACATGAAACTGCCGTAGTCAATTAAGTAGGTATTTTTTTGTAAATTAATTAATTAAATGCTCAAAATGTGATCCCTCTTGTCTTACGCAAATCGCCAATCTTTTAATGAGCCCGCTGCCTGTTGATTTTCTAATCATTTTATGGTGAACACTCGATGTGATATGGCACAATTCTGTTTGCAACTCGCCTACGTTCTCGTATCGCTTTTTGTATAGCATATCTTTCACGTATCCCCAAAAGAAGAAATCTAATGGTGTGAGGTCCGGGGATCTGGCCGGCCATCTAATCGGTCCATTTGTACCAATCCATGTAGGAAAACATTCATTTAGAAAATCTGCTGCTCTCCGACTATTATGAGCCGGAGCTCCATCTTGTTGGAAAATTAAGTTTTCTTGCTCCGCCGCGGAATGGTTTCTTATCTTATCCCTTAAAATTTGAAGTATTCCTAAATACTTTTCTGTGTTCAAGGTTCCTTGGTAAAAATGGATTAAGAAAACCCGGTTTTTTAAAAGTCCGCACCAACAGTTGAGTGAAAAACGCACTTGGTTATTAGTTTCAGTCACTCGTAGGGGATTTTCTTTAGACCAAATACGATTATTGTTGCGGTTATACATACCGTTATTGCTAAAGTTAGATTCGTCTGTCCAAATAATATTATCCAAAAAATTTGGATCTTCGAGCAATCGTGCCTGGATATCAAGACAGAAATTTTTTCTCCTTTCTGTATCGCCCGGAAGTAATTTTTGAACCAATCGTCCTTCAACATAACTCTTAAAACCGTGTTTTTTTAATACACGGTGTATTTTACTTTTTGAAACTCCAATTTCATGTTCTCCTTCTCTCACCGATGCTTTCGGAAAAGCCGAAAAGTAAATTAAAATACCAAGTTCTTCGTCGTTGATCGTATGGTTTTCTTGCTGTGGTTCTCTTGGGCGTTTATCGAAACGTCCCAGAGTTTTCAAATTGTTCACAAGCCTTTTCAAAACTTTACGAGACGGTATTTGTCTATCAGGATATTTTACGCCATACCACCGCAAACTTCTAGAGATATCTTTATCGTTCAAAAAATATGCTTCCATTAGATCAAAACTTACTTGATATGCCATGTTCGCAATAAATTAACACAATAACACTTGTGTAAGTGAATTGAGACTAAACAGATCAATATCCGAAAAACAAACGCTCGCACATACTGTTCCATTTTCAAATTTAAGAACAACATTTAAAAATATCACTTCTTTTTAAAATATCTTAAAAAGTATGCATTCAAACAAACGCTGTCATAAACTGTTCCATTTTCAAATTATAAATTATTTATTTTTGTTTTTAATTTGCCTTCTGTCTAGCTTACAGAGGACGTATTGAAATACAAGTTTTATCATTTCATCTACACGTGCACTTATAATAAGGAAAACTATGTTAGTACCTATTTTATGAAGTGGGTACTTATTTACGAATAATCAATGCTATCTTTGGAATGATAATATCGCTACTTTTCGAACGTCGTCGGCAATAAATAACTTTCTTGAAATTTGACTCAATCATTTTATGTTGTTCCTTTCTTTTAAAATACTATGTTACTTAGGCAGAGTTATTATTTTTTAGCTATTCTTTCGATTGGCATCATAAAAGTAGGGTGTTTTTTTTTTCACATTTAAGTCGGTTCGATTCCCAGCCGAAGCAAGTAATTTTTAGAAAATCTATGAATGCAGAATTACTAACTTTTAAAAATAACATAAAGTCTTCTTTGAGCAAAATTCACTATCTACAATATTTAAGGTACTTCCCCTTCATGTCCCATAACTTTGGGACGCCCTGTATAGTAAGAAGAATATTGATGACTTTTTTAATACCAAAAAAATAATCAAATTGGGTTAAAAAAAAAAGTGACGAAAGTGACCGCTTTATGACTAAAGCGACCAAAGTCAATGTCAAAAATGCTTCATTCAGGGCATAATAAAATAAATTTAAATCCGATTTACGTTAGACTCAATCTAATCTGACCGACAGATGTTATGTTTATACTAGTCCAACCATCCTACTCGGGGGTCGAGTACCCCAGCATAGTTTGACATGGGCTATTAGTCATATGCCATGGTCTGATGCGATGGAAACTAGCTCCATAGACTGAGACTTAGACCCGTATTACATAATGTAACTCAAGCAGAGATCTCCGCTTGACAAGGTCGGAGGTTAAGAAGGACAGCTTTCTGTAACTTGCATAGCGGCATCACTTCCTAACTATGCTCAAGCGCAGATCGATGCTTGAGCTACATTCTGAAATACGGTTCTAAGACACTGGTTCAACTTTGTACTATGGTAGCTCAGGCTGGTACGACCGTCGAACTAAACTAAATAAGCTATTATTTAAAGCACGTTATTAATGTCGTAGGTACAAGAAATCGGTGAACGGTCTACCCAAACACATGGAGCCATTGAGATTGAATTCTTAATTCCATTAAGACAGCCGACGGGAGCGTCCGTGGCTCAGCGGTTAAGTCGCTGTCTCCCAATTTGGGAGGTCCGGGTTCGATTGCCAGGCAGATCATGTACTAATGAGTTTCTAAATTTATCTTAATTACTTATGTGCATTTATCCGAATGCTCTTAAACGGTGAAGGAAAACATCGTGAGGAAACCATGCCTGAGAAATAAAAATTCTAAGGCATGTGAAGTCCCCAACCCGAATTGGGCTATGACCCATAAATCCTTATATACGAGGGAAGGCCTATATCCCTGCAGTGAGATGTTGACGGGCTGAGATGATGAGCCTGACTTATTCTAGTGGCATTGTACAATCTGATTAATGTAGATAATACTTTATTTTATTATTGCACAAAAAATACAAACAGATTACAGTCAGACAATGTGTACAACGGTGAGCTTATCTCTAAAGAGATCTCTTCCAGGCTTACATAAAAAATTATATACGTAGTTATAATAGATACCTATGATACAAACATATGTAATAATAAACCACTTAAAATATTATAAAAAAAATAATAAAAACATAAATTATCTATACAAATACATAAATAAATCAAATAATAAATACCTAATCAAACTCATACCAATGATTAAGAAAGATAGTGCTCTTTCAATACAATTAATGTCGGCAAGTAGCAACACTAATTTAAAATATTTTATTCTGGAAAATTGAGATATGTTATAAAATTCATAAACCAGTGCTTATTTCGAAACAACGAAAGGAGGTATTTATTATACTTTTAAGTCGCTGCATGCAGGCCGCTTCCAAACGGTGTCTCTGGCAATCTATGGGGAAGACCTATGTTTAGCAGAGGATGTCCTGTCGTTGATGACGATGATGAAAACAAACTTTTCAGAACAAAACTAGGTATAACGCTCATACATTGTTGTTCCAGAAAACCCAAAAAGCTTGAGCCGCTGTTAGCAGAAGCTGAGCAGCCATCATCATCATCATGTCAGCCGAAAGACGTCCACTGCTGGACAAAGGCCTCCCCCAAAGATCTCCACAACGATCGGTCAGCAGTCATATCTGCACCTAATTTTGAGGTTTTAAATAAACGACCAAAACGTTTCATGAAATGAACTATCGGTGTAATAATGATTATTATAAGTAGTTATGTTTTGTTCTCAGTTACTTGTTTATTCACTTTGAAATCTTGTTAACAAAAACTAAAATGTTAGAGTGTTAGCTATTAAAATTTGGAACCGTACATTAATCGTCGATAAAAAATCTGTTATTAGAATGGCGTCTTCAATAAAATTTTAAACGCAGTATTGTATTTTATCTACGAGCTTGGGTGTCATATTTAGTATAAACTTAGATTAAAGAATGTTTGTTTGTTTGTAAAGATTTCAACACAAATATCAATAACAGTATAATTGGAATTTACAAGTTGGTGCAATAGCGGACTGATTCCATTGAGGGATTTCTTATAGTCAACCTAAGATTAGTCGACAGGACATGTTTATAGTAGGCATAGTGGGATGTACAGTAGAAGACGTTTAGCATCTTTAAACACATATCATTGTATTATAGATATATAATAAATATATAATATACGAGTATATCGGTAATTAATGTCTCAGTGTTTGAATTAAAAAATATCAATGTGATAATATAAAACATCTAAATTCTACCGAATACGAATAAAATCCGAAACGGCGTGTTCGGATCTATTTCCGTGTTTTTGCTTTTTACTTAGTGTTTTATTTAAGTTAGTTGTGTACAAAAGTTTATTAAGATTTAATAAGATCTTCATATTTAAATAACACTTTAAACTACTTATGTGATTTCGATTCCAAAAGTACTCATCATTTCTTTTTAATATCTTCATAACTTATTTTAGCCAGGTATCCTAGCCAGAGAAATACGTTGTAAAAAAAACCGGTGCTATGACATTGTAACACTGAATAGTAAACGCGTGCCGTATGATAGAGCACCTCGTCAGACTAATGGTGCTTAAAAATATTTCTCGTGTCCCTTTATGTTCATCGATTAATCAGGACATTTAGAAAAAGCATCGGTAAATGGGTTTGTACTGTCCTATGTTTGTACGGTCTGGCCACATAGTCCATTAGGGTTTATTAAGAGTTAAGTCAATATTGATCAATGTTTGATGCTCGACTGACGTCATAACGACGCAATTAAATTTTGCCGCCCCTGATGGAATGCTTAATGTTTCATACTAAGCGAAGTTGACGTATTAATATGCTGTGAAAATAATCAAGCAAATTGTTTGACGAGCTTCGAGTTATGGCGGTCGGTGCCCTGGTGATTGAATATTTGATATAAGGATTTATTTGTTTTTAACTGGGCTCCAAATAAGAGGTTATGTCACACTCTGCCAGTTGTAAACCGACTTACATAGTAATTAAATATATTATCTAAGCCGGTGTCATCTAACAACTATTCCAATCCCAACTAATATTATAAATGCGAAAGTTTGTATGTATGTATGTACGTTTGTTATCCTTCACGCCTAAACGGCTTGACAGATTGGGTTGAAATTTGGTAAGTGGACAGATACGAACCTGGATTAACATATAAGCTACTTCTTATCTCAGATAAGTGACTGGTCCCTGTACGATTGGTGTTTTAGTGGGATTGCTTTTGAGTCAGAGAGTGACGCATTTGGTAGAAAGACGAAGTCGCGGGTAACACTAGTATAATTATATAATTAAGTTTGTAAATTTTTGTGGGTAATTTCCTTCTATAAGTTACTATTATTGTGAACAGCAGGTATTGGAGATTGTTTTAAAAAAGCTAATTCTAATAAGGGGATGATTTTGTGACAGACAGTGAGTTTCTCTGTGGGGTTGCAGGAATTTTATCATATCATACATAGAATAGATCTGGTCACAAACAATTTAACAATTATTTCAAATTGTATTTGTATTAAGTTATTTAAAAAGAGCAACCCCTGAGTTTCTTGCTCGTTCTTCTCTGGGGAGACTGCCTAGTGAATGAGCGATATCTGTATGTCATGGCGATTTCAAATGTTATTCTTATAACTGACGAAATAAAACATTTTTGATTTGATTTGAAACATGCATCCAATTCTGTGTGTTTTTTTTATTTTCTCTTTTTTATAAATTTGGCACTGATAAAACGAATCGTTGAATGGCTGCGTAGAGTAAACAGACACAGAGCTGGGCAGGCAATGACATAGTAAAATATTATTATTAAATGTTGACAGCAACTTACTTTTAAGGATATCATGTAATTTTATACTTTACGTTTTGAGCTGTGATTGGTTAGCTCATTGATCCGGAATTTGACGTTTTGTCATTGGATAACATTATCTATGAAATTAACCAATACCGTGCCAGATTACTGTTGATAGATAGATGGATAAAGCCTTTATTTGTTTCCACAGTCATACACATACATTTAGCTTATACATATTGATACACAGATAAGATAACACATCAACAACAATAACATAATATTGTAACATAATTGCTGTTACTTGCATAATACTTGATAAGGTTCAAGGGTTCGCGGCAATCGTGGTGCAACCGCACGCTGCTGCTTGGTGGATTATAGCCCATAATGTCTCCTAGAGAGAGACGGCTGTGCTCCTTAAATGGGGTCGTAATGCTGGTTATGTGTGATGTGTTTATTTAATATGTAATATTGATTACTGTTTAATTACTAGCATCTTTCTGTCCGTGGCTCCGTCCGCGTGGCTTTACTTTACCATAGTCTATTATTGCATCTCGAACTCGGATTCAGTTAGATTTCACGTCCTTGTCCATGTCTCAAGTCTCTCTCTGACAAATTTCAATTCAGAGGTATAGTTGTGAAAAGGTTACAAACAGATAGAGAGATACATTTTCGAATTTATATAGTGGCTTAGTACAGAAATTTAAAAGTTTTATGATAAATTTGAAAAGTCTATTTAAAATAAACTAATTTCTGAATTCCAATTACTTTGGAATGAATTCGCTGCTATATAAGAAGTAAACGGATTTGATAATTACTTTTAGAAGTCTCAATCAAAATCAGTGTACAACTTATTACACCGTCGAAGTTTGATATTCGCAAGCTTGTTTAGCACAGTCAACTCTGGTTAAGTATCTCATTAGTTCTCGAAGAAATATTAGTAGCTCGTGGTATGTTACACATGTACGAGCATTTCGCTACGAGAAATAACATTATTTATCAGGATGAAATTGTGGGCATGAAGTAATTAAACATGCGGTAATTTAAGTACCTATATACCGAATGAGTTTCATTTGCATAAAGAATCTCGTGAATCAGCCGCCAAATCTCAGAGTTATCGATGAACATACATAAAAAAAATAGATGCAGTCGAACACAGAACCCCTCCTTTTTTATTTTTGATTGAAGTCGGTTAATAAGTGCAAGTAGATTTTCTTTGAGGAGCCAGCTTTGTGAATGAGCAGTAGGTAATTTAAAACAATGTAACGTTTTCAAGTGATATCTTTATTCTTTGAAATTTATGACTATTAACTATTAAGAAGTTATTGCTCCAATATCGCCATTCACAGAAGTTGAAAAACTAGTCAATAAGATTATGTACTTCACATTGATTTTGAATTGGCAATGGACAAATTATAATTGTCGCAGAACTGACAACAATTTGAATGCCCTTCGGCTAGTTGGAGCTACAATTTGGGTCTGGCGGCTAGAAGCAAGTTAGATGCGTAAAACTAACAAGCTCTGACCTCATCTTGGTGAAGCTTATCTCCAGCTATGGACTGGTGTGAGCTTGTGATGATGAGTGTTGTTCCTGACAAGATTTAGTTATATCGTCTATTATACCACTGCATGCGATGATACCGGTTATTATGTTTAGAAGACGCTATATGTACTTACTTTATTTTACTTAAAACACTCTATGACATAGAGTTTAAATACTTAAGTTTTTATTTCCGTTATTAGTATTATTTATACAATGACTAGAGGTGAGCAGTGTTTCTGAAAGTTTTAAATTAGGAAAAGGTTTAAATCCCTGACTTCTGACTTTTGAATGGAAACAGTGCTGGCAAAATGAGTGACTTTATTATTAGTATATTTCCACAAATATTTGGTGAGCTTCAGTGAGCTATTCTTAATTTGAATAACGCCACACCACAGTCAACCTAAAATACTTGTCGGTGCAGCTAAAACTCGGTCACAGTCCAATTTTAGCTTTGGAACTCACCAAAAAGTTAGCATGCCTCCGCCCGTCGACAGGTAACGTTCATTGTGACGTGGGACGCAAATTTGCATTGTAATGGATATCCGGGCTTTCGTCGTCAACCCCTCTTGTTTATACGACCATCTTTACAACGTATGCATGAGACACACTTTTATGCCCTTAAATTCACTAGTCATCTTATAAAAGTGGGTTATATTTGACGACCGCCTTGGCTGGTTTAGATAACTTAGTTGATAAGCATAGATTCAATTCCCAGTCGAGCCAATTTAGAAAACTAACTTTGACCTGACCGCATTCGGTACCAGACCAGACCATTAGGTTTGATTTGGATTCTCTCCGGATTTTATAAGATTTAATTTATTTCAAAATATATCGAAAAATGACAACTTTTGAGAACAAAAATTTGCCTATTTTGTCTATGTCTGCAATAATATCTTTTATACGAGTATCAACGCAATTGATTCTCATACCACATGTTTCCAAGATTGTTTGCGTAGACTTTGCCCACAGAATTCAAAAAGTGAATAGAATAGTTCAGCAAAATCAAGACCTCAGAGTCGATATGTCAAATCGTCAACATTTGCTGCGGTCAGACAATGTGGTTACATTGAGCTCGTATTATTTGCGGGTGGCCTCCAGTCATTCTACTTTCCTTTGTGCTATTTCGATTCACAAAATAGATTCGTCAGTTATGTTCAAAACCACGGGATACTGTAATAGATTTTTGTTAATAGCAAAATTTACTCTCCATAAATTTTAGTAGGTAATATATTTTTCGGGTGTTGTGACTTGATAGAATATAATTATTACTGCCGTTTGCTTCTCGATAATATGGAGAAATATCAATTCTACGTTCTGTGGTGTGTTGCCTTAATTAACATTACGGGTCTATTAGGTAATAAAATAATTATATTTTATAAAATCTATTTTTATATGCTGTAAGTGTGTGGGATGCAAGTGTCCCTGTTCTCAAAAACAGTTTCCCATTTTTCATTATAAATTTTTTATCATACATAATCTGGTGGGGTTTAACAAATTTCTAGTTTTATGCATATTTGTTTTATTAATTAGAGTACAAAATGGATATCCATCGATACATCAACGAGGATATTAGTACTTGCATTCTGTATTATATCTTGGTGATGATTCTCAATCCAAAATAAAAGACCAGGTGATTCCATTGCAAAAATGAAGCAGTCAGGACACATTGCATCGAAGATCCACTATGCAGTCCGCAATCGAAATGAACCAAAGGCATCTTCCGTCGGCCGCATTGTTCCTTTGTTGCCTGCTCGTGGCCAGAACCTTTGTCCGAGAATTGTTTTATACTGAATGTAAGTCACGAACACCATGTACCATCTAACTGAATAAGGACGGCTATTTCTGCCTCTACTTTTGGTTTCATTGGTCACATATGTTTCGAATCTCATTTACAATTCTATTGAGAATGAGACATAATTACTAGATTATCCGCACACACGACTATTGTGAAATGTAATTTTGAATTAGAACTTGAAATCAAAATTTTGCAGATAGAACTTACATGATTGCACGTGAATGTGAGATTCTCCCAAAGCGCTATTACATTGATTCTTAACTGACTTAAAAAAGGGAGTTAAATGAGTTGTAAAGTATCATTCGCTTGTTGGTTATACGAGTATGCAAGATGTGCAAGATTTTTATTATTTCGCTGATATATCTCAATTTCGATGAAGGTTTCAGCCGAGTCTACTTCCTTGAACTCGAATCTAATGCGGGCAAAGAATTCACCAGCTGTACACAACTGAAACGATTTTAACTGAACGGATCTACACCTTCGGAACTTTCAGCGTAACCTGCATTTAAGAACTTAAAATCATGGTAAATGGTTCTTTTCATAGCCGACTGATTACGAATATTGGACATTCTATTCGAATATTACTTACATTAATTTATAGTGGAATGTGGTATCTACTACTGGCCTAACGATGATAATGATAGTGTAACATCTGAAATAAAGCCGCTTATGCAAAATTATGAGGGGTTTCGAGTTCATTGCAGTTGGTTCATGATTGTTTTATTCATAGAAGCATTTACCTAAGTCAGTATCTGTACGTGGCAGGCCTTTATATTTGCAAAGAGACCGACTGGTTGGGACCTTGGTAATTAATTTTGTTTTATTATTTATTTATCTGTGACCCTTGCATTTGAGGTCGAATTTATCGACTATTATCTTCTTACATGTATCATAGACAGCACTATTCACTTTCCACTACAAGAAGTGTATGCTCATTTATCATATTTTGTCATAGAAAAAATCTCGAGATGATCCTGAGCAAGGCTATTTAATGTGCTATTTTTCATGGTCGCTCTGTAAATCTATGGGGGAGTCTATGTTCAGTAGAGGATGTCCTGTATGATGATGATATACAAGCAAGCAGTTTACGAAAAAATCATCTCATGGAAAGTGATTATTATTGACTATGAGATCTGTAACCTGCAAGAGATAAAGTCGATACATTTGATCTCGATATTTGGTTATGTGGGCAATGGTTTAAGTCGTCCGTCGTATAGATACGTATCATCGTATATTACCAGATATCATTTACAAATTATTAGAAATATCTATCTTATGCGCATTTAGTTGTGTTTACACTAGTATGATTTTGACCAAATGACTTCAAATGAGAATTCATATTAAAATTATCAACAGACCAACTATTTCAATTGATTTTACGTTTAATATGTCTCATATTGAAGCCCTTGAGTGTTGAATCAATAGTTTCCGGCTTAACAATGCCTGAACGTATTTGCGGTATGTGAGCAATATTAGAAGGAAATTATACTTCCGTATCTAAAGACATGTTACACAAAAGAGATTTAGAATTGTGCTCGTTGTATCGTGGAATCTAATTTATCAAGTTACTTCGGTAATAACATAATGTAACTATTTCTGAACGAAAATAGCTAAGAATCATACCTATTAGCGCAAATAATTAATTTAATTTAATTTAATTAAATTGGCCGTGCTTTTCCCGGCTGTGTAGAATAGGAACAATCTCTTCCCGTGGGTGTCGTTAAACGTGACCTGCGAACACATCGCAGTCAGATATGGCACTCCAGTTGCACCATACTTGGCAATCAAAACACTACAACATACCAGCAACGTCATTGATGCGGAATTACCAAAAAAATCTGCAATCGCCAAATAGGTCAGGTAGTGCTTATGGAAAATCCTTCCATTGAACAATATAGTGGGCAGCAGTGTCATTAGTATGGAACACATTTTTTGGGAGCTCCTATTATCAGTCACGCGAAATCATACAGCAGTCATAATCAAAGAATTTTTATTTGTTTTACTTACAAATGTACCATATCCGTTAAGTAGTGGAAGCCCTTACGTATTTGCTCGCGTGCCGGACTTGACCTTCGGTATCTCAATCCGATCTCGAGATAACCACCTACAACGTTCCCAGCGGGTTACTGAGACCCTTTTCCCATTATTGTCTGACACTCTTGAGTGAAGAAGATAAGGTTTATTATCATTTGTTATTTTTGCTATTGATTGTGTATGGGATAGACTCGTCATAGAAGTCTACATGACTTTAATACATGTTTAGTTTAAGAGATAACAGTAGGTGTAGATACAGAACAAATAACTATACAATAAATATGCACGTAATGCTGTAAAAATGAAATAAAGCAGTGAAATACTGTGTTAAGTAGGAAAGTATGGCAGCCCATTTATCTACAAAATTATAGTGGCATCACATAAGAGCTTTGCCGTCACTGACCCAAACTGCTACTTATGAAAAACGAGAAGGAATTATGGCGAAATTTAAAATTGTGAAACATCCCGACCGAGATGCATCGAAAAAGCAACGTTGCGCGTTTCCGATGAAGTCGATTTTAATTTCTTCAAACCGTTTCAGTCAGAACGTTTTGAAGTTGTTGCTGAGTTTATTGTGTATGAAGGTAGCGTAAGTTTTATAACAGCAAACAGGCATAAATAAAGCCAGGACGTATTGAAAGCGGGCTGATCGAGTCCGAGGCACAACGGTGGAAACGCTATCAAACTTTCGTTTAATGCCCGTTCCTCTGAACTACCAATCGCGGAAATTACGTGGAAATAAACGTAGTAGTTGGCTCAGTAACTTTTAAATGCACTCTCGAATGCCTTTGTTAATTTTCAAAAGCGAGCCCCGATTCAGTCTGCAAATTGCAGTTCAGAAAATAAATTTAGGAGAGTCGTTTTATGAGTTTCGTATTGAGCTTTTTTTTGTATGTCACGAACTATTACTGTATCGGAATATGAATTAACAGTAATAATTTTTCTCTAATTCATTGTGCATTCACACAATCATGAAAAGGTGTATAGGTATCCGGGGAGAACAATGCTCGGCGTTACGCTACGTGATCGAACCAGGAATGAAGAAATCCCTTCGTCCTCGTTCCTCCCTTGAGGAACGATAGGCCTGCTTCCAACCGGTGTCGCTCTGATAACCTATGGAGGAGGCCTATGTTCAGCAGTGGACGGCCTGTAGCTGATATGATTGCTCATCTCATTTATAATATTGGTATGGACTGGTTGCTACCCGTAACTGTATCCTCTTTTATGCTTGACGTCGGCGTCTTGAAGTTATGTGTACCTCGCTGTGAAATTTTGTTCAGTACAATGCAAAGCGGCTTCACAGTGGACATGTCAATACATATCTATTACCTATAGATTATTTTAGGCAAGAGCCTCATTACAATCGCAATCGATTGTAATGAGGCTCTTGCCTAAAATAATCTATAGGTAATAGATACTTCTCCGAAGCATCAATAAAACGTTTGCAACCTTTTGAGTTGAGACTTAATGGCGAAAAATACAACAATTGATAGTCTAACTGACCCAGTGGTGGTACTTTATAGAAACCTAAAAGCCCGTCTTGTCTTACTGAATACTCGATCAGAACTATTTACTATTTAAACAGTATAGAAAATCTTAGACTTAAACATTCGCACTTGTCAAACTGAAACTTGTTACCTCATTTCACTAGCTGTGTAAACATTGTCGGCTTGCCCTATTTTGAAACCCTAAGCACGCCACTGGACTGAACCATAGCATACATGTACTTATAACAAAGATACTTCACAGAAAAGTAATAAAGAAGTCGACTGTGAGCTCTGTGAGAAATCATGCGCCAACTTTATTGCAAATTATATTTCGGAGTCTCACATTCCTCACTTTTAACGTTGCTTTATGCTGATGTCGTATAGCGATGCATTGAAATGGTTCCATGACATTTATGTCACTGTGAACTCAAAGTAGTACTTAATATTTTATAGGTAAGTAGCTAGTCTTAAATTATAAAGAAATGATGCACCTTGGTCATAACTTTCAGATGGTTTGAATTGAATAAAGAAGTATAAGAAGGTTGGTTCACCCAATTGTAACTTTCACGAGTATAAATATAATATAAATATCCTTGAACATTGGGTTGAGGATAGCCATCTTTAGGCTGGTCATTTTCGTTAACTAATTAAACTAAATGTTTTATCAACAGCTTGGAAATGAGCCTTCCCACTGGAGTTCAATCACAACCTATGTTAAGTGCAGATAAAGCCGAAAGTTGAAGGGCGCTTACCCAGAGAATATCTTATTTGGTGGGCGGTCTACAACTGGAGCACAATCAATGCTATAAAATTGCTATTTGGCAGCGGATCTGAAAAGATGGTTGCAGCTCAAGCAGAATTTTATACCCGCCCAAACATCAACTAAATGGTTTTTAAATTTAATACTGTTCACATTAAGCCACGGAGCCCTAGATCCGTATTACTAAACCTTACTCAAGATTGAGAACAGTATTTTGAACGCTTTCAATGCAAGTGTTTGCAATTTGTCCTTCGTGCTCTGGATACACCTTCAGGTTCGAGAGTGTTGCTATGTTATTCTGTAAGTTCACAGGCACAACTCGCATCTGAATCTATGGTGAGACCCTAAACGACTAGGAACTTTACAATCATAGCTTAAAGTACATGGCCACTGGAAATCTGGAAATCCACACAAATAACCGCACAAATAAGAATCACGACGCTGAACCGAGTATTCCTATTGATATGAGGGATCTTTTGTTTAAGATAGACTGATTAGGTCTGCAACAAAGAAAGGGAACCAACTGTTCGCGTATAAGTCCTTTGGGCAATGGATATCCCATCAAAAATATAAATGTGAAAATGGGAGCCAAGTTCAGCGTTGAGCATAATAAGTGTTTGTCGATTTTTCTGACAAAAGAACTCAGATCTAAATGGATGTCAAGTTCTGTAGGTAATCCTGAACTTTTAATTCCAAAAATATACAACATTCCCAAACAACAATCACTCACTACAACAATGTTTGCTACTTAATTATATAATTTCTTAAATTTTAACAGCAATTTTTTTAAATGTTATGTAACTAATAATTCAAGCTCATATAATATAATTCATTCATAGTTCGTATATTATAAACACAGGGCTGCTGGGTCGCCAGTTCTCTAGAACTTGGCTTGACACGCTGCTGCGTGTCTAGATTCCGAACCTGGTGACTACATGCTGTTCCTTCTACCTTGCATTAGTTATAAGATTTCGGTATGAAGTTGTGTAGTTTGATTAAATTTTTGCACTGGTCACATGACATACAAGGAACGACATTATCATGGCGTGCTCGTATGTACAATAAGATCTCATTGCCAGACGTGGTCCCTAAGAAAACATTCTAATAGAAGTATGAATATTTTCCGTAGATTAATATGCTAAGCACGGCTTCTAGCGGCTGCAAAATCCAAGCAATTTTCTCGCCGGAGACTGCCGCAGACGTAATTGAGAGCTGTACAAAATGGATATGCCTACTCTCGCTAATATTAAACGTGATTTAAACTCGGTAGCTATTACCATGATGTATGCGACACATTTCGGCAGAAATTCCGTTCTTCTTTTAAGGGTTTTGTTCCGAAAAGTTATAGATTACGTGAGTGAATTTTACAGAGGCAATTGTGTCGGATATTACTGTAAAGGCTTTTCCTACACGAAATTCCTTTACATTAGATTTCGATATGTAATTTTAGTTTTAGTCATTTATTAAACTGGCAGTGTGGTTCCCAGCGGAGTAGAATATAATTAACCTGTCTCTTCCTATATGGGTGTCGTAAATAGTGGCCGAGGAATTGTAAGCCAGTATAGACCAGTTATTGGCAGCATCATGTAACGGAACACAAGCGTACCGTTGATACAAATTCAGTGTGTGAGGCATTTTGTGGGTTCGAGGGGGTACAAGCTTATTAAAGAGTAATAAAGTAGTTAGGACACACTTTTCTAGGTCAGGTAGTATTTTAAAATGATTCCACTTAAAATCCAATCTAAATAACAAAAACTTGATTTATTGGAAAACTAGGGGGTATTTCACAAAAATGAAAACGAGGAATTCATTTCAGTTAGCAGTGGGTCCTATATCTCGAATTTTAGCAATTTCGTAATTGTTGTGTATTCTTCTATGTTACCTTAAGGCGGACGGTCATAACCCGCTGCTGGTATATATGGGGGAGGAGGCTTGTGAGTTTAATACAAGATGCGAGGAAGCGACGCCGGCCAGATCGGCCGAGTGCCGCGCGCGTACCAAAGTGTGTTGGTAGATCGCGCGTGGAAACGCCGAACAAATAAAAAACTTACTTTAAAAGGCATCGAGTGGTGACGATGGCCTGGCCTCCTCCTGGCGTTTCAAGCTTCCTTGCATAACAGTGTGGTGGTGGCGCACTAGAAAAGCATTTGCAATTGATCGAACATGAAAGCAAAATTATAATCATTCTCACGTGGGGTGATTGGAAATGAAGATGCGTTGATGTCTCTTGTATGAGAATTTCTCGCATAGTGAAATCGCAATAAAATCTCACATTTGGTAAATCCTAAGTAAAGGATGATACGCTGCGGCGTCTAAACGAAGTTCCTTGATGGACTTAGAGGTGGGTTGAGCACCTCATATGGAAGAATGTTCTTCCTAGTTATATAATGTTGTGTCGGCTGAATGCTTCAAGCATTTTGAACAGTCGTTTAAATTATGTTGAATTCATAGTGGGCGTTGATCGCTTACCTTGCGTTTAGCATTGTCTAGTACGATACGTCCTTCGGGGCGCCGTTCTAGTAACCAATTAACAAATAAGGCGTGACGAGCTACACGCCAGATATCAAATGATGTCTATAAGCCTACAGGCGAGCCTACGGGCCGATTCTAGTATGAAACGTCTTTCGGGGCGCCGTTCTAGTAATCAGATCACAATAAAGCATGACGAGCGACATGCCAGATATCAAATGATGTCTACAAGCCTTCGGGCGAGACTGCTGGCTGAATCTAGTATGATACGTCCCTTGGGGCGCCGTTCTAGAATTCAGTTAAGAAGTAAGCGTGATGAGGGACACGCCGATGTCTTATGATGTCAATAAGCCTACGGGCAGGTTCTAGTATGAAACGTCCTCTGGGCGCCGTTCTAGCAATCTAATAGTGTGAAGGTGGCACACTAGAATGGTCACTGAGGTGAACCATCAGCGTGAGTGGGTACACGCTCGATGTTTACGAACATCTAAGGCCTACGGGCTAATAAATATGGATCTGCGGATACCAAAATACGTGGCACGGCACGTTGGCGTGAGTGGCGACACGCAGTGTTTACGAACACTAAAAGCCTACGGGCAAATGAATATCTAAGGATATCAAATAAACAGTGTGAGCTGGCACACTAAAAATGGTCACTATGGTGAAACCATTGGCGTGAGTGGTGAGTGGAGACACGCAGTGTTTACGAACACAAAAGGCCTACGGGCTATTGAATATGCAATGATACCAAAAATCGTGTTAACACGTAAAGCATGTAGGGAGGGAATACATGCTAGGTGTTCGAACATCGACCAAACGGGGCTTCAGTCTGGAGAAGTTTACTAACCAAACCCTTACTTCAATCATCTCATTTTAGATGATTTAAATATGAATCAATGGTTGAAACGCCCATTCATAGCTCTTGATAAGAAGTCGCTGGTCGCCGAATGGACGATAGGGGAATGGCTTATCAAGAGTTGTGGGGAGAAATTTAAGAAAGGTATTCAACCAATAGTTTTAAGGAAACCTAGCGTAATTAGTTTTAAGCTATACTTTTAAGGAAAATCAACCTGGGATCGAGGTCTACCGAAATATTAGTCCGTTTATTGAGTGATACGTAATAATGCTCGAATATCTTAATCGCCTTTTAAGCACCTTAGTCGCCTTCTTAACAAAAACCGTAAAGGGAATTAACTGACGATAAGCGATGCTTCGCCAACTGTATTCGTAAAACCAAACCTGCTTTAATGTCATGTTGTTCAATATTTTATAAAGAAGTCTGTTGCCCTAGTAGGATTCTCAGATAACGATCGAAAGGGAATCTTATAGGAAGATATAGATTGGATGCAAATAACAATAGTACATTCAGGCTATGCTGAAAGGATGTATTATTGAGGAAGAGAGTTATGGAAACTAACAACTAAGCAATTCGTATGATAGGCATGTAAAGGAATAATAACTGTCAGAAACTCTGTTTACCCCGATAGGATTCTCAGAGGTAATCGAAAGGGAGTCTTGTAGGGGGACAGAAGTATGCTCTACGACTGTAAGGTTGAATCGCCTGTTACGATTCTCTGTGGGAGGTCGCTGGTCGCCGGATGGACGATAGGGGAATGGCCCACAGGAATCGCGGGAGCTAGATTACAGTAAAGGATTCAACCACCAATAGTACATTCAGGCTTGTAGCCGAAAGGATGTGTTATTGGGAAGGATCGCAATGGAGACTGACATCTGTGGTTAGCCTCTTTATCGGCGTGGCAACTACGAAATGGTACAGGGATAGTAATTATCTAAAGGTTTTAAACTACACCGTAGTCTTGTAGGCAAACAGAAGTATGCTCAACCATAAGGTTGAATCGCCTGTTACGATTCTCTGTGGGAGGTCGCTGGTCGCCGGATGGACGATAGGGGAATGGCCCACAGGAATCGCGGGAGCTAGTTTACAGTAAAGGATTCAACCACCAATATTACATTCAGGCTTTGGCTGAAAGGATGTGATATTGGGTGATGTCGCAGTTGAGTTTGACATGTAACTACCTAATGGTAGAAAGTTCGATTACCTAAACATTACAGGCAGTTTTAAAATTATCCAATGACTTGTTCAAGAATAACTAGTTTCTTCCTAAAATTGGTTAGGCCCAAGTCGAATCTCTCATGGCGAGATTGCAGACTGACCAATCTCCTCTCAGTAGAAGCTATACTTCTTTTGGAAGTTTCTATCACCTCTTAACTACGATTGTCACTAAATAAAGCTAAATAACGACAATTTATCTAAACCCCTTGCTATATTAGTTCAGCGGATGACCTAAAATTTCATATTGTAAATTCTAATACTTAATAACTTCCGAAGGCTCAATTGCCTCAGGCATAGGAACTATATTTGAGACTTAATTAATACTTATCGGCTGATTGTATCAGTTGAACTTAAAGATTTCATCATCACTTTCGGGAAAGTGTTAGGCACGCTTAGAAAATCACTTGCATGACTGTTGATACCCGCTGGGAGTAAGGGTGTGAGTGGGGCCCTAGGGTGTAAATTCCGTATAACGCAAAACCCTTTGGTGATTACTGAAATCTAACTACATAGTAATGGTTGTTACCATTATAAACCTACACTTTTGTAACGTGTCCTCCTGAGGCATGGTTTCTTCAAAGTTTATGCAAATACTTTACGCTTCACCTAAGGTCTGGCGTTTGAGCTGAAATAGTAGAGGGATCTATTCCTTCTTAGAGTTAGGTCTAGTTGTACTAGATCTGTATTGCGAATTGACTCGTAACTATATAACACTGATTGCATTAGTGTAAATTTTAATACATTTATCAGCGTTCCAACTGATTGTATCAGTTGGACATGTGGAATATTTTTCCAAATACCTAAAACCATCAGCCGATTGTATTGGTTGAATTGATGATGACAATCATTTACTCCCTTTTTCTCCCCTTGGGGGGGGGAGTCACCATAATGGCCGGACTCCACCGTGGGTGGCGGAGGAGGCGCCACCCGCCCCTCATCTGAGGGCTGCCAGGATTACAACTTTCATGTTGAAGACTGGGGACTCAGATGGGGGCTAACTAGTTAGGCTTCCTTCAGAAGCATTATTCCTTTAGTGAGATTTGGGACTCGTTTGTCGTTCTGACAAACGGGACCCCTTTCTATTTAAAATCATAATTAAGTCGCTTACAACTTTACAAGTTGGGTCTCGTTTGTCTACCGGCAAGCGGAACCCTTTTCCATTTAATCTTTAGAATTGACAGATTCTGAATACCTTGCCTAGTCCGGTCTCGATCGTCTTCGGCGGTCGGGACCTCTTTTTATGTAAATTTTCTTAACCGTCTCAGGACCTTTCCTCTAGATCGCCATCTTATTTTGTACTGTAAATCTCTAAAAAGACACCAGGGTTCTATTACCATCACAACGTAGGTGTCCTAGACGATCACAAGGCCAAAACTATCCTAGTATACCTAGGGCTTCAATATATTTCCGGCATCTTAGTCTATTTCATAAATTTCACGTGGGTTCTGGGTTAGCTAATATTTCCAGGTTGTTAAACTATCCGAGGACTCGACTTCAGTGAGTGGGTAATTGTAACTGCTCTACGCGGTTGTTTGCGTTTAAATAGTGAGAGCGCGTTAGAGATCTTTTTCAGAGGGGGGGGTCTTTTACAATTAGAGTTGCCGTGACTAGGATGTTAAAGTTAATTCTATGACTGAGATACCTACCTTAAATTATTATGTCGGCTTTCGAGCCTACGATTGCTGACCGTGAAATGGAAGAGATTGACATAATATAAATAAAGATGGCATTCACATGTACCTACTATGTGAGAACTTGAAATAAAAGATTTACCCTTCTGGGTTAGATCACTGATTTTTAGAATATTAAATAATTTTCGAGTGGAAGAAGGGTAAAGTTGTTTGGCTGCTTAATCAGTAGTAGTATTTCAATGAAAATAAACTATAGAATAACTAAAGTAGATTTCAAAATTGAGGTTCCATTGGCGTACAATTTAGTTAGTTTAGCTGTAGGACGATCATTATTCATTCTCAGAACATGAGTTCGAGTACTATAATAGGTTCTTCTTATTATATTGGTTTATAGTGTTAAAAATCATAACGACTGATTATGATCATTATTAAATATGGAAATTCAGACGACTTCATTTTGAGGTCTCGTTTTATTCTTTTTTCTTGTAGGACTCCTTAGGGGCCCTAGATTAATAGTTTCATTTGTTGAATGTTGGAATGCTATGAAAGCATAGGTAACACAGTAGTTTTAGTCGGTTACAATCAAATTAAAAGCCTGTTATAAAGTCAAAGGTATGAAAATAGATATCTTATTTATTGAGTTAGAACGAAATCAAAGCAAATAAGTTATTTTGCGGAAAAGTAGGTACCTAATGATGGTCCAATATTAAACAATAAGGCCCAATTCATCCTGCCTCTTGAACGAACACAAATGAGAAAATGTATCTTTACTTATAATTACTTAGCCATTGTTAACTCCTTACAAATTTTTTATACCTAATTTGCAAAAGAAATTCAATGTTAAATTAATGTCAGTTATTCGAAATCTACTCGATACCATCACATTTTAAGGCCAACTAATACTTATCACTGTCGAAATTTTAAATTTACTGTCATTAGTTCAAATTGTTCCCTATACGTAAAAGAAATACAAATTTGATTTACATAATTAAGAAACGGTTCAATTAAAGTCAATGTTTGGAAATTAATGCATATCAGTCAACAATATCAATGACATTAACAATAAGTTAGGAAGAGAAAACAAATAATAATTAGCAAGTTCTTTTTATGAACTGCTGTTCTGTTAAGTTTTGCGTATAATCGTAACTCTGATTGCTTTTAGGGTTTGATCCTCGTATTTAACTCAGATTCACTAGTAATTTGATGCATTCATAATGTTGAGTATATAGTTAGTTAACTACTCAATTATAGACTCCGATTCTTTTGGTAAAACCAAATAAAATACTAAGACATTGTACTTTAATACAGCTCGGGTATTTTAGGTTGAGAAGTATAGGTATTTTGTTAAAAGTTCTGCTACTACCATAAGAAGCTCTTTTAGGCGACGATGTTTAACGTCTTGTAGTTCAGTGATTGTAAATTGTAGGAAACCGAGACAAGTATGCGATTAGTCACTCGGCAAGTTGAGGACAAATACAGGAATAGGTAATTTATCACGGTTTATAAGTACTATAACTTCGGCTTTAATCTAACAAGCCCAATAGGTTTCGCGAAGAAAGGAGGGTTTATATGTTAATTACTTTTCATCGGATACTAATTATAGGTTAGGAAATTGGTATGATAGATTAGATGTGGGAATAATTGGGTATTGGAATTATTCTATATAAGAGGCTTCGTTTAATCAATGGAGTTTTGTTTTCTTTATATCTAGTGTGAATTATTGACGTACTACGCCTTGCACCATAACGGTAATTTGGATAGTGGGTGACGATATGCAGGGGGTTGTATAATAGATGCAACCTTTTGCTGGTCGCTAATTATCTTTAGTACTGTGACAAAAGAGTACCTTTCAGATATTGAAGAGTTACAAGTGGTCTGCAAGGAATTCTTATACTCCACAAGAAGCTAGAACCTATGACTACTTTACACTTTACCTAGATTTGCAATGATAGCTCATCAAGGGAATTTTGAAGTGGGTTTAGAATGATTATACTGGTTGGATGTGTCACCTTCAATCTGGAATGTGTGATTGCCGGAGGGCTATTTAAGTAGTGTAACCACTCTTTACCCTAAATTTACCTTTGATACTTGAAAAGGCAAATCAAACTTTCAACATATCACATTTTTCGGACGTATATATGCCAACAATTCATACGTTGATTAAATATTATAAAAGAGCTGAAACTTAAATTCGTTAAAAAGAAATAGCATTAGCTGGGAAGAACGGGAGTGCTAGGTTATAAACGATTGTTACTAGAGTTGTAGTGAATAGAGTGGTGAGATAGTGGAAGCTTGATGATCACGTTACAGATACGATTTTACTTTACGTATTATTTATCAAATAACAGTTGTTCTACGAACTCAGTACTACCAAATGTCAGCATAAATGTGACGCTGCATGGAAGAGGCGGAAACGACCTCAATGTCGGATAATTTACCTCGGATTTATTAGTAATATCGGAAGCTTGGAGCAACATTGTAGTAATTATTGTTATTTATTTTTTTTTTTGACAAGGGACATTTCGGCTCCGAGATTATGAGATCAGGGAAGTCAGTTTTGAATAAGTAAATAGTTGGGGCTTTAGATTGGAATTTGTATGGTTTGGGAAAATTTTAACCGGGTAAACCTTATAAAATTTTGGCGGGCGAGTGTAACGGAACACAAGCGTACCGTTGATACAAATTCAGTGTGTGAGGCATTTTGTGGGTTCGAGGGGGTACAAGCTTATTAAAGAGTAATAAAGTAGTTAGGACACACTTTTCTAGGTCAGGTAGTATTTTAAAATGATTCCACTTAAAATCCAATCTAAATAACAAAAACTTGATTTATTGGAAAACTAGGGGGTATTTCACAAAAATGAAAACGAGGAATTCATTTCAGTTAGCAGTGGGTCCTATATCTCGAATTTTAGCAATTTCGTAATTGTTGTGTATTCTTCTATGTTACCTTAAGGCGGACGGTCATAACCCGCTGCTGGTATATATGGGGGAGGAGGCTTGTGAGTTTAATACAAGATGCGAGGAAGCGACGCCGGCCAGATCGGCCGAGTGCCGCGCGCGTACCAAAGTGTGTTGGTAGATCGCGCGTGGAAACGCCGAACAAATAAAAAACTTACTTTAAAAGGCATCGAGTGGTGACGATGGCCTGGCCTCCTCCTGGCGTTTCAAGCTTCCTTGCATAACAGTGTGGTGGTGGCGCACTAGAAAAGCATTTGCAATTGATCGAACATGAAAGCAAAATTATAATCATTCTCACGTGGGGTGATTGGAAATGAAGATGCGTTGATGTCTCTTGTATGAGAATTTCTCGCATAGTGAAATCGCAATAAAATCTCACATTTGGTAAATCCTAAGTAAAGGATGATACGCTGCGGCGTCTAAACGAAGTTCCTTGATGGACTTAGAGGTGGGTTGAGCACCTCATATGGAAGAATGTTCTTCCTAGTTATATAATGTTGTGTCGGCTGAATGCTTCAAGCATTTTGAACAGTCGTTTAAATTATGTTGAATTCATAGTGGGCGTTGATCGCTTACCTTGCGTTTAGCATTGTCTAGTACGATACGTCCTTCGGGGCGCCGTTCTAGTAACCAATTAACAAATAAGGCGTGACGAGCTACACGCCAGATATCAAATGATGTCTATAAGCCTACAGGCGAGCCTACGGGCCGATTCTAGTATGAAACGTCTTTCGGGGCGCCGTTCTAGTAATCAGATCACAATAAAGCATGACGAGCGACATGCCAGATATCAAATGATGTCTACAAGCCTTCGGGCGAGACTGCTGGCTGAATCTAGTATGATACGTCCCTTGGGGCGCCGTTCTAGAATTCAGTTAAGAAGTAAGCGTGATGAGGGACACGCCGATGTCTTATGATGTCAATAAGCCTACGGGCAGGTTCTAGTATGAAACGTCCTCTGGGCGCCGTTCTAGCAATCTAATAGTGTGAAGGTGGCACACTAGAATGGTCACTGAGGTGAACCATCAGCGTGAGTGGGTACACGCTCGATGTTTACGAACATCTAAGGCCTACGGGCTAATAAATATGGATCTGCGGATACCAAAATACGTGGCACGGCACGTTGGCGTGAGTGGCGACACGCAGTGTTTACGAACACTAAAAGCCTACGGGCAAATGAATATCTAAGGATATCAAATAAACAGTGTGAGCTGGCACACTAAAAATGGTCACTATGGTGAAACCATTGGCGTGAGTGGTGAGTGGAGACACGCAGTGTTTACGAACACAAAAGGCCTACGGGCTATTGAATATGCAATGATACCAAAAATCGTGTTAACACGTAAAGCATGTAGGGAGGGAATACATGCTAGGTGTTCGAACATCGACCAAACGGGGCTTCAGTCTGGAGAAGTTTACTAACCAAACCCTTACTTCAATCATCTCATTTTAGATGATTTAAATATGAATCAATGGTTGAAACGCCCATTCATAGCTCTTGATAAGAAGTCGCTGGTCGCCGAATGGACGATAGGGGAATGGCTTATCAAGAGTTGTGGGGAGAAATTTAAGAAAGGTATTCAACCAATAGTTTTAAGGAAACCTAGCGTAATTAGTTTTAAGCTATACTTTTAAGGAAAATCAACCTGGGATCGAGGTCTACCGAAATATTAGTCCGTTTATTGAGTGATACGTAATAATGCTCGAATATCTTAATCGCCTTTTAAGCACCTTAGTCGCCTTCTTAACAAAAACCGTAAAGGGAATTAACTGACGATAAGCGATGCTTCGCCAACTGTATTCGTAAAACCAAACCTGCTTTAATGTCATGTTGTTCAATATTTTATAAAGAAGTCTGTTGCCCTAGTAGGATTCTCAGATAACGATCGAAAGGGAATCTTATAGGAAGATATAGATTGGATGCAAATAACAATAGTACATTCAGGCTATGCTGAAAGGATGTATTATTGAGGAAGAGAGTTATGGAAACTAACAACTAAGCAATTCGTATGATAGGCATGTAAAGGAATAATAACTGTCAGAAACTCTGTTTACCCCGATAGGATTCTCAGAGGTAATCGAAAGGGAGTCTTGTAGGGGGACAGAAGTATGCTCTACGACTGTAAGGTTGAATCGCCTGTTACGATTCTCTGTGGGAGGTCGCTGGTCGCCGGATGGACGATAGGGGAATGGCCCACAGGAATCGCGGGAGCTAGATTACAGTAAAGGATTCAACCACCAATAGTACATTCAGGCTTGTAGCCGAAAGGATGTGTTATTGGGAAGGATCGCAATGGAGACTGACATCTGTGGTTAGCCTCTTTATCGGCGTGGCAACTACGAAATGGTACAGGGATAGTAATTATCTAAAGGTTTTAAACTACACCGTAGTCTTGTAGGCAAACAGAAGTATGCTCAACCATAAGGTTGAATCGCCTGTTACGATTCTCTGTGGGAGGTCGCTGGTCGCCGGATGGACGATAGGGGAATGGCCCACAGGAATCGCGGGAGCTAGTTTACAGTAAAGGATTCAACCACCAATATTACATTCAGGCTTTGGCTGAAAGGATGTGATATTGGGTGATGTCGCAGTTGAGTTTGACATGTAACTACCTAATGGTAGAAAGTTCGATTACCTAAACATTACAGGCAGTTTTAAAATTATCCAATGACTTGTTCAAGAATAACTAGTTTCTTCCTAAAATTGGTTAGGCCCAAGTCGAATCTCTCATGGCGAGATTGCAGACTGACCAATCTCCTCTCAGTAGAAGCTATACTTCTTTTGGAAGTTTCTATCACCTCTTAACTACGATTGTCACTAAATAAAGCTAAATAACGACAATTTATCTAAACCCCTTGCTATATTAGTTCAGCGGATGACCTAAAATTTCATATTGTAAATTCTAATACTTAATAACTTCCGAAGGCTCAATTGCCTCAGGCATAGGAACTATATTTGAGACTTAATTAATACTTATCGGCTGATTGTATCAGTTGAACTTAAAGATTTCATCATCACTTTCGGGAAAGTGTTAGGCACGCTTAGAAAATCACTTGCATGACTGTTGATACCCGCTGGGAGTAAGGGTGTGAGTGGGGCCCTAGGGTGTAAATTCCGTATAACGCAAAACCCTTTGGTGATTACTGAAATCTAACTACATAGTAATGGTTGTTACCATTATAAACCTACACTTTTGTAACGTGTCCTCCTGAGGCATGGTTTCTTCAAAGTTTATGCAAATACTTTACGCTTCACCTAAGGTCTGGCGTTTGAGCTGAAATAGTAGAGGGATCTATTCCTTCTTAGAGTTAGGTCTAGTTGTACTAGATCTGTATTGCGAATTGACTCGTAACTATATAACACTGATTGCATTAGTGTAAATTTTAATACATTTATCAGCGTTCCAACTGATTGTATCAGTTGGACATGTGGAATATTTTTCCAAATACCTAAAACCATCAGCCGATTGTATTGGTTGAATTGATGATGACAATCATTTACTCCCTTTTTCTCCCCTTGGGGGGGGAGTCACCATAATGGCCGGACTCCACCGTGGGTGGCGGAGGAGGCGCCACCCGCCCCTCATCTGAGGGCTGCCAGGATTACAACTTTCATGTTGAAGACTGGGGACTCAGATGGGGGCTAACTAGTTAGGCTTCCTTCAGAAGCATTATTCCTTTAGTGAGATTTGGGACTCGTTTGTCGTTCTGACAAACGGGACCCCTTTCTATTTAAAATCATAATTAAGTCGCTTACAACTTTACAAGTTGGGTCTCGTTTGTCTACCGGCAAGCGGGACCCTTTTCCATTTAATCTTTAGAATTGACAGATTCTGAATACCTTGCCTAGTCCGGTCTCGATCGTCTTCGGCGGTCGGGACCTCTTTTTATGTAAATTTTCTTAACCGTCTCAGGACCTTTCCTCTAGATCGCCATCTTATTTTGTACTGTAAATCTCTAAAAAGACACCAGGGTTCTATTACCATCACAACGTAGGTGTCCTAGACGATCACAAGGCCAAAACTATCCTAGTATACCTAGGGCTTCAATATATTTCCGGCATCTTAGTCTATTTCATAAATTTCACGTGGGTTCTGGGTTAGCTAATATTTCCAGGTTGTTAAACTATCCGAGGACTCGACTTCAGTGAGTGGGTAATTGTAACTGCTCTACGCGGTTGTTTGCGTTTAAATAGTGAGAGCGCGTTAGAGATCTTTTTCAGAGGGGGGGGTCTTTTACAATCATCACAGGTTTGGTTGGGCCTTCCAAAAAAATCTGAGATGACCAAATCGCCTGCTCACAGCGTGTTGATTAGAGTAAATCCATCCATGAAAAGCCATGCAAGTCGTGCCATTGGAGGGGTTTATGGAGTACATGGGCTGTACAAGTGTGTATGTGTGATATGATTATATTTATAGGTATAGTCGACGTCATAGTTATTCATACAGAACTGTTTTATAAGAGTAATGGTAGCGTGATGTCTAATCAAACTATACCAACCGCAATTTGATGAACGATTGGTGTAGTGGACAGTGACCCTGTCAGCGAAACCAACGGTTGCGGGTTCGAATCCTGCTGCGAGTGATAACTGTATTATAAATACGGAATATTTACTCCTGAGTCATAGGTGTTTATATAAATATTTATGTATGTTTATCCACTATACAGGGCGTCCCACGGCTATGCCACATGGAGGGAAAGTACCTTGAATTTTGTAGATGGAACATTTTACTGAAAGAAGACATTATTTTAATTTAAAAAACAATTTAAACTGCATTCATAGATTTTTAAATAAGTACATGGTTGAACCGGGAATCGAACCATTTATTTATAAAAAAAAATTACCATGTAGCTTTATCATACCGATCGAAAGGCTTCATCATAAGGATTATTTTTTGCTAAATAACATATTGTCAGAAATAAAAGGAAGACCATGAATTTTAACATTAGATGTTCAAATTTGTTCAGAAAAATGAAAAGCTGACATTGCCGTAAGGACATACAACTGACATTATCATTACTAATACTAATTACCCACTCGAGAAGTATGCATCATTTCCCTATTATAATTTAAGTTCATGATAAAATGATAAAGAGATACGTAATTAGTAAGTAGGACTATCTCAATGAACATTTTCTTTCCTGGATCGGGACAAATGGACGAAAAAATGGCCGCCGAGATCCCCAGATCTAACCCCGTTAGATTTTTTTTATGGGGTTATGTAAAAAATTTACTTTACAAGAACCAGTGTCAAAGTGTCCACGAGCTACAAACTGAACTTCGACGTATTATTCTAAATATCCACCACAACATGATCAAAAAATCGACAGGGAGCGAAATAATCAAAAGAGTGCGACTTTGTATTGAACAGGATGGGACTCATTTTGAGCATTTGATAAATTTGATTAATTTTGTATTAAAAATGTTAAAATTCATGGTCTTCCTTTTATTTCTGACACTATGTTATTTAGCAAAAAATTATCCTTATGATGAAGCCTTTCGATCGGTATGATAAAGTTACATGGTAATTTTTTTTTTATAAATAAAGGGTTCGATTCCCGGTTCAACCATGTACTTATTTAAAAATCTATGAATGCAGTTTAAATTGTTTTTTAAATTAAAATAATGTCTTCTTTCAGTAAAATGTTCCATCTACAAAATTCAAGGTACTTTCCCTCCATGTGGGACGCCCTGTATAGTTTCCATAGTACAAGCTTCGCTTAGTTTGGCACTAGATGAGTGGTTTAGGACTCTTAAGTCCTAAACATTTATTATATTATTTATATATTATAGAGTATTTCTTGGCAATGAACAAATTGTTCACAATTTAAATAAAAAGAGTGTATAGACTAGCATTTTAGAGGACTGCAACTGGTACAGCTTACAATAATCAACATACTACAATTATTCATATAAAAGAGCCATGTATTTACTACTAATTATGGTGCACACTGTACTACTACATACAAGGCCTGTTTGTCCTTTAGAAATTCGTTATTGTTAGAGCGAATACAAAGTTTATCATCAGATTTGGTTAGATAGTTTTTTGACAGCAGACAGTAACATGTATGTATTGTATTTCTGGATAATATACTCATCTAAGTTTGGTTGTCCTAGTGGATATCATATCTATTTGTATCCAAGGATTGAAGCAATATTCTCAGAGAAACTAAACAACTAGTCGACTCTCGAATACAGAGTAGTTTGATAAAGGTCTTGGGTTTCATTCGGTATCTCAATAGCAAGTCCAATCTCCTATTCCTTTTATTCAACGTTAACGTTCCATATAAAAAAAATACGATATTTCGAAGTTCACAGCAATCTTCAATTAAAAATACATCATTTGTTCACAGATATCTAGCATGATTAATAATTTAGTCCTGGGGCACACATAATTTAATCTCGTGTTAGATAAATATGGACCCAGCTCCAATCTCTATCGCCATACATAACAGAGCAAATATTCGAAGTTATTTATGTCGTCTGTGTTGGCTTATGAATGCTAATTTCAGTGAGAGATATCTTTCATTTGGCGGCATCAGTCAGCTACTGTGTCCGCGGCGACAAGTTAATAAAGTTAAGGGCCTGTCTTCAAAGTGCGATGGTTCGTTATCAATACAAAGTGGTTGTAATTGATAAATAGGTAGGTTGTTACTCCAGTCACACACATTTTATACATACATTTTTAATCGCCTCTGTCGTTCAATGTAAACAATATACGGTTTACGAATTGGAGGTCGCGGGTTTGATCCCCAGCGGGGTTCACGTTTACTATTCGGTTGGTGGTAGGGCATTTTAAATGTCCGCATGGCTAGCTACCACTATCTTATCTAAGTCTACTATTGCAATGTTAATGGCATATGGCATAGCCAGTCTCCCAAATGATAAGATAATGATAAGATGGGGTTTCCAGGTCAGTACGCTTGCACCTTCAGCCTTACCTTCACTTAACATCAGGTGTGAATGAGGTCTAAGGGCTTATCCGTTCTGCATAAACTGTGAGATTGCTCAAAGAACAAAACACAGCTATTGCCCGAGGAGAATCATGGTACAGGTGCAACACAAGTCAAAAAATCAACATGGCTGGCTTCGTGTAGATAATATGAGAACAATATTGATATGAAATATGTTTTTGTATATGTGTTGTATGTAAAATATTGTGTAATAGAAATGTATGAAACAAAAAAGTATATCAAAACAAATAAATACAAGTAGAGAAGTATATCTTTTTGATATAACTTGATATAATACTCTGTTATTGTAATATTTTGGTGCAATAAAGAATATATAATAATAATAATTGAGCAGTTTTATTGTAGTTTAATGTAGATTTTTTTTTGTTTGTGCATAGAAGTTTGTAGAAACAATTTTATTATAGTTTATGCATAGAAGAGTGAAGAAGGTCATAACGACTGTAGCGAAAAATGTAGAATCAGTGAGATCGAGTGACGGCTGTGGGTGTTCGGTGGGGCTTCACTTTGCTATCAGTACTTTTGCAGTACAAACATTATTTGAAAGTATGTAATGTCAACCAAGTGCACTATAATGATCTTAACCATGCTCTTGAGTGCAACGTGAGGTATTCAAATAGCTTTTAGTCCATTTAATGAGTCACAAAATTCACAATGCTAATCTAGTATAGCAATTGAACTTACCTTAATTATGAAATTACCTACATTTTATATCGTACATTGTATAGTTTTGTTTTTTTGTATAAATAAATAAAGTTAATTTATCAAGGTAATTTTCTTAAGTAATTTGTGATAATAACGGACGTACGGTACCCATAAACGTAGTGAAACATATTAATAACAAATGACAATAGTAACTAAAAACCTAACTTGCACAACTAACCGAAAGAACCTGTGTCATCTCATCACTTAGTTTAGAAGGTGCACGGTTTCGGGCCTTGTGGGAGAGTGTTCAAGATGCTGGCTGCATTACCTAGCTAGACGGCAATGCTTATTTTTTGAGCGAGGTAAGTGCCGGTTTTAGGGTCGTCTGAGACGTGTCGTCGCCATCTCATTATATAGTGATAGAGCTCCAGGGCTTCATGAACCAAGAATCTCAACTCCAAAGGGAACAAAATATTGGGGTCGAATGTTTCTATATTTTGCTATTTTGGACTTTTGGCCGCTGCAGCAGCTTAGGTGAGACGGGTCTAAATAGCGACGCAGGTCGCGTCCCATATTATCCCCCTTTCCAGTTATACCGTTTTTCTATTTCATATTTTAGAATATAATAAAACAATTTCTTTTGATTTCATATACAGGTTGGCAAGTAGGATGACAAATGCAACTTATGATGAACTTCGCATTCATTCGTCCATTTAAAAAAAATTATAGGTTACTTAGGAAAATTAACAGAAACTCTTAGACAAAATCTTCAGGGTGGGTGTTGGGCTCAAAGTAAGGATATAAGAAGGTTCCTGATAAAATTGAGAATATGTTTTACAATCTAAGGAAATCCCTTGAAGATCCCTTCAGAGACTTGAAGAATCAAGTCTAGGGTGAATAGGGATTTACTGAAATTTACATCTTCGACTACATGTGTTGGAAAAGAGGTTCCTACTAAAATTACTCTTTCTATAATAGTTTGTTTTTTTTTTGTATTGTCATTGTCACTGAATGATATGAAAAAATTATGTTCTCCTATCGACGAGGAACTTGGTTTTATCTTTAAAACACCCCGAAAACTCTTAAACATGCATCAGGTGAGATTGTAGTCAAAAGGGTCTCTAGTAGAGTATCATTTTGTTCACTTTCGAAATCCACTAATACTTTCTGTGTATAGATAGGTAAGCTCATTTTTATTGGAACCTCCATTGTACCAGTATTTATTAAATAAACACAGCTATGCAATGAAATATTTTTATTAAATTCTAGCGGAGGCCGTTTCAGCGCATTCACTTCCTATGCAAATGGGCTGCACTCCCTATGCACCAGACAGATATTGCAATTTTCCCCATATTATTTATTGTTAACACGATCTCCGCCTTGTTATAGCATATTTAAACATTACGAATGCTTATTTCTATATAAAGAGTAGAATCAGAAGTTTAATAAATGTAATTACTTACCTGTAATCTACCAGATTCTCTGAGCATACCCCACATTCATATCTGGCCTTCGAACATAATCTCCTAATAATAAGTGAAGGGCAACTGTCAACATATCAGGATAGTTAGAACATATGTCCAAAAACTTTAATTCACTCCTGTCAATTTATTACGCTCTGATTGGTTTATCGAGGATACTTTATAACAAACTTGGTAAGACCAATCGGAATACAGTACACTCATACCTCAGCTAGCTGACATAATATAGTACAATAAATCAAACATTAGGCGTCTATGCGCTACATCGTTGATGCTTGCAGTAAAACACACGCAAGTCCCAGAGGCACTTACCTTTCGACACTTGTCTCTTAAATGAGCAGATTATAAAACACATTATGATCTTCGTATATTGGAGTTCCATGCAGCGATGACAAGTCGCAATGTACTCGCATGACTGCTAGACATAAATCGGGTAATTATTGTGATGCCATAGAACTTAATTCTTAAACATTATTATAAGAAATTATTTATGTACGTCCATCACATCTCTTCTGAGTTTCATTATTGAACAGTTTCAAAGCAGTTATTTTATCATTTCTCTTATTTGCAAAATTAAAGATAGATTAACCACTCAAAACATTCCACAATTGAGAATTGTTACGTCAAAATGTGCAATCTGCACCGGCCGACCATCCCAAATCCTTTTGTCCAAACAAACTTATTACCACCTTTCTTGAAAAAATACAATGGCTACTGATTTTCTGGCTAGTTGAGCAAATATCTATTTCAAGCTCGCCAGGTACTGTTTTAGAAAAAATGGCAGCTGTTGTCATCGGGACGAGATCTTTAACAAAAGCGAAGACTGCCCTTCCTTTGTCAAACAAACTACATTGACGATGTTCCTCGAATTACAAAATGTTTAGCTATTTGTTAAAGTCCTATTAAGTTCTGTCACTTCTGTAATGGCCGTACAAACTTACCAAATGCAATTGTCGTTTGCAAATTTAAACTGTATCCGTTTGCTTTAAGATCTAACTCTGGTATTTAGAAACTTTGTGTTTTTGTAATTCACATTGAACGCAACGGAGATGTCCGCAGTTTGAATAAGTCTTCAATAAATTAAATTCGTTTCCGCCGTGTGAATTCTAAAGTTGTCTCAATTTGTTTTCTATTGCTCACAATGAAAGCTTTTTATCGAATTTCTTAATGTTTATGGTATTATTTTCCAATGACGCGCGTGCAATTTCATAAATCCGATAAATTTGCCTTTTGTTGAACCAAACTATGTTCGTATGAATTCCAATACGTCATCAAAATAACGTCTCTCTTTCCCATAATGTCATGACAGCTAATTAATGATTTATGTTAGAATGGGTTAGCTATATAATAGTTACAGTTCAATAGGCGTTCCAACGTTACGAAATGTTACTTTTTGTCATAATAATGTTAATGTGAATCTAGATTGGAACGTCGGTACTACCAAGTAGTATAGAAGATTAGTGCTATATTTTCTGGTGCGGTGTTAATCAATTTTAGTTATGGGCGATATTTCTAATCAGCGTCGCCCTTTAATTATCTGATTACATAGATACTGTGATAGTCCTAGCGATGATTTTTGTTAATTTCAATTCACTCGTACACCTGGGGGCTGTTCGCTCTATTTACAACGGTTTTACCGTTCAACGGAACGTTGTTGGTTTTGGTTTGGATTTGGTTTAGCATTTGTAAAAAACGTATGATCGATCGTTCCTCGACGTAACTTCCAAAACAAAGCTAAACCGTTTGCGTTCAAATGATTAGCGTAATAAGAAATGTGCTTAACGTAACGTTTTTGTTATTGTTTTTTGGTAACTTGTAAATAAAGCAATTAGAAATTAAAAGAAATACCATAAGGACCTCTTTGATCAAGAATCTGCATAACCATTTACTAAATTTACCTGCAACAGTCATAAAAACAATACCTGAACAATGCTTATGTGTTAAGAGCCACCGAGATATCATAAAAAATGTTCAATAGTCATTCGGTAGACGCAACTCAACACTGTGTCAATAACGATAAAAGTATTTGCTTAGACGAGACGTACAAAGATCAAAGTAAACATTTAGATACGCCCACCTCGTCTGAAGAACTACCTCACAATACGGTAATTGTATTTATATTGTGATTTCGTTCCTGATAAGTGATGATAACTTTGTAGTGCTCGCTTACAAATAGGAGATAGGCCTTATTTGCTTTTCGTAACTTTTTCGCCACCGCCATTACAAGGATACCAAATCCTGGGGCTGATCTTATGATGGAGCCAGGAGGTGGACGGTAAAACTCTTCTGTCGCTACTAGTAAAGTTCAATATATTGCACTTGGTGTCGACCGTGTGTTGATGGAGCCAGGAGTTGGATGGTGGAACTCTTCTGGAGTTACTAGTAAACTTGGTGTCGAAGGTCTGACGATGGAGCCAGAGGTGAATGGTACACCTCTGGCTGTATGATCTGGTGGAATGGTGAATGAACTACATATTTATTGTGCAATGAAAACAAATATGTTTATAGACCGCTGTGCCAATTTTCAAGGTTAAAGGCATGCATACGATCGCCGTTCGCAGGCGCACTATTGTTTAATATAGCAAATTTTGTTCCAAGTATACTTAAAAAAGGGGGAGGCCATTTTTAGTGTCCGTCAAAAAGAGTAAAATTTCAATTTTAGGAAGGTAAATGAAGTAATGGAGCTAAAAACTAAACGTCATGGTGCGGTGTGGTGTATTCGTGAAGGCTTTTAATTTCAACATTTCAGAAATACATAACAATTTGTTATACAATTTTGAAATTATTACTACGTATAACATTTTTTCAATACTTTTGGAAAAAAAATGGCTTCGTCATTGGTATCGGGCTAGTTTCGGAAAGTATCGCTTAGAAAAATATAGAAAATATCATGAATATTATAAATTAAATTAAAGAAATTTTTAAGGTTTGTGTTACCTCGTGTAGTTTTCTTTTTTACTTCTGTGTTACATTATAAGTTTGTTTTGTTGTTTAGTCTAAGTATACTTGTTGGAAACGAGACCTCTGTTTAAATATGCAGAAATAAATTACGATTAAGCGCCTACTTTTACAGCTGTATTTCTTTATATTTATGCAGTTACAATTAAATGCAATTGTCACTACTTTTTGAACTGCGATAAACATACTTTTGACCTCAATTGCAGGGTTGGTAGATTCGTTGCTCGGAAATGACAGTCATGCGACTTAGGAACATAATAATGCTGGTATTGATGCAACAAAAGATCCAGAAGACGGCTCCAAGCAAAGTGAAGTAAGGCGATATCTTCCGAAATAATATTCTGTGAAACCTTACAGAAGTGCTTATAAAGCCAAGCAACAATTTACAATCAACCTAAGTTTAAGCAAGTGTACAATATCAGCCTCTGATTTTCGAAACCCGAAAGCTTTGCCTGTCGAATTTCACGTACAATTTGCTTTGAAAGGCCTTTGAGCCGAAGCTAATGTTTTCGCTAAGCGATTCGTTCAAATTGTGAGACAGAGGGGCGTTTGTTTTTTAGTAAATTGCACTTGCTTTCCATCCTGCGAGATCTGTCGATGCCATTAAAATCATTTGTGGTGTTGAATTTTAAAATGGATAGCTTAGGTATAAAATTTTGATTTGTAATGGTTGGAATTTTGATCTTTCTTATCCATATTGTCATACAAGTTTTAATCGTACTTTTTTGACGTATTTTGTTCATTAAATTGAAAAAACGACTACTAGAGAAATTTTTGAATAAAATTTGATTGATAACTATAATTAAAGTACCTATTATTATAGTTATCTTTTGGTACAAAATTGATACCTAAATTGAATATTACGAAAATTTATAAAATGTCATTAGTAATTAATTTATTGAAAACATCCTTAAAGATGGACCGGACCGTTAAAATATATAGAATCTTAAAAAAAAACTAAGATACATTTAAACGAATGTAGCTATCATTTGCACAATATAACAACAAAATAAAAATATATCGCGTTGAGGAAATGTTTGGCTTCACTTCCTCGGAGATTGTGTTACTATTCAATCAGCCTGTCTTTGTTCGATTGATGTATACGGAAAGAGGAATTTGGGAGTAAAAGCAAATTACGAACCGGTGCGCGGTGGCGTATTTACTTACATGGATCGTTTTCGGGTCATCCGCGCCCTGCTAGTTGGTGTAATATTTTGTTTGGAAAAGCATTAAAAAAAGACAATATCAGGCAGTAAATTCGATATTAGTGTTACTTGTTGACAATTGGTATACGGACAAAGAGTTCACTAGTGAAATATTTTGGAATAAATCTTTTATTATATAAAATACTAGCTTTTCCTCCGCGGCCTCGCCTGCGTGGAATAATTTTATTGGGGATATGTTTAATTTGTTTATCCCGCGGGAACTACTCACGCTATCGGGATAAAAAATATCGAATGTAAAATATAATCCTGGGTAATATATACCAAATTTCATCCAAATCCGGTCAGTAACAAACAAACATCCAAACTTTCGCATTTATAATATTAGTTAGATAAACATGCTATTTGTCTTGTTACAGAGATACGCTCGCCTTTTGTGTACAGTAATTTCTGTCCTATGTATGTTCAACGTGTTAATAATAAAATATTTATAATTTATGTCGTTGACATGCGCTTTATTCATAATGCGCTGCCAAGATATAGAATTTCCACCTGGAGTATCTAATTTTCTGAAACCCGACAATCTTAGGATTTTCAAGAACAGGATCATTACTGCGATCGTGTGCTTTATCTTCGACTATATCGTCACTTTCAATCAGGTGAGATTGTAGAAGTTTCCATTTCCTTATAAAAATATACAAGTAAGGTACTAATGCTACCTACACAAGTACTGTCGTCTACCGAGCTTGTACTTTGTTATTTATTATCCTTTTCTCCTCCTGGGGACTTATAAAATATTCAAAAAATTCCATTCCATTGTAGCGCTCCGATACTATTTTTGAGAAACATGCAGCTGCAGGAATCGTAAGGATGTCACATTCACTGATTTACGACATATCTCGCTGAGAACCATACCTACTTCATACCAACAAATCATACACTGGATTCGAATAATGCGAGTGCAATGATTCACTGGGAGCCCACTAAAACGTCTCTTTATGGCTTAAAAAGAAATTGATTTCAAATTTTATTGCATATTAAAATAACCTTTATATTTGATTACCCACTTATTTTCAAAAGAATATTAAAAAGGTAGCGCGCAAGTGCCAAGCTCTGGCACCCCACAGACTTCCAACGTGAATCAACATAAACAGCAATTCGATTAATTGAAAAATATGTTCAGATGTGATTAATAACATAAATTTGCTTTATACAAATTGCCGTTTATTTTCATTTCAGTGCTACAATACAAATAATTGATGATTTATTGAGATATTCCCTCTAAATATTCAGACTCTTGCTAAGACTTTAGATTTACGAGGGCTTTGTGCAAATCTAGATTTAAGAAAATTTTGTACGTAAGTTTTTTTTTATGCACAACGGATTGGTACTTGACCTCAATCACACCTGACGTTAAGTGAAGATGAGGTCGAAGGTGGAAGCGTACTGACCCGGAAACCCCAACACATTTGGGGGCCTGGCTATCTTATCTCTGACAACCGGAACGCAACAATGCTATTAACATTGCTGCTCGGCGGCAGATTTAGATAAGATGGTGGTCAGGTGGTAGCCAGGCGGACATTTAAAATGTCCTACCACTAACCAAACCGAGTACTTGAACATGTACCCCGCTGGGAATCGAACCCGCGACCTCCGAATCGTAAACACAATTGCTTACATTGAGCCACGGAGGTGGTTTCTAGTGTGTGTATAGTGTTTTTGCTATAGCAGTTTGACATGTGTTTGTCAACTCGCCTCGCCTAATATATAAAATTTGTGTCTAATTAAACTAAAAACTACAATAAAACAGAAACTATGTATGGGCACTACCTATAACATTTCTGTTTAGGTATTTAGATGATACGCAAGAATGACATGGTTGAACCTCTGCGATATTCTATCTGTTTAATTATATTTTTCTTTGCTTTGTCGAATCACAGAATGTAACACTTATACACAAAGAGCGAGCGAGTTTCTTAATCATTCTTCTCTGGGTAGTCGTCTGGAGGAAGGGGGTGATGGCATGATCTGTGCTGTTCCTTATGAGGATATTTTCCGTCCAGTGGCGCACTCATTGGATAAAATAAGATTTCTATTTCATTACAGAATAAATCAAAAGAATCACTTTGACCTGCACTCGAGAAGTCTAAAAGCTAGTCTAAAGACAAAAATACATAAATCAGGTGTGATTAAGATCAAGCGGTGAATCGTTATGCATAAAAAAATGGAAAAAATCTTGTGAGTCAATTGCACTATTACAGGATAAAGCCGCGGAGTCGTACCAATTGCGTCATTACGAAAAGTATGTGTTAAAATTGGTTATATTTTTTAAGTTAATTTAGTATATAATGATTGTTTGTTTGTAAACGCTTTATTGTACAAAAAGGCAATACTTTAATTTCATGATTCACATGATTCATGTAATGATCGATTGAAATATATAATTTATATTTTTTTCCATGCAACACTTTCTTGTTAATAAAAGGATATCGATTAATTTCATCGATTTTCTTAAGTACAAAACCATTTAAAAATAGAAACAAACACTCACTGGTAACTTAACCTCAAAATATTAAATCGACAAAAGGATAGTAATGCGGATATCCATTTAAAATATTTATATATATCCTAAAAGTATAGCTTATTTACTACAATTTAAATACTAACGCCGCCATTATTTTGAGTTTGGTACGAAGGATCATACTTTGAGCTGAACACTCCTTTGTATCTAATGTGTTTAAATAATTTTGAGGCTGAATATATCTTACATATAGATACAATCTCGGCAAAAAGCCTAATACAACTATATTGGGATTTAGTGTATCAATTTTATTTCCTAGTATGAGCCTAGATGATTAATCTTTTGACCTAGCTGTATGGTACGCAGACTAACCTATATATATAGATAGGTATATATTCCTGGTGCGGGGTCTGAGAATCGCGCGGCTGGTCTCCGAGTGAACTTCCTGTCTAATTTTAAGTAAATGCGGGCTTATACCAAATAAAGAGTTATTGTATTGTGTTGTAAATAAATATTTTGAAGATCAAGGATCGATTTACCTGCAATATGGGTTTCTTTACGAAAATACCATTAGTTTCAAATACAAACCATTAAAAGCTTCGATTGATTGGAACGGTCGAAGGAAACTTCTTATCTCCATAAAAATCTAACAAACCATAATGTTAGTGGATTTTTGATGAGGATTGATGGGTTTGGCAAAAAAGCGAAATAATTTATAGCAGGGTAACAAATGGCTATTCTTTATGGGATGGAGGGTAATGTTTTTCGAGTGTCTGTATGTAGATTTCTATGTTACCTGCAGTAGTATTAACGGCATGACCGATTTTAAATTGCAAGGTGTCGTTAGATTCGTTTTGTGACCCAGTCTCTCGTAGGGTACATTAAATAGTAAAAAATCAACATAGTGCCTGAAAAACACAAAATATCATGTCGACATTTTTGGTTTTTTTTTTATGCACGACGGGTTCGTACTTGACCTCAATCACACCTGATGTTAAGTGAAGATGAGGTCGAAGGTGGAAGCGTACTGACCCGGAAACCCCAACACATTTGGGGGCCTGGCTATCTTATATCTAACAACTGACTTTAGGTTTTAAAGTTATGTTGTTATTTTAGGGATTGCTTGCTATATAGTATTTTGAATTTACAATTTCATATTTGTAAAGCTTGTATCGCATCATCGATTGTTGAAACAATGTTAATACTAGTTATTTGAGAACTATACTGCAGGTCACCATGAATGTCCCAAAACGCCCTCGGAGGCTATCTACAAGAACTTGTCGCGATACTTTTGAAATTGATATTTGATTGGGTATAATCATAATTCTGGACGAGAGTGTTGGACTTATTCTTCTGTGCCCGGAACCATGCGGCAATCAAATCGCAAAAATATATCAAAATCTAAATGCCATTGAAAGCAGTCATGAAGTGTCAAATTAAATATTCGAACTAACGCGACACTCATGTATATGTATAGGTAAATAGACAACACATATAATGAAATTGGAACTGGTAAACGGTCGTACCACAAAGCCCTTAATAATGTTAGACCAAAGCATATCTAGCTTGTTGCCTTAGGTCATAGAATGAGGGTTTTCAGGGTAGCAACTCAACTCATTATTAATCTGTAACTTAATTCGTGATAAATGTAGAAGAAATTCAATTGAATTTGTGATATTGAAATTCAATGTGACGACCGATTGGTATAGTGGATAGTGACCCTGTCAACGCAACCAACGGTTGCGGGTTCGAATCCCGCGACGGGTAAATGTTTGTATGATGAATATGAAAATTTATTCCTGAGTCATGGATGTTTATATAAATATTTATGTATGTTTATCCGTTATCTAGTATCCTTAGTACAAGCTTTGCTTAGTTTGGGACTAGATGATTGGTGTAAGTGTCCGACATATTTATTTATTTATTTAATTCGTAGGTTTGTCAAACTTGTAGTGTCCCACTGATTTTTATTCGAGCTGTCATGTTAAATTATTAGGTACTCGACACTCTGGACTACTATCTTAACAATATAAAACCGTTATACTGCATTGTTCCAGCCTTGATCACGGAATGCAATTTGCAATGATTCGCACCTATTAAGCGTTTGAGTCTGGACTGAAAATTCCTTTTGCATAGCGCAATTCATTGTCCAACAATTACTCGTGTCGTCGCTGTACGGAACTAGATAGATTGCCATTTATAAGGCTTGGGTACCACCTACACCTACTACCACTACAGACCTTTAGTTCGGTTGTGCCACGACTAAACCTACACTAGATTTAAATTATCTAAATCTAGCTTCCATCGCCATTATCATTATCATCATATCAGCCACAGGACATCCACTGCTGAACATAGGCATTCCTCATTGATTTATTTATTTATTATTTATTTATTAATTTGGGCAGCAGAATGAGAAATTTTGTATGGCGTTGCTGTGTTACCATTTCAAAACCCAAAAATAACATCCAAATTCCTTTTTGTGCTTCCCGAATTGCCAATTAAGTCGCCTAGCTAGCGCAGCTGTCAATTAAACCAGATCACAACGAATTATACGGCGTTATTTCATTTGATGCAAAAACAAAATCCTTAATCTTCTTAAGATATCTATGTAATTTGTAAAAGAATAAAATAAACTGATTCCGTTACCAAAACAAATGCTGCAGTTACTTGCAAAACTAGCCTACAGTAAATATTGCTTGTATTGCAGTAAAAATAAGTAATTTTTGTGGTGTAACTTATAATCTTAAATTATTTATTGTACTTATAATTAGAATATTAAATTTCCTGGTTTTCTGTAGAAGGATAGAGTACCCATCAGTAATAGAATAAAAATGTTTTCTAAATATTCTGTAGCTTGCTTTAGATATAGTATAAGTATTTAGTTATAAAACCTACAATATTAAAATGAAGTTACCAATGTGAAATTCATTACGTTGTAGAAGATGTTAAGATCTAAAACAATTTTCTAAAAACATTACTCTCCTTTCTTGGGCAGCCGGGTAAAAATTAATTAATGGCTACTTTATATTTTCTAAAACTAGTTTATTGGGTCGTGATATTTACCCTAGGTGAAATTTTCCATAAGTATAAAGAAGTTATTGATATTTTTTTGAAATTACTCACAGCGGTTCTAAGTATAAACTCCGACGCAATGCAATTCATGTCTATGTTTTATTACTAAATAGGTACCGATACTATATCTAAAGCAAGCTACCGATTTGTTAGAAAACATATTTCTTCTATCTACTCTATATCCATGTGCAAATCACGGCCTTTAAGATTATAGGAAGTAGAAGTAGAAAAGTGTATCCTTACTGGACTATTGTGTAATGTTCATATACTTTTTTTTTATGCACAACGGGTTAGCGCTTGACCTCAATCACACTAGATGTTAAGTGAAGATGAGGCCGAAGATGGAAGCTTACTGACCCGGAAACCCAAATATTTGGGGAACTGCCTATCTTATCTCTGACAACCGGAACACAACAATGCTATTAACATTGCTGTTTGGCGGCAAATTTAGATAAGATGGTGGTAGCTAGCCAGGCGGACATTTAAAATGCCCTACCACCAACCAAACCGATTACTAAACATGTACCCCGCTGGGGATCGAACCCGCGACCTCTGATTCGTAAACCCTACGTTGTTTACATTGAGCCACGGAGGCGGTTAGTGCTTCACACAGTGCTTTTTTTTTTTACATATAAGTATTTCGGACAATTACACCATTCATCTAGTCCCAAACTAAGCGAAGCTTGTGCTATGGATACTAGATAACGGATAAACATACATAAATATTTATATAATAATCCAAGACTCGGGAACAAATGTTCGTATTCATCACACAAACATTTACCCCTCGCGGTATTCGAACCTGCAACCGTTGGTTTCGCTGATAGGGTCACTATCCACTACACCAATCGGTCGTCTTTAGATAATACTTGATGTTAATTTAATATTCTTAACTATTGCGTGACTGGTTAGAGTCAAAACGTATCCCAAATATGATAATTGACAGTTTTAGAATATACCAAAAAGCCCCGACATTCTACTAATTTTACTCAATAAACTGTATAGAGAAAAATATTTTAGTCGAAAAAATGTTCCGTTAGATGAAAAACGTTTTTCATTTAAAAGGGGTTGAATACTTGATGGATTATTAAAACGTTCGTTTTGACATTAATAGATTTCTTTCGTAGGGTGCACGCTGACGACGTTATTAAATGCATGAAATGCAGTTTTTCTAATGACCTTACCTACTGTGATATTATCGGAGGGGATTCTGCTTGAAGCCCTGCTAATGTCCACCAAATGACTCGAGTTATCGACACGCGCTCCTATACAAACAATGATGTCATTTTATGGTTACGTACCGAAATTGCCCAAACAGAATACTTACTTTTATTTTATAAATAAATAAATCGTTTATTTCCTCCTCAAACAGATTAAGTAGCAGGATACAGAGGTTGGTTCTTGAAATAAAATAGTACTTATAAAACATTACTAAAGCTACTGTAACATCAAATTTGTGGGGCTGATGCTTGCACTAGGCATAAATGCCTGTGTTACGATTCATCAGACCCGACTCTCGAGAAGGTACGAAGTACGTATATTATAGACCGTTCATACTAAGTTGGCAAACATATTTGACCAGAAGAAAATATTTTTGTGTGCAATAAAGAATTTAATAATAATAATATTAATAATAAAATATACCTAAGATTGTGATTACATTTAAAAGATCTGTGGTATACAAACATAAATACATAAGCAAACCTTGTATGTGTGCCTGACTCTGTGTGTGTTCGATGAATTATATCCCTTTATAGCCATTTATTACAGAAACTAAAATGACGTAGACAATGCCTCAGTTGTAGAAAATAGCAGGCCAAACACAGGCGAACAAAAGTAAAATTTAGATTTTAGGGTTAACCTAAGTGTTAACATTTACAAGAGCTGATATAGTACCATTTCCAATACAAGATTTACTGTTACTTTAGCGCTTCCGACAAAGAAAAGCACTAAATTATTTCGCCAGAAAAAAAGGCGGATTGGTATTGCCATTTTATTATTATAGAAATTTTATCTATATAAGAAATAAACCGGAAAAAAATTGCTTTATTGCTATCTAGTTTAAGTAATTAATAATTTAAGTATGTGAGTATTGCAAATATTATTGCACTGAAGAATTTCTTGTAGTGGTGATTTATTCGATAAGGGCGCACATGGTAACACATACAAAATTTTAAATTTTTTGCAACTTACTGTGCTATTACAGAAAAAAAAAAACAGATAACTTTACATCTTCACGGAATTAATAGACATCCCTCGTATGTCATCACGACGGATAAGTTTTCTCCAAAAAAAAAATTTTTTTTAGTGGTATCCTACTGGTTACTGAATGATTTGCCGCCTATGTCACATTTGGACCGATACAAAACTCATTCTAATCGAGTTGATCAGTAAGTAGGTACCTACTTGAAGGATCACCAGCGTCCCGCGAATCGAACCTTTCAAAATTCTTAGCCAACTCAGATTAAACTATTTACCAAATTACTCATATAATTGTTAAAATCTAGCCAGAATATTGGGAAGATTCTATTGGAGTAAGAGAGCAAGTAAAATGAAATGGATGGATCTACATCGGATTCACAAACAACCATGAATCCTTATTTTTGAATGCTCGAATGAAAGAACAAACAAATGGTAACCGCTCGCACGAATGCTCATGTTGCGTACGCACTTACCCCAATGGGTGAAATGGAAGCCTAGATATACATAAAATATTTCTTCCTTTCCCTAAATTAAGCAACGGTACATATTAAGGAAAAGTTGTAGAAATATTATCTATATTCTCGAAGCAGAAAATCGTTTCAATAAGGCAGATAATTCGTCATTGAGTTTTTCTGCATTCATAATCTGTTTATTTACAAGAGTTCGAGTGAAATTTTTAATTTGATACTTAAAATTACTGCACATTCACAAGGCATTAGTTAAATATATCCACTCTAGACAAAACGTAATCATTTTCATTTTCTATTGACAAAAATTGACCACCGATTATCGGTCGTTTACGCTTTCCATCAGAACAATACATACAGAAAACAAAAGATGTATCTACCTATCTATATAATTAAAGACCAGTTGCAGGGAGGTGTTATAGCATTCTAGTTCGCATTAGAGGCCTCGTCGCTCTTACCTTATCTATCATAGATCGGTCCGCCCACAGCTGTCAAACGAACAAAATAAATATGTTATTACTAATGCGCACGCTAGCTCGAATCAGATAACCGCTAATCTCCATTACAATTAAAAAGTTTCGGGTTCAACAACACTAGGGACGTCGTGATACGATTTCGAACGGCTACTTAGTAGTGGACGTGATTTGGCAAAATGTCTGTTTTTGTCGAATAAAGTAAATTGTCGAAATGGATCTCTTTTGCTGAAACCTAAGTGCCTATTATATGAATGTTCAGTCGAATACCTTGTCAGAAATCTCTCTGGTGTAAAAAGATGGATAATGGCTTACGACATGCATGAGCATGACAATGGATTTTTTTTTTATTTTATTTTAATATGATGGTGACTGCCCCAGATTGATAGCGTAGGTATATATACATTGTAGTCTTTGAGCGTATGTAGTATTAGACATCACTTTTACTTGAATCTTACCATAGCATAGCATAACAACATAAACTATCAGACCTATCAAAACCTCGTTGACTAAAGTCTACCATTAATTTCAATCAAAGCTCTGTTTTTGTTGTAATGTATGCAAGGGAACTGCGGACATAAACTATTAATTTTACTTAAAATAAATCTAGAACAAAGTGTATTTTTCCTTTCGCTTCATAAACTCGATAATAGTGCAAACAATAACGGTGAAAATTTGCATTCACTGCTGGCGTTTTTCTACCAACTTCCGCCGAGGACGTGACGCAGCGATCTCGCTTCATTAAACACCAAATTGTCAACGCGATCCTCATAGCTCCCAAGCAAATATAGTCCACCACAACCCTATGAAACCTTAGCAAAACCCATCAGAAGTTCACAGTAAAAAAGGCACATTTTCGCATGTCGACTATCGGAATGCAAGCAATTGCTACTAGAAATTCAACGGATCATAACTCAAGCGACTATTGGCTTGCACCTTTTTCCAGTCTCTCAATATTCAATTCAATTTCAACCTAAAGCTTGGAGAGATAAGATGTCATTTGTTAAAGCGAAGGTGAAGGGAAAATTATTTTCCACACTTCACCTAAAGAATGCACCCTCCGGTATGACTTCCCGTCTTTGCGTTTAATTGTTATGGTTTTAAATTGTGAAATGGGGTGCATTTTTAAAGCACAGAAGGTTTTATGTTCTTTTTTCTTTGTATACTGTCTTTCAATAGAGCCGGATTTTTGAAATTAAAATGATTTCTAATGAATATTCGGAGTTGCGAATTAATGCCACTGCATTAATTCGGCTTTCCTGAAACTAAATGATGGTGCAATGCGATTACGATTCATTTTTTAATAAATAAGCTATATCTACCTAACCTACTTATTTTTATCCATCGAAAAACAGTGACAGATGACACAGTGGGGTCATTATTTCCGTGCTGCTGGTTGTATGTACCTGTGAAAGAGAATTAATCCAAATAGGCACATTACACATAGGTTACATGACAGACAAAGCCAGAGGCTTTCTTTATGGAAAACCTTTCGATGAATTATAATTCCATTACCGGAATATGAACACTAGATAAATCACAAAGCAACAAAAACACCGTATAAGCCTTCGTTCGGTGATGGATTTCAATAGGCATCGATATTTTGGATATTTTGAAAACAGAGCTGAGCCATGGCATTTATCTTGTCACGCATGTTAGTTTCGAACGGGTAAGCGTGAGCGCACGTTGGGATGAATTAGTCGCTCTTCTGCAAAATGGTATTTACCTTTTGCTTTGCATTACTTCATTACAACTATTCATTTGACTGAGTTAGAGTCTAGAAAAAATTACTGTACGTCATACATAAGACAGCCTTTGTATATTTTAGTTTTGTTAAATATCTTTTAATTGGTGCGTTTGATAATAAATAGTAATAATAAATAAATGTCTTTGCACATACACACAGCGCCATCTAGGTTCACAGTAAGCATCTAGGCTTGTATTATGGACACCAGATGGTTGATAAACTATACAACATATGTCTGTATTCATCATACAAACATTTGCCCCTAGCGGGATTCGAACCCGCGACATTTTGGTACAGTGGTCAGGTTTCTAACCACTACACCAAACGTCATGGACTGCTATTATTGTAATATGATATAACATTTATATGTTATACCATTTATATGTACTAATGTACCATTGAAAATGAAATATGTACCGTATACAAAACTATATCCAATAGTCAGTATACATTTTGTATGTTTAACTGGATACGCGTTTGACCACAATCTCACTTGATGGAAAGTGATGAGGTGACCGAAGATGAAGCATGCGATCTCAGTCAGTAGATGCCTATCAACACAATTTTGAAATTTGTGGGGTTTAGAAAAATATATCGATATTCACTACGTATCAATATTAAAAATCGGTTAACGTTGACACATTTTTCCTTTTCTATCCGTAACACACAATATTCATTGGACTGTGAATAGATTTTGAATGCAAGTAAAAATTCACGATGCAACGAGAATGTGCAAATAGTGTGTTCTGCTGACACATTTTGACAAATTGAATTACTGTGTGCAATAGAGGACTCTTCCATTGTTTTCAACGTTTTTATTGCAATAACTCGGTTCCAATATTTGAGGTACGTTCGTTAGTGTGTTTGATTTGTGATTTATGTATCCTGTGTGGGCCGCGTTGCGAATCAATCGTGTGGGTGTAAAGTCAGATGGGTCGCAATAATTTGCAATGTACAATATTAGTGGTTAATGCCACAAGGTACGTTTAAGCATGAAGATTTGATGCAGAGATTTCTTACGGTTTTCTTGTCATCTCGTGCCGTTGTCAACACACAGTATCCTCAAATATATCTAATCGGAAAACATACACGGGAATATGAGGAACTTCTGTATAGGATGGATGTAAATAAAAAAAAACATGCATATTTTTCAGTATCAAGAACTAATTAACAGTAACCATATATAAAATATTAATAAATAATTTTGTGTAAAAGGTTCAAAGTACACTTAGCCACACTAATAGGTAGCTATATTGCTGTCTGGCACCCGCCCGTTCAAATTAAAAAGAGCACGCATTCACTGGTTTAATCAGACGCACTACGGCAAACGCTTACGTATAAACTGGAGCTAGGTTAAATAATATTTTATCTGAATTGGATGTGGAACTGAAAGACACTGTCCAAGCCTTCTTATTATATACAGAGAATAAAACAAGATTAGGAAAGATAAAGACGATTTGTCTAACAAAAGTAACAGCAGATTAGAGAACGTTTTTGAGAATCTAACCTGATCAAGGGAGATTATTACGTAAAAGATCCAGATTATGGTTGAAGAGAAAAATGTAGAATGTGCTGACACAATAACAAAACTTCATCAATTAAGGTTTTCTTGAGCTCAATATATTTCATAATCTGGCGACATGAAGTAAAATAAAAACAATTAAAATTGAGGTAACCAATGGAGTAACGAAGTTTTTGACCTTGGCTTTATATTAGAATTATAATGCTCAAAACCAGCTAAAGATCGGACCATTTTGCTGATGAGGTTTATTTTAGCAATGAGCTGATGATTAATAGGATAGGGAATTGTAAAAATAATTACATAAATCATATCTCAATAAAACTATTGGAAAATTGCAAAGCCTTTAACAGCGTTGCAAGGTCTCTTATCAGTCTTTTACAATATGCATTTCGCCGTGTGTGCGCCGGAATTATATAATCTTGTTCCATCAACGCCATTCCATCTTCGGACTATTAGGCGTAGGGAGGGAGTCCACCCGTATGTAGTTAATATAACGAACATTTGCACTAAGGAGTTCGACTCTTCATTCATAATCCGAAGAGCAAAGGCATGGAACACCCTTTCGGTATCAGTCTATGCTGAATTCCACAATCGTGGGATCTTCAAGAGCAGTGTGAATAGGATATCGTCACTTTCCATCAGCTGAGATTGTAGTCAAACGCGTATCCGATCAGTCATAAAATGGATACTATTGAAAATTTAGTTTCTTGCGTGAATTATAAGTAAATGAAAGCTGTATCTACAATAATGTGGAATAGGAAATGATCCAAAGGAGAAAGATAAGATAAGAACTGTAGTAGATAGATAGTTATAACTTTTATTAGGGAAATAAACAAGGATAAATTAGATGATTTTAAAATGTTTCCACTGTTAATGTTATTCGAGGTCCGTTAGTGCAGAAATTCTCTTTTCTGTGCAATGACAGGACTGTGTTACAACGTGGACAGGTAATGCTCATTAACTCCCGACATAGGGGAACGGTAGCTAAATAATTTGTAAAAGTCGTCTCTCGCTTTTAACTCTTTGAAATTGTATTTGCTTATAATTATGACAGGTATATCCGCTACCGTTGAAGTATCTACACATATAATTGAAAACTGCGCTTTTTTCGCCGAGTAATGCACACGTATTTTTGCTTAGCTCAATCGAATTCATATTCTCACCTTATTGTGTTCATTTCAACAAGAGTGCGTTGGAATTGCTTTAAATTATTCCACCTTTCCTTTCCATCTTCGAACTAGGTACTAGGCGCATGGAGGACTTCTAGTCGTTTATTGTCAACATACCGAACATTTCCTCTCAACGTTTCGTTTGAAAATGTGGACTATTAGCCCAGGGAAAATACGGTTTGACCTCGGCAAAACGAATAACCGCGATTTTCTTAAACATTTAAGAAAGTGTTGTAAATATAGTAACAATTGCTAGAAATTAAGCATTTGTAAGAAACACAAGTAATAAGTAAGTAACTAAATAAGCTAAAGTTGAAAAATGGTTTCTTTAAAAAAATGCTCAATTGATGGGTATTATTTAGATTCAAAACATTTAGGGAAATTATGGTTACAAAATATTAGTTCTCATTTTTCTTTCTTAAGCAATGCAGCTCGACAACATTTTCAGGTAAAACACATGCATGCCTAACTATATGATGCTTAGTTTTTTATCCATTTCTAATATAAGATAGCAATTATATAAGTCGGTTTTGAATTATGTCTACCTAAGCTAATTTTTTACCGTATTTTACCTGGGATATAATGGGTATGAAACTCCCTACATGACGGCGTCTCTGTTCCTCGAAACTCACAATCTTACAATTTTAAGGTGAATAGGCATTTAATGCGATCGCATGCTTCATCTTGGGTTGTATGATTATTTTCTAATGTAAAAATCCATCCATCTCCAGTCGTTCATAAACATTCAAAAATTGTCATTAAATTTTAAAATCATCAATAAACATGTGCAAAATGCTATTTAAAATTTTTCTGATTATCTAGATGATAAGAATGTATGGAACCGCTCGGTGATATTCGGTCTCTTATTTTCTTTGTCGAATCATAGGTAAATTTATAAAATACCCACCCGTTTGTTGCTCGTTCTTGTCTGGGGAGTCAGACTTTTTGATTTGACTTTAACCCCCTCCATGGCTCAATGTAAACAACATTGGGTTTACGATTCGGAGGTCACGGGTTCGATCCCCAGCGGGGTACATGTTTAAGTACTCGGTTTGGTTAGTGGTAGGACATTTTAAATGTCCGCCTGGCTAGCTACCACCATCTTATCTAAATCTGCCGCCGAGTAGCAATGTTAATAGCATTGTTGCGTTCCGGTTGTCAGAGATAAGGTAGCCAGTCCCCCAAATGTGTTGGGGTTTCCGGGTCAGTACGCTTCCACCTTCGACCTCTTCTTCACTTAACATCAGGTGTGATTGAGGTCAAGTACGAACCCGTCGTGCATAAAAAAAAAAGACTTAATAAAAAAGCTATACCGGGTGAGTCGAACTACTAAATAATTCTTATTACCTATACGATTCCGTATCTATGGGATACTGGGTATTGCACTATCAGTTGCCACAAAGAGCGGATTTAGTTAAGTACACTGTGTATGAGACTAGTGATGCCGGCTGGCGCAATTTTGATGCGATATGTTATTCGCTCGTGTTTATTCATAAAAGCTTCGTGGAGTATTCCGTTAAGCAAAGAAGTGAAACTCAAACAAAAGGCTCAATGACTTTGTGGCTTCACTGTGCAGTAGTGCGAAAGTGCTAATGTTTCCACGCATACGCTTACGACGAATTGAAACGAACGATTTTCTTATTTATTTCTTTACTTGTGAAAGAACGAATCCATCGAGCAAAGGCACACAGTACAGAGTAGCTATGATATTAGATTCAGTAATTATAAATTACCGTTTTATCGTCAGCAGGCACGTCGTGCCGCACAGAATATATTTAAGTGTTTTGACTTATTACAGGTAATTCATTTCCAAATGAAATGAAATAATATTTGCTTGATTTTGGGTACAAGATAGGATGACACATAACAGAAGTCCCATTCAAAATCTACTTAAAATCTAGCGTGCAAATATTTAATAAACTAGGATAGCATTAGATAGGATAGGATTACTTAAAGAAAAAGAATATAATTAAACAAACAAACAAACAAAATGTTCTTTATTGTACAACAATAAGAAGCATAAAAAGAAAAGAAAGAAAAATAAATTAAAAACTATGAAAGGAATTTAATGTGCATATAATATTTTACAAAACAACGTAACGCTATTGTGGAACGCAGTAAAGCTTAGCAACGCATTATCTATATAGACTAATTTACTCCAAACATGTAAATCGTAAACGCTGCTGCGGTTTATCTACATAATTATTGCGTCATATTTGAATTAAATAATTTTTCTCATGTTCACAACAACGCTGCTATTTTATGTCACGACATAACAAACCAGCCAATAACTCATTTCACATGAAAATTGTAACTCCGTTATCAGAATAATTCACATAGCAACACACATGAAACAGTAAAGTAAGTACGAATTGAAACACAAACAGCACGTCACGACATGGCGCTATTCACCAAATCAAGAAATAACTTCACGAACGACACATGAGAAACATTTGCCATCAATAATGTTAATAAGCCACAGACGATGGCTCGTTTACACGCGACATACGAGTTAAAGGCGACAAGTGTGGATATGCAAATCATTTTTGACTAACATTCCCTTCAATTTATTATAATAACGGCATTTACGACCCCATGCCGTGACATATGACAATAAAATGGGCCGGTATTCGAGAACAACGTGTTTATGGTATATGAAATTACTATCTTATCTCAGAGCATGTATAAAAGAGCAATATTTTTGTATATTATTAACATACATCATTTTATATTGGCTTTATTAATTTTTATTCTGTATCAGTTTGTTTCCACTCATGTTTTGTTAGTTATGTGAATTGAATAAAGAGCTGTGCGAGATTTATTTGTATTGATTAAATATTTATCTCAAAATAATAATTCATTATACCGTGAGAAAAGTTAAATTAAAGGTGTACCCATATAATGAAGCTGCAGAGAATTGACACTTTTACGTAATCTTCAAAACTCGCAATTACTTCATATATAGAGAGCTCTAACTGGCCTTCACACCAGAGAGCCAGGTAGAGTACTATTACAAAATTTTCCACATGTCCTATACAACCCCCTGGTTTACGTAAGTCTTTTCCATGACTTTGTCAATGACAAGTGATTTACGTCGCTTTTCAATGGATGATTCCTCCAACTCCCTTTACTCATACAGTCATAAATGACACGTACACAATTACTTCTACATTTGGATTTCCAAACCACCATTTCCATGCCTGTAAAGTATCAGTGCTATCTTAAATTAGATTATTGAACCAATGACAACGACAGACCTTCGCACAGGATAGCCAGCTTTAGATAGAGATCATGCATGACACACCCGGTATACACAAAGGGGCATTAGTGATAGTGGCAAACGACCATTACTGACGCGACTTATGGGCCTACAATATTATCTGAAAACGAAACCTTGATGTAGAGGATGTGTATTGTCCAGTTACCCAGGAATTATAATATAAAAAGAATAAATAAGTCAGGTACCTATTTGTAGCTTACTATAGATATACATCAAAGTTATAGCAGAAAATAAAGAAAAAATTACATAGTTCGTTTTCTTGGTTTCATTCGACTTGCAGTAAAAAAGGAAAATCATAGGGACATATATTTTTTTGTTACATTAAATAACTATAAAATGGCCAATCTTGTTGTGCAAGCACGTTATGGACATGCCAGTATCTCATTTGTTTGAAGCTCGGAGCTTTGGCCGATCTAGTATGAGTTGCGGATTTTAGTAAATTTGTATTTTTTATTATTTGTTTTTATTTACTGCACACAAGTACACATAAAAGGGAAACAGATACTAGACACAGGATGTACAAAGATTTTTTTTTAAGATTAACTGGATACTCGTTTGACCACTATCTCCTGATGGGAAATGACGATGTGGCTGAAGATGAAGCACGTGATCTCAATAGATGTCTATTCACCCTGCTCTTGAAGATCCCAGGTTTGTAGGAATCAGGAAAGACTGCCGCCGGAAGTCAGTTCGCATTATGAATGAAGAGCGAACCGCTTGGTGCGAATGTTCGGTATGTTAACTGCATACGGGTGGAATCCCTCCCCACGCCTAGTAGTCCGATGATGAAATGGCGATGGTGGAATATGATTGTGTAAGTCCAACACACACTCACCGAAGGGCATCCTATAAAAGACTGAGAGACACATACGAATAGGTATATGCTGCTACATTGTTTACAATCGAATTACCAATTGAATGATACGAATCCAGTTTTCCGAAATCGATACGTACTTAAATTTTATGACTTGTCCTTTATCTTGAGATTCAAAAGGACTTTTTATTGTTACATTCCGCTTTTATTGACAATGAACTTATCTCCCGATAGATATTTCATCGATAAACTCAAAGTATGGGAGTAAGATAAGACATGATATTCAAATTAAATACCTTTGACATTTTAAGATTACAAACATCACCGATACAGTATTGAGAAGTGGTTGTGAAGGACAAACGAAAGAATAGTAAGGATTCGATGACATTCAAATGTTTAATTTAATTTAATTATTATAGCAGATAACGACGACCTGTTTGGTGAAGTGGTTAGAAACTCTGACGGCTATACCAAGAGGTGGCGGGTTCGAATCCCGCTAGGGGCATTATGTTTATGAAATGTGCACCGGAGTTATGGATGCCTTCATTTATAATATTATATTTACAAAAAAAAATATACTCGTGTAGTATATCAGCTATCTGGTATCCATAATAAAGCCTAGTTGATTAGTGTGGATCTAAATGGCGCTGTGTGTGTATCCAAGGATATTTATTTATAAGCAAATTATAAAATTAGCAGCTGAGAAGCTTACCACTTTTCACATGGATATATTGGTGCTTTACAAAACCTAGATCCACTCGTGCCGGGAATGTAAGGTCCCTCTGAAATGCCACATCCTAGTATCAACTAGTTATCTTCGACTTTGTGGAACGACGCGTCATAGGTGACGATTCGTTAGAAACGCATAAGAAACTTTAAACTATTTTAGTTTTAAAGGTGTAGTAGTCATCCAGTTATATAAATGTATCATACAGACGGATAATAATATAGCAAATCTATTAGAATTCCTTATTTAACTTAACTATGGAACCCTAAACTGTTTAGTTAATATAGACGTTTAATGAAATTGAGCGATAAAATTCATCTTCGTTCAATTGATGCCCAAAAAATGTCAGAAAAACTGATGACTGCCTTAAATTGTCTACGTACCTTTCGACGCTAAATATAGGCTAATTAATTCCCCTAGTTATTAAGTTATTAGAGGTATTTAAAATTACGGTTTCCGGTAATAGAACGATTGATTTGGAAGAAGATTGCGATCAGTAAAGCTATAAAACATGTATCTATCTTTTTATAAACAATTGATTAGTGATTAATCTTCTTCGATGTTCATATTTAGGTATGGAAATATAAAATCCTGCCTTGAAATGAACATATTTTTTTAAGGCTAGTGTTATTACGCACCTATCGTCCGGTAATTGTGAATAACGCTTCAAAAGCACTCATCTGCCTGCATTCCCAATGCAATATTTGCAACGGTTTCCAACAGATTTTTGGGGAACGAGTACTAATGCAGACATAATAATGATGCTGCTAGTAAAATGTTTAATCCTATTATACTCAAATATAGTTCTGCTAAATTTATAAAAACAAATTAAATACAAAAATATTGTTCTACTGAATGTATGAGAGTGCGTTCGTGGGAAGAAAGAGTTTATTTCAGCGCGATTGTTTTTATGTAAAAGCGACGGAAAGTATTAATATTTTTGTCATGAAAAAAAAAACATATTCTGGAATACGTTTATTTCTTCGTAACGTACTGATTGCGTTCACCAAAAAAGTGCACTATTTTTGTCGGACCATAAATTTCTATTTTTATCTTTTGCTAAAAACTTGTTTAAGGTCCATATTATCCTTACCATCTTTACATGAGTTATCACGGCAATGCACTTACGATCTCGCTGTCTCCGACGGTTGTGCTATCTTTATCCAATTTGTTACCCTTATCAAGAATTAAATGCGTTTTAGGGCCTTCACTCGACAGTTTTTATTTTTTATTAATTACGACGCACAGAAAGCGCCGCCTCTATAAAGGAAGACAGGTGATAGCTTTTTATGATCACCATTTATCGAATATCCATTTGTTACTCAATGAATTTTCGACGTCCAACCAATAGGTAGGTCTCGTGTTCTAATGAATCAACCTTTGATCAACTTCACAAGACAAAAAATTGGAGACCAATTTTGTAAATCGAGACGATATCTACCATACATTTAACCTGAAATACTGTCAATAGTTTTCGAGCATTATGACTTTGAGCAAACATTGGGAATCGTATATTTACAGAACTTTCCCAACTGCAACCATAAAGACAAATTGCAGATTCACTGTTTTTAAATGACTTCAAAAAATGAGGAGGTTCTGTGGTGAACTGATTTTTTTTTAATAAGTGCTTCGACCGCCTACGAGGCTCATCGTAAACGACTTAGGGTTCACAAAATCACGGGTTCGATCCCCAGCGGAATATATATTTAGTACTCGATTTGGTTGGTAGTAGGGCATTTTAAATGTCCGCCTGCGTGGTTACCTATCACCATCTTATCTATGTCTGCCGTCAAACAGCAATGTTAATAGTATTATATTGTTGTGTATCCGTTGTCAAAGATAAGAGAGCCAGTTTCCCAAAAAAGATGGGGTTTCCAGATCAGTACGCTTGCACTGTCAGCCTCATCTTCAGTAAATATCAAGTGTGATTGAGGTCAAGTGCTGACTCGTAGTGCATAAAAACAAATACAATCTTAGGATTACTATTCTAAAGGTGTTATCGTAAGCATAAAACCAGAGGCCTTTAATAGACACGAATCATAGTGACAAAAGAAATGCTATCGAGAACGCGGATAATTAGGCTTAATCTCCGTAAGAGACTATGTATAATTCAGACAGGATATCTAAGTCCAGCTGAGAAATTATTTTGGAGCACTTGATAAAAACAATCGAACCATAATGTAATTTGTATAACCGAAAATCTAGAAAAAATCATTTATGCTTGTCCTCTTTCGGCATAATGTTCATCAGGCATAATTTAAGTCATTGTTTACAATTTAATTTTCATGTAAAACATATTATGAAGTACAATATAGAGTTTACAAATGATTCGTTATATATAATTATGTGCAGTGTTGTTTCGATATGTGAAAAGAAAATAAACAATCCGACTCTTCCTGTGGGTGTCATAAATGGCGACTATGGGACTTTCTATCAAAAAGCATCTTTTGTACGTTTTTGTACGATGGACCTGTCCCCTGGCAATAGGTGAATCGTGGATGTTGTTTCATGCAACTTTTAATGTTTGTAGCACCCAAACGCTAATGTTTGGGATGTGTCTGACCACCCCATTTGGGATAATATAAGGCGTTATAAATGTATGCATGGAATGGTTCAAATGCTCTCCTCTACATATTTTACCGCGGACATAAGATAGTATAATTTTATGTATTTACGGAAGATATATTTTTGTTTTCCGCATTCCTTTACGTGTGGGGGTAGAGGGGACATAAACAAACACGTATATTATTTTCCTTGTTTTAATCAAGCTGGAACTTCAGTGGGAAAACTCGAAACAAACATCGTAAAAATAATTCTTGATGAAATGAAGCCACGTGCTGGCAAAATGTGGTCCCTGACAAATTGTTGTGAAACTCTTGGTTGGTATGAGGATGGAAAACGCAAAACTTTTATCATATGTCGACAAGAAACCACCAATGGCCTTTCTAAATCTTATTAGAAAGAGCATTTACGTATGGTTTGGTTCCCGGTATTCCCGGCCCTTGCTGGCATTTGATTAAGTCCGACATAGCTTTCTTCGTATAGAATTATCCTAGATTGTGTTCCTCGATAACAGACTTTCTGAGCAAGAGATCTAAGTAGTTATTGATTTCTGCTCGTCTGAGTTTTTGGCCATTAAGGCCAGCTGGCCGGCATGTGACCTCGAGAGTCGGTCCTCTCTGCAACCCTCTTCTTACTGAGCATATCAATCATCTATTTCAGCACGGTACTTTTTGATATTATATTACATGGTTACAGTGGTATCTTTTTTTTTATCCACAACGGGTTAGCACTTGACTCAATCACACCTGATGTTAAGTGAAGATGAGGCCGAAGGTGGTAGCGTACTGACCCGGAAACCCAATCTTATTTGGGGGACTGGCTATCTTATCTCTGACAACCGGAACACAACAATGTTATTAACATTGCTGTTTGGCGGCAGATTTAGATAAAATTGTGGTAGCTAGCCAGGCGGACATTTAATATGCCCTACCACCAACCAATCTGAGTACTAAATATGTACCTCGCTGGGAATCGCACCCGCGACCTCCGAAACGTAAACCCAATGTTGTTCATATTGAGCCACGGAGGCGGTTCTCTATTGGATATACCGGTTTAGAATGTGATGTGAAGATCCCTTATGTGCCGTGCCATGAGCAGGCGAAAAAAATATACTGCGTTCGGTGCGATGGCCGTTCTACGAAAAACGACGCAACTTATGCTTCGACTCCTTTAGGACTGGAGCAATGGATTTACTAGTACAGGTTATTGACGGTGTAAACATATACATGATAAGAATATACACGACCTTGATGAGGGCAAATACTAGAACTTTGTCTCTTGTTACGCGCTCAGACATACAATTTTGGCGTCCATAACGACAAGTTTTGACAAGCGCTCACCACATGTCGACCGACACATACAAAAAGTTGCTTCACTAGAACAGCTAGGTATACGCCAAACATGTGTGTTGATATTTAATCATAAATACCACTAAGCTATTTAACATACCTATTGCACATGCAAACACTAGGTTCACACTAGGTAGCACAGCCTCTACTCACAAAGAGAGGGTACGGGCCCTTTGCGGATTTGTGTGTCAGACTAGTGACCACCGGACAATCAGTGTTTTTAAGCCGCCCCTGTATGCCACCGACTTGGCTAAGCACGGAAACACTCGTATTAAAATGTCACTGCGCTACGAGTGCTTTCTATTTCAATTTAAAAATTTTGAGTTCTTCTTTACTTATTATGAAAGTATTACCACGTTTCTGGTTTTTCTGGTTAGCTTCCGTTCAAAGGGAGTCCAAGCCTGGAAACGGACTAGCATAAAAGTCTTTTGTAACATTATTTCGTAAACGAAGAAAGCAATATTCATAAAGATAAGCCCCTACCCCAAAATAAACTCGTCCCGTCATAAACTACCGTTTAATAACCTTTGTAATGCCTAAGATATAAAATATTTCATCCTCATAAAAATTTAACAAATTAAAAATATCCATCTCTATACAAATGCAAATCGTTCCATCGCTTATATCCAGTAGTGGACACTTATAGGCTGTTCATGTATGTGTGAGGGAGAAAGCCCCCAGAAGTTATTGCTATTAGGATAGCTGGATAGAATAGTTATGAGTCATTGCTTTATTTTGTAGGTACACACAGGGTACACTTAAAATAGTCACATTTTACACTTTTTAAGCTACTGCTTAAGTATGTACGTGAAACAACAAATTTAATAAAAACAATTGAAAATACCTATAGTATCTTATAGAAAAATTACGCCGTCCAACTCGCTTCCGTGAGGCATAGTACCTAGTACGCTGGCGCTATTGGCCCGCTGAATGCATAAGCTCTGCTGCTAAGCAAAGTAGATACCAGCTCTCACATCTCCAGAGGCGTGGACCAGTCGAACGGATAAATCCTTTGCAAATTGTTTCGTGTCAGAAGACCAAGGGCCCAATATCTCAACTGCAAGCGCCGCAAACTCGTGGTTTATAGAGATTGACGCATAATTACGGCGCTTGTTACTTTGAACTCATTCAGCCGCAGTTCCAGTTCTTTGCGCAGTTCCTTATATATGGGACGGTGCCAAAGTATCCGCACAAGTTGTGTCCCATACCAAGATGCGCCTCAAGCACCAGGGTACTAAGGTGGCTCCATCAGGTCTTTTCCCGTCGTCTCTGAATAAGCCACAAAGCTCCAGAGACGCCGGGAGTGCTGCAGTGGCAAGAGCGCGCCTAATTAATTGATTAATTACACCGTGGCGATATGGGGAACCGCCACTCTTCACGCATGAGATCCCCTAGCTGGTCCACAACCTTACCACAAGACAACGATGAGGTTCACAAAACTTAGCACCCAAATGTAAACTAATGGAAATACGTAGGACATTGGGATCGAGGATGGTGCCTAGGTTCTGGGAAGGAGGAGCATGTAGCCAGGGGTCACACTCTTTTTCCGGGACTGCCAGTAGACGGGCACGCTCAGTGTCTTCTTGACAATTGGCCAGGAGCTATACTGCTCGTTCAAAAGGCAAGTCACTCATGAGGTAATAGGTGAGTTTTATTCAAGTGGAAAACCGAAATTTTTCACCAGGCAGTGGTGAAGACTCGTTTGACTCGAGTTAGGTAGCTATTACTTTAATGGTAATCTTTGAAGTTCTACCATTGTTCGAATTTAACATTTTGCGATGAAGTTCATTATTTCTGAAGTTTGATAATGAGAGTACACATTGTTTAACTCAATGGGAATGGACTTCAACACTATTGTCAATTTTGACCTTCAAATATCAAATTCGACAAATGACGAAAGAGACGATAGCATTGAATTCATTGCCCATTGACGTGAGACCATAAGGTCTTCCAAATTCAGGAAAGTTCAAACAGACCTCCGAAATGTATAGACCTCAAATTACTTAATAAAAAAGTGTTCCTGCTCTTGCCGCCAAATTATTATGTTGTTTATGAATCATAACCCTTCCCGTAGACGGGTAAAAATAAACCTATCCAAACTTTTTTATATGCATATAACTGGTAAGCGCTTGACCTTAATTACACCTGATGTTAAGAGGCTGAAGATGGAAGCATGCTCATCCGGAACCACGAACTGGCTATCTTATATCTCAAACAGCCGGAACGCAATAATGCTATCAACATTGCTATTTGACGACTTAAATAAGATGTTGATATGACCAGACGGACATTTAAAAACGCCTTGCTACAAACCACACCGGGTACTAAAACATGTACCCCGCTGGAAATCGAATCCGCGACCTCAGTTTTTGTTAAGACCTTATGTTATTTACGTTTAGCCCCGAAGGCGGTTAAATTATTATTTAATTTTTGATCACGTTTTTGCAAAATAAACAACTGAAATTCACCCGCTGTTATTATTTTCTTACATTCAAGACGATGACGTGGTATCATTATGTCAAACCGTCACTTTACTTACAATAATGGATTCCATTTTCGCGCCAAATGACAGTTCCCACCTCACTTAACATTGCTCGTACTTCCGACGTCGGTAATCGATATTTTTTCACCTAAAAATCAAGTGAGGTGTCAATGCTGTGTTACCCGATACCGAAAATATGGGCCTGTCATTCCGGTTTCTTTTTGACAACGAAATGCGTAGGCATAATATAAGCATATAATGTTACACAGAAGAAAATTTTGGTATTATTACAAGCTTTTATTTAGCTTACTATAAGGCGTCGCATTTGCTGTTCGTTTTCGATTAGCGAAGTTAAGTAATGTCTGGCGCGGTCAGTCCATGGATGGGTGACCACTAGTGGCATTTTAATACGAGTGTTTCCGTGCTTCGGAGGACACGTTAAATTTTCGGTTTCGGTTGTTTACAATTGAAGGCAGTCGTTAAGTCAAGTCAGTTACCTACAGGGACTGCTTAAGAACACTGAACGTCAAGTGGCCACTAATCCGCACTGGGCTCGCGTGTTCTAGGCCCACACCCTCTCCCTGTGAGAGGAGACTGTGTTTAAACGTCCCCAGTTTAAGGCTGTTGATAAGGGTTACGGTGGCGGCTTGCAAACATTGACTGTGGCACTGTGCTTGCGTAGTGGTTTATATATATACCCTCTCCTAGTGAGAGGAGGCTGGCCCTTAACAGTGGGGACTTAATTATGATGATGAATAACTTCATGTACGCTGAATAGTTCAGTTAGACGTTCAGATTATGCTAGCGCCAGCCAAATTGGGGCCGACATGACAACCATCCCGACATTGCTATAGACGTTCCGATGGTCGACAATCCAACCATCAGTTGCCCATGGTGATCGGATGCGCCGGCGAGCCGCCCACACAGTATTAATTGTAATTATGTTGGATCAACCACCTTATACATGTTCCCCTTTTTGTGGTAGTTGGGTGTCGGCGCAAGCCAAATCATAACGTCTGCTAATACTAGAAATGTTGCAAGTACGTATGTTATTTTGCAAAGATTAGTTTGTTCGAACCGAACATGCGGTAAGATTTCAAATGACCGTCGAGTATAGGGGTGCCATCTTTTGATTTCTATACGCCTTCACAATTCTGAGCCCGCGGCGGACTGAATAAATATTTGTTTAATTTTCAACTACAATTCTCGCAAGCATGTAAACATTTCGCACTTCAATTCGGCCAATAACTCGCTTCCGCGTATATCACATAAAAGATTAATATTAAAGTGAAGCGTGATCCACGATTCGATATTCGAGTTCTTCTTGGAATTTACAGTATCACCATGCTGAAAGGTGTAAGTACCAAAGCGGATATGAATATTTATTGCAATCCATTCGTAACGCTGCTTACTACCGATACAACTTAGTGCACGTGAGTGCACGCGCAGTGTTCTCGCAATATACAATTGTCTATAGTGCTGCAATCTAAAATTGGATTAATAATAACTCAATTACTTCAAGTACCAGTGTACTTATATCTGTCAATTCGGTTTTTTGGTGTATTTGGTTTATTGATTGGTTGCCAATATCACCCCTTATCGTGTTTTGTTTTTACACACAAACAACGCCGTCAAATACAAAATCCATCGTTTTTCATCGCGAGTTAAAAAGCATGCCAAATTTGATTAGCAAGGCGATAATCGTCACTTTATCATTATTTATCGTAATCACCACGGTAGGTTGCTGATTGGTGATAACAGGTTTTTGGGAGCTGACCAATGGCGCTGATGCCCAACACTGGTCCATGATATTATGCTCCCAATACATTGGTCGCTTTTACGACACCCACGGGAAGAGATTTGGTCTTATTCTACTCTGCCCGGAACCACACTGCCCATTTCTGGGCTAGTGCACATGGTAAGGTCTACTTCTGTAGTTGTGGCACGCAAAAATGATGGAACTAACTCATCTCATCCCGTGGATGTCGTAAAAGGCGACTGAACTTTCCACCCCAAAAGCATATATAAATTTGCATGTTTTAACGGCGATGGGCTAACCGATTGTCATGTGCTGTATACCTATTTCAAAAGTTTAACCGCGGGTGTTGTTTCATGCATTACATTTTTAAGGTTTGGGACAACCAAACTCTTGTAATTGGGATGGGATATGGATCCACCCCTTTTGGAGTAAAAGTCGTGACGTTATTACTTAATTTTTCCGAGAGAGTATAAATAAATAAATATTTCGGACACTTACACCAATCATCTAGTCCCAAACAAAGCAAATCTTCTGCTATGGATATTAGATAACGAATAAACATACATAAATATTTATATAAACATCCATGACTCGGAAATAAATGTTCGTATTCATCACACAAACATTTGCCCCTCGCGGGATTCGAACCCGCAACCGTTGGTTTCGCTGACAGGGTCACTATCCACTACACCAACCGGTCGTCAAGTATGAGTGGAAAACAAACAGATGGTCATAATTTCGTAGATGGATGTACCTTCCGTGGATGTACCTGTTAGGTATTGTTAATATACCTATGTATGAAGGATAAATTATACACAATTCCCTTGTTGAGAACAATAATATCCCATGGGCGTAACTGTGCTCGCCCATATCAACAATATGAGGTGCAGTCCACACAACCACATTTATTCCTATATTCTTTATAAATTATTCAAAAGCGTAACGTTATTATGCGATGGGAAGCGCGATACAAACTAATTTGAATTTAATTTGATGCGTCCCATTTTTACAAAGGAAGCATAAAAGTTTTTATGTGTGGAAATTCGGTGAGACAACTTTGTCCATATATTTCGCTACAAAAAACAGATGTTTCCTTTTCACTGTGATTTATTTAAGTCTGATTTAATATTTATATAAAAAATTATGTTATTGTATAAAAAATATATATATTTAATAAAACTTCAGGAGATTGCGTATACAATGGTTTGAATAACTACAAAATTAACAAATAAATAAATATCAATATCCGCAGTCATATACAGTTAAAAATATTCGAGTTCGATTACTAAGTAAGAAAAAGAATAATGAACAGTGAATGGCAGCTTTTGTGATAGTGAATTGTTGTAATTGACACTTTATCTAATTAAAATTTGCAGATGCTTGTTTATTTGTTGCTCAATCACGGCGCAACGGATGAACGGATTTGGATGAAATTTAGTATATAGGTAAAACATGCTCTTGATTAAAACATAGGATTTTTTATCCCGATAAAGTCAGTAGTTCCCACGAGATAAACAAATTAAACATGGATATAAATTTATTCTACGCACTCGAAGCCGTTAAGTATTCCATATTTAAAAATTTACGGACAGCTGACAAAGAAATAACATAAATTAAAAATTTATAAAGTCCCCGAGTAACTATGAAATAAATTTGTCATGTGTGTGTACATAGAGGCAAATAAATGCTTATCTATCTATCTATTTTATCTATTTTTTATTTAAGGCTTTTATATACCCTGTGTGACTATGCAGGCTCAATGGTACCTTCACCTTTTCAAACCTCACTATATCTATCTATGATCATGAGAAGTCGATTAAAATATCTTCAAAGCTACTGTGTTAAGAGTGTATCTTCGAAACCGATTTCCATCAAATAAGATTAAAATTCATCTCGCAAACACCAGCTTTCGAAAGTAAGGATCCATTTTCAAATCTGTCTAACCATTTTGTTGCTACAATGGGTCATACAAACAAACAGATCGTCGTCGTCGTCGTGGTTTAAAAAGAGTACCTACTGCACGCAATGGTTCTCATATAGGTATTTGACAGAAAATATATTCTCTAGGTGGTTTTTCAAATTTCATTAAGACATAATGGTGGAGTAACCTATGGGGAGACTGAAACTCCTAAACAATTAACAGTAAAAGTGATGTGATTGAGTTACTGCACTTATCTCAATCTACTGATGCACTCCAGATATAGAGGACGGAATCGCAAAGAAGTCGGATGTTTTGCCATTTTTGGCATTTCAATTACTTATTGCTTTTTGATTTATTGCAGTTGGAATAATTTAAAATTTGGTATGTAATAAAATGTAGAAAATGTTAATTTAATGCTTTGGCTCCGAATATCAAAGTTCTCAGTAGGTAATAAATTGCTCCGTCTTTTAAAAAGTCACATCAAGGAATAGTCAAAGTCAACATCGTCTTATCTTATAATAAAGAAGCATATTACTGACCAGTTTGGTGTGGTTAGAAATCCTGACCACTGTCTTGAGGTCGTTGACAACGGCTTAACACTTGACCTCAATCATACCTGATGTTAAACCCAGGAAACCCCATCTTACATGAACTGGCTATCTTATTTCTGACAACCGGAACACAACAATGCTATTAACATTGCTGTTTGGTGGCAGATTTAGATAAGATGGTTGTAGCTAGCCCGGCGGACATTTAAAATGCCCTACCACCAACCAAACCGAGTACTAAATATGTACCCCGCTGGGGATCGAACCCGCGACCTCCGAATCGTAAACCCAATGTTGTTTACATTGAGCCACGAAGGCGGTTAAAGGTGAACTTTTATTTATAATATGTATACCTATATTTACAAAAAGAAATATGTATTCGTACAGTATATCTACCATCGGGTAACGATAATACATGCCTAATTGCCTAGATGGCGCTGTGTATACCTACACAAATACGGACATATACGTCCAAGGATATTTATCTATTAACCCCCGAAGAAAAACGATGAGTGTTATGTGTTTGACTGCATTTGCGTGTGTGTGTGTGTGTGTGTCTTAGCCATGTTTAATCAAAATTTGTTAATCCGTTTCGAAGATATTTAGCGTTTAACACAGGTTTTTTTTATGTATTTCGATGACCTCATAGTCTTTGGGGGTTTACGATTTTTTTTTTATTATTTATTTTTTAGAATATTGAACCTGGAAATAATGTTCTTAGTCATATTTGATGGAAATTGGTTAGGCCGTGTCGAAGACCTTTTAACACCATCATTTGTTCAATCAATGAAATTTTCAATGTTTTTATATTGTTTTAATCAGTATCAATTTACGCCTACATCTTCGCTTCCCACGAGAAGCTTCTACATGGAAGTGCATAACCATCAACTTTACCAAGGCTTCGCTATCTTATCTTTTACTAAATTGCAGATAGCCTTGTTTGAATCCTGATATAATTGAAATTTATCTGTTTATGAATGACTTCCTAAACCAATATAAACGGCAATAGCACTCACATAGCATATACCAATTAACCGTTGTAGGACCTATTCAGAGGCAATTGGCGAGGCACTCAGTTAAGGCACTTATCTACACGATAACGATTATTGGCCGACGTTAGCTTCAGTTGTTGCCTTGTTCCTTGAATATCACAATATGATGTGGTCTGAATCTAGAAGATTTTCAAATAATTGCTTTCGATTGTTTTGTAATCATTTCTATTTTTATTAGGCAGTACAGTACTCGGTTTGGTTCCCGAAATGATGGGGTTTCCGGGTCAGTATACTACCACTTTCGGTCTCATCATCACTTAACATCAGGTGTTATTGAGGTCAAGTGTTAACCTGTTGTGCATAAAAAAAAAACGGTGTTTTTCTTTTTATAGTGGCTGATTCAGTGCGGTCGGTTGTTATTTTTTTGTTAAAAGGTTTTTATTATTATTGTAAATTTAATTATTAAACCTGTGAGAACTAATCTATTGAAATCGTTTTATTTATCGATATTTTGTCTTGGGGCCATATTGGATGTATCGAGAATTGTAAGACTTTCTTCTCTCTCCATATGTACCCATATATTAATAATCTTACTTAAAAGAGTATCGCTTTTATTATTCCAATATAGGTATTACCCTTAAAAAGCCGAGTTTTATAATGTTTATTTTAGCACCTCTGCCTGCTTGTATTTTTTTTGGGGAACAATAGTCGTTTAGATACGAGTATATTATTATCCTTTTCTGATCGTTCAAATATTCATGAGCAAAAAATTAAATACTTCTGATGTGCTGTAACGACGTGAAATACAACAAACCAATATATTATATATATTTTTATACACAACGGGTTAGCACTTGACATCAATCACACCTCATGTTAAGTGAAGATGAGGTCTAAAGTGGAAGCGTACTGATCCTGAAACCACATCTTTTTTGGCGGACTGGCTGTCTTATCTTTGCCGGAACACAACAATGCTATTAATATTGCTCTTTAGCTGCAGACTTAGACAAGATGGTGGTAGCAAGCCAGCCCGACATTTAAAATACCCTACCACCAACCAAACCGAGTACTGTACCCCCGATGACCCCGCCGGGGATCGACCCGCAACCTCCGATTCGTAAACTCTTTGTTGTTCACATTGGTCCACGGAGGTGGTTTAAACACAGCAATTTCGTACAAAGTTTTATAATTATACTTTAGAGTTTCTGATTTGAAGATTACCAACCGCTTCTTACTTTCCATCTAAGATTAATAATAATAATAATAAACAAAAAGAAAATAATAATAAATGGACAAACTGACTTACGACTTCAAAATAAATAGGAATATACCATTTACTTGGTTAATGCCCGTAAATGGTATGATAATACCAGCTCATGCTGAGAAAAGGAAATAAAAAAAGAAATAATAATAATAATAAATAAATATTTGGGACACTTACACCAATCGTCTAGTCCCAAACTAAGCAAACTTTGTACTATGGATACTAGATAACGGATAAACATACATAAATATTTATATAAACATCCATGACTCGGGAATAAATGTTCGTATTCATCATACAAACATTTACCGCTCGCCGGATTCGAACCCGCAACCGTTGGTTTCGCTGACAGGGTCACTATCCACTACATCAATCGGTCGTCAAGATTATTCGATCCACATTAGGGCATGCATCATCCGTAATCTATTCTATGACATCAATTTATAGGTAGCTCAAATGTAACTCGATCAATTGCTCAAAACGTTAGAGTAGGAGATCAAAGTATTAATTTATCTTTTAGCATAGTTGTTTTGATTCTTGGGTGATATTATTATATGTAGCTCCTCAGATTCTTCCAAAATATTCATCTTCTTCTTTTCGTGTCGAGGCAAGTTTCAAATTTTATTGGATCAAAACTTAGCCACTCTAACAGCACTGGTGTTAAGGAGGTCTGTAGGTAATCCTTCTAAGTTAATTTTAATATTCATATAAGAACAGCATATAACATTTTTACTTAACCACATGACGAGTAACTTTTAATATAACCAAACAAGCGTAGTGTACAACAACAATCATTTCTTTTCCTAGTCCACCTCACTTGTTATACAATATTTTGACATGAGCAGAGTCGTGGGCGTCTTTCTTTTAAGTTTAGTGTGTAGGCAGGTGTAGGCTTATATCCACGTGGCTGTTATTCTTTTGTTCTGCTTTCTAGTTTACAATTATCATGAATGAGTTTGTCTGTTTGTATGCAAAATCCTTATTAGTTTATTTGAATTTTGAATCATTTTGGCCCGTTACTTGACGCATTTTGACAACTGTATTGTTCAATTATACATAGCACAACTTGCATATTTCAATACCCCAAGTGTCTTTATACTCCAATTTGATTAGAATAGAGAGCTTTTAGTGATAAGTTCGCCTAATTGAATGTTCTACTGGTACCAACTTTCTGTAATGTATTTTCTTTTGTATTGTGCAATAAAGTGTATTTGTATTGTATTTGACAAGCTTTAAGTGAGACAACATCCATTAAAATGCAAATTGTACTTGGAGTTTAGCTAAACACTAAGTATAAACAAAGTAGTTACTTTGTTTTTATACCGTTTTGATTTAGACGGTAAACTGTAAACTGTGGCCTTCAAACAAAAGTTATTTTAGCTTTTTTTTATAAGTTACTAACTTTAACATTAATCATAAAAATTCAAAACAAAATGGATTTTTTTATTGTAAATTAGACGCCCCGCTAATTTTCTACGTTTTCTAGCCCCTCATGAAAGAAGTTTTCTCACCCCTGGCCTAGGCATTCGATTGAATGGCTAATTTAACTATCTGCCTACGACACTTATACTACACACCAAATATTCCACTAAGAGAATAGTCATCTAGCATTAATGATAACAATTGTTCTAACATTTTTTAGATAATTTTTATTTCACCGAGAATCAAACCTAACTCCAAGTCAATATCGGCTATAATGACGGCTATAATCAGTGGAGATGAAGTCTATTATTATTTGAAAAAAAAAGAAAACACTCTAATTTTGTAAATAGCTTCTTTACAAGAATTCAATTTACTAGCGACAGGTACCTGCATAAAGAACTGGTGGAAACCAAATGAGTCACCAGTGATTTCAAATGAAATAAGACTACTCGAACCACATCAACTTTATCACATCCTTAAGATTATACAACACCCTATTCGTACAAAATAAGATTCAAAATCGTTGCGTTAAGAAATGAGACGGCCTTTTGTTGTTTGTTCCTCTGCAGAGGGTCGAGCGACCTTTTTCTAAGTGATCGGAATCAGGAGTACTCATCGATGCTTCCTCGCGACAATACTATCGGATTCCGTATACATCGATATGATAATATACAGCCCTATGCATTCCTAACCTTTGTGTACATATGTTGATGAGGTGGGCGATACCCATTGATATACATTCGAACTTATTATAGTGAACCCGTTTTAAAAGGCAATTTATTCGGCCTCTCGATGGGACATCCGATAAATGCTTAGTCATATCTTGTTATTTTTTTCTAAGTGGTTGATATATTTTGATGTGTAGAGGTTTATACTTGTAATCTGTCTCGACTAGTCACTGATACTTGTTTAAATTCCTTAGTCATAATGCCATTACATAACACTATAATGGAAAATGTCTCAAAAAGTGGGTTTAACTCTTTTGATTGAGGACGGTTAAAAATTATTTGTTTGTCAGTTGGCATCTTCGATGTCAGCATTAATTTGAATTTGCATATTGAATATGAAGGTGAATTGTATTCCTTTTGCATGCAACGAGCGGTAATGAAAAAAACCGTATAGACGCATGAATGTTATCGACATTGCCTAGCGGATTAGTAGTGGCAAAGGACATAGCCCGAAGAACTGCATATGTGTCATTAAAGTGATGACATATTATGACTAATGGTACTGAAAGTGCTCTCTCACTATGGGCCTTATAAGAAATCTCAAAGTCACGCAACAAGCTATAGAGAAGGAGATGCTTGGTGTTTCGCGGATTAGCAGTTTGAAGTGGCAGTGGGCAGGGCACATAGCTCGACCAACTGATAGCCAATGGGGCATTAAAGTTCTCAAATGGAGACTATGCACCGGCAAGCGGAGTGTAGGACGTCCACTCCAAAGGGGGACGGACCTGATGAAGGTCGAGAGTAGTTGCTGGATGCAGGTCGCTTCCTACCTATCGTTCGGAATGTGGCCGATATGATGGTAATTCTGCCACAGGGCGTCCACTACTGAACATAGGCTTCCCATAGAATTCCAGAGTGACCGGTTGGAAGCGGCCTGCATCTAGCGAATTCCCGCGATCTCTATCAGGTCGTCTGTCCACCTGTCCACAATTTTATTTCGATAGAGAGACACATGTCTACTTGCTTTCGCACATTATTTTATGTATCTAGATATTTAAGTTACGTTACATACCTTTTGTGATAATTAATAACGTGGCGGGTCAGTGACCTCATTCGCACTACACACAAACCTTCACAGGTTTTCGTAGGCGTCTTATAGTGAAGATTGTTTAAATAATATTCTAGGGATAAATAAGGAAAAAAAAAACCTCGTGAGTGTATGTCTTACGCTGCGCTTGCCGGTGCGTGGTCTCCACTCGAGAACTTTAATACCCCACCGGCCATCAGTTCTTCGAGCTATATGTACTGCCCATTGCCAACTTCAAGCTGCTAATCCGCTGCTGTTCCGATTGCATCGTCCTATTGCTTTAAAAATATATTTATAAAATGTCACCATCTATTAATAACTCTTCATTAAATTTCATCTACTTCATAGGAGTGTAATAAATTTGGAACCCTTTAAACTCTAATGTACATAACTAACCACAATAATCCTCTATGCCCATAAAATTGGTATTTACACAAATTAACTGTTGGCCGTAATTGATACAAATGGTTGTTTCTAGTTAAATGTAATTGAAGGATGCAATGAGTGAGTACATGAAACACAAGTTAACTGAAGTTAAGTTTCATCTAATTGTTCTTATATCAATGTTGATTGCTTTTGCTAGCGCTCAATCATATCTGATGTTAAGCGAAGATGAAACTGACGGTCAAAGCGTCCTCATCCGTAACTCCAAAATTATTTGGGCGACTGAATATCTTATCTCAAATCGTCGGGAACGCAACAATACTGTAATGTAATATATCAACAGTGCTGCTCGGCGGCAAAGACGTAGATAAGATGGTGGTAGCCGGCCAAGCGGACATTTAAAACCGACCACCAACCAAACCGAGTACCTACCTACTAAACACGTACCCCGCTGGGAATCGAACTCGCGAATTCTTTTTGTAAACCTTATTTTGTTTACACTGATACACGGAGTCGGGACACATACACTTGACATTATCAATTTACAGCTACCAATAGTAATATTTTTTTAGGAAATGTTAAAAAAGAAACACATTATTCTCATTTTATTTAACATCTCACGAAATTTCATTGTTTCCGGTTGTATAATACCTATAAGCTTTAAAAGTCTTTTAAAATGACCATCAGTTTAGGAGACATCGAAATAACTTGTAAGATCCCTGCTGCTAAATTGACACATTGGAATACATTTGGAATGATTTCAAATGAATATAAAGTTAGTGTGTGTAAGTTTTGTCGCGTCAAATGATCATAAAAATAAAGTAAACACGGCGAGGTAAGCGCAATAAAAATTCATGTTTAGAAATTTATAGTGAAGCTACATTAAATAGATGTATAATACAAATAATGTACATATACAGCTAGTAAAGTTAAATGTTATATGGTACTGCATGTCTATTCGCAGTTTATCTACTATTTTTTTTTATGCACAACGGGTTACCACTTGATCTCAATCACACCTGATGTTAAGCGAAGATGAGGCCGAAGGTGGTAGCGTACTGACCCGGAAAACCCATCTTATTTGGGGAACTGGCTATCTTATCTCTGACAACCGGAACACAACAATGCTATTGACATTGCTGTTTGGCGGCAGATTTAGATAAAATGGTGGTGCTAGCCAGGCGGACATTTAAAATGTCCTACCACCAACCAAACCGAGTACTAAATATGTACCCCGCTGGGGATTGAATCCGCGACCTCCGAATCGTAAGCCCAATGTAGTTTACATTGAGCCACGGAGGCGGTTAAATATTACTAGAGTAGGTTTGATATTCAATTCGAGATTTGTATTGTTCCATGACCTCGTCGTCACTTCACATTACTCCACAGCTGGACGTAGGCCTACTCCAAGTGTCAAAGTCAAAGCGCCAAATCATCCAGTGGCCCGACGCAGATCCTAGCTCTATCTAGGATGGAGGGCGATCCGCACTAGTTTGAGTAGTCGCGGCTTCCAATACAGATTCCGTTTGCTCCATCAATTATCGGCTCTGAGTCAGATACGACCTTCAGCCACTTCAACCTGCTAACCGTCTTGAACCGTCAAGTATGTTATTTTTTTTTAGGTTATTTATCCATATGAACTTGAATCTACACTATAAGACGCCTACGAAAACATGTAAAGGTTATATTAAATGTAAATGAATATAATCTTTCACGTTTTAAAACTGCTTAATACAGCTTCGTTAAATCTGATGAAGTTGCTATTTTTTGCACCGGTTAGCGCTTGATGTCAATCACACCTGATTTTAAGATGAAGATGAAGCCGAAGGTGGAAGCGCTCTCACTCAGAACCCCCAGATTATTTGGGAGACTGGCTACCTTATCTCAAACAGCCGAAACATAATCATTTCTGTAACACTCAGCCGGCAGAACCTAGAATCTAGTCATCAGTATGTACTCTAGTTAAAAACTTTCGTCTTCAAGTAATTCCCAATTCACAGTTACACGTTCATATTAGTTGTCCTTTTCCAGACATGTTGCTGATTTACTATTGCCCCCAGTTTGTAACTTTGCTAATAAATAAAACCTTATTCGTGCCGATGTCAAACTCCATGCTTCCACAAGTATCTCTCGCATTGGACAGAACGGTCGGTTTTTGTGTCCATACAACATAAATTTGTCCCTATAACCCACATACAACATATCTGGGACCTTTATGAGTAGGGTCACCCTACTTTGTAGGTTAAACTCAGCAATTTATCTCTTTTAATCGTCGCTTAATGAACTTTGTTGGTGTACAGACATCGAGGTTGAACAGATTGTTCGCTCGTATTGTTTTATGTAATGACTCCTGCGGCACAAGCGATACGCGTATCTGTTTCGACAATCTCAGTAATTTATATGAAGTTTTCAATTGAAGTGGAGTTGCGGTATATGATGTGGTGGCTTTGTTTTAATAATTTTTATTTTATTTATTTAGTCAAATAATTAATAACATCTCCTGTACACAATTTGACAATAAAATTTTATTCCTTTCTATATTATAGTATAACATTCGCAATAAGCGGTTCGACTCTTCATACATAATGTGAATAACCAAGGCAGGGAACTCCTTTCCGGCGTCAATCTTTCCTGAATCCCACAAGTTTGGGATCTTCAAGAGCAGGGTGAATAGGCATCGACTGAGTTCGCATGCTTTATCATCAGCTACATCGTCACTTTCCATCACGTGAGATTGAGGTCTAACGCGTATCCAGTTAATCAAAAAAAAGTCACAATTAATAATTGCCATAATGATATAATTACACGCTTACAATTTATCGGCTAAGCAAGTGGCCCAAAGTGACAATCATGTCAACATCAAATCAGCCACAGGACGTCCACTGCTGAACATAGGCCTCCCCCATAGACTTCCATAGCGACAGGTTGGAAGCGGCTTGCATCCAGTGAGTGGACGTCCTATGCTGCGCTTGCCTGTGCGTGGTCTCATCATTTTATTGCCCCATCGACCATCAGTTATAGTAAGTCTGTTAACCAACTGTGTTATAAAATAAATACTTGGAAACGGCTGAAGCAGTTTCCATTAAATATGACAAAGAGTTATCTGCCAAACACAGGCTTTCGAAAAAAAAATAGTTTTCAAAACCGCTCAGCCGTTTCGACGCTGCTACAATCCCACAGCAAAATACACAATATCAAAGGGTACAAGTTTATAATACCGTCCCTCTGTACCTCAGCGTATAAAGAGGTAACAAACAATTGTATAGGCATTAAAGTAGTAAAATACATCAAATAATTTGCCATGCTTATGCACACGTGGCCTGATTTTCTCCAGAATTATACGCATCAAGTAGCGCAATGGGATAAGAAAAGATTTCTTCCGTCCCTATTAGACTAGTATCCGCAATATCCAAACGTGAAAACGATTTATTTTTATGAACATCAAGCGTCTCTACTGTGCCAAGTGCCAACTATGCCAAGTGCTGCTTGTGCCAACTATCCTACTTCCTCTCACTCTTCAACCGCCGTTCAATATTACATTAAACTGGAGGTTTTATGGTACTAATTTGCAATGTCATTGACATGCCCAATAAAGTCAAGCTTATAAATAACAGGGTTTGACTTTATGTACCCGTCTACAAAGACAGTAAAACCAACGACGCGTTTGAAATTGGTTTTTGTTTGACGATTCCTCTTTATTGGTCTGTTCCATGTACAAAAGCTATATTATTCGCATAAGTTATTAAATAAAGACAATAGCGTATTCGTATAAATAAATACGCTTAATTTCATGCATAATTTCTGACATTGTAACTTAGTCATGATTTAAAAGTAGCAGACAGCAAGTGTTTGACTTAAACAAAGTTTAAGCAATTTATAGCTAAACATAAGTACGCACAATATAGCAAGTTAAAACGAAGGCGACGTGTTTCTAAATCCACTTTCTCAGTACCCGTAGGTGTCGCAATAACGCAGGCTTTAAACAGATGGGGCGATTTATAAATCAATATGTTCCCGTAAACTCTCCACACGCCCCCGAACCCTAGACACTAAACATATCATAGGATGACTTACCGACGTTTGAGACTAGAAATCGGGACATATAGACAGCTGTTATAGAGGCATGTGGTGCATGTATGAATGAATATGCTAATGATAAAATAGACGTTGCGGTTAACTGTCGATGTAGTCTTGCTAGTTTGTTACGTTTTGTGTAAGCTTGGCAGCGCACTGCCTTGCATGCGCATCTGGATATTTGGCAGTAGCAGAATGTAAGTAATTTAACACAACCTAATCAATCCGTTTTTGCTGTGAAGTTTGCAAAACTGGTCGTCATATTGGTTTCGAATTTACAAATGATTATGCCATCGGGCTGCAATGCACATGATTTATGGTGTTGCTTAATAACGCGCCCGGGCTGTCCGGCGCAATGCCTCAAAACATTGAATGACACGACATTAAACTTCGAACATCCGTACTGCTACCATCTCTGGGCTGGTTCTACCATTTGACTCCATTTAAAGACACGACGATCTCACAGACGGCTTAGAATCCATTAGTTTCCTCAGGGATATTGGCTGTGTATCTTCTGTGGGCTACGTAATGGAGAGTGTTCTGAAGAGCTATTCAAAATGGTACCACCAATATAGTCTCATCATTCAAAAGAAACACTCATACCACTTGAACCTAAGTGCTTTTCACGGACCTTAGCGATGATTGTTACACTTCCAGTTTGATCAGATCTCGCTGCGTTCATATTTCCGGTAACGTCACGGATCCAACTTACACCAGTGTTACCGTCGTCGTAACCTTCATGTAAGTTATTAAATAATCCTACCCTTTGACGTATTGCCTCAAAGATCCGTCATGGATCTGACCAATGGATCTACAGAGATTGACGGAGACCTGTGACACATATAAAATAAATATCAGTTTTACAAAAACAACTTAGGGCATCAAAGAAACATTTGTCGTAAGCATAACCACATCTCTCTAGAGAGAGAGAATAATCTTTATAATATCCATCAATCAACATTATTGCCATATGTAAAACTTGGAATCGCCATGCCAAGATGTGGTTTTCTTATTTCTTGAAAATTTAATTTATATTTTTTTTTTTAATTGAGTCTTTTATGGACTAATTTCTACGGTGTCCCGCTCTCCTCCCACCTGGAGGAGCATTAAAACTTACAAATTTATTAATACCGGTACATGGCGATAATCTGCTCATCTATGGCGAGCCTAAAACAGGAAGCCGCCACCGCGAGCGTTTTCGCAAATCTGGCAAGTTGAAAGTTTGTATCGCATGAGTTTCGTACGACGCGCTCCGTTATTCAGTTAGTTAGGCCCGTATGTGCCGGTGTGATATTCAAGTTTGGGGAGACCTACTGTATTTGCTGGAAATTGGGCCCTAATGTCGGATAACGTGAATTTATCCGATCATATCAGTGGCCTTGACAAATCTTTTTATGTATCTCCTTCCCTGTCCTGTCCCCGCCTTTAACCTCGATACAAAGTGACACATAAATGTTATTTTCCTTTAACCAATCTAATTTACCTATAAAAGAACTCAATAAAAATATCGAATACCTTACATCGAAATTCATATGATTGATGATGAGTAATCGAACGCTTAACAGAGATCTAATAAATCGATATTATTATTAATGTGACATGTGAAACTATGTCCTGTGGCTGCATATGATGAAATATTTAAATCTACAAAATAACCCCAAAAGCAGCTGATTGGATGCATATATTTGAAGTAAAATGAAATGATAAATTTGGTCATTTTATGATTCAAAATATTTTTAAAGACTTACGTTAAGCCGTCATAGGGTTTGAATGGCACGCGTTCATCCGTTCGGCACGAAGCTCAAACAGACAATGGTATGCAAATTTGTCTTTGAAAATAGTTCACAATGAGTATCGGTATTAAATCTATGCTAGTTATTTTATGCCTGTCACCTATAATGATAATAATAGACTACTATTTTTATCGACTAATGCGAAGAGAAGTTTAAATCCTATGTCTGCCTACGTGTATATGTGGCATTGTACCTTTAGAAACGGTTTTTTTGTCGGTGTGCGAGATGGTTCATCGCTTCAGCCATTTCGAAAATATTTAGCTTTGTTTACAGATACCGATGACTATTCTGCTCCTCAAATGAAACAACTTTTGTTTTACGACTTTAGAAGTTACAAGAAAAAATTAGACCTTCCCCTTATTTTGCCGGTTACCACAGAATTAATATGGTACGGTTACATAAATTTGTATAGAGAAATTTTAAATTTGTGCGGGAATTTTGAAAGGATTAAAATCGATGCCTGCTTCATGAACCCTCAAACTCGTAGATACCCTGAACATACACATTACTACTATAATATTAGGTAACACAATTAAACAACAAGCACCCAACTTAACAATAGAGTTTTCATACACGACGGGATCGCCACTTGACCTCGATCACACCTGATGTTAAGTGAAGACGATGCTGAGGATGGAAGCTCCCTCACATGGAACACAACAACCATGGTATTACCATGCCAACTTAGATAAGATGGTCGTAGCTAGTCAGGCGGACATTAAAATATGCTCGTACACCAACGAAACCACTTTTAAATGTCCGCCTGGCCAGGACCATCTAATTTAATTTGCCGCCAAGCGCCAAGTAACAATATTAAAAAAATTGTATTTTGGACGTCCGAAATAAGATAATAGCGTAAACGCGCTTCCACTATCGGGCTCATCTTCGCTTAATATCAGATCTTATTGAGGTCAGGCGCTGAGCCGTTGTGCATAAAAGAAAAAGTTTTAAATTTTCCTTCTTAAAAATTGATGCAAACTAAAATATCAAATGATCTATACACATATCTAATAATTAACAGGAGGAAACACAAATAGGTAATGACATTACTAATCAATATAAGTAATATTATTATGATTAAGAGATAACAAAAGTTGGCCAACTATTATTATAAGAAACGAATAGAAGAGAAGTTTCATCCGTCGTAACACAAATAATTGATTCGGTGCCCCGTCGTCATGGAAGTCTCAGTTCTATTTAAGTTTCCTAAGAGGAAATGAAAGGAAATCAAAGCCCACGCCTTCGTAGCCTTTATCGAAACTTATCGGAATATTCCTAGAAGAGAACTGTTAGTGTTTTATTATATCGACTCCAAGATAAAATCAACTGTTTTACCGTATCTATTTGTGAAACTTTGTCAAGATTCGTGGGCGTTTTCTTTTGGAAAATTGGAGCGTTAGCATCCCTCATGAGTGCTTTTCCTTTTATAGGAACGTAGTTTGTGATTTGAAAACTGAACGTGAACTAGGCGAAGTGATACGATAAAACTCATTCTTGCTTTTAGAGTAATCAACAAAAATTGGGTCACATAATAAGTGAAATATCTTTTCCAGTAACTTTTGTCTTCGTGGACAACATAATACCAATTTTGTTCGGTTTCATTTGCGAATAATTTCAGAAATATTCTCAAGGTATACAGGGTGAATTTCTATATCAGTAACACGCGCATTTTAATATAAACTGATACATATACAGATTTAAACAGCTGTTAACCCTTACAAAATCAAACATTTTGCATTGTAATAACACGTGGTCACCAGAAAGAGAACAATTTTGTAAAAATAACAGTGATAATTCCAATTTCGAAGCAGCGAGGGTGTGAGCTTATTATCCTGTCATATCCACTCGACATGTCTAACACAGGGCGTTGTATATATTGAAAAGTAGTCGTATAAAGTAGGGGTCTGAGGTACAATTTCAATGTCACAAGTTCTATTCTTTGCTTCATTCACTCATTGAATGGGGCATAAGTAGGTACTCAATGAGATTGAAATTTGTCATAATGTGACAGATTTGTGGTTTTGAATTGGGATCTATGTGTTGTTATTATTGTTACTTCTGTATGTATATAATTGTTATTTCTTTTTATTAATTTTTAGAAGATCATCCATAATAATAGAGATTTCGAGGTCGAAATAGCCATTTGAACAAGCAGTAGCTTCAAAAATGTAAAATCTGACTATTTTAGGTGTACCTACAAAATAAAGCATTTTTGACTTCGATATTTAAAGCTGTCCAGGGAGCTTACTGTCACCTATTACAAATTCATCATATTTCATGATCATTTAAATTTTACATAAAGGAAACGTTTTGCAATGATGTCACAAAACTTCCAACTGAAACATTATGTACCTAAGACTTAAGAAGCTATTTTATTGCAGTATACATGTGATTGATGTTTTACTTCAACTTACTAATACGCTGGGCTTTGTTGGCTAGCTTCGTCCTACGGAATACCGAATTTCTGATTCGATGATGATTCTGATGATGTGGTCAAACGCGAATCCAGTCAATTATAAAAAAAAAAGAAAAAGATTTCATAGTGAAACACCGAGGAGCGACGTCCATAGCTCGATGAGACCTTGAGCTTTCTTATGAGGCCTATAGTGAGAGACCAAGTTTCAGTATCATATAGTAATCACTGATAATACCCATTGATTAAATACTTTCGTATTTAAACACTGAGGTATTCTGGTCGAGAAGGCGTTGCGCAGTTTCCTGAACGCTGCCGATCCAAGTTATCCAGTAGATTTACTTTATCAAAGTGATCACTTACAAAATATCCACTTTATCAAAATGTCCAGTTTAGCAAAATATCAAGCCTAAGGAGAATAGGCTTTTACTAAGGTCGTGTCCTTCATGTTCGGCTACATCGTCACTTTCCACCAGGTAAAGGTATCAAAAAAAATAATTGTGGTCATACGCGTCACCAGTCCTTCCACCAAAAATATTCACCTTGTTTCCCCTACCAAAATGTGCCCTTTGTCAAAATATCTATGTTCCACAGTAAGCAACTATAGACTTGTGTTGTGGATACCAGATGGTTGATATACTACATAAATACATTTTTTTTGTAAATAAATACTTATTATAAATGAAAACATCCATAACTCGGGTACACATGTCCGTATTCATCACACAAACATATGCCCCTAGCGGGATTCGAACCCGCAACCTTTTGGTATAGTGGCCAGAGTTGCTAACCACTACACCAAACAGGTCGTCGTCTATACTCTACATATGCTGTAATAAAATTTAAAAATGTAAAATACCCATCGATCTGTAGTTTATTGAAAGAAGGTTTGTTCATTATATTGATGCTTTGAATAATACCTAGTTCATAGCAAAATTTAAGTATCCATCATCATCCGCCTCACACTCTCTACTCTAGGGAGTACAAACACCTCTGACTGGGAGAGGGTATGAACTATAATACACCACGCAGGCCTGTTGCGGATTTGTCAGACTAGTGGCCACCTGACTGCCTTTAAGCCACCAACTTGGTTTAACGACTGTCTTTAATTAAAAACAACCGGGATCGAGTATTCAACGTTCCCTACGAATTACGGCAAACACTCGAATTAAAATGCTACAACTTGTCACCCATTCAAGTGACCGCGCTAGACATTACTTAACATCGCTAATCGAAAACCAATAGCGAATGCGACTGCAAAAACTTACATAGGCGAGTTTGCAATGAGGTTCAAAATTCATAATAGAATTACATAATACACTTGATACAAAAGTAAAAGCAACTCCCAGGTTTTTGCGACACATTTTTTCCAAATGTAGAACCCAATTTTCTACGCATGTATTTATTTCCTGTCGTGACACTTTCCGTGATTGGAATGTGGAAGTTTTTGATCCCTTGTGACTTTTCAGAGCTGTGTTTGATGGATCACATGTGCCATTTCGTTGTGCCCTTTGCATATTATACACGATGTAAGTAATATATAGTGAAAAATTTGTATTATTTTTTAAGAATTTTATTATCAATAGAAATACCCGTTATATAAAATAGATCTTCCAGCACAGCCTCCTCTCAATAATTGGTTCTAGACAGACGGTCTTCAGACAATAATCGACTACGCGGGGCCTAGTTCGGATTGGTGGATTTGTAGATACTTAAGTGTCAGGTGGTCACTTATCGTCAAATGTTTAGTCCCAAACTAAGGAAAATTCATACTATGGATACCAGATAACGAAGAAACATACATAAATATTTATATAAACATTCATGACTCGGGAATAAATTCGTATTCATCATATAAGCACTTGCCCCATGCGGGATTCGAACCCGCAACCATTGGCCTCGCTGACAGGCTCACTATCCACTACACCAACCGGTCGTCGTTAAAATATTACTAGTTCCTCACTAGTCCCTCCAATGACTGGTGCCAGACATTGCTTAACTTCGCTAATCGAAAACGAATAGCGAAAGCGACTGCGCGACGAGTGCTTGCTAAAATAGATCTTAGAAGCTAGTAATTTCCCGTCGGAAAATGTGTCAATAACGATGTTCCACAGAAGCGTCTCTACAGAAGACATACCTAATTGCAGTCAACCCCTAATTAATTAACCACCAGTGTCTGTGACGACAAAGCCACCAGGCTCTTCCCATTTCCACCAATAATATACCCTTCCTAAAATCATCTCTATTTGAGAATTTACGCTAAACGCCAAGTTGGCATACACACAACGTCACGACCTTCCCAAATATGGTGATGAGAGATATCCCAAATAGTGTTGCGTATTCCAAACATTAAGAGTTTAATGTTTGAAGCCATAACCACTGTTCACCTTACGATAATTTTTTATCATTATAATTTTAAATAAATTTGTATTTCTACAAATACTGTTGCCATCTATTGCCCGTGACCTTTGCTAAATCCCCTAGTCTCGAATATAACACCCAACTCTATAAATATATCGAAATGAAAAGGGATTGTTCAATTCAGAAATATGTTTTTTATGGTAAAATAAATTAATATTATAAATTCTTTTTATGTAGCCTCGTTCACGTTGACAGAACAATCTAAGAAAAATATTCACTCTTAATTTTGTGATTCATTGTTTGGATTCAAATAAATTCAAATAGACGCTAATACCGAGTGAAACAAATTACACATTGATACTCGTACATATGAAATGAAAATCATTTATTTATGTACGTAATACAATATGCACTTATGAACGTCACTTGTTTTTTAACCTACCACTAGCTCGGAACGCGACTACTAATACGAGCTAGCGAGAAACTCAGAGGGTTTGTCTGTTTTCAATCAGTCATTTACAATCTAGATATTTATTCTATTCAGATATATTTGAGGGTGATTTTATATATACTACACACTGAAAATGAGATATATCCGAATTTGTGAGTGAATATACCAGTAAATATTCTAAGCGTAACTTTTCTATTTTAAAAGTCCAAAGAAGTTATAACGGGAATATCACCCAGGACGGCAACATTAATTGATATTTGAAAGGACCTCCTGGGCCTGTCTTGGGTGACTTTAATTTGAGAGATGACTTCTAGACCGCTGGCGGTATTTATATAAATATTCATTGTGAATTGTTTGTCATCAGAAGTTTATAAATGAAATTTTGTAACTTAATTATTGCAAGACAGTTATGTATTTACTGTAATTACCACGAAAATTACTATTATTTTAGACCGGGGGGATTTGTCACATTATAAGCACTGCGACCTTTGCAGATCTATTGTGTCATTCCCCCCGGTTAAAGTTCAGATTCTAAGAGATCTCGGGTGCAAAGAGATCCTCCCGTAAAATATAAGTTCTAGAGATCGGCTGCTAGTGTGGATCAGTGTTCAATGATGTCTATGGGGGTTTCCTACTCCTCACCATTGAATCTATAGGTTACATTACAATCAAACCATGTTTTGTTCAGGTTTCAATATCCGGTTAGAGTAACACGCATTCGAGGAGCCATCGAACATTCAAGAGAGTACTAGCATCATCGATAACTGGGAATTTTATTTACTGAAGAACTTTCTTTACATTCTTGCAGAATCTTATGTAACCCTGCCTTTTTTATGCATAACGTGTAAGCGCTTGACCTCAATCATACCTGATGTTTTCATCTGATCCAAGCTAGTTATGGAAGTTGTTGGAAGCCTCAATAAACTAGGAGAAAGAAACAGATTTGGTCTGGTGTGCGTCCCTGGACATGTAGGAATTGAGGGAACGAGGGCGCTGACAGACTGGCTATTAGGGAGGCCTCAGAACAAACTTTGATTGAACCAGAGCCACTTTTGGAACTCTCTATGAGCACCATACACATGGTTTCTAATACTCATATTAGAGGGCAACACTCTAAGGAATGGAACTAACTCAACGGCCTTACACATTCCAAAATGTTTCTTGACCATAATATTGCAGGTCTAACCAAGAAAATCTGTAGATTAAACAGAGAGTGAATTCGTTCCATCGTTGCTGGACTTACCGGACACTATGGAACGAGGGACCTCTTATTTAAAACGGGCCTAGCTGAATATTCAATCTGCAGAGCATGCAATCACGAAAGGGAATCAATGAAGCGCCTTCTGTGTGACTGCGATGCCATGGCCGTAAGGCGTGTGCGTCATCTGGGTAAGGGATAACCCGAACCAAGTGACTATATGCGCTTTCCACTAACCTGTATCATAAGACTTATAAAGTCTATAAATTGGCAGTAGAAGAGAGCGAAAGCAGGGGAAGTGCACAAAAGATCCCAATTGGGTCGAATTACCTTTGAGTAAAAAGAGCGTCGGTGGCTCAGCGATTAAGATGCGGTCTCCCAATTCTGGAGGTCCGGGTTTGATTCTTTGAATTTAATTACTTATGTGCATTTCTTCGACTGCTCTTAAAAGGTGAAGGAAAATATCGTGATATCGTGAGGAAAAAGCCTTAGAAATAAAAATTCAAAGGCATGTGAAGTTCCCAACCCGCCTTGGGCCAGCGTAGTGGACTATGGCCCATACTCCCTCATTGCGAAGGAAGGCCTATATCCCTGCAGTGGTATGTTTACGGGCTGATGATGATGATGACCTTTGAGCATTGTTTGCCGTGGGGTTGGGACCCCATACATAGGAATAGAATACCCTGCAACTCTACTTTAGTTCCACTTGATCTATCAAGTTTTAGTCTCCTGCACGTTTGCACAAAGTATAGTTTCAAAAAAACAAAAATATCGAGAGGATGTTTTATTTACAACCCGATCGCTATCTACTGAAAGCTTCAAAATAATTACTTCAGTTAATGGATTCCATTTCCATAGTCCAAAACTCAAATAGCGGGGTTGTGTTTGCCCAGACGAGTCTTGATTTATTAATTAGTGCGATCGGCAATTTCGCCCTTTGTTGGCGTTTTCAATAATTCGACGGCGGCGGCGTTCGGTAACGGTTTTTAGGGTTCTCTATGTTGTCATTTACAAAAATGAAACTCTTATGGGCGTAAGGTTCTACAACCAGCGATAGCTTGCTAGCGCATGTCTTGGCTTAAAATTTATGCTGTTGTAATCATCATTATCTTCCTGCCCTTATGTCAAATTATTAGCGATTGACATAATATTTTCTCCTGGCAACATTTCCCTCTATCACACAATCACACAATCCCTCTATCTTTTCTTAGATCTACCTCTACTTTACTAAAAATCACAAATATTTTACTTGCGGAACTAGACTAAATGAAAGCGATGCTAGGGGCACTTCTTTTAAGTTCAAAATAAAGTTGTATAATAAGATTCTGCTTTTCCTCGCTACAGAAGAATAAGTAAAACACTGTATTATTGTCATTATGCATCATCATAATTAACTGATTTATTAACTAAGAAATTTATTGAAAATGTAGAATAAAAACATTTGTTGTTTTCACGAACACCTACTGGTTTGCGTGATAGGCGGTCTTTATAATTTTCAATTGTGTTCACAGGCTAGTAACTTCGCTATCTTATTGATTTTAATGTTTCACAGGGAGTAAGACCTTATTAGTCACTTAAGCTGATAACGCATCTGTGATCCCTGTATTTGAGGTCGAAAGTATTTATCTGTAGATTATAGATGTCGAGTGCAGTAGGCGTTGGGTACCTTACAGCGCTTCTAGTTGCCGCACTTTACACAGGTTAGCGATCACAAATTATTGGGGACTTCGCATTAACTATATAAATTTACCTATTACTTTTATTTGGTATATACACTTAAGTGGGCTATAGAGAGAGGGGATTGGGGGGGGGGGGGTGATGGAAACTACATGTTAATTTTTTATATGATGAACTGGATTTGTTTTTGCCCACAACATGACGATGCGATCGAGATTAAGCACGCGGTCTCAACAACGCCTAAATAATTACCCTGATGTTGACGATACCAAGATTATAGAATTTAGGGAAAGCTAATGTTGCAATTTTTCATATCTTGGCAGTTTGTGTTAAAAATGATGATAATGATGAAGGCTTCTGCGAGTGGTACAAATGTCGATGCGATGCGAGTCGATGAAGGAACTTAGGCCTGAGGGGAGGTCTAGTAATACGAAGATGGTGATGGAATAATATCGTGAAATTCTAATGTATAGGTCGAAATGTATCTTGTAGTATACTAATAATCGCCCTTGTGTCAATGTTACAATACTATTCCGTAATTCAGCAATCATCGAATTTCATGTTCATGAACATTTTGGCGCGTTCTTCCACAGAGTCGATGGAAGCCATTTGGTACTTTACAGCGGTGACAACTGTATTCCGCACACGCGAGGACCTGAGCCTGCCAATGTACCTGATTACAACATTTTTAACTTTAAATATAATACTATCTTTCATAGCTGCTATTTTAGCATTCGACTTGCGCTGAAAGTTTAGATTTGAGATTAACCCCACATCCAGAAATCGAGATCGCGGGATGTAGAAGTTGAAATTTCTAGTAAATGTAAATTAATATAAAAGTTGACAACGTTGACGTCGTCGCTCCAATCCCACACTTCGTTAATTAGATTAGATTTTTTAGTGGTATAGCATAATGTGAATAAATATTTTCTATTTCCAACAGTCTGATGCAGCTGTCCGCATGGAATAATTGAGGGAGGTTTATTAGGTGAGTTGGGGGGTAACACTCGCGGCTACTCCACCACACCGCGCTTACACCCAAGGTTATTGATAAGTCTAATGGCCTTAAAATCGGAATATGATATTGCTACATGATGAAAGAAATATAAAATCCATAATATTCCAATCCATCAAGAGTTCCGCATAAAAAACCGATCCATTTACTCTGAATATAGGTAATATTCAGATGTTTTGCAGCTACAAAGTAACAGGAAGTGGCTAAATTTCACTGATTTCGGGGAAGGGATAGCTATGTGCTGATAGCATCCCATTAATATTATAATTGTGAGAGTTCTGATGTTAACAAAATTACTTATTATCAAATTTAATTTAAGTGAGTGTGTGGTCCACTCCAAACTATCATGCGAAACTTTTGCATGCGGAAAATTAGAATTACAACAAATGAAATACCAAGATAGTGAAGTTACAACAATGGTTTGATGGCCTGACGGAACGGGGCTCATATTAAACAAGGATCCGCAAAAGGAATTGGATCGGATAATCCCACTAGCAGATCGATCATCCGTCTGTACCTAGTAGACGTCCCAACATCAATATCAATAATATCTATCAATCTCAATAGATCAATCCTTGCACTCTTGGTATCGAACATAACATCTCAGCCACATGCAAATCCTTAATCCCTTAACATTACATCCAATTGTGGGTTATTCAAGTGAACACTTTGTTTATGTAAGTATATAAGTATTAAACAATTCCTGTAGAATATGGTCCTACCCAATACATACCTATTTGGGATTGTAACAGCATTTAGGTCAACAGATCCTGTGTAATCTAGCTACCGCACTGTCCAGAACATTATACATTGCAGTTGTCATCTAGTTCGCTTTGCATTGTCAATCCCCACCTTGACACTTCCATTTACATTTTCTATTTCCGCAAACTCATCACATCATTCAGCGGGCTTTAGTATACTGTATGTACACCTAATGGATTAGCCATTTGTCAGATTAGCATCATTAATAAATAACTAACCAATTTAAGGGGTCGAACCGAATCATTGATTCATTAAACTTTGGGGCTGCACACAAATAGCATGCCATTCGTAATGTACCCTACGAGCACACTAATTAACCTGAGTAAACATTTGCAATTAGGTACGTGCGCGTGTGGGTTTGTTTAACATGACAAAGTAGTAATTTAACGTTCCTACCCAAACATTTGTTCATTGTGCAAAATTCATCAGGCATTTCTTTTTCGTCACTCTATAAAATTACATTTCTATTTCAAAATATTTGTTTTTTACTTAACCATTATAAATGCTATTTTTTAATTTCATGTCAGCTTAGTGGTATATCTACATACTCGTTCGCCAAATCCCTTTAAGACTATTTCAACTCGTAATCTCGTTGCGGAGTCAGTCGAAGACGTCTCAAGCTGATCAAAATTTAAACTCTCCATGTGTTCACAGCATCTAATTAATGAAACATGAAAGTGTATCTTAAAGACAGAATTAAAGTTCAAAGGAAGCATGCGTTCCTGAGCAACAAATGCGAACTGACAAAATGTTAACTTGGCATGAATTATGAGCTCCTCTCTCCTACCCAAGGGAAATTAAAGTGTCTTGCTGCAAGTTTAAGAAGACTCAGGTAGTAAGCGTTACCGTGGAAACTGAATACTAAATTTAATTCGTCTACTTTGAATTTTGAGTTGCATCCTTCAATTGATTCTGTTATCCAATTCATGTAGTTTATATCTATGTTACATATTAGTTATTATAAAATGTTGTTCAAAACGAACTTGTTGAGAAGTTTGCTGCTGAAATTAACTTGGGTTGGCTTATTGTAAAATGTCTCTACACACCAGAAGTAGATAGGTACTTTTATGGATTTGCAATGAGTTTGTGATCATCATTGATATGGAGGAATTTTCTTTATAAATTTGTTTTGTAGGTCAAGTTACGATAAAGGAGTAAAGTGTTTATCGAGGTGGAAAGTAATTACGACCCACCTTTCACACGGTAATCTCCAAAAGGGAAGGTCAGTAATTTCGACCTCAAGATATAGGGGTCACATATTCGCTGTCACCCTAAGAAATAAAGATTGATTTTAGGTCCTCTATGATAATGGTAGGCCTGTGATTGATCAAATAATATATCAATGATCTGCTTAGTCGAGTCACGTGACATTTTAACAACGCTTAAAATCATGGTTATTTACAATTCCTAAAATCTGGAAGAGAATGAGTTCCGGTGTTATCTACAATTTAAATGAAATCATAGCAATTTATTTTCCATTTCACCTTTTCACGAGAATCCCAGTCGGTTCCGAGAGATGCATTTTCGTTGTTCTGGAAAATGGCTCCATTTTGAAATCCAACGACCATAAAAATGCATCTCTACTCAAACGGGTAACAAGTAAATATACTGAAATGAACGTGCAAGAAATAAAATGCATTTAAAATCTACTTGGAGACGATCCAAAATGACGGCGGTTTAGATAAGTTCTTCGTTTGCTATTATAAACTCTTCATTTTAAAAGAAATATTTTTGTGGGTGACCTAGTTTATGGAAATAAACGATATTTTCATCTATCTCTAACTAATATTTATGACTCTCATCCCGCCATAAGTGACAAAGTTAAGCTAGAGCTTAAGAGCAGGAGTGTGTCATATATAAATATTAAGAAGAACAAAAAATTTCTAAAATTAGTGCGGGTATTTCCCGGTTAACGTCGAAATAAATATTACTTTCAATTTCCTTAAGGTTGGTTGGTATAGTACACATACATTTGGAGTAGGGAAATTATACAACGATTGACATGGTTTGATTGGTGACAAACCACTACTAGCAGCATTTTTTGACTTTAAGTGCGAACTAGTCTTGGTGCTTAATCATCGACAAGGTGGTTAAGCCTCTCTTGTTGAAAAGGCTGTCCCCCAGCAATATGGGAATGTAGGATTGTTTATTGTTATATACCATCAAAGCGGGATTTGATATTATGCTTTGCTCAATCGTAAGAAGAAGAAGCGTCGAAGGTGCGAGTTATAGAATATTTAAGTTTAAGGAAGAAATCGATAAATATACATATTCGATCGCTTTACACTATACAATTTGACACACTAATTAGTGCACTATTCCGTTAGCGCCGTAAATCCTATACAATCGCACTAGATTAGATCGTTAACTGTCTGCCTTAACACAATAATATCACATAATGTAAGTAAAGGGTGCAAGTGATTTACAAGATCAAGACGAGACTGAGTTGGTCGGTCGAATTTGTCAGTTGACAACGATTTTCATACCATTGACATGGCTCCGCAGTAAAAGTTGTTCATCTGATGATCAGAATTAATTCACAAAGTAACTTTTTAATTATACTGCAGAGTGTTCATGTATATAGGCAGGTATAATTTCTGGGACAGAGGAACATAGAACTGACCTGTATCTGCTTGTTGATGTTGTAATTCATTGTACAGAGCTTAAAATTGCTGATCCTTCATAAGAGATAGCTAGCTTGGAGTTAAGTTGAGAGATAGAATCTGGAACAAAGTGATCTGCTGCTGAACTAAGGTCGTTGACAAAGCTCACGTAGCAGAATCGACGATCGCTGATGTGAGCGAAACCTCGGTAAAATCTGAAACTAAATGAAGCCTGAACGCAACTGGATGTGTAAAGCCAAAATAGGGCTCTGTGCGCATATTAATAGGCCTAAAAATCCAATACTCTTTACATAAAAGAACAATAACACAAGAAACGAACAACTCAGTAGACAGTACAGTATTGTTTGGCGGCAGTACAATTTGGCGACCTTATCAGTAATAGCGTTCCCTGCCAGTTTTCAAACATCTGCGATCACCAACAAGAATCCGCCCAGTAGTAGACCATGCATCGGCTGCAAGATTATTGCTTACAACCGGAAAATAAAAATCTAATTAGTCAGCAAACCTTATTAAATGTAGTCGTACATAGCGATACAAATCTACGAGTATATTACTAAAAAGAATTTTAATCAGACTCCGCCACTTTTATCCCAGAACAAGCTCATGTATTAACTCGAGCTTCATCAGCTTAACAAATAGGCCATGTCTAGAAGCAGAGCCTGCACATATGTATTGAGACTCGAGGGAAATAATTTCCACACCTCGTCTGATTGCACGACTTGTACACCCTAAGTGAATTTTTCGTATTCCACTCTTTCTTTTAGTATTGCAGCTAAACATACTCATACATGTATTAGATCTTTGAATAATTTCTATATTTTATAACAATAAATTTCACATTACAGGCATTTCTTCTTTCATTGTACGATACCTTAATCATATTAAGGGGGAAAACGATGATTGTCCGTTTGGTAAGATTTAAGAGATTACTTGACAAATCAATTTACTTCTAATGAAACATGTTGAATATTTTTATTTTTGTAGGTATTGTGATTTTCAAAAGGTCTGGTTTTGAAGTAGAAGTAATACGTAAGTACTTTTCATGATGTTTCCAGTGAAATATTATGAATAGTATTTAGCATTTGTCACGCTAGCCTTATTCCATAATTGCGAGTTTTAAATAAATCCTGTTCTTCCACCTGAGCTACACGTGGCGCGATCATACTCACTATACAAAAACGATTAGTAATGTTAAGGTTTGTATTTTCAGTCTTTAGAGACTATGAGTAAGTAGCATTTTCCTACGAAACTAACGTGCCTCACGCACACACTGACATCATAGTAAGCCTAAGGCCACAGACCTACTTCAAATATATAATATCTGTATTTATTTAATGTTGCTCGACATACCTATTAAAAAATCTGGATCATTTTATTTGATATCACTCACATCACACACATAGTCAAGGGGTGCTTTACTTTTTACTATATTTGAAGTCTGTCTTCTGTCTGGTCAGGTCAGAAGAATTCTGTCTGGTCCGCCTGGCGGGTTTTTTAACAATTTGGAGAAAGTAACATAGATTTTATGTAACGTTAGCGTATTACGTACTTAGTTTGGTTTCAATTTCTATTTTTATTAAATACTGACCGGCTTTATTTCAGTTTTATTTTTAAAATCAGAATTAGTGGGGCGACAGGTAAAGGAAATTACTTCCTGTCAGATTCTCCTGCGCATTCAAGTGAAAAACGAAAGCGAAGAATAACTACAGCTTACATACTCCCTATCGAAGTCCCGCGTCTTATTAATTTCCAATCTCATTTAATATTTGTTGACTGTCACATAATTATCAAATATTTATGTAAATATACTTTGGAATTGGTTATAAAACTTTAGCCTCTGTTTTACTTGTGTTGTAACATTATTTGTACTTGTTTATTCTATTGTCTTACTATTAACCTTTTTACCTTGTGATTGTTCTTTTTTACAATGTTATTCATTTTTTCTAAATGGTGAAGTAAATAATCGACCAATTTAATTTACCGTTTTTAAAACCGGTCATCGTAATTTTATTTTTACCCTAATTTTTCATCTAGGTTGTCATTGGCAGAATTTATTGTGCTGTTATAAAAAAGCCACACAAAAAGAAAAGGACATACTTGGGTGATTCGGAAGGCTAGAAAGAGACATTTCGTAAGGGAAACGAGGTGTCTGAATGGATAAATTTAGTTCCAATTCAGTCTCTAGATTTAAAGTAACCCCGTAAAAGATTCTTTTCCTGTCAAACTGTCCTATACCTATAGTAAAATGCGACAAGTAAATTGGGAAAGCAAATAACAACAACTACTTAGGTACAGTCAACGGTATGATTACCGTAATACTACCAGTTGTAGTGTAAGCAGCAAATGTGAACACAGCGAGATCTGCTTATTATACTGGAAGTGTTACGATCGCCGTAATGCGGCGTGTACCTATTTTGCTAAGGCAGAATATAGGTATTCTAGGAATAATAAATTGTATAATACTAGGGTATGGTCAATTTTAGAAGCAGGCACCATTCTATAATTAGGCACTAAACGTAAGAGAATTCTTTCTGATCATTTAATCCCTTTGCTTAAGGCAGACATTGTCAAAATGCTTTTCGTTTGTAGAGATATGCAAGAAGAGTATATCACTTTTATCTATATTATTACACATAACTAATAGATTTTTGCAGGAGATGCACTCTTTTTAATATTCACCGATACCTTAACCAATAAACATTCAGCAATCGAAACTCTGTACACACGTCGATTTTCATTACGCACTGACCGCTATTTGGCCTGCCGGCGAATCGGAACTCCAATTTATATTTAAATTCCCTACCTTTTTCTGATTGGAAAAGTTTTGCCCATCTGTTGTTGTAGTGAATGTAAAAAGGATACTGTACACTATTTATGTTTCGAAGAATATACCAAACACTATTTTTGTATTGGTTTCGTACAACGCTGCATGTTGCTCTGAGATGAGCTGTCCATTTCAAATGTAAACTGTGTTTTGTATTGTTGTTATATCGACTGTAATACCCACAGCTAATAATTTTTTTTTTTTTTTTTAAATCTTATTTTAAGGAGCTTAGTCGAAAGCGACTATGCCGCTCCATTGGTACAGCTTACTTATGTAATAGACGGCTAATTCGTCCATCGCACAGCAATTTTATATAAATAAAATTTGTTATTGCATAGAACTGATCACTTCATGCACATCTTAAGAAACATCTCCCCTAACAGCCAAAGGCGCGACAACTTAGCGACGCCAAGTTATATCACGACTCATGATGCGTTACGACACATCGTGGAAAACTACGATATCATGTCATCAAAATTGGCATAGCGGAGAGTGTATATTGTAATGGTCTCCAACATAAATGTCTACACATTGGTATTCTTTCCTTGATTGCCTACATCAACTTGGATCTTTATCTTTTATTCTAATACTAAAAAATTTCTCTAGTGCTTCTTTCTTCCGTCTATACCTTTCTTTTAAAAACAAACAACTGTAACTTTTCTCATATTTTGATTGTCAAAACCATTCAAAATTTGAAATCACCTATTTGCGCCGTTTGGTGAAGAAACGCTTAGGCCGTGGGGACCGGGTGCTCACACTCTTTTAGGGAGTTATCTGAGCGTCTGGTTGATGCATCCCACGATCGGAGGGCTGACCAAAACTTGGGCAAAGAATCAGCCTTCTGGGTACCATTCCACCAACCAGAGACTTGGGGCTAGTTTTATATTTGTGTTTTTTCTTTTTGTTTTTTTTTAATAATAAATTGTATAATTATTGTTTATAAATATTGTACAAATATTATCAAATTAATTAGGTAATAATTAATGAAATATTGTATATGTTGTAAAGATATAAATAATACATGTTACTATATATTAAAATTTTCAAAATTACTAAAGCTACTAAACTTCAACTAAGAAGCTACTAAACTTCAAGAAGATCCAACTAGAAATACGCCACCTTACAGTATCAGTTTAGCAACATGCGGTGCACCAACAACGGCGATGCTACAACCATGTAATACAACGTGGAGGAATGTGTTTTCGAAATAGAGTTGGAGTCGGTTGCTAATGAATTTATTTAAAATAGTAATATTTTACGATTTAATTATTGACTTGAAGACGTTGGTCGTAGCAGGACTTTTCATCGCAAGTTTACTCAACTAACAAAATGTAAAATTTTCGCAATTCCAAATTTCAACGAATTCATTTATCTCCGTGAATTCTTTATCGGTTGAAATTTAATTCACTTCCAACAATCTGGAATAATTCAAATTCAATAATGAAACGAATGAAATAAAACCAGTCGACTCGTCGGCAACATTAATATAATTTCGATACATTTTTGCTGAGTTGCACTCACGAAAACTTCTAGCTTCCCGAGCCTAGCGAAAAGTTGGACCAAGTTATTACTCAGGTAAATACAGTTACCACAAAACTGCGAGGCTCTTTCATGTTACGTCTTTGTGCAACTTCCAAACTTGATCGCTTATCATTTCTGTAAATGAAAGTATTTCTTGCTTTCGTGAGTTATAATAAAGTAATTACTAGAGGTAAGGGTTTCCTATTCCGTTGTGTTACTGCTAATGTGGGAACAGAAAAACAAATTCATAAAATATTATTGCGTTTTGCCGCGGTTACCACACGCGGTTGCGTGTGACACGAAAAAATTATTACACGGAATTGTCAAATCAAAAATTCTATTTTTAACGTACCTATATTTTTAATATAAATATTATATTGCGAGTACCTTCTATTCTTTATGAATTCAAAATATGCTTTCTCGGTGAATCGTAGTTTCGGGGAAAAGTATAAGTAAATTTAATCAATAATTAATTACTTAAACGAAAAAGGCCCTTTGTTGCGACCAGATTTTTTGGTGTGCCTATTTATTTTTGTATTTGATCGATGTAGGCTTGTCATTAATTTTCTTTTAAATTCACCTTCAGCTTCTTTTCACATGGCGACTGCAAGGGAAAACACGGATATAATTAGATAATATTAAGTGTCGTCAAGCCAGACTGAGATTTTCATAGGAGCATATTATAGTTAATTAAATTTTTTAAGCTTGACGGAACTATCCATAATGTTTTGGCCAATAATAATGTATTAAAGAAGAGTTTTTAGACTTGAGGACGAAGCCTGCTAATATTTCACTCGACAGCTAAAATCACATGAAATGCTATCGTCCTATCGAAGTTGTATCGAATTGACTATTTGTTCTCACTGATTTATCCAACATTATAATAAAGATGTTTGGATATTATTATTATCATTCGGCCAATAGGTCAATATTTCATTCTCTTATATATGAAAGCAGGATGCACTGCGAGACGTAAAAGGATCAAATTCAATAAAGCGATAGTTAGAATCGTTTCCCGTCCTATAGAAAACGCTATCCGGAATATAGACTGTGAGGCACTCTATTGGCTATTGGTCAGATGCTCCTATCTTTCCTAAAGCTCTTTCTGGTAGTTCGACCAGCCGGTTACACGATGTGCCCTATTAATACTACTAAATTTGTGATAATTAGGTATCAATAACACCGCGCTAGTAATACAGATCGAGCAAATATGGTACATTAACATATAGGGTAATATTTATTCCGAAATTATAAACAAATGCCGCGGGACGACAAACTGATTCGTAAGGATAGATGATAATTGAAAAAAAATCTGTATGTACTCAGGTCTCTCATTTCTTAAAATATACATGTATATATTGTATTTATACGTTTAGGTAAGGGAGGAGAAAAGGTTTTTTGTGGATGTAACATAATATATTCTTCCAAAATGTTGCTCAGACGTTTCAGTAATTACTTAGTACTTTTATATAATATAACAAGATCTTGTAATACGACTCACAACAACAGTCGTCGTCATTACCATTCGGAGGGTTATACTTGTAACGGTGCCACCTCCATTGACGTCACGCTGCCTTTTTTCTTCTCTCGCCTCCTTTCAATTCCTTTTTTTTTCGTCATCATTTCAAACGGATTTTGATTCGTTTTATTACTTAATACATATATACTATATCTAAAGCCAGCTACCCATTTGTTAGAAAACATTTTTATTATATCACTGATAGATACTCTGTCCATGTGCAAAAAATCACGGCCTGATTATAAGAAGTTAAAAAAGTATCCTTACTGGGACTACACAGCCAGGCCTCTCATAATTTTATAACTCTTTTTTTTATCTTCTGATTCTTGCTATTCTTTTCTCAGTTCTGACACGTTCATTAATCAGTTCACGGTCAGTGCAGTGTTTTTCCAAGTTCCAGTTTTGAAGGATTTCTACTAAACCCTTATGGGTTTGTACGTTTCTAATACCATAATCCACCCCTCACCCACCTATCACCAACATCTTCATCTTTACAATAGCGAATATTTTGTAAAAATTGTGTTTTCTTTGTTTAAGGTTTTTTTCTAAGCATTAAAATTTAAAATTGGAAATCATAACCGATAATAAATATATTAGGTCCTTACCTATGAAATTGGCGTTTTGTATGAAAAATTTCATTAAAAGCGTTTTCTCCAAACATTTTTGTTTTTTTTTGGGAACGGCAAATCTAAATTTAGCTAAACTTTGTGTGTATTATAGGATAACATTAAGTTAAGTATAGGCAGCGTTAATTTTTAAAAGTAACCGCTTTATAATTGTTTCAGCGAATCTAAGAAATGATTATGGGAAGCACACAGCACGAAAACTTAATGTACCTAAGAAAGAATCTGCATTTGTTTAGGAAAAATTGAGAAATACACAATGTTAATACAAGATATAAAAATAAACTTGCTGTCCATAGCAGTCGCTTACACAAAGTCACTAAGTCATTCAAGGGACAATGTATACGCTTTTACAATAAGGTTCCGGTAGACATTCAAAATTTGCCTTTAAATAAATTTAAAACAACCATTAAACGGAAACTATGTGCCAAAGGTTATTATAAAATTTCTGACTATCTGGATGATAAGAATGCGTGGACATGAACCGCTCGCCATTATCCAGTATATTTTATTCTTATTTTTCTTTGTCGAATCATAAATTTTACAATTAGGTATTTCAAATTGTATTCGTATTGACTTATTTAAAAAGAGCAACCCTGGAGTTTCTTGCTCGTTCTTCTCTGGGGAGACTGCCTAGTGAATGAGCGATAACTGTATGTCATGACGATTTCAAATTTTATTCTTATAACTTACGAAATAAAAACATTTTTGATTTGATTTTTGATTTGACATGAAAGAGCTGTGTTAAAATTTTTTTATAATGTGATTTAGCCCAGAAATTAAAAAATGTTACGTGAAACCTTGAAATAATATTCCATTTTCCAATTAAAAAACAAATTTGGATATAGCTTTGAAAATCGCAGGAATTGGTACATATGATTAACGAAGAAAAAAAACTCCAATTTCATAGGTAAAGACCCAATATTAAGAGGTTTCGGCGTACTTATTCGACTAAGAACCAATAACTTCCTCAAATATTTATTATCATCGTGACGCTGCTGCCGGTGTGAGGAAGGTCAGTTGCGCGACACTGGCGCCCACGTGCGGATTTACGCCTTGAGACCACTACCTATTGAATATTATAAATACTACTGGTTTATGAAATGTAAAGATAAACTACCCGTGAAGTGAAGAAGGGAAGACAATTACTCTAATCTAATAGGAGAAGAAAGATATAAGATAGAAGAGTTTTATTTTCATTATACTATATTCTACAGAAAAAAAAAGAAACTACATAACTAATACATACATAATGTCAAGCCTATTTCCCGTATAGGGGTAGGTAGAGACCACAGACTTCCACTTGCTACGATCCTGACACACCTCTTCTGCTTCCTTCACTCTCATAAGGTTGTTCATACATGCTCGTCGGTTTAGGGTACATAACTAATGGTTTTTAAAAATATATACGTTTAACTTTTTTTTATTAACTGTTTTAATATCACTTCATCTCGCCAATTTAACCACTTCACATTTCTCTCCTTAGCGCCTTTTATAATTATCCAGATAAGAAATTATTTATTTCCTTTTCTTTCTTTGTATACGATAGGAATTTTCATTCAACTTATGTATTCGTCCCCTGAAAAAATAATATCCATTTAGGTTGTCTTATACTTATTCAACGATCACTTCTTACATTTTTACTTCTTCTTCATGAATACTTCAACAATCTTTTATACAGTGCACCTTTCTTTCTTACATCGTTATATTCATTACCATTCAGAGGGTTATACTTATAAAAATGTCCGCTGTACACACCCTTCACGCAACAAATTCTTAAAGCCTGGAAATGCCAGTTCGCCTCCCGTGCCCATCTTTGTAGGGAGCTCCATAAATAATTTTGCACATGTATCAAGATTCCGTACTGAGACTTCCGTAGGGTACTTCAATAATGCATGGCTCAGCAGTAAAACGTAGAGCGGCGAGTGCGAGTTGCGACGCGCGCCCGCTAAATGGCCAACTGTAAGAATTTAGTGTTAAAACGTGCCCCAATATGCGAACGATGTGATAAAAGCGGTCCGCAGAGTTGCAATGTTGGTTAAACTTGGTATATGTTGTATGTGTGAATGACTCTTGTGTTGTCTGACGGTGACTCGAACGTTGCGTTTCACATTCTTCAATATTTTGAGAATCACGATACCTTCAATAGTGCCATTTTCGTGGGCTTTCTATGGACTATGCTATCATCATCGTATCAACCAGAGGGAGTCCATTGCTGAACATCGACCACCCTCATAATACCTCCAACACGATCGGTTGGAAACGACCTGCATCCAGCGATTTCCAGCGACCTTGCCTAGGCAATCCCACCACCATGAGGGTTGGCGTCCCAGACTAAGCTTGTCAGTACGTGGTCTCTGTGGTAGTAGATCCCGCCTCCACACTCCTCCCACTGTAACTCCTGTAAGCCAGGATCAATACTGGTACTCGACACGGTGCCTACTGAAGGTAGACGGTGCCCTACGTGATTCTATTGCTACCTTGGACCCCAGACTAATTAAAGAAAGGAATAGGGTGTGTAAGTAGGAAAAGAAATTTCCCACTTCCCCCTCGGCAAATGGGAGTGTAGCCAGTCTCTGTGGTGGTAGTAAAAATGAAGTGAATAATCTGATCCCTAGAGGTATTTTTATCTCGTATAAAAATACCTCTGTTGTTTCTGTGCCACATTCGGACTGAAAGCAATGTAAAGCCAGGTCTGAGGCTTGCAGGCAGCTAAGAAAAAGAGTCAGTTGATCACTAATCCGATAGAAATTCTTTAATCGCATTGGCCGCGTGCTGAATTTAATAGCCCATGCCATCCTAGCGAAAAAGACCCGTGTATCGTGGACGTAAGATTGTTGATGAGGGACATCTAAGGACGACATGTCCTGTGCTATTTTTGATAATAAAGGCTAACAGAGCTGACATGTGGCCGTGAGGTTCCTGGCAGAGTAGAACAGCACCACCCGGCTCTGCTCGTGGGTGTCGTGAAAGGCGACTAAACGATTGTTTGCACAACAGTATAGACCAGTGATGAGCAGCAGCGTTATTGGTAGGGAGCTCTCAAGAAACCTACGATCGCTAATGCTAATGCAAGTCGCTTCATTGGAGAGGCTTATGCTCAGTAGTGGTCTAGGTGTAATAAGTGATGCGTGAGAACTGACAGTTGTGAATACAGCACTCGGAGCATGACAGGTGCGATAAACGTTTATGTCGCGCGAGATAATATTTGTCCTGCTCATTCCCACTCTCAAGTCGCGACGACTAAACGATTGTTTGCATAACAGTATAGACCAGTGATGAGCAGCAGTGTTATTAGTAAGGAGCTGTCAAGAAACCTACGATCGCTAGTGCTAATGCAAGTCGCTTCATTAGAGAGGCTTATGTTCAGGAGCGGTTTATGTGTAATAAGTGATGTGTGAGAACTGACAGTTGTGAGTACAAGCACTCGGAGTATGACAGGTGCAATAAACGTTTATGTCGCGCGAGATAATATTTGTTCTGTTCATTCCCACTCTCACGTCGCGACGACTAAACGATTGTTTGCATAACAGTACAGACCAGTGATGAGCAGCAGTGTTATTAGTAAGGAGCTCAGCATGACAGGAGCGATAAACATTTATGTCGCGTGAGATAATATTTGTCCTGCTCATTCCCACTCTCACTTCGCGTCCCACCAATGGGTAGGAGGTTTTTTTTTTTTTTTTATGGTTAACTGGATACCCATTTGACTACAATCTCACCTGATGGGAAGTGATGATGTGGCCGAAGATGAAGCATGCGATCTCAGTAGATGCCTATTCACCCTGCTCTTGAAGATCCCAAGGTTGTAGAATTCAGGAAAGACTGACGCCGGAGGTGTGATGAAAGCATCACAATTTTTTTAACTTTATAACTGTTACTGTAAATTCTGTTCTATCTAGTTCCACAGTAAGCAACTATAGGCTTGTGTTGTGGATACCAGATCGTTGATATACTACAAAAATAGATTTTATTTTTTTTTGGTAAATAAATACTTATTATAAATGAAAACATCCATAACTCGGGTACACATGTCCGTATTCATCACACAAACATATGCCTCTAGCGGGATTCGAACCCGCGACCAATTGTTGCAGCGGTCTTCTAACCACTACACCAAACAGGTCGTCATGTATGGAACTATAAAACAATTTTCAAAAACATTTTCCATTCCATACGAGTATTCACGTCGGTCAAACAAATTGCCCAATCCATTAAAGTAAGTATTAGTACTTTATTTCAACATTATCTATAGCGATAGGGAGATGCACTGCCCGGCAGTATTCAACGGTGCATGAAGAGTTACGCAAACCTTGCATTTGCTATATTAGTTTTATGTGCAATTCCTTTTATTCTACCAAAAAAGAAATTTTATTAGCTAAGTGTAGTGTAATGCGGAGCGCTATACACTCTCGTTATAAATTGTTATTAAATTATGTAATTTCCACAGTCTAGATCCAGCCAGCCGACAGACTGCGAGATAAATGACAGTCCTGAAAAAAGAAATAAATTAAAGTTGAAGTAATTGGTGATCTTTATTAGCGAGCTGTGGCCTAGAGGGTACCAATATATTCAATCATGAGAATGATTATATACTAACGGTAAATAATGGAATGGCATTGGCATACCAATCTCTTTTTCATTCTTATAAGTAATTGTAAATAAAGCTTATAATGAAAATAGCCAAGTCATATCAGATAAATGATACGTCAGAGTCAGATACTGTAAGTTATTAGCAAATACCAATAGAAAAATTCCATTTGCAAATTGGCATAATTAAAGTGAATGTAATGAAAACTGAGAAGATCTATCTCAGTGGCGTTTGTAGATGCTCTGAGTATTGCCCGACACGAGATAAGGAGTAATAAATGACTATGACATATTATATAAGGTTAAAGGTCACAACTTTATTTAAAATAAAAATATGAAATTCTTTAACATTTTCATAAAGAATATCTACGTAATAAACTCCCAAATTTCAATGTATGAAGATATGAACAACAAAGTATGAAAGAAACCTGTAATTGGCAGCGAAGTTTATGCTTGTTACCTGCAGTTCATTAGACAAAGGAAAGTTTTCACGTAAAGACGATATGAGCTCTTGGAAACAAAACTGGGGCGTCGCTTTAAGATTCCAAAGCTAATGTATTGGAAATCTTTCGTTATTAAATAGATTGTGAGATAGAAATATAGAGTTTATTTTATTTTCTTTCTAAAGTCTCTGGTTAATGAACTTTATTTCAATTAAAATTTGACGAAGAGAAAGAACTTAATGTCACAAGACTTAATGAAAAAATACATACAGGTGTTGTTAAAGGTTTTCTGACAAAGTTATAGCATCATAGTAGAGTTGTTCCAAAAATAACGTGTAACTTTTATGTTGAAAATATTATAAGGTTAATAAAAACTATTCTGAAGTACATAAATGACTAGAGAATTTGTTTAAACACATTTCTTTTCTGTAAACTTTACTTGCTTTATGGCAACATATTATTCATATGTAAAGTTAAGAGAAGGGGTACTAAGGCGAAAGGGGAGTTATTAATTATTGCGAACAGACACGAACCGAAGACGTTCCAGAAGTAAATTTTATTTTTTTCCAAAAAAAATTTCGCGTACCTACAGCTGATCACGGTAACGTTTGTAGAGATGGGAAGTCGAATAGATATTATGAATCTTGGTAATGTTCTACTCACGATACCTAATGATTCCTCTTTCGGTTTAATACCCCCTTTCCGACTAACCATTTATTATAGTAGTATACTCGTAGTTATACGAGTATTTACTTATAAATCCAATTTCTAATGAAAAGCAAGCAAATTCGTCTTATTATATGCTCTGAAGACTTTCATCTGATCGTATATTTCTCGGCTAGTGTCCTGTAGTAGAAGAGTTCCTAGTACATGCACCAGTCTCCATAGTAGTGGATTGTTACATCTTTGTCTAAGTCTTATGATATATAACACTAAAACTATTTGTGATCTTTATTTACTTTATTTATTTACAAAAATTAATAACAACAAGGTGTAATATAATAACATTCATTGAAATTAAATAATAACTATAAAAATAATGCCAAATTGAATATTCAAGCGGTAGTCACTTGTTGCGAAATAAATTTTACCTTCCCTGGGCCGAAATTTTACCAAAAGATAATTTGGCTCGTTCTAGTTTTGGACTGTAAAAGGAATAATTCATTTATAAACAGCTGGATCGTTAACTTTCAGACACGTTTGTGACATTGTTAAGGATTTAGATGAAGAATAGTTACGTTTTGCGACTAGTTTTATTGTGTTCTATACCTCCATGAATGATGTGTATCTATTTAAAAGATGTATCGTTACAGAATTTCTTTTCGTTTCTTCTCCCGAACCATAGTACCTTGTGAAGTCATATAGTTTAAAAAAAAAACCATTTTGACTTTCAACAAATGATATTTTTGTATCCTGAATTGAAATAAATTCTGATTTTGAATTAATCTAACTAATATTATAAATGCGAAAGTTTGGATGTTTGTTTGTTGCTCAATCACGGCGAAACGGATGAACGGATTTGGATGAAATTTGGTATATAGGTAGAACATACCCTGTTTTAAAACACAGGATATTTTTTATCCCGATAAAGGCAGTACGCGGGCAAACAAAGTTTCCGCAATAAAGTTATTCCACGCAGGTGAAGCCGCGGGCGGAAAACTAGTTCATAATGTCATTGACAGTCTATACGAGTTTACTGTTAAAGAGCATAGCTTCTCCTAAGGTACGATTTGTTAGGTTGGCTAATATAGGAGACAAGAGGATTTGCCCTGTTCACCTTAATGCTGCTGGCCATCGTAAGTACATCGGCAACACATAATTATTTTACATATCGTGATAGGACTTGATTCAATACTGATGTTACATGTTACATATCGGAACCCCGAATTTTACGACGCGCACTATCTCACCTTGTACTCTACTCATATTTCCCCTAGATATTTAATCATAAAAGAAAGATATTGCATTTAGAATAGTTTACTATTCTAATGAGATAAGCATTCTGTTATTAAGTTTATTTATAGTTCTAACAAACACGCAGTAGAAGAAGTAACTTGTGTTTCTGAAACTTAATTATATAGCACCGCTGGGTCTAAACGGAAATGTAGAAATACTTATTTCCCTTTAAGAAACTTTAATTTAAAGTTTGTTGCCTTGGCACCCGGCATTCCTAGGCGGTATTCGTGCGAGCAAACTGCACTTCCTTATAACCTTATTTTCTTCGCAGGGACTCGAAAATTTTCTTTAGATTAGTTTCTCTTGTTGAGAAAAATAGAAAGGAATAATAAGTTCACGTCGCTTGTTAAATTGGACTTCGGTTCTTGCGGGACAGTTTTTGTCGGTTTATTCAGGATGAGAAAATAGCATTAGCTTATTAACTGTATTTTGTATTTAAAGCGTCTTTGTTTTTAGGGTTCCATACCAAAAGGGAATGTAACAAAACCTGCTAAGTGCGTGTCGGGCCACGCCCAATATAGGATTCCGTATGTTAATAAATTAACATTTATTCTCGAGTCATGGATGTTTACATAACTATGTATGTATGTTTATCCGTTATGTAGTATCCATAGTACCTACAAGCTTTGCTTTATTTGGGACTTGATGAATGGTGTAAGTGTTCGAAATATATTTATTATTTTTACCACAACAACTAACCAACTATTCACAAGATTGACAATGTCTTTGACATCATCATTGTCATACATCATCATCATCAATCATACATTGTCATCTGTTGATTGCCCTACATGTCCCCATTCATCGAGGCCTCTTCTCACCGGGGTAGGGTAGGTGCCATACCACCACGAGAGCCCAGTGCGGACTGGCGGATTTATGTCAGACTAGTGGCCACACATCCCAGGAGTGACCATGCCAAACATTGCTTAACTTCGCCAATCGAAATCGATGAAATGCTCCCATGAAATTTTGAAAAAAAATGGAATTATTATATAGGTTTATATTGTCTAATAAAGTGTTAAAAATCAATATCTCAACTGAATCCTTTTTCCGAATCATTAACCCAATGTTTGCCGAAACATGCGAGAGCATGGGCCAACATCCTCATGAAATTGGACAAAAAACGATGAAAGGACTCCTCAATCCCTTTAAAACGCTATTTTCTTTTTATATCCAATGAACCGTAAAAATGTGGGCGAGTATAGGCCCCGATTGAGTTAGCGCCGCTCTGAAGGCAAACTCTAATCTAAACATCTTCTCACAAAACAAAGAAATACGCGACAAAGAAATGGCAATTTATAATCCGATTTATGGAAACGAATATTTTCGTCTTTAAAAGCTTATTGTGTTAAAGCTTGAAAATAGAAATTCTCTTCGGAGCGGGAACTTTAACCGTCCAATAATATATTTTTGTATCGTTCTAATAGATTAAATTACATTTCAAAATTAGACATCAAAAGATATTATTCAAATTAATTTTGTAGTTCAACAGTTCTTACTATATTATTTCGTTGAGGATCGGATCATTGTATGTCTATAAACCAATGTCATAGTTATTTATTTCCATAGGAATTTTCCAAGCACTTGGCCATGTCCATTAGGTACAAATAAAAAACCAATATTTTTTTATGTACGTAATTAATTACAACATAGCAATAATTAATCGAATTATACAATACAAATAATTTAACTGTTGTCGTTACGCCAAGTCGGTGATCTAAAGGGGGGCTTAGAAAGACTGTCAGGTGTCTACTAACCACCTCCGTGGCTCAATGTAAACCACAGGTCGATCGCAGGTTCGATCCCCAGCGGGGTACATGTTTAAGTACTCTGTTTGGTTGATGGTAGGGCATTTTATATGCCCGCCTGGCTAGCTACCACCATCTTATAAATCTGCCGCCAAGCAGCAATGTTCCACCTTCGACCTCATCTTCACTTAACATCAGGTGTGATTGAGGTCAAGTACGAACCCGTCATGCATAAAAAAAATAAAAGTCTTAGAAAAATCCACCAATCCACACTAGACCCGCGTGGTGGTTCATGGCTCATAGCCTCTCCTAGTGACGGGAAGCTGTACCCCAACAGTGGGGAACTGTAAGGCTGCTGATGATGATGAATAATTTCACCACCTTAATGTTTCTAGTGTTTCATACATCACTAAGGATATTTTATACTTTCCACCCTTAGAACAATATCGTCACATCATTGGCTAAGAAGTACTTCTATTCCCAACAGGTTCAGGACTCGATCAGGTTTTTGTTAAATCAGCCCGCCAATTCCAATTTGGTAGAACGCTATAATTAATGAATGAAATATGATTATTCGATTTATGTAAACGACATGAAAGTAGGTACATATATAACATAAAAGTATAAAGTAAAAAAAAAACAATAAATTGATTGCATCAATTTATAATATAAAGAAAGAAAAATGTATTTAAACCCATCTCATGACACAAACAATCAGGTACAAATATTACAAGGCGAGGTACATGCAAAAAATAACATTGTGTTTGCCATCTAATTGTCGGTGTCACAAGGTGGAGTCAAAAAGGTCTCCAACTCAGCCAATAAAAAAAATCGTATGCGACAAAAATGGTAGCTGACGTCGGTTAAATTTATTTCTCTTTAAAAATAGATATCCTAAAACACTCTCGCAATCATGACGAATCCAACGATATTTCATTTATTGAAATCCATTCAGGCTGCAGGATGCGTCAAAGGAACGGACATACTTACACTATGGACAGTCAATAACTATTTAAGTATTTAATAAAAGCCAAAAAACCTGACATCAAATTTTGTATTTTTTAACCCCGACGAAATATGACGGCGTTATTATGTGTGTGAGTGTGTCCAATCTTTGTCCAGAGGTATCACAGTTATAGGTGGACCGAAGTGAGGGCGGTTACTTTTTTTAAAGATTAAACTATAGGTGAAAGGTTCTTAGCTGTATGATAAAAATCGGTAAACCTGTTTCGAAGATATTTAGTTAACATAGTTTTTTTTTGGTTTATCTAGTAGATATAATCGTTTTTTGTATAATGATTTGTTTTCTCGGGTTCCCTAAAGTTTCAGTATATAGTATACGAGTAATTATTAAGAAACTAACCTCACCTGAGTTGTAGTACGTTGGTAATCAAAATATTTATAACCGGTCATATCACCACTTCTCACGATTCATTTTATTAAATATCATTTAATGTTTACCATTGTGATATTGTTTGTTGTAGGTAAATAAATTTGTGATTCATTTGATACCACATTTACGATAGGAACATTAAAAGTCAATTTGATTATCCGAATAAACCATTGTTATGAAACTTATATCTGCCAATGAGTTTTGATAATCGACGGTTATAAATAGACTAACCATTCATTCCCCAGCTAAAAATTTTCCCTAAAAATTAGCAAAGAAAGCAAAGAAAATGTAGATTTATTATAATACGAGTCCTACCTGAGACACTCCCCTCTGATTGACTGAATACAAAAAAACGTTTTATTCGATTAGCAACTTAATTGGGTGTCATTTTGATTGACATTTTGCGCTTGCCCCAATACCTTTGGATAAGTGGTGAGAATTCTGTAAATTTTTCCAGTAAAATTTTTATTTCGATGAACTTTGCAGAATTTAACTAGTATATACGTACATACAGGTAAGTGTTGTAATTATGCAAAAGTGTCTTTAAATCTAGATTAAGAGGGTTTGTTACACACTGTATACCATACAAACTTTTAAGTTAAAATTTTTCGAAATGAATAGACCGATTTTAATGAAACTTTATAGCCGTACCTATAAAGTAGCTATAAAGCCCGTACATAGATCTAAAAAGTTGGTAGATAACATTTTCGAAAAAGAGTATTTAACTAAATTAGAGCCAATTTCAGTTTTCCTTAATAACAGAAAAAATGCAATATAATAATATTATTCAATATTTTTGAAATGTTTTGTTCTAACTTTTTAGTTCTATTTATCCTGCATTTATATAACCGCCTCCGTTCAAGGTCCCGGGTTCAATCCCCAGCGGGGTACATGTTTAAGTACTCGGTTTGGTTGGTGATAGGGCATTTTAAATGTCCGCCTGGCTAGCATCATATCTAAATCTGCCACCAAGCAGCAATGTTAATAGCATTGTTGTGTTCCGGTTGTCAGGTTGTAAGATAGCCAGTCCCAGTTTAGACAAGATGGTGGTAGCCAGCCTACCACCATCTTGTCTAAATCTACCGCCAAACAGCAATGTTAATAGCATTGTTGTGTACCGGTTGTCAGAGATAAGATAGCCAGTCCCCCTAATGTGTTGGGGTTTCCGGGTCAGTACGCTTCCACCTTCGACCTCATCTTCACTTAACATCAGGTGTGATTGAGGTCAAGGACTATCCCATTGTGCCTAAAAATAAATAAATATATAGGTACGTGTTCAGTAGAATGAGTCTATTTATATCGAAAAATTTGGACTTGAAAGTTTGTATGGATTGCCGTGTGGGATAAACCCACTTAACAGCAAAATAAGTTTATACATCTTGTTTTTAATATTTCTATGGATTGTGTGCAAATATTACTGTGGTAAATGTTAGTAGCATGTCTGGCTCGTAGGTACTGATTCCATGTCAAGCACTCAAGTATCACATTATGTGATGAAAGGTTTAAGTACCGGGAAGTTTTAAGCAGAAACATTTGCAACAAATATATAGCAACGATCAATCAATGAAAACAATCAGAAGCACAACAGAGTTTTTGGTGTTTTAAAATAAACAGATTCAGTTTGTTTTTCAAAGGGGAAAGTTTGGCCAATGCGAATATAAGCAAACGAAATTTAATTTAAACAAACATTTGGATTGTTGTTACTTTTAAATCGAGTTTGAGTGAATTAACACTATAGATTGCAAATTCCAATGATAATGTCAAAATTAAATATTCCGATATAACTTCGGCAAATAGTTGTTTTTAAATAATTATAATAATCTATTGGATAAACCGTTTCTGACTTCTGAAAACTCTTCTAAAATCCTTATTAAAATATAAAAATTATGAATTCTATCACATTAAACCATTAAACATTTTAATCTATTAGTTATACCTAATCTTGAGCAGACATTTCACTCGGCTTTGAATCATCAAAGAAATTAGATTAAATTTATCAAAATTTAATCTAATTCCAAAAAGTTTTGGAGGTTGTAATCTTGTGATAAAATTCTTAAATTGCTACCGAATTTGTGGAATTCACTATGTTTTCAAATAGTCGACTTTTTAATGAAAATATTTCGATCTAATAAACTGAGGATCAAACGAAAATAAAAGTGTCACGTAGACAATAGGTGCGATTTTGGCAAATGAGCTGCTCAATATTCAAGAGGCAAACGCCTTACCGTAACAACAGAACAAATTCGAAAGACGAAGTATCGACAGCGTACGGCCCTTAATGTAATTATCATAATGGCGACCAATAAAAGAGAGGTTCCGAATTCGTGACACAGCTTTAAAAAGTACTATCAAAGGTGCCCGAGGCGGAAAACGTCGCATCTTATTTAGCGCCCCCTAGAAAGAGGGTACTCCGATCGGGGCCTTACCTAATCACGTTACGACAATGAAAGAGCTGGAGATAAAAAAGGACCGAAACAGATTTGCATGAAACGTCAAAGTTGATTATGAGAGCTTGCTCAGAGGAATTAAATATAGATTTTAATAAATCATTAATGGCGCTTGTCACGAAATTATTCAGTTTGGTGTAGTAAGGATAAAAACAAAGAAGAGAATAGGTTTAGGATATTGATTGAAAATATGAACTATTAGTGAGCTCTCGATTGATCATTGCTCACATGACTGAGTCTACAGTATGCCACCCTAATGTAATATTATACAATACGGGCAATTCTATTCACATCTATATCGCAGAGTCGATCAGGCGTGAAGTCTTTTGGAGTCACGTGTCGACCAGCGTCCAGGAAACCGAAAGCGGCGTATGTATTTGAGCGAATCTAATGCACTCAAAACCATGCGACATCGCGTCGAACGTGGGGCGAATAGGGTGCCAGATTCTAAACAATGATAGAACGAAAACTGAGAGACAGTATATTATTTGCGGAAAAATCTATAGGGAAGCGCTTCCAATGGTTCCGATGGAACAGTCGAAATGGCGACAGGAAGACGGATTATTGTTATTACTGTCCGCAGTATGAATAGGAGCGTGTCCACCAGTTTCCGCGTATTTCGTTTCCTTTTTTCCGAATTGATGGCTTTATAAAAGCAGTCATTTACTTGTCATTCTGTCACCCCCTCTTTAATTTGTTTGGCAGAAAGAAATAATGGTGCTGCAGAATTTGTAATTATGTTTGTTTTATTCACCAGACCAAGAATTTTGTGCTCTTGAATTATAATTTTAGGCTTTGCTAAATAGTAAAGTAGATTAAATCTGAAGATATTTGTAGATACCTATTAAAGCTTCATAATGAATGTTTAAGTAATAATCTACGTTTGGTATAATAATCTTAGATATATCTATGTATATGAGTACGTATCAGGCCGATTCTAACATCAAAAAGCAGGAGACCAAATCAAGCCCCTTTTTATATTATTGACGTGTCGCAAACTAAATTGGCGATGTTATAGAAGGGGAGAAATTCTGTTTTATTTGACACAATATTACGAGCATTTCATACAGCACGCTTCGATCTAATATACCGGGAGACAGGTGGTTTCGCTCAAACTGCCTTTTACTAGAGAATATGTTTGATATAGTAAGGGAAATTACATGAAGATGACGCATCGAGGATATTATGGGAGAATTTTTACATAACATTGTGTGAAAGACTTTGTAAAGAAATATATCTCTCCGTGCACTTGAAGCATTGCAAAATGTTCTATATATACTAGTCCTAAATGTAAAATAATATATCGTATATACCTACAATTAACATCCATTTAGTGGACTCCATTAGGTTTACCTCAATCGCAAATCAATACCTGGCTACCACCCTAGAAACACCCCTCAGGCTAAACCAAACTCCGGCCAATTCGAGAATTGTATAAATAGCTGATGCTGCGAAATGTATGGATTAGATAACAGCATAATTACAGAAGTGGATTGGTCAAGCGTCTCCATTAGATGTGCTCAAAGGGATAGCAATTAAATCTAAAGATTGTAATGAAATTATGACTTCAATAATAATGGTTGTGAAAGATAATTATAGGTACTTTAACATTGAATTACAATAATACTATATAAGAGAAAGTTTGAATTTCGCTATAACATCTGAACGGATTAGGGTTGAATATAGTAAGTACAGCGATGAATTTTGTCCTGGATAAACACATATAGTGTACTACATTTATACTGAAATATTAAATAAATTATGCGGAAAGATAAACTGATTCCCCACCCATGTATGATTTGGCTGATTTAAGTTCTTGATTCCCAATGATTCAATTCACAAGGTGAACTGGCAACAAGGGGTGCCAGCGGGTTTTCAAAGGTTAAGTCACGTGAGATTAACTTTTTGATTGTGATATTCTATTTCCATAAATTATGTTATATTTCTTTCAAATACCCGTTGAACAGCGATAGTGACAAACTCTAAAGAATCTATGATTCTATAGACAATGAAGGAAATTAAGTATTTGTAATAGATAGATACCGAATTCGTCAAATACGTTCCCCCAGCTGAATGTTTGATAATTAATGTAGATAGGTCTGAGTGCACCCGCATGTCGTAAACCTGGCAAATTTTGTGTTATTTTCGTATCTCTGATAAATGTTTTGATTACTACCCTGTTGTGATTGATATTGTGTAATGGACAATATATTTGAACATGTAAATTTCATACAAAATGTTGAGCATATCTATATCAAAAGTCGCAAATGAATATTGAAAAAGAGTATTTGAATAGGAATAAAAATTAAATGGAAACGTCAAAAGTTAATTACACTGTGAGATTGAGTATAGGGTGTTAGTATGTATAGCATTCGAATATTGATCCAAAATTTCCAAATGTGACCAAATGTAACTTTTAAACACCCATCGACTCTCCACTTTGCCTCTCCCCACATTTTGCGTCCCCATTACCAGATAAATATGTGCAATTTATTACATTTACCAATTTACATATATTCTGTGAAGACACGGTAGAAACACTAAAGTTGAACATCGTCTCTAGGGTGTAAAAAGAGCAAAAAGGCAAAAAGAAAATAGAAGAGACAATAAAATAAAACAGATATGGCGTTTTAAAGTAATGGCACTACAATATACGGATATCTAGTCAGAAGCACTAAGTATAAACAAATAAAATTACTGGAAATAAAAGCAAATAAAAGTAAGAAGAAAATAAAAAAAATTGCAGCCTCTGCAGTTGAGTAGAATACGAATATACATATATTTGACTTCTTTAAATTCATTCTAGTTCTTTATATGAAAATGTAATCCCATCAAAAACAATACTTGTCAAAAAAACCAAGTCTCGCAACTCAGTTGTTCTGCGGTAAAAAGTTGTGAGATCCATGTAATACCAAGTCGGTTGTTAATTTATTCAGTCTCTACTTAAGCGACTTTCTGTCTTAATACGTCCAGTCTCTAAGACCACGATCGTGGTCCATAACAATTGAAAATCATTTGTGTCTGGAATCTCCGTACTCGAAGCATTAAGTTATTACGTAATAATTAACAGCATCTTATAGTGACGCAGATCAATATTAAAATTCTTTAATGTTTTATATAAATATATCGAGACTTGGCCATCGCACTAAATAATTGAATTTACATGTGTTTTCAGGCGATTGAATTTACACGTCTTTTCAGGCGATGGCCAAGTCTCAATATATTTATATAAAACATTAAAGAATTTTAATATTGATCTGCGTCACTATAAGATGCTGTTAATTATTACGTAATAACTTAATGCTTCGAGTACGGAGATTCCAGACACAAATGATTTTCAATTGTTATGGACCACGATCGTGGTCTTAGAGACTGGACGTATTAAGACAGAAAGTCGCTTAAGTAGAGACTGAATAAATTAACAACCGACTTGGTATTACATGGATCTCACAACTTTTTACCGCAGAACAACTGAGTTGCGAGACTTGGTTTTTTTGACAAGTATTGTTTTTGATGGGATCTCATTTCTTTTTGTATTTTGTAGATACTTAGGTACTTAAAGTATCAATATTTAATTTATTTAAATTATTTATCCGAACAACGTCCAAATTGTAAGCAATAATATCAGTAAACCAATGAGAGTAGCCTTTAGTCGTCAAACTAATATAGCAATCGAAATTATCAATGAAAATCGCAAACTTATAGGTAAGAATTCTGGGCACATCCGAACAGCATTGGGTCGCTCGCGCGTATGAGCGCGGCTGCTGCTCGCTCGGCGACATTCACCTTTCCGCGCGCCCCGCCACTGTCCCCGCCCCGCGCCCTCGCGCTAGCACCGCGCAGCGCGTAGTAACGGCCCGCGCTCACTCGCTAGCATCGCAGCGCGTGGTATATAATTATACAACCTTACGCACTCGTAATAAGTACGAATACGCACGTAGGTACGTTTTTTGCATTAATAAATAATTTAATACACGTGTTTTCATCACCGGAATACCCATTTTTTGCTCGATTTGGCAGGGGCACTACCATGCGCCTATATTTATATGGGACTAGCTTAAACCCGCGGCTTCGCACGCAATAATAATAATTGCCGTAAAATAAAATATTGAAAAATTTAATTAACTGAAGACTTGGCTGTATGGGCTTAATTTTCTTTGCTGTCTTTTCTAGATTTTTTAGTTTTTCCTTGATTCATACACCAAACACTACTTATATTCCAAATTTGAAGCTTCTAGGTCTGCTAGAAGTGCCTTAGAATTTTGATGATCGGTGAGTCAGTGACTGACAAAATTAAGAAATTTGACCCCTTATAATTCTTAAAAATACTGGTTCAAATTAAATGAAATTTTAAATATACGTGTCTTTACAATGCCTGCATAGTTACTGAAAATTTCAGTCTTCTATTTTTATCCACAACGAAGTTACAGGGGGTCGAAAATGGTCTGAATTGCTTCGAGAAAAGGATGGTACGGCCGTGACGCTTTTTTGCTCGACTTGGTGGGGGCACGGCCGTGCCCCCAGATTTCAAAAACTTTACTCTCTTATTTGATTTTTTTAACTTTTGTACATTCAGGGGTTTGAAATATTTTTGGTGACACGTTAAATTGGTTATTGTTATACCTATAAACAATGTAATTCAATTTTAATGTCTTTTTGGTGTGGTGGTTAGCAACTCTGGCTACTATACCAAAAGGTTGAGGGATTGTGTGATGAATACGGACATTTGTACCTGAGTTATGGATGTTTTCATTTATAATAAGTATTTATTTACAACAAAAAAAATGTATTTATGCAGTATATCAACCATCTGGTATCCACAACACAAGCTTATAGTTGCTTACTGTGGAACTAGATGGCGATATTTTATTTATTTATTATTATAATTTTGTATTAAAAACTGGTTTCGCGTTTGACTACAATCTCACTTGATGGAAAGTGACGATGACGATGTATTTATTTCTCACGAGCCTTAAAGGGGTAAATAAGAATACTTGAGTATATGAATTCGGAGACTAAAATAAAAATAAGTACACAGTGAAATTAAGATTTAAATGAATTTCCCCACACTTGAGAAATGGACGAACACTAATGAGTGGACTTGCCCGCATCGCCTAAGGGAAGTCGCGAGTAGAGAAATGAATTGAGTGCAAATAATCGATTTTGAGAAATAAAGGATTGTAAAATTCAATTTCACTTTGAAATAACTTGTTTTACGGTATTAAAATTTAAGGTTGCTAGTTTAAAACATATTTATATTGCCTTCGCTTGATTTTACCGTAAGCTTATTTTCAGGCTTAGAAATTCTGATAAATACCCGAATATGATTACTTTCTAATTCCACTCATCTATCTAACTGGCTCTATTTTCAGATGCAATTTTAAAATTCAAATATGCAAATATCGATGGTGTATTCGATATACAAAAGTTTATTAAAAGCTGACCTACAATGTATGCAATATCTTAAAAGGATAGGGTCATAGCAATGAGTCCAAATCAGTCGTGCAATCTTTATCACCACATCTGCTACCCACTGGGAATGAGAAGGCAAGCTATCGCGATAAACTTTGCCGTTATTGCTGTTGTGATATTTGTATTATAATGTATTGCAATTGTAATGAAACGATAAGGAGTCCATTTGTGTTTAATATATATCATTAGTTAAAAACACACAAATTCAGAATTTGTTAGATCATCTAAGCAAAACATAAAACTATGCTTCTTCTCTTGGATATATTACTGTTATTTTCCATATAGGTATGTCATCGGTCATTTGAATAATGCGTTCATTCACAAACGTTATAATTAGTTCAAAAACGCTTGTTATTATTATTATTAAATTCTTTATTGCACACAATATAAAATGCAAAGAACATTTAACATAAATGATAAAGTGTACAAAGGCGGTCTTATCGCTGATAGCGATTTTTTCCAGACAACCTCAATTAAAGAAGCTTTTTAATAAGTAGTTGGATAGTGAAGTGTAAAAGGTGAATTAACTTTAATCATCAGCAGGTACATAAACGATACCTAGAAACATACAAAGATAAACACTTACTAGAATAAAAACAATGAAACCATATTATAAATAAGTATAATAATAAAATATACATAAATATATATAACAGTACATACAATTCATTAAAGAGTTGTTTGGTATAGTGTGGAAAATAGATCGTCATTTTCAAATATGCCGTAATAAATCCATGATGATTCAAACGCCATTTACAAAGCGACAAATTACTTCTATAACTAGAACTTTCATTGTTATTTATAATTACAATAACACTTTTTTTTATGCACTACGGGTTGGTACTTGACCTCAATCGCACCTGATGTTAAGTGAAGATGAGGTAATGGAGAGATGAGGACTTCATGTAGCAACAATAGGCCTTCGCATTAATAAAAGAACGAACGTTTGCAAACTGACTAAACCGTTTGTGAACGGACAAATTATACAAATTACTGTCGACATAATATTACACATGATGTATCTAATAATTTAACGAATAAAGAATATTTGGTTATCAAAGCTACGGTTACGCACAAAGAAAATTCAAAGGGCGAAAGAAATAATTTCCCAGCAATCCTCTCCTTCATGCTAAATTTATTAAGGGTCACACTCACGCCCTACCTCCACGCTGTAAGTAACTGTTACGAAACTGGGACGTTTAAATTCCACGAGCAGAAGTGTCGCCATATATCACCGGAACATAATTTCTGGGCCCCTATAAAAAGTGAACTTTCCTAGATCCCTTTCTGAGTGCAGCGGACGTCTGTTTCTTATTTCCCCACTACGTTGCCTTGGAATTGGAGCTGATTGTTTTTATAGCCATCCGATCGGGGGAGCGCGGTCTTAAAGTTTGAATCGGGAACACGTGTTGAAAATTTCGCTAGAACCTTGGCAAGGTTGGTGAAAGTTTTCCGTTTTCTCCAGTCGAGATGAGGGCATGAAATTACGTTACAAGTATGAATTATTGCCTGTTTGATGAAAGTGGACATATCTTCTTACAATATCTAATAGATAATTTATTCGGAAGTTCAGTTTATTTTATCAAACTTAAGAATCTTTGATTAAATTTTTTGTCGTAAAATAAACTTATCTTCCTCTAATTCACATTTGAATATTCGTCTAAGCAAATACTTTTATATAAATTCTGAATAATTATGAATAAAACAAATTGTAATAAGTAACAATCATGTGACGCCATCCCCAAATATTGATGAAACCTGATACCACTCGAATTCCTGACAGCGATTGTAATATAAATCCTTTTCTATCCCAAATAATCTCGACCACAATTCGTCGCGGGGCCTCCCATCTCACCCTAAATCAAAGCATTCGTCGCGTCACAACTCAACAATAAAAAAGGGGATATATTCGTTATTTGTTGTCGGTTTGTATTAAAATAAAGCGGCTATCTAGGCCTCAGCACCCTCGGAGCTTTATCTAAGATCAGGATTGCATAAAATTCTCATCACTCTTCAGAATGTGACAGTCTCCGGCCGAAGTGCGCATCCCATTTTGCGAGCCTCTTATTATGTCTAGCCTGTAATATTTATGTTTTCAATTTAAAAAGTACGAGTACGGATGGAGTTCATCGCCTACAACAAAAAGTAAGTACTTTTTTTGATATATTTGTGGATTTGTTTTAAATAATCTTCTTTCAAATTGCTCCCTTTTATGTTTGTCTAATACTTAGTCCAAACTATATATATAGAGACGTATGGGATTGACATATCCAAAAAAATAAAAATCCCAAAATAAAGTAAAATTAAAATATATACATATATAGAAACGCTTGTATTTTATTTAAAAGAGAAGATTGAGATGGAATATCAAATACTTCTTTGGAAAAAGTAAGGAACTGGTGAATTTTAACAATAATTATATACATCATGTTACCGTATTCGAACACACTCTGTGATGCAATAATAACACAAAGGGGGTTTCAAATGCGTTGAACTTAAACAGACACGTGCTGTATATCCCGAGGCAAGATTGGCGACAGCACGTTAATGCACGGCATTTGAATTATCAATTAAATTAAGTTCCAAATGTTTTGGACTGCTGTGACGTTTCCTGAGGCGATGGAATATGTCGCATGTTGGTGACATGTGAATATTAAACTGAATTCCGGAATGAACCCTATACACTACTGAACACATACAGACTTAATTCAAACACATATTCTGAGTTCTGAGTCCTTAGTTATGAATAATCTTATTTCTATACAAATTGTATTAGATAAGTAGACTTATTTGATGCTAGTCACAGTATGGTAAATATAGGTATAAGATACGAGTATCAAAATGATTTTAGCAGTCAAGCAGGCCAAATAATGTTAGGATATGTGTGAAAATAATTTATTATCCTTGGTTGGTAATGGATAATAATGATTTGCTGGATGGATAATAAGGATAATAGTGGCAATTAGTGGTAGGGCACTTTAAATGTGTGCCTGGCTAGCTACCACCATCTTGTCTTACTCTGCCGCCAAACAGCAATGTTAATTGCATAGCATAGTCTGAGATAAGATAGCCAGTTCCCCAAATAAGATGAGGATTTCGGGTCAGTATGCTTTTGCCTTTGGCTTCACCTTCTCCTCTTAATATCAGGTGTGATTGAGGTCAAGTGCTAACCCGTTGTGCATAAAAAACTATATATTGAACTTTAAATTGTCCAATTAATATTATAAATGCGAATGTTCTGCTCTTATACTTTCTAACTAACGGCGACATCGATATTTCATACTTCGTAACAGTAAACTTTCGAACTAACGAACGTACATCGTACTTGTATACTTTCTAATTCTTAAAATTAATTTTCTGGTCTTTGCATGGTCTTTCTTAGACCATAGAATTAATTTTATATACTAACCCAACGAACACTTATAATTTGGTTACTCAATATAACGCTATCCAATTCGTAGTACGGCCAGTAGTTAAGACGGGCCCATGTTATTAATTGGTCTATTGGTGTAAGTAATTGCCCACTGCAGACTAAACTGGGACCATTACAGTGTACTGGCAGAGCCTAAATGCACCCAGTGCAGGCATAGTTCATTAATTGTTATGGTTACATACGACAATCTGTTATATATGGTAAATAAGAGGGTATTTTAGGACGTTGTGTAACACAAAGTATACGTGAGAGAATTGATTTTGATACTTTACCAGACACTGGTCTTTGGTGCATTGGACATTCTGGACCAGAAGTACGACGTTGTTTAATTACATGTATAACTATCGTATGACTCGTTTCAATTGAAGACAGTCATTAAGCCCAGCCCGTAGCCTACGGTTGAAATCACTGTCAGTTTATATTAATGAGGGGAGACTATGCCCCATCAGCGCTGGGGATGAAAGGTTGTCGATTAGTGTGTTATCTGTGTATGTGTGTGATGATAATGATGATGGGTGCTGTATTGTGTAACAGATCAATCAGGAAATGACGGTAAAGCGCGAGGACTCGTCTCTCGACGGTTCTGTACTGATAATAACGTTATATAGTCTCAAAAACAAACTGCACTAGTAGCATGAGAGGCACGACAAACGTTTATGTCGCGCGAGATAATATTTGTACTGCTCATTCGCTTGGACGAGATATACAACTATCCCACTCTCACTCCTACGTCGCACGCAACAAAGGATAGCATGCTATGAAGACTGATTGTATCAATTTAAAATTAATACAGAATACCAAGATCTAAAGTAACCGCCTCCGTGGCTCAATGTAAATAACATTGAGTTTACGATTCGCAGGTCGCGGGTTCGATCCCCAGCGGGGTACTCGGTTTGGTTGGTGGTAGGGCATTTTAAATGTCCGCCTGGCTAGCTACCACCATTTTATCTAAATCTGCCGCCAAGCAGTAATGTTAATAGCATTGTTGTGTTCCGGTTGTCAGAGATAAGATAGCCAGTCCCCCAAATGTGTTGGAGTTTCCGGGTCAGTACGCTTCCACCTTCGACCTCATCTTCACTTAACATCAGGTGTGATTGAGGACAAGTACAAACCCATTGTGCTTAAAAAACCGCTTTAATTTGAAGTCACAATCACACCTGATGTTAAGTGAAGATGAGGCCGAAGGTGGAAGCGTACTGATCCGGAAGCCCCATCCAATTTGGGGGACTGGCTATCTTATCTCTGACAACCGGAACACAACAATGCTATTAACATTACTGTTTGGCGGCAGATTTAGATAAGATTGTGGTAGCTAGTCAGGTGGACATTTAAAATGCCCTACCACCAACCAAACCGAGTAGGTACTAAATATGTACACCGCTGGGGATCGAAACCGCGACCTCCGAATCGTAAACCCTATGTTGTTTATGTTGAGCCACGGAGGCGGTTTGGGTATTCCAAACATTAAAAGATTAATGCTTGAAACAACATCCACTGTTCACCTTCGAAATATACAGAAACACGTGACAGGGGGTGAGCCCATCCCAGTTGAAACGTGCAAATCTTTGGATGTTTTTGGTGGGAAGTCCCGCAGTCGCCTTTTACGCCACTCAAGGGAAGATATGGGTTCGTTCTATTCTTTTTATGTGCAGAAACCACACATCACAATCAATCAAATACTCTTTATTGCACAATTAACAAAAGCTACATGAAGAATACAGCGTACATCATTAATCGCACAAAAAGGCGGCCTTAACGCTAACGGCGATCTCTTCCATGCACACCTTAGGGTAAAGATACAAGCTACCAGCAGGTGAGGTTTGCACTAATAGTAGCAACACGGGTGTATTTTATAGTTGTATACAATTTTAAATCCCTTGTGAAATAATCACTTTTGCGTTACTACATACATACATGTATATACGAAACCCTGAGAGGTCGAGTCCTCTTCGCACTTGGCCGGTTTTTTTAATGCGGCTTAGATAAATCTACAAACAAAATTTAGAGTCAAGTCGAGTAGAGTGGGGTAAATTAATTACCTTAGGGCGAGTTTCATTAACTTTTCCAATGAATACAAGCATTTGCCTCCAATTTGCTAAATTCACTAGTATCGCAAACATTTGGCTCTAAACGTACAATATAATTATTTTTGGCAATGTTAGTTACGTAGGTAACTAACATTGCATGTAATAAATTATATTTTTGATACCTTTTACCTCGTAGAGCCAGCAGTATTATGAATTTTGAAAGACAGCTCAAATAACCGGAGCTTTTTATCTCTTCGCCGCAGTCATGCCATTCATTTTGACACACTTCATTTATTTGCTTACACAACATGCAGCTTATGGGATGCGCTGCATAAAATAGTGTTTTCGAAATGAAAATTTTATTGCGTAGAGGGGATTATTAAAAATAAAAGTAGTATTATATTTTACCTCCATTAAATCACAACAAAATTGCATGGAGCTATGCGCTGCCGGGCTCGATTACTGGTAAAGTATATTTGAGAAAAACTTAGATATATATATATATACAGGGCGTCCCAAAGTTATGGGACATGAAGGGGAAGTACCTTAAATATCGTAGATAGTGAATTTTGCTCAAAGAAGACTTTATGTTATTTTTAAAAGTTAGTAATTCTGCATTCATAGATTTTCTAAAAATTATTTGCTTCGGCTGGGAATCGAACCGACTCAAATGTGAAAAAAAAAACACCCTACTTTTATGATGCCAATCGAAAGAATAGCTAAAAAATAATAACTCTGCCTAAGTAACATAGTATTTTAAAAGAAAGGAACAACGTGAAATTAATCATTTTAATCAAATAAAAAACATACATGAAACTGCCGTAGTCAATTAAGTAGGTATTTTTTTGTAAATTAATTAATTAAATGCTCAAAATGTGATCCCTCTTGTCTTACGCAAATCGCCAATCTTTTAATGAGCCCGCTGCCTGTTGATTTTCTAATCATTTTATGGTGAACACTCGATGTGATATGGCACAATTCTGTTTGCAACTCGCCTACGTTCTCGTATCGCTTTTTGTATAGCATATCTTTCACGTATCCCCAAAAGAAGAAATCTAATCATTTTATGTTGTTCCTTTCTTTTAAAATACTATGTTACTTAGGCAGAGTTATTATTTTTTAGCTATTCTTTCGATTGGCATCATAAAAGTAGGGTGTTTTTTTTTCACATTTGAGTCGGTTCGATTCCCAGCCGAAGCAAATAATTTTTAGAAAATCTATGAATGCAGAATTACTAACTTTTAAAAATAACATAAAGTCTTCTTTGAGCAAAATTCACTATCTACGATATTTAAGGTACTTCCCCTTCATGTCCCATAACTTTGGGACGCCCTGTATATTTGTAAATTTACAAATAAAGGTATCACAAGTTATTTATGTCCATTCTATGTAATGAATGAATTTCTGTGTAATTATTTATATTTATTTATTATATTACAAAATATTATATAATATAATTATATAATATAATGCACCTTCGATTATGTAATGTAGGAGACTATAGGTAAACAAATAATGTAATATTTTAAGAATACGTGACCTACTTATGTAATTTATGTAAACAACTGTTTGGCTCTCAAATAAATGAATAAAATACAAATGTCTAATTTTGGTATTGTTATTATTTTATAGCAATGTGTAAAATATAGAAATTGTTGTGAACTCCTGATTGGAGACAATTCTTCGTATGTAAGTACAGTCAGAACAATTTTCTCCACAGCCTCGTAATTACATTATCTACGCATTGCATGTGCTACCAGAACAGCAAAACGTGTATTTTATACAGGTTGTTTCAAATTTCAAACATGTCTTGTATTTATTTGAACGGAAAACCGATATGTTGTTTGTGGATATGGATTCTCAAAGTGGCAATCACATCATCACAATATATGCCACAGGTCATCCGCTGCAAAACACAAGCCTCCCCTATATATCCTTCCTTCACCTTGTGGATAGACGTTCTACGCTGCGTCTTCACTCTACAATTTTCATGGCGTAGCGTCTATCAGTGATAAGCGCAAGGTGAAAAATTATTATTTTTATTTATCCGAAAACAGTAGCTGTTTTTATCTCCTGGTCCTTAAGGCCCTTGGAGAAGAGAGGGGCGATGTCGGTTTATCCTGTACAGTTTGAATTTCATTTATACAGTACAGTACAATTCATATATTTAGGTCTTTGATAATTTTTCGTGATCATGCTGTATATTCTACTAAAGGGAATGTTACCCCAACAGACCGGTCCAGACAAATTGTCGCACCCCATGTTCGCATTAATGCCGATATTTAATTGTTTGCGTAATTTATTTCTCTAAAGAAGGGACTGCGTGTGTGTTCATATTGGCAGACTTGTAGCGTAGTTGCTCTTAGGTATGCTATTACTATACAAACTCGCGTCGCGCTATGAAATTTGTATAATTTTATCGGGGACGTATGGATGAACTGAAAATATGATATGAAATCAAGCTGAATAGATAGATCGATTTTCCTGACAAGTTAAATTCTACCTTATTTCCTATGTGGTAAAGAAGAGATTTCATCAAAGTCTTTATGCGACTTCCGTTCTGCTCAATATAAAGGAATCCCATCAAAAACAATACTTGTCAAAAAAACCAAGTCTCGCAACTCAGTTGTTCTGCGGTAAAAAGTTGTGAGATCCATGTAATACCAAGTCGGTTGTTAATTTATTCAGTCTCTACTTAAGCGACTTTCTGTCTTAATACGTCCAGTCTCTAAGACCACGATCGTGGTCCATAACAATTGAAAATCATTTGTGTCTGGAATCTCCGTACTCGAAGCATTAAGTTATTACGTAATAATTAACAGCATCTTATAGTGACGCATATCAATATTAAAATTCTTTAATGTTTTATATAAATATATCGAGACTTGGCCATCGCACTAAATAATTGAATTTACATGTGTTTTCAGGCGATTGAATTTACACGTCTTTTCAGGCGATGGCCAAGTCTCAATATATTTATATAAAACATTAAAGAATTTTAATATTGATCTGCGTCACTATAAGATGCTGTTAATTATTACGTAATAACTTAATGCTTCGAGTACGGAGATTCCAGACACAAATGATTTTCAATTGTTATGGACCACGATCGTGGTCTTAGAGACTGGACGTATTAAGACAGAAAGTCGCTTAAGTAGAGACTGAATAAATTAACAACCGACTTGGTATTACATGGATCTCACAACTTTTTACCGCAGAACAACTGAGTTGCGAGACTTGGTTTTTTTGACAAGTATTGTTTTTGATGGGATCTCATTTCTTTTTGTATTTTGTAGATACTTAGGTACTTAAAGTATCAATATTTAATTTATTTAAATTATTTATCCGAACAACGTCCAAATTGTAAGCAAATAATATCAGTAAACCAATGAGAGTAGCCTTTAGTCGTCAAACTAATATAGCAATCGAAATTATCAATGAAAATCGCAAACTTATAGGTAAGAATTCTGGGCACATCCGAACAGCATTGGGTCGCTCGCGCGTATGAGCGCGGCTGCTGCTCGCTCGGCGACATTCACCTTTCCGCGCGCCCCGCCACTGTCCCCGCCCCGCGCCCTCGCGCTAGCACCGCGCAGCGCGTAGTAACGGCCCGCGCTCACTCGCTAGCATCGCAGCGCGTGGTATATAATTATACAACCTTACGCACTCGTAATAAGTACGAATACGCACGTAGGTACGTTTTTTGCATTAATAAATAATTTAATACACGTGTTTTCATCACCGGAATACCCATTTTTTGCTCGATTTGGCAGGGGCACTACCATGCGCCTATATTTATATGGGACTAGCTTAAACCCGCGGCTTCGCACGCAATAATAATAATTGCCGTAAAATAAAATATTGAAAAATTTAATTAACTGAAGACTTGGCTGTATGGGCTTAATTTTCTTTGCTGTCTTTTCTAGATTTTTTAGTTTTTCCTTGATTCATACACCAAACACTACTTATATTCCAAATTTGAAGCTTCTAGGTCTGCTAGAAGTGCCTTAGAATTTTGATGATCGGTGAGTCAGTGACTGACAAAATTAAGAAATTTGACCCCTTATAATTCTTAAAATACTGGTTCAAATTGAATGAAATTTTAAATATACGTGTCTTTACAATGCCTGCATAGTTACTGAAAATTTCAGTCTTCTATTTTTATCCACAACGAAGTTACAGGGGGTCGAAAATGGTCTGAGTTGCTTCGAGAAAAGGATGGTACGGCCGTGACGCTTTTTTGCTCGACTTGGTGGGGGCACGGCCGTGCCCCCAGATACAGCATTGGCATTGGTTAGTCCAATGCTAAATGTTTACTTCTTTCTTCAGCTTGAAAAGGATGTAAATTATATAAACATTTTGATGAAAGTTGTTATGTACGTTCTCGACAACGCCAATCAGATAGCATAAAACGATAGATTAAACCAATAACTGATTCGAAGTTTTGGGCATCTGTTCTATCATTCTGTTGTATTATTAGGAGTATATGTGTGATCGATAGCTCCCCACCAATGACGCTATACTCTTTAAACTAACAGTAATACAAAACGCAGCGCGCGGCGGAGAACACGCCAAATTCTCGAAAAAAAATAGCTGTTCTTACGCCTAAATATATCTTGAGCACATACGCTGATTCTCCTAATCATCATCATCATATCAGCCACATGACGTCGACTGCTGCACATAAGTCTCTTCCATAGATTACCCTATTGGCCGTTCACAATTGAAGAGACGGATTTGATTTGATTCGACATATGACCTTTATTGTCGTTATTTTAGTCACTTAGTATCACATCTTGAACAATCGTAACAGATACAGTTATAATGTAGGTAGGTGCTTATATGACCGGAGGGTACTGGGCATGACTAAACGTTCACAATTTGGACTGCCATCACATTCACTATGCGCCAATCGTGACAGTCGCATATTTCAACTTTAGTCACGCACGTGTATATTGCGACTTTTTAATTTGTATTCTATATAAAGGTTTGCTTCAGTATTTCACGTTGATTCAATTTTAGTTTACTATCAATTACGGATCAGAAAAATTCTCTGAGTACCTACTTTTCGTGCAAGTAGTCCTTTTTTCTGGTCCGTGTTAAAAACAATCGAAATCCGTATCAACTTGTAGCGTCTTGGCCACCAACATTTTTAGGCCCGCGCCTATGGAAACTTTTGGTCGGGCTCTCGGAATTCAAATAAATTCAGACGGACGTCATGAGCAATATTTTAATGTACGTTTTCCTTGTTTTTTTTTTATGCACAACGGGTTGGTACTTGACCTCAATCGCACCTGATGTTAAGTGAAGTTGAGGTCGAAAGTGGAAGCGTACTGACCCGGAAACCCCAACACATTTGGGGGACTGGCTATCTTATCTCTGGCAACAGGAACACACACAACACAACACAACAGCAACAACAACAACTTGTTAGAATTAAGTAATTAATTACTTCGATGTTTTGTGGTGTACCGTTCATGTGAAGAGCTGAATACACTGATATTATTAAGAAGAGTTGGTTGTGTCATTCCTCGAAGAATCCCCGTACCCACAACTCCTTCAGTGGTGAAGACTGCTTCTTCACGTGAATTGAGTCCATCAGGGATGAAAGCCTTCAAGTACTCCAGCTGAGCAGCATTATCTATCGGCCCCCACTGAACTGCAAGTAATAGTTCCAGCTACATCATTCATCCATCACCCTACAAAGGTACGACAGAAGTATAAGCTTACTGACTGCGAAGAACTAACTTAGTATAGATAGATAGACAGATAGGCATTTATTTGCATCCATGTACACACACATAACAAATTTTACATATGAAAAATACAAATAAAACAATATAACACAAGTACAGAAACAACAAATATTATGTGTGTGCCGCAGTATACAAAAAGGCTACAGCTCAGTGTATGGATTTGCCCGAGGCGAGCAAAACACTGGTATTCTGCTGAAACCTGAGGGTTGGTCTGGGACAAATGGAATATTGAAATGTGTTTGGTGTTATCAAATTAACGTTATTATAACAAACGTTATTGGTAAATGAATATTGTGTAAGATTATTCCGGTAACATATTGGATTCAATTAATAAAATATACCTAATTAAGTTATTGAACAAATTATTATTATTATTCATTATTAATTATCCGTATACATATTTAGTTGCCGGCCGTTGAGTTGCCAAACAGAAAGTTGGAGCGACGACTGACTGGTGTAGTGGATAATGACCCCGTCAGCGAAACCAACGGTTGCGAGTTCGAGTCCCGCAAAGAGTAAATGTTTGTGTGATGAATAGGTACCCGAATTTATTACCGAGTATGGATGTTTAATATAAATATTTATGTATGTTTATCCGTTATCTATGTACTATCCATAGTACAAGCCTTGCTTAGTTTGGGACTAGATGGTTGGTGTATCCGAAATATTTATCTATATTTATTTATTTATAAAGTTACAAAAACAGACAGAGATTTTGAATGGCGGCGCTGTGTTTACGAATTCTCCTAGCTGCTGCGTCTTTAAAAATATGGGCCTAACATAAAATTTCATGTGAAGCCAATCTCCAAAATGCGAGATAAGCTCGTAAGTTGCTACAAAATTGTCAAATAGTTCTTTGCGGTTTTTTTAGGTTTTTCAGCCTGAGAGTGAGAAGTAGTCATCTGTTAAAGTTTTGATCTAAGCCTTTGCTATTTATTTAAGACGTTTTCCCTTTCCAAACCAGAAACCATCCCAATTGTTTCATATTGCTTTTAAGAAATTTCAGTATCTAACTTAACAACTCCCAAACCCTCACAGCGCTATCTTGTAGAATTAAACCTTGTATTCAACATAATATCCATAAATATGTGCATGATATAATGTTTCGTTGGTGACTAGCATGACAGGCACGATATACGTTTATATCGCGCGAGATAGTATTTGTCCTGCTCATTCGCTTGGACAAACAATACAACTATCTCACTCCTTCGAAGCCCGCGACAACGTCATGCTACGGCCGCTGGTACTGTCTATATCCGTGTCTCCTTCGTCTGTCTCCCTGAAGCCAACCAAACAAAACCATATGTTCGCCTAAAGATAAGGAAGCTAACAGTTAATTTAAGTGGATTAATATAATCGGACTGTCCATCGTCCAATAGATTAGGGTGAGTAATTTATCCATTTCACCCCATTCCACTCAATAAGAGAACTACTAGTAGCACGGCTTATCTTAATAAGTTTCCGTAGATAAGGTGCCCTCTCCTTATCGATATAATGAATGGATATCTACAAATTACATTAGATAAATTGTGAAATATGCAAGTTTATAGGAATTAGGGGAATTCAATTTTGGAACCTATGGAATGGTTAGAGATCATATCAAATAAAATGAATGTTTGTGTTTAGAGTTCAATGTGTGACACACCATCCACGATTTACTTTTCGATGAACAGAAATACACTAACAGCTCATGAGCCTATCGCCGTTGAACAATTGTATAGATGTTTTTTTGGTGTAAAGTCTTTTACCTTTTACCACCTCCGTGGCTCAAAGTAAACAACATAGGGTTTACGAATCGAAGGTCGCGGGTTCGATCCCCAGCGGGGTACATATGTAATACTCGGTTTGGTTGGTGGTAGGGCATTTTAAATGTCCGCCTGGCCTGGTAAATCTTATCTAAATCTGCCGCCAAACAACAATGTTAATAGCATTGTTGTGTTCCGGTTGTCAGAGATAGGATAGCCAGTTCCCCAAATATTTGGGTTTCCGGGTGAGTACGCTTCCACTTTCGGCCTCATCTTCACTTGACATCAGGTGTGATTGAGGTCAAGTGCTAACCAGTTGTACATAAAAAAAACCACGGGAAGGAAATTAAACAAACTTCAATTTATTTCACGTGTTGAAAACACACAGCACTTTAATATAAAATTAAATGATTAAAAATAAGATGAAATATACATAGAAATTCTTAGTATAAGTCGGAAGCAGATACAGAATTGATTCCTGCAAAATATATGGGGTTGTGTTTTCCTCAAATTTATTTAATTTATGAGGCCATTTGACCGTTGATGTCATTCATTGGAAATAAAGGGGAATGAGTACCTAGCTCGAAGTGTTTATTTTAATTATGTACCCTTTATTTATAAATTAAGACTGGTCGGTAATCTGAGGGAAAAATCAGAAACTTAAAGTACTAAAACTAAAACTTACTACTAAAACTTTTTCTTCACCTAGTAGGTAATTATTAAAAATATACCAAACTAACCGTGGCTTCACCCGTATGGAAAGATTTTTATCGCGAATGTTATATTATCCCATCTCATCAAATATGTCACATTTAATTTCAACACATTAGAAGTCCTAACTTTCGACCTTCAATTTCATCAACTTATAGGGGCTGATATTTCCCAAATCCATACTGTAACAATTACCTACTCCAGTAATATGTATAACTGTTTGCTTTACATAAAAACCTGTAAAATACGTTTCATTAAATTTCAAACAAAAATTCGAAATCCGAAACGTTTAAAATAACGAACTTCCATACAAACTTTCAACTCCAATTTTGTTTGAATTGGGTTGAATTTTGGAAAATCCTTTTCTAATGGATATTTACGTCAGAAAAGGAATATGCTCTCCAAATTTCTTTTTTCTGGCTTTTGTAGTTTTGGCTCTGTATTGATGAATTACTCAGTCAATGTGAGTCAGAAAGTAATACTATATGTATAGAAGATAGATTGAGGTGTATTGTACTTTTGGTATGCAAAAATAACGTTATGTAGCCAAGCCAAAATTATATAAATTTTATGTGTTAGATTGCAGCTAAATATACCAACTTAGAAATGATAATACAACATGAAAAGAGTAATGGTAGATAGTTTTAATTTCACATTCACTTCTTCTTATAGATAGATAAAGAAAACGTTTATTTGCATATAGCCTTATTTCACAGTAATTGAAAAATAGAAATTAGGTACAACGGTTACTACTTATAATATAGTTACATGTGTATCTGTACCACAAATGGGTCATCGCTTAGTGTGGATCTTCACCTATAGCGGTAAGACACTGATTTTCAGCTAAAGTCCTGAGAGAGAAAGCGAGGGTACTACATGCTACTGCATGGCAATAATAACTATTAGGCTGCCCGCGCACGGCAGACTTTTTGTAGGATCGATAATCGGGCCGATTTTTTCGTCAATACTTTTATCACCCATATTGTGACCGACTTTTTGTAGGACGTGAGCGTTGAAGTATTGCAATCAGTACTCCTCCTCCTCTATCAGCCGTCATTTCCGTACACGCCCCTTTCACACACATATCATTCCTCACCACGGTGGTTGGTCTGTGTTCCTCACTCAGTCCACCCACACCTTCCTCGGTCTTCCTCTCTGTATATCTCCACATTCAGTGTAATTGTCTACCCAATTATAAAAAAAAGTTATTCAGAATTCTATTAAGGTTAAAACAAAAAAGTTTATTCAGGTTAACTATTTCGTGTTCATTTCAGGTTGCATGCTGAAAATTGCTTAATTTCAACATAGTAATAACAGTGTGCAAGAAAAATATGTTCGAATTGGTATAACGTGACTGTTAGTTAAAATATTATAATTATTTAAAACATAGCTTTAGTTTTTACTAAACCTGCTGGTATTTGCAGTTTTTATTGCACTACTTGATGAATATGATCACGATCACATCAATAATTTACACTCACTACAAGGCGGGTTCGAGTTCGCAGTTTTTTTGACCTCAATCACACCTGATGTTAAGTGATGATGAGGTCGAAGGTGGAAGCGTACTGACCCGGAAACTCCAACACACTTGGGGGTAGTATGGTGGTAGCTAACCAGGCGGACAATTAAAATGCCCTACCACCAACCAAACCGAGTACTTAAACATGTACCCCGCTGGGGATCGAACCCGCGACCATTTGGGAGCACCATTGACTCTATTAACCATTAAGGTATATCTCTTTATACTCTCGATCGTTAAGTAAGGGCGGATTCAGAGATCACACACTCGAGATCCATCTGAACAAAGAAAACTGACAAAAAGAAATTTAGTAAAAAAATAATGTTTTTTTTTCTTAAATATGCGTTATAAAAAAGGTTACTATAACAACTTTTTAACATTAAGAGTAGTACGTATTGGTGTTATTATAAAGACCTAGGCCCACGGGGTCATGACCCGCATGACCTACGCCCTCCTAGATCCTCCCTACTGTGAACCCCTGATGTTAAAGATAAGGCCCAAGATGGAAGCCTGCTTAACTGGAACCCTTAAATTATTGAGAGACTGGCCGGAACACAACGACGCTAAAAACATTTGAGAAATTAAAAAATGAATTTAAAAGAAAATGACATTGTTATTTTATTTTCTGTTTATTTATCTATCTAAGTTGTTATTTGGGAAAGTTGTTTGTAATCATGAATATATGCATACATTTAATATGCCTTATATGAAATGCTCGTGAAGATTACATACAAAATGGAAAAGCCAAATAGTAATATTTGATGCAATACAACTGGACATACGACAAATTCCTGTATAATTAATGCTTTCCACGAATGTCCAGTAGACCGTAGAAAAAGCACGAATGCCGTATTTCACAATAGCTGTGCTATTTAAGTCACATGCAAATTTAAATATTTGAACTAAATTTATTGATTGTAGTTTCTATTGCGTTGTAGCAAGGAATATATCAATGGGTGCAGTAACGTTGTCCTGATGCCCGAATTGCAATTTCGCGGACTTTCGCTCCTCAGCAATTTTAATCCACGGTCAGGCTTTAGACAAAATGCCCTTCCACGGATAAAAGAACTTTGAGGCCTCAAAGAGGGCAATTGTACATTTTTCATTGCGCTCTCCAAAATAAAGATGAAGCGAACCGTGTAAGTAGACGTTTATTTAGTATCTTTCTCTTTGCGGTCCCGTTAACTCGGAGAGTCCACAAGAAATGAGATGTTTTATGAAATTGTTTTTCCAGAACATTAGCCAGTCCTAATTATGGTTGTGCTCGCTTGAACCCCAGGCCAATTTCCCTGGACGTTTTCACGTCGACTGTGACAAAGTAGCTACGGCCGAGGAAACAATTTTCTTAGACGCAGCCTTATTAGGAGCGTAAGTAACGTGAATTTAGGGCCTTTATGCAGTAAAACTTTGTATATTATCTGGGTTTCTAGTGGTAAAAGAGTTCAAATTCTCAAAATCCAAAAACCGGTAAAAATTTCAGAATAATTTAATTAAGCAACCTCCAAAACTAATGCAATACTACTAATACTGGTAATTTATTGTAAAATGTATTTACTCGTATATATCTATAAATGTGTCAAATAAACGATTCATATTCTTCTCAGTCTGACTATAAATGATTCCTTTACTTAGGAGATAAGTTTAGTTTAACACTCAATCATATCGTGCGAGCTATGAATTTGCAATTTTTCATTTAGCGTTTGTTTAAAGCACTAAAATCAAATAATTAGAAACGGAATAAAATATAGAAACATAAAACAACTCTAGTATTTTACGAACAAAAGTAATATATCTGAATATATACATATAGAAGAGCTGCATGGCATGCCACCGTACTGGAAATGTACATATGTATAGGAAAATTAAAGCCACAAATTCCTCATCGTTTTTATTTTCCACGCACCCTATGTTGACGGGAATTCCCTTGTGGAAAGTCTCTCTTTTCGTTGACGGCCAGACTGGAATTGCATTTTTTTATTATTGGACATTAGGGAAAAAATGTACGTGTTGTTTCTATGTGGGCTTTATTTATACATTTACTAACTTAGTCACACTGTTTCGTCTACGTATTTTTTTCGGGGAAAATTATTCGAAATAGTAAGCCTATTATGTTCTCCGACAATGTGAAAGAAAAACAAACAAACACAACTGCGAATTTTATATTACATATCGTCGGTAGTTCAGCTGTTAAGACGCAGTTTCCCAATTTGGGAGTTCCCGGTTCGATTTCCAGGCAGGCCATGTACCTATGAGTTTTTAAATTTAATTTAAATACTTATGTGCATTTATTTATTTATTTATTTATTTATTTTCGGGAAACTGACAGTCGTTACATTATAATGTTAAGTAGTACAAAATAGTTATATCATAGACAGAAATAGTCTCCACAGATAGTCATACACAGAAACACAGCGAAATATATGTTTAGGAAATAGTACATATAATGATATTTTAATTAATGTAAGAAGCGTTACAGGATTAGCAGATAATATTTAAATCTATACAGGCAAATATATGAATATTAAATATAATATTAAATAAATATAAAATAAAATAAAATAATTGTAAACATTAGTAATGATAATACAATATAATACAATACAATAAATAAAGAAATAAACGTAAACATCTAGGGAGAAATTAATGATGGAGGATTCTTAAATATGCACAGACATAATGTGTTCTTTAAAATAAATTGATCAAGTCTCAATTAAGTTTAGGTCACAAAGGAGGGCCGCAGAGAAAGCTTCAGTTTTGGCAAACTTATATTAAACAGATCTATGTTGGAATACTTGTTATTATAGAGCTTACAGGATCGCCTTAAAAATGAATTTCTGGCATAATTCGTACGAGAAGTGGGCACGCAGAAAAGATCACTATTTCTAGTTACTCTACTACGACAACGAAATGAGATTTTAGCAAGCAAATCTGGTGAGTTGATCTGACCATTTAAGATTTTATATAGTAAGGTAATGTCTCGTCCCTCACGACGTGCTTGTAAGTTTTGAAACAAATCAGACAGGTTCGCCGGAACGGTGGCATTTCTAATTCTATAAGATACGTATTTAAGAAATTTATTTTGGATACGTTCGATTTTAGTAATGTATACTGAGTATTGGGGATTCCAGACTGTAGATGCGTACTCAAGGATGCTACGTACATAGGAAAAGAATAACACTCGGAATGTGGCGAGATTCTTAAAAACTTTACAATTTCTGATAATGAAACCCAACATCCTATATGCCTTACCTGTACAGTAATCAACATGGGCATCAAAAGTAAGTTTATGATCCAGAATGATACCCAGGTCACTAACCTGTGTAACTCGTTTGATGGGCTGGCCATTCAAGTTATAATTATATATTAAAGGGTTAACTTTTCTGGAGTAAGTTATAGTATTACATTTTGCTATGTTGAGGTGCAATTTATTTTCTAGGCAATAGTGGTAAAATCGATTCAGCTGTTCTTGTAGGACCTCACAGTCAGAGTGTTTCTTAATACGATAGAAGATTTTCATATCGTCTGCATACAGGAGCAATCCAGCCTTGTCAAAAATGTTAACAACATCGTTTATAAAGATATTAAATAACAATGGACCGATATGAGAACCTTGGGGAACCCCTGACGTGACAGGGACGAAGGAGGAGACATATCCTTTGATTGCCACAGCCTGACATCTGTTTTCTAAGTACGACGTAAACCAACGTAAAAGATCACCATGTATGCCTAGACATTTTAGCTTGTGGATTAATAGAAAATGTGATATTTTGTCGAAAGCTTTTGAATAATCAGTATATATCGTGTCAACCTGAAAACCCCCTTCCATTGCAGTCAGCGTGGTGTCTATAAACTCACATAAATTGGTTTCAGCGGACTTCTTAGGCACAAAACCGTGTTGAGCACTATCTATAACTGGGTTAATTAAAGGTGATATCGTATGAAGAACAAGTTTTTCAAATAATTTGGATAGAATAGATAGTTTGGATATCGGACGGTACTGCTCAACGTTGTGTTTGTTACCTGTTTTAAAAACTGGTACGATAAAGGAACGCTTCCACTCGGTAGGAAATGAACCTAATCGCAAAGAGGAATTAAATATTATTGCCAATGGTTTATACAGATAATCAGCACATTTACGAAGAAATAATGGGTGTAAGCCATCGGGACCGTATCCTTTGTTTATGTCTAGCGTTTTAAGGTATTTATAAACTAAATTTGGATCAACATGGACAGAGCCAATATTTAGGGGAGTGTTAGGGTCAGAACTAGGAGATGTAAGGTTACGAGATGAAACAGTTGGAGGTTCAAATACTGATTTAAAAAAATCGTTGAACAAATCAGCAATCTGTTCACCAGTTACTCCAGATCGACCGCCATAAAAAACGTTATCTGGTAAGTCAACTTCAGTTTTTTTAGACTTTATAAAACTGAACAATCTTTTACTATTTTTTTGTATGGACTCTTCTGCTCTGGTTATATAGTTACTATAACACTTACTTTCAACAACTTTCTGACGGGTTCTGAGTAATACAAATGTGTCATAATCATTTTGACAGTTATAAATCTTCCATTTTTTGTGATATTTAGCTTTTTCCCTGATGATTTTTACCAATGCAGATGAATACCAGATGGGAAAATGAGACTGGGATTTAATTAATTTACGTGGAACATGTTCATCTATAACCTTATTAATAATTGAGTAAAAATGTAATAGTTTGTCATCAATATTGGAATAATTACCCAGTTCCAGTTCCCAATCATAACTATCTAGTTTCACCCCTATTTCATCATAGTCGGCATGCCAGTATAGGCGGACTAGTCTGGGCTTAGGAAGAAGAGGCTTCTCAGGTATTATATTTACAGAGAAAACTATAGTTGTATGGTGACGATCAACTGGTAAAGCGAGTGAATTCGTACAAGTACTAACTGAGCATGTGGTATTACAAATAATTAAATCTAAGATCCTACTATTGAAATTTAAAAAATGATTGTATTGTTGAAAGCCAGACATGTTAAGGAAATTAGATAATTCCGAAACTAAATCATTGTTAGATGGGTTATTCAAAACCATGTAATTAAAATTTTGCCGCTGAGACCATTGCGCGTGCTTTATATTGAAATCACCCACCAACAAATAAATATCATCTGAGTGCTGAGTCAACAAGTCCATAATAAAATTATAAAATGTTACCAGAGAACCCATGTGACCACTGTTTTGTGTAAAGTAACCGCAGTATACTCTAAGGTATTTACTTTGTTCTAATGGGATAGTAACAGCAACTATGTCGGCATGTGGTATTGGGGGCGAGGGCAGTGGGGCGAAGTTATGTGACTGCTCTTAAACGGTGAAAGAAAACATCGAGCGGAAACCTGCATGCCTGAGAAAGAAAAAATCTAAGGCATGTGAAGTCCCCAACCCGCAATGGGCCAGCGTGGCGGACTACATGTATATGGCCCATACTCCCTCATTATAAGAGGGAAGGCCTATATGCCTGCATTGAGATGTTTACGGGTGGAGGTGATAATCCTTTTATTCCCAATACTGGCTGAGGCACAGCTTGCTTTGTTTCTTATTTATAATATTAAAAGTAAATGATGAAATATGACCATCGATCATCATTTTTCAAAAATATTTCAAAGCCTCTAGTCCACCGATGCACTGGTGATCTGAGAGCTGCCAGTTTCCTCGCTCAACGTTTCTCTGGATTTAACGAGAAAATGCTATCAGCGTTCTGAGAACCATCTTCGGAGCCCCAATTTTTATCAATTGTTATAATTTTTAATTTTATCTATCAATAAGTAGTTTAGTTTTAAGTTAGTGATGAGGTCTGCAATAGTTTATCTGATCATCTTATGTATTGAACGATGTAAAATATAAAGACAACATTTTAATTACAATCACAATGAAGTTACTCTAACAGACTGAAAAGCAAATATGAAGTACTACTTGACTTAGCGTTTGTGCGACTGAAGCTAAAAATTAGGGGGCACGTAAGGCAATTTGCCCTGACTATCATTCATTACCATCGTTACGATAAATTACCGTATTATATCTTCCGAGTACAGTTGATGGGAGCTTGCAGTCACGTATGGTGTCCCTTTGGATGGGGAAATGAAATAATTTGTCTTAGGGTGCATGCATTTCATATTTACAGGCCCTGTGGGGTGAATGAACGCTGAGTTTGTTTCAGTTTTCGTTATAAGAGTATCTCTTAGACTGAGGTAGAGTTATTTGTTGAAATATTGAACAAGTTGTAGTAGAGCTAATTCCTGATAACTCGTAAGTAAATGAATCAGTAGTGGGGTTATTAAGTAATTTCATGAATAACGTTCTGACTTGTGATTGGTTGGCTCTTTGCTCACATCGGTAATTTGGCGTTGTGTCATTGGACATCATTATCGGTGAAGTCACATAACACCGCGCCAGGTGTCATTTTATGAATCTGTTATTATTCAACTAACAATTAATAACCAATACTATCCAGTTAGGGTGTTTGCTTGTTTGCTGCTCAATCACGGCAGAACGTATGAACGGATTTGGGAAAAATTTGGTACACAAATAGTATATGACCTGGAATACGAAGTAACATACTTTAATTTCCGATAAGGTGAGCAGCTCCTTCAGGACACCTAATGAACTTACATATATAAACGAATTCCTCGCGGGTGAAAAACTATTTACGAATTACAAAGAGTTCAATTGTATTGGAACTTATTATATGAGTGTGACTTAAGTTACAAGTAAACGATTTATATATCTAAATAGTTTGAACTAATGCCACTCATAACCTTTGATTTGACATCTTTTGAGCACTTTGAAGGTATCTCGGTCGGCTACAGCACCGTAAGCGGTGCAAGCAGTATCTAACGAATCTAATTTAACTAGGTATTCTATTTTGTACCCTAATTTAATCAAGAGAAGTTTTCATCCTGAATCTGTCGAGCACAAGTCCTTTTATTACTTTGGCAGACTATCTTTAGAAATTATGTAGTACGTTTGACTGCAGGAAATTAAAAAAAAATCTATTTTAATTTAAAAAGCATTACTAAAAATCTTAATGTTTGGGATTGGATGCACATTTTTGAATCCTATATATGAATGGAAGTAAAGAATGGAGCAGAATAACAATAAGATCCAAAAATTCAGAACACCATTATAACATGGAAAAGCAACAAAACAAACAAATAAAATGTATGTTATTAGAGGAAGAACATAAAATCTCCGTGACTAATATTCGAAAATTGCTGAGTTTTAAAAAGAAATGAGGCCATTTTCCGCTTAGACGATACGTACAAATGAAACGTGTCCGTAATTTATGACTCAATCTTATGGAGACATAAAATAAGAGACACGTGAAAATTGGCAATTCCTCATAATAATGTCTACTGATAACGATACTGAATCACATAGACTGCAAATTTGATAATTCCTGAAGTCATTGCGACGTATTTTACTGCCTACTGTTTCAATATGAAACTTGACTAAATTTCATATGTTATTTAGATGGCTTCAGGTAAGGATACAAATTTTTACTATCTTTCCACCCGCGGCTTCGCCCGCGTGGAATTTATCGTGGAGTAATCTTCGTAAGTTATCTTCGTAAGTTTTACTGGAAGAATTAGGATCCAATGTCTTCTTTCAGGACAGTGCTAAATATCAACCAAATCGGTTCAGTCGTGATTGAGCGACAAACAGACATTCAAACTTTCACATCCAACTAATATTCTTCTGGGAACCGAATGAACTTACAGTAAAACAAGTGTACCCAATTTTTTTTACTATGTTCTACCGTTGCTCAAACTCTGTTGAGAATTTCATATTGAAATTGAAAACTTGTTCATATTGAAATGTTCAAATTAGAACTTGATACGGGTAAAAGTAATCGTTAATTTGGGTATCAGTAATCCCTAGCTCCAATGGTATAAAATATTGTAATTCGTAATAATCATGTTAATATTTCCTCTCCATTTGCTTGTGCAAATTGTGTTCGCGGTTGAGTGCATTCACAGCAACCAATAAATCCTCATATCAACTATCCTGTCAATGCAGAAACCCCTTGCAGCATTACTGTCCTGGTTTAATTTTATTTATTACCGAATATCAGCACTGCTCCGCTAAATATTATGCAGCCCCAATGAAAAATTTACCTACTTTATCAGGTTTTAAACAACCATAATGTGACGCTGTTATTTATTTGAATAATGCTTTTTACATAAAATTACTGAACTACGAATATTCCAAAATGAGTAAACTTTAAATACACAAGTCATTTCAATAAAACCTATAAGTATCATGGATAATAATGTTAAACAAAATAACAAGTACCCACTGGAACTCCGTATATTCTGATATCAATTTAAATTAAGGATTACCTAACCATACTACAACCAATGTATATCGGTATTACTACTCCTGCTATTAACTACATAGTATTTGGTAAATCCAAGAGAATTGGGTTCAAAAATGTTGTGGCATGATTGAACCAGAAACATACATCTACATCTCAACGCACTGTCGTCCAGGAAATTATCTGTTACTGGATGTTAGGACAAACCGCCTCCGTGGCTCAATGTAAACAACATTGGGTTTACGATTCGGAGGTTGCGGGCTCGATCCCCAGCGGGGTATGTTTAAGTACTCGGTTTGGTTGGTGGTAGGGCACTTTAAATGTCCGCCTGGCTAGCTATCACATCTTATCTAAATCTGCCGCCAAGAAGCAACGTTAATAACATTGTTGTATTCCGGTTGTCAGAGATAAGATAGCCAGTCCCCTAAATGTGTTAGGGTTTCCGCGTCAGTACGCTTCCACCTTCGATCACATCTTCACTTAACATCAGGTGTGATTGAGGCCAAGTACAAACCCGTCGTGCATAAAAAAAAACCTACTCGTAATAATCGTGGAGAAGAATCAAACAGTGACCCTGTGTATTTCAGGCAAAATCAAAACATATTGTACCCCAGCTAAAAGGTTACTACCTGCGTACCAAAATGTCTTAGTGTAAAGTTACTTGCAGAGGTAGTTTAACAACAAAGATAAGGTACATGTACTTCATTCTCAAGACCTCCCCGGGGACTGGAATATAAAGCGATTGGAGAAAATCCCCGCAAGATTGAATCCGGGAAAGTTTTCCACTAGCATGTCAAAAAACTTATAATTTCGTTAGACCCAGCATTTTTTGATATAGTTTCGGTTCGCTATACTACGTGAAGTAGGATTGCTGATCTGAGTGAATTACGCCATACTATTTTGTTGATTTTGTTGAATTTACCTATACCTGTAGCTTTTAGGTGTACCCATAGGAGTTAACGTTAGACTAAATACTTTTTAACCGACTTCATCTCATTATCAGTTGACGACTGATTATCATTCATCCATCACACAAGACATCACTAGTATAAGGCCACTTCTCTATGGATGGAAGCATACTACAGTGCCCCCATATAACTTTCAAACATTTTTGCTATATTTTATGTTTTGATCTTTGATTGGCTGGTGTAAATTTGTCAATTTCTCATTTGTCAACGTTAAAGATAAAGTTATGCAATCTAGAAGCAGGTCAGTCTACAAAGTACTCTTCATTAAATAATCTCGAACAAACCACTGTTTTCTAATAAAAACACAAAAATAGTCTGTAATAGCGATTTCATCAACAATCTGAAACCATTTAGTATCTTTAAACAAAATATAATTGTTTAAAGAGAGATGTCTTACAATGGCTTTCAGTCATATTCAGACTGATCGGAGTTGCGTCCTAAACCTAGGGCCGTATTAATAAATCGATCTTGAGATTGACTTCGCGTCTCAGTCTCAATACAATTTTTTTGATACTGATTTAATATGCAACAGCTTCTCAAGCGGCAACTTGAAGTCATCTCAATCATGAGAACAGTTTATTAAGCGGGCCCTAGTGTCAGTTCTAAAACTCCAAAGAAATTTTAATGACAATGTATATATCGTTGATTGATTTCCTCTAGTTTGGTGCTTATTGTTGACGATAAAATAATATTAATCTCGAGGGGATTACAGTTGGATTTTATACTTCTACCCGCAAGTCGGAACTGGAGATTACGGGGGGGACGTGTAGCATAATATGGATACGACTTGAAGGCAACAACATTAGTATTTAAAGATATTTAACTTACCTAAAAATCGGGATGCAACTTTCATATTAGCGGGCACCATGTTTTTTTACCTTTTTACCTTAAAATTTTACGGACTTTTTACCTTAAAATGTATATTATGATATTCTGGGGATCAAGATGAATATGGAGAAAGCTCGTACGTCAAATCAGTTAAGCCGATTAGGCTACAGGAGGTAACGTAGAAATCTACATACGTACCAGAATAACATTGCTCTCCTTTCTGGGGCAGTCGGGGAAATAATACAGTTGAAAGATTGTTTATAACGGATTCTGATTCAAGGTACAATTTCCGAAATTCGATTTCACAAAAAGTGGTGTACCTAATTAGTCTTCTTCAAAATAGACCAAAAATTAATAATGAATTAGTTTTTTTTTGAAGAAGAATTTTGGGTGGGGCTGAAGTTCTACCGGCAAGCGTAGCGTAGTAGACATAAACCCCTTGTTAAAAATAGACCTGCAAAATAGGTATAGTTGTCCATTCCATACAAATATTATCGATTCTTGTAGTGGGCAAGTAATAATCAGCTGTGGAAGTTTCTCTGCGTAAGAGGGATTATAATACCGATAACTTAGCTTGGGGTAGAAAGCAATAAATAGAGGAAAAGATAGTAAGGGGCGAAACCGGACCCCGTAAGTAATCTGGAAATTTGTTATGGTTTTAAGAGAAAAATAAATGTATCAGGAAAATCCCGTGGGAGTAATGTAGTATTTTTCGGATTGCCATGTGGAATGCACAAATTGTGCAGAGGTATGTTTGAAATGTTTGACAATTTATGGATTCTTTAATCTATTTATTTGTTGCAGTTTGGCTTCCAAATAAAAACAAATTCCTTGATAATTTACATTTATTTGCATCACACAATTGTATTCACAATTTTATTTTCAAAACTATGAGTTTAAATTTTTATAAAAATATAGGTACCTAAATTTGTTTCTGTAACTTTTTACCTGAACAGAGTTGCATCTGTGCTGTGTGGCACTTAAAAAGGATAAACCCGTCTCTTCCGGTGGGTGTCGTAAAAGAGGACTAAGGGCTTTCCACCAAAAATCATCGTTAGACTTGTAGGTTTTAACGGCGACAGGGGGTCACGTGTGCATTTCTGTATATTTATTTTATATGAAAAAATTTTGGTTACTCAATCATGCTATAAAGACTGAACGGATCTGTATGAAATTTGGTATAATGTCCTGGAAGAAGAAGAGTGATATTTATCGCGATATTTCAAACAAATCCCGCGAAACAATAAATGAACCCACGCGGACGAAGCCGCGGTGGAACGCTGGTTAATTATTGAAATATTAAAATTTGTGACCCCTGTTACTGTTTGCGAATTTTTAATGCACGACTTCAATCACGTTAAGCGTGTTTAGTGAAGATGAGACGGAAAGTGCGCTCACCCGCAACTCCCCTCTCTCATTTGATGGACTGGCATCTTATCTATGCTGCCGAAATTAGTTGGATAAGATGGGAGTAGCTAGCCAGGCGGATATTTAAAATTCCTTAACACCAACCAAAAGTATAAGGATATTATTTTATCTACCTATCATGTATAAAACTTATTTAGAATAGAATAGAATAGAATACATGTATTCGTCAACATACATTTATACATTTATTTCGAACCAGTGAATTTTTAGGGTTTGGTACCCAAATGGGGAAATCCATAAATATACCAAACTAGTTTTGTCACGAGATGCCTATGTCTGTATATGGGCTTCTAACTCCGCCAGCCTTGCATTGATTTTAATGAAGTTTGAGAAGGAGGTGTCTTTTGTGATCTTCCAGACAGTTCGAACCCGCTTCACTGTACCTATAGCTATAATATTATTTCCAAGGTTGCACAAAATCAATGGCTGACTCCACGTGCCTCAACCCCTCGGCTGCGGTTTAGAAAAAAACGTAATATCGCATGAGTTGGAAGGGAGGTAAGTGTGCCCTGTGGATTTACAGCGTTAAATTGGTTCAGGCAGGGCTGTCAAGTCGGTAAAAGTTTTTAAGTCGCCCGCTTGCGTGACGAACGGCATAAAACTTTGAACACCTAACCCTAAGTTTCATTGGAGTTTATTATTCGATTTAGGTACGTACTTTCTCTTGAAACGAAAAATTTTAAGGTAAATAGTAGTGGATGCCATACTAATGCTAGTTTGAGGTTACTTGTTGTTAAATTGTGTAACATCAGTGTTAATTCGACGTCTAAACTGGGTAAATATTTTACAGCAATATCACATAATTTTGTTTTACGAATAATTGACAAAGAAAGTAACACGATCTTATAGAATGATCTACGGGACCAAAAAAGATATACCCGACTATATAGTTATACTATCTATATAATAATTAAAAAGTAACTCAATTGATTTAGATCGGAGTTTGATACCTCTGTACGATTCCTTATAGGCAATATATTTTGTAAATACCTGACCTGGACACTACCGTGCGCTTCAACCAGTTTGTTACTGGTGTAAATGCGCTATACGCGACTCAATTGAGTTATTTCGTCTTGCTTTTGTTTCGGGTTTTTTTTTTTACTTGTATGATTTTATTTTGGTTTTAATTAGAATTTTTTTTAAGAAACTTTGGTAGGCAGTTTTTATTTCTCTCTGTCGAGACTCATCTGGGTGCTGGAATTATTTGTTGTCAAATGTGACAAAATGGTTGCTGGCGTTCGTCATATTAGATTTATCATAATGTCTTTCCCTATCTATATAGTATAAATCTGACTACACCTCATAATTTGACCAAATCGATTGAGACATTTATAAACATACATTACCCCCCCTTTGACTTCGCCATAGTCGATATTGCCATAATCGGTATTATGAAAGCATATTATAAAATAAAATATCAGATTATTAAATGATAAACATTCATGGACATAACCATCCCGTTCGCATAACCAGGCTATTTCACAATTAATAATGAAATATTATAATATAAAATAATAATTTTGTAATATAAAAACCTTTTTTTTTTAAAAGAGCAACCTCTCGAGTTTCTTGCTTGTTCTTCCCAGGGGAAAATTGCCTTTTGAACAAGCAGTAGCTTTAAAAATGTAAAATCTGACTATTTTAACTGTACCCTGTGTACCTACAGAATAAAGCATTTTTGATTTGATTTGATTTGGTAAAAAGAATCACAAACCGCGATCTAACTACTCTGGTCAATCGCTAGAAGCATAGATATTAAGTATATATATGAGTAAAGTGCATACATGGCAACATAATATAAACAACCCTGCCGTCTCCACTGTTGTGACATAGTCTCCTCTGTCTAGGAAAGTACAATAGGCCATAATGCACCACGGTGGCCCAGTGTATATTTAATATTGGAGATTTGTGTCAGACTAGTGGCCACCTAACAGTCAATGTTCTCAAGGCGGCACCGTTGGTCACTGAAATTTAACCCGTGACGAATAAAGGGTGTAATATATTTGACGGCAATGGTGTCGATTCGGTTGTAGACCAACTAAACTAAACTAAATCCAGTTTTAGAGTTGTGCCGTCGCATCGTCCTGTTCCAGGGAGAAAGAGACAGTACTGCTTTAAAATTGGTTTTAGTTTAGTTTAGTTAGTGTACATCCGAATCGACACCACTGTCTGTGTATTTGTGTGCAGTCTTTTTGACCAGATGTATCTTAATTCGTGGATAATGTCGCTGGTTGTACAATTACCTCCACTCTGTAGTTTAATGCTAATTTAAGATATACATATTGTACTACTGTTTGTTGTCCCAAATAAAATAAAAAAAATAAAAAAATAAAAAAAATAATGAGTGCGAAATTTTTATCAGTAAGATTAAACTAGGGGAAAGGTTAGCCACGGTTGTTAGGCACGGTTCAACTGATTTGAAGAAACCCTTGATATTATTGCTTAGTTCCTCGCGGGATTTCTAAATTTTCAGTTAATATTTTTTAAGTTAACTTGAATTGAAATCAACCGGGGTCAAATGTTTAAAGCCCTATGAAGTATGAAATACCACTAGTGGTTACCCATTTCAAGGACGACCATGCCAAAATTATTAGGGAATACAACAGTGCTACAGCTACCAATGGAAAACGAGCGCAAAATTTAATACTTATTGTATTTACGTTTTATTTATATAGTAATAGAACTTTTCAAAACTTTGCTATCTTTTTAGAGTTTTACATTTACTTTTGTGATATAGAAACAAATTCGTTACTAGGGGAAGCAGGTGCTCATCTGATCTGTATTGTTATGTCCATGATACTGTAACATCCCATCACATCAGGTGAGATTGTGGTCAAATGCGTATCCAGTTAATCATAAAAAAAAAACATGGGTGTCAATGACATTTGACGACCTGTTTGTTGTAGTGGTTAGAAACTCTGACTGCTATACCAAAAGGTTGCGGGTTCAAATCCCGCTAGGGGCATATGTTTGTATGATGAATATAGACATGTGTTTATTTTATTTTATTTATTTATCATTTATTGCACACAAGAAAAAAACATACAGATACAACATAATAGAGACGACACAACAGGTTCTGCTTATTTCTACAATTAAATTTCTTCCAGCAGACCTACGTGTTCCCGAGTTATGGATGTTTTTCATTTATATATGTATTTATTTAGAAAAAAAATGTATTTGTGTAGTATATCAACCATCTGGTATACACAACACAAGCCTATAGTTGCTTAATATGGAACTAGATGGCATTGTGTGTATATCCAAGGATATTTATTTATTAATGACAAGGCCGTGCTGTACATATTAACTTCTGTTTATTAACTCTTTTATAACGGATCACATAGCTTATTATAAAATAGGTCGATCGGAGACCGCCCTGGAGGGACGGTGCGAGCTCTCTCCCGAATGACTATCTATTCCATATTTAAATGCATTTCTTTTTTAAACAACGCGCCGTCTATAACGGCCAGCATCACACCACACGATCCCAAGCGTTCTCCTTGGACCGTCGCCACAATAGATAGATACGGAGGCCGGAGGGTTCCTTTTCTCATCCAATCTTGGTCATCGAGACTTTCACATCAATCATGCCGGGTGGCTTTATCGCTGTTCCGACTTTTAGTAGTTATTGCATTCGCCCATCACGCCAGAGATGCGACATAAACGCACCCTTAGTAATAATACTAATAATGAAACTTCAAGCAATGAAACTGCGAACTGTAGTACCGAGATAATTCATTGCTTTTGGGTGATGAGCTATAAAAAAAATTATGCTTCCTTTAATATATATATTGTAATTGTGTCATTTTGTAAATCCTATAAATGCTTATGGTGGATCATTAAAGCATCATAGTATCTCTTATTCAATTCATTTAAATACCCTTGATTAAATACTTACATATGTATTACGACCTTTATCCCAAATGGTGTGGTCAGAGATATCCCAAACAATAATGTGTGGGTGTTCCAAACATTAAAAGTTTAAGGGTTCAAACAACATCCACGGATCACCTTGTGAAATGTGAGCCCATCGCCATTAAAGCGTGCAAATCTATAGATGTATTTTGGTGGAAAGTCTCTTAGTCGCCTTTTACGACACCCGCAGGAAGAGACGGGTTGGTTCTATTGTATATTTGAGTGCCGAAACCACACAGCGCGGTATGTTTTAGCGTTGTATGTTTTTTACAGAATTGCGGTAAATCATCAAGAATCTTCCTTGTTCGTATGTAATGTAACAAAACAGAGTTTATATGCATGTGAATCGAATCAAAGTTTCATCCCAAGCCACCCGTACGTGCTTCGTACATCGTCAATCGCCAATTCCCTATGGATCTCACAAATTTGCCCCGAGATTGTGTACTATACTCCTCCCTCTATACCTGTTCTTATCTGTTTGTTCCCCATTGTTTGTAAGCCAGATTAATGTTACAGTATCGTTAATTTTGTTTACACTCAAGTTTCATTACAACGAACCCACACGAGTGGAAAATAAGAAAAAACTATCACACCAAAATAGTTTGCGAAACTTTTGGGTCTTGTTAACTTCATTACCTTCAAATATTTGCATCATCCTAAACAGAACAGTGCTCGAGCTTCGGCGAAACTAACTCAAGATATGTTCCTAATCTGCCTTTCAAATACTTTGAAACAGAGAAGTATTCAAGAGAGCCGCTTTGACTACGAAAATACGCAAAGAGGCTAGTGTTACGTGCAAACTATCTCCGCAAGAAGGCAAGTTGCCGTTGAGAAATTCCGTCCGCGTAATCGCCGAAACACACTTCCCTAGGGACCCGTCGGTATTACCCTCCCTATCTCTAACATTCTTATAGTTTAATGTATGCAAACGCATTTTGTTTCAAAGCCTAGCCTCTCCCCCAAGAATGGTGTTACGCGAGAGCCCGCAAGCAATGTTCTCACCGCCCGCAACGCCTACCAAAGTTTTTCTCTGTCTGTGTGTCACAACATGCTCTTTGATCTTCTCAAATGCGAATATAATGTCGGAACCAGTTAAGACCGTTCCTTTTCCCCTTTATCTTGCTGTACTCTCTTCTCGCTTACAAGTTTTTCTTTCTGTTTCCTAAGTAACATTTACGCGTAGACTGCTCAAGGCATTTTTTGTCAAGGAAACAATATAACACTGTTTTGTCTTTTCTCTATTCAGACTATTGAATACATTTGCTTGTGAAATGAAATACAGATTGAGGCGTTACATTTTCAAATTCGACTGTTCCCTTTGTGTTATTTGCTTTTTCGGTGTAAACTTTGTTACGTAAAATATTGAAGTCGTTTCACAAAGACGGCAACAGGAGGGAAATAAATTCATAAAGAGAATTCATTTCAATATGTCAGTTACGTAATGATGTTCAATATATCATAGGCGCATTAAAGTCAAGTTTAAGCCCTCGTCATCAATCCATCCGTGTTAAAAATAGTATCCCCAATGATGAGGGATATTCGTCGACAAAGTAGGTAAGTATCAACAAAGCACCATGTGGCGTCACCTCCGAAATAGAATTTGACGCCAACTCCGCGCTGTCACACGTGGCACGACCAAAAACAGATCGTTTCCTTTAAAAAAGTTAATTTGGCGTTTTTTCTAGGAGGATTGGGTACAAAAAGAGTCATTTTTTAGAAGCGTTAAGAGGCATATGCCCTCTGATAATGAGACGTTAGCACGGTACGCTAGAAATGTGACTCTCGTTTTCCGATACGAGGGTGATATTTTGGGAATGTGATCTAAACTATGCACTTTAAATACATATGCTAATTAAAATTTCAGATTATGTAAGTAACTTTGTTTTGAAGAACTCTATCTTTTCTTTAAGCTTAGTTATTATAAGTGTGTCGGAAAGGCGGGCGTTGCTAGTGGCTGGGACGGTGCCAGCTATCTTGTGGTATAGGGTGGTTTGGGTAATTGCGATATTATGTCTAGCTACTAAGGGCGAATAGGATATCAGAATAGGATTTAATAGGACGAGGATTACATACCATTTACGATAATTATCTACCACTGACAGAACACGATTGGCCCGATCACCTAAACTCCGTGAGAAGGCAATTACAGACCACTAACCCACACACAAATCTTATGACTCAATTATGACCATGGAACCTGAGATTCTTACTGGTGAAGGGTAAACATTTGCATGTCCCTAATGTCATCCAACTTGGCCCTCGCATGGAATCTGTGGGATTCAACCAGATTAGTATACAATCCCTACTGCTCAAATTTCATGATTAAGTTCTTATTAAATAACGACTCACCGAATCCTTCCACTCGTCCGTGATAACAGATAATCAAAGTTATCCACGCTCGTTGATGTGCTAAATGGGGGTCCGTCTGCTTTGATGGCTTGTAGCAATATGAACGATCACTATCGATGTGCAGACCTTAACATTACTGTAAACGTCACTCCGCTGTTTTTGGAGATATCAGCGCCACCAGGTTCAGGTCATTAGCAAACCGCATATTATGATAGTCATATGATCATCCATATTATAAATTCCGTCGCTAGTTTATCCATATCTACGACAAGATCATATCCCGTCTTAGCTGAAAGGAACAAAACTTTGAATTTAAGGCCACAGACTTATAAATATTAGATCACCAAACATTAATATGCTTTTGCGAAAATCGACGAGTACCCCATATGGCTTATGTCATTCACGAGACTTTGCTTGTACCCAAACAAAATACTTACGAAGCATTATTTGATTTTTTAATAAATTTGTAATTTGATAAAAACAATTAAACCCATTTCTAGACATTTTCTCATACATATAAACATGGCAATATTTTTAACGGGCTACGCTATTTGATCCTTATATTCGGTCTGCTAATATTTATAAGTCCGTGATTTATGTAAGGACCGATTAACTCAACCTATGTTTGACTGCGTTAGAAATAAAAAGGAAGGTCCCATCCTGAAATATTGGGTGGTGTTTATTGGGGGTATACATATAACCAATGAGTTTTTTTAACGTAAAGAAAAAAATAGATAGATAGATAAAGCGTTTATTTGTTACTCCAGTCACACACATACATTAAGTTTTGCAGAAATTTTTATAAAACTTATAATATAGGTATAACTACAGAATATATCTATTAGTAACTTATAACTAAAGCATGTGTGTGCTGCAGCAGGACAAATGGGTCACAGCTCAGTGTGTGAGATTGTTCAAAGAACAAAACACTGATTTTCAGCTATTACCCGAGGAGTATCATATGGTACAAGTGCGACACAAATCAAAAAAATCAACAGTGCTGGATTAATGTACATAATATAAGATATATATATATATATATAGATATGAAATATGTTTCTGTATGCGTGTTGTATGTAGGTAATTACGAGTATATTGGCATAACTAAACATAAACATAAAAATAGGGCATATTAGGTAAGTGAAATAGAAGTTATTGGCATAGGTAGTTAAATTTTTTGTTTTCAAAACCAGCATCGACGCACGCGCCGGCCGGATAATCATTAATATGGCCTATTATTTTCCTAACAGTAAAAACTCATCCGGTATAATAACCTTAATTTCGCATAGTTTTAATAGTTTTTAACAGTACCTATATGTGTGTTAGGTATGTGTTCCCTGTATTCTTCGAACATTAGGGCTAAGCAAACTGTATACCAACAAAAATGGATTTTAAATCTGAAATAAATGAATTATTATTAGTAAAGTTTCGTTTCGATAAATGTTGTATTACTGATCATTAATTTAGTAGTCCCGTGTGTCATACTGTATAATCATTGTATCATCCACCTGGGCCGAAATGTCTCCGGAAGCTCATAAAAATAAAATTATGTCGCGATGTTATGTGACACTTCATTATTACATACAGCGTTATCGTTGCTCATTTATATGGGTAAAAACGCGGTATGAGTTAAAAAAATTGTAATATGTAATAGCCTTTTATTTTTTATTATTATTACCTGACTATAAAGCTCTATAAAATGTGCAGGTAAAGCCTAAATTATGGATTAACCGTGTTTCTTTTTGACGATGGTTTACTAACTAGATAAACAAGTTTAGATATTAGTGTTTTAGCGTTCCGTAACAAAGTTGCAATTAGGAAAACGTATAGAATCACTGTCTATCTGTCCGTGTTTTATAGCTATTTAATTAAAGAAATTATTTGACGTAGGCGCAATTTCAAATGTTGTATTTGGTGGCCCAAATAATACAGACTTGAACATAAAACGCAAATGTTTACTTTATAGGAAGTGTCCTAGATAAAAAACTATTTTAAAAATCATCGTGTGGAAACTCCACACGTTGAAAATTAAAATTTTCAAATATTACGAACGTGAGTGCCGGACATTGAATCCAATGGAAAAACTAATTCATTGAATAAGCTTGGAATTTGTTAAAATCGATATATATTCTTCCTATCCTTATCACACTCTTTCTAATTTGTACATAATTGATTCATTACATACGATGTTCTTTGAATAGAATCATTTGTACTTTGATATTTCCAGTCCACAGACTGTGATATTGTAGAGCCTGTTCTGTTTTTAGTTTCTTCTTTTTTAAACTATCAAAGCCTGACATAACAAGGATTGATTTACTTCGTCATGGGTGGATTTACCCTAATTACCTACCACTATGGGTATTCGATTCAGCGTTCGTAGCAAACAATGCCCGTAAACTATTTATCTAAACAAATGGCACAATAAAATACCCAAAGAATGCCATCTTTGCGAAGATCAAAGGACAAAAACCTAAGAGAGCTAAAGCTCACCAACACAATTATTCATTAATAACAATTGGGACAAAAAAGCGGATGTTTTGTTTACATTTATTAGTGAAGTGGTATCATCCATCACGGCTTGAAGGATGAACCACAAAAGCAAACTTCCATTGGTACACGTGGGCGCACGACGACCGCAACCATCCAGTATAAGCAGATCTCGCTGTTCACATTTCTGGTAGCGTCGCGCGGCCAGTTTACACTGATATTGTTACCATAGACTGTACCAACTGCTGACATAGTTTGTTGTTTTACTTTTTTTACATTAGTATAGGTAGTTGGCAGAATATATTGTGGAGGGTGGTCAAATACAACACGTAACAAAACCCTATCGGGTCCTCTAGCAGAAGGCGACATCGTATTATATGTTAAACGATTTTTTTTTTATACAGCATTTGATCGCTCTATACAAATAGCGATTGGTTGATAATTTAGGCGGTATGTAGGTAAGATTATTTTTGAATTCCTGCGGCTGATATGATGATGAAATAACGTTAAAAATATAAGATATTCTAATAACATTCAATTTATCCCAGTAGACCTGCAGGTCGATATCGGACATGTGTAAGTATAGTTATTTAACAAGGTATATAATTAAATGTAATAACAAATACATACATGGAGCTTAAAAGAAAAGTATATTGAGAAATGTAAAAAATTGGGCCCGTGAGGCATGGTACCCCAAACGCAAGCGGCAGCGTTTCTTCGCTGAATGCAGGTTGGAAACAGCCAGCTTTCGGGTTCCCAAGTGATATGTACAATAAAATTGAAGACTCGGTACCCGCCCCCAAGAACCTAATGGATTATATTGGAATGTGATTAAATAATATGATATAGGTATTTGACCACACCTTAGGAGATAATATGTATAGTTTTGATGGTGATTATACTACAACCTCATTTATGTGTTATATATATATATATATTTTTTTTTTCAACAAACTTTACAGCATATCCTTATATATTACTTAAAATTAAATTATATACTTATTAAGCCAATTATAAAGTTTGACATTATAATAAGAATAATACACAACACTGCGCAGAATTAATTATTACCCCTATGCATGACACAACACGCGGTAAAACATGGGGAAATTAAAATATACAGATACATATTGGACTAGATAACGTAGCTTACCTAGTTTGCGGGCCATACTCCACTAATTGTGATCCTTGAGATCCATTATAATAAGCTATTTGTCGATAAATTTTATATTTTGCCGGGAATCTGGAGATCATACGAATCTCGTTCATCTGACAAGCCTACTCCTACTGATAACAATGCCGCACAGGAGCGGGAGGACTGCCACTGGAATCGACTTGGTGCAGGGTGTGCGCGGGATGTATTTATATTAACACATTGATCTTCTGAAAGTTGTATATCAAATGTAAATAATGTGTGTGTGTTGTATTATAAATCTTTTAATATACAACTTATAACACAAAAAGGTATGGCTTCATATATTTGTATGCAAAGATTCAGGTAAATGAAATGTTCTCATAAGAACAATTTTTATAACAATATTTTTAGAAACCGTTACACATTTATATTCATCAACTTATGTTGCTTGCATCAATTGTTTACAAGTTTAATAAAATTAATTACAAGTGTGAATATCTTTGCAAATCCATTAAGAGATATCTATTTAGCGTAAAAGAGATTTATAAAACGCTAAAAGCATAGAAGTCCTACGCAAAAGGTAACGTCCCGGTACTGAGCAACCTCGCAACCTAATTTGATATGCAATTCATTAATAACATAAGTATATTGCCGTGTTGACTCACCCTATTAGTGTCACATAACTACACTTTTTAGTTCACAACACTCATTTACAAAATAAAATATACAATTCCACGTAATAGACGAAAATATTTTAATGAGCATTTTTTAAATGCGTAAAGTTAATGTGTGAAGCGGTCGCGTGTTTTTACGGTGAATTCTGTGGTGATACGATACGATGGGATAAGGTAGCGGATGTATTGTTAAAATTCCGAGCTAAGGTTGCACCGTAAAATACGAGCGAGTTGATCTTAAAATTCGTGCTGCTTGCTGTTGCGATGGCTTTATAAATTTACTAACTTCCCGCCCGCGGCTTGGAATAACTATATCGCGAATATTTAATTTGTTTGTCCCGCCGGAACTACTCACTTTTCATCCAAATCCGATCATCCCGTTCGCCGTGATTGAGCAACAAACGAACGAACATCCTAACTTTCGCAATTATAACAATAAGTTTGAATTGTTAGATAGAAGTGATCTGTATAATTGATGTAGGTAGGTATAAATATGATGATGCACTTCGACTCCTAGTCGGTTTGGCGTTAGTGCAACCGAATATGGCGATATTTGCGCGTGAACCTTGCGCAATGTGGGCACGTAAGAACACCTTTCACATAATTTCAGCTAGTCGCGTTTAGCACCGAGGTCAGCTTTACGCTGCTCCTCGAAATCGCTTACTCGCTGCTGCTCTACCCTGCGTCATTCAGGACGTTGTGCAACTACAAATAAATAAGATATACCTATGGTAAACTATACTTTCTTACACTGGTTATATCACATATTACAAGAAATAACTGTAAGTACTATTAGTTTTAAATTTGTGTAAATAATGGTATTCAATGGGTACTTTTTCTTATCATTATCGTCACCATTTCAGCCTAATAAATTTATTGCTGATTACAGGAGTTACCACCCCATTGTTATATTTTAATATGCAATTCGAAGAGAAATGGTCACGACTTTTTCAAAATTAATGCTTTCTATAAAACTGTTTATTCTATAGAATAAAAATCATTCTATACCGCTTACGCTGCCTCTCATGGTTGTGGAATAAGCTTTGTCATCAGTCTTCAGTGAAATGGTACCGGCTGCAGCATGGAACTGCAGGTGATTCATACATCGCAATCTTAATCAGCACTATTGGTAAACTTAAACACCGCTAATAAGACAAAATGACCATAAAAGGCCACTTATAACGACCACCCTTCAATCGTATCGAAAAATTGTATCGATTCACAGAACTAATGGAAGAAATGATTCATATGTTTCTAGAAGCAGGAAAAGGTAGGTATATATACGGTTTGGTTGGTAGTGCAGGTATTAACAATGGTCGAGTGACCGACTACCATCCAGTGGAATAATATTGGACCGGCTGCTTTGAAGTAAGTATATCAACAGCCAGCCTTCCCAATTTAGGGCTTTTTGCCACAAATTCAGGGCCATATTGCCAATTGGGCTTTTATTAGGGCCCAAATTTATTTAGGCTATTTTTAGGGACATAAAATAATTCATCATTCATCAAATCAATCTGTTTACCGAGAAAGTATTTGATTTGTATATAATAAAAAATATAATTACAAAGCTAAGTAATATTTTATTGTAGGGCGTATTGTTTTGTTTAAGCGCTACCTAATATGACGTCTGCATAGGTACGGGAATTCTTTTGGGGCTTATTTTACGCACGATGGGTTGGTACTTGACCTCAATCACACCTGATGTTAAGCGTACTGACCCGGAAACCCCAACACATTTGGGGGACTGGCTATCTTATCTCTGACAACCGGAACACAACAATGCTATTAACATCGGCGGAGATTTTTTGTAAGCATTGTTTTTACTGATAGGTTTTTGTTCTATAGGTTATATAAGTCTGTAAATCTTCCAAAAAGTAAATAAATAAATAAATAAAATAAATAAATAAATAAATAAATAAACATTGCTGCTTGACGTTATTTACGAGTGGATTAAACTTAGGTGTTATTTACGAGTATTTCTTTCACTTTTAGGGGTATTCTTTTTGTGGGGTTGGTAACCCTGTCAAGAGCCTAGATGAGTCCACTGCTAGACGTGAGCATCTCCCTAGACGCGATTTAATACTATAAATGGTTTCAATGGGAGGATTAGACCTAATCGCTGGGCAGGCGTATTGGCGATGGCAGAAATTTGAGGGCCGACCAATGACGCTACTATCCATCATAGGTTTGTGTGTTACAGTAGTAACGCTAACTTTCTTCGGCCTCATCTTAATTTACCACCTAATTTTGTATAAAAAACCTTTCCATCTTAAAAAGATCAAAATAAATAAAATTAATGTTAAAACAAGGCGTGTTGTTTCATGAACAAGAAAGCGGAGGATCTCTACATAGATAAACACATTTTATGCCTTAAGCATTTCGTGTTAGAGTCGAGATTATCAAGGCGTTAGTTTGCAGAGTAAAATTTACATATCATAAATGTAATATTTAGCTCTCAACTTGCTAATTAGAGGAGTCTTCTAGTACCGTCAACATGTTCAAGTTTCAAGACAATCTTGTTTAATGGAGTACCGGTATATAAAAGCTCTTCTTAATTTTATGAGCCGTCAGGTGAGATATTGTCATATAGGTGTTTTATACAATTGAACTAGCTTCTGCTTCGTGGTTCATCTAAGTACAGCTGCTCTTTTTATTACTAACGCAATAACGTTTTTAAGAGGTAAAGTTGTTCGTATAATCTACAACCATTGATTCAATTTTTCCTTCACTCGGAAATCTACCTACATTATTCTCGAGAAACATAGGCCATCTTTAAATCGCGGGTTCGTAGCATAATTAATAAGTATGCTTATGGTAAAATAAGTCTACACACTCTATTTTTACCCGACAGCCCCTAAAAGGAGGGTTATGATTTTCGAGCGTATGTATGAAAGTGTGTATGTATGTATGTAGTTTTCTATGTTACCTCCTGTAAACGTCTCGACCGATTTGTGCCTTGATGTCGTTCGATTCCTCTTGATCCCTAGAATGTAATAGGACACATTTTATGATTAAAAATCCAACATGGCGCCCGCAAAATACAAAATATGCTGTTTGGTTTTTTGGTTTTTAAATACTTATTAATTGTAGTTTTACTACAGAATATGCATTAGAGTCACACCAAGTTTGAAGCTTTTATGTATGTATAATGTTTTTGAAGGTAGAGCTGAAATAAGAAACGTTGAAAAAATCTAAATTGTATTTTTTAGGCTCTATTATTGATTTTTTTATTATTTGCCACGATATAGGCCACAGTATTTTGTGGAAATTCCTGGCTGTCGTGGATTGCTTTGATAGACAGATGGATAGACGGATGAACTAGTTTCCATTTTATGCTAAAAAATTATGCTATATTTTCTGTATTTTTAGTAATAAAAGTTAAAGTTGGTAGGGTGTAGTTGCCATGAATAGTTATTTGTGTGTGTAAAAATAAAAATGACGAATAATCCCAGATTAACTCACACATTTAAACCTATTTAACTTGTCCTGACATCTTTAACATTTATTACTAAAATACTGCAAACATTGCAGTCGACTATCAATAGTCGTTTACACTTAAAAGTAGTTGTTTTTTTGGCACCTCCCTAAAACTCGCTTGTTTGTTTTTCTCGTTTTTTCACAGGTTTAATTATATAAATGTCACAATTTCCTCTATCTCCAGACCTAGATAAGGGTATATTTAATCAACTTTCTTGCACACCGTACGTTATCAAGGTAAGGAAGCTCCTTTCCCTCCGAGAGTCCACATCCCGGTTTTAATTAGTTGCGAGTTGTTATTATTGTTACGGCAAATGTACCCATAAAAATTACTCAACGTCTTATCGCTTGGCGCAAAATTTTACGCCGCTTTCTTCCCTTGGTGAGGGGAAAATGCGATGTCAGTTTACTTGGGGGGTTTCATTTTCTGGAATGGGATAAGAGATTATGAAATGCACCTAATTAAAATTTTCTATTTGCTGGAATAGCGAGCTATGTGAGAAATGGGACAGGGTCAGGGATGTTGTTGTTACATTCATAGGCTTAATTAGGAAAACGTTTAATTTAGTAACTCTACTTTTAGTATATTTTTTATTTTTTTAAATCTGAAATATACTTTTGAACTTAGGCCTCTTCCCAGCTATTTCACTAGATTGTAAGTGGAAATATTTATAAGTTTCTAGTTACAGCATATTCTGTTAGTTTTTTTACAGTAAGGAATAAAATAGGACATATTAGGTAAATGAAATAGAAGGTATTGGCATAGGTAGCTACATTTTTTTTTCTTGAAAACCATAAAGTATAATAAAACGTAGTAGCCTATTGCACATACGTATACACCATTTAATTAAATAAATTTAAAAAAAACTTGGAGAAAATATGAGTTCCAACTAAAATTCGCATGATAGAAACCCTAGGACTCCCGCCAATCGCATATCAATCTCCGGCAGTTTTCCGGCATATTAATCTTCGGCAATCATGGACCCCATGATGGTTTGAAAAAAAAATTAAACTACCTATGCCAATAACGTCTATTACATTTACCTAATATGCCTTATTTTTTTCCTTGATCTTCTGATTAATTAGCAATAGGAATATATCACAGTGTGAATTTTTCAAGTGGACGTGGATGGTCAACTATGGGGAATAGCGAACTGTACTCAAAGGAGTCTCGGACCCGATTTTGATGAAAACTAAAACTGCAGCATTGGATTTTTGAAAAATCAATATTCCTAGCCAGGAATCGAACCCGTTCATTTTGGAAAAAAAAACACACACATTGTATTATTACACCATTCGATAGTGTTGCAATTAAGGAATGAATTCTGGGAAGTAATTATATAGGGCAAATACAACGAAATTTCTAATTTTAAGTTCACTTAAAATTTTTAATATAGGATTAAAATATATGAAAACTTGATTAGGATTTAGTACTCAAATACAAATACAATACGAGTACATACCTACATCGACAGCCTTACGTCGCCATTATTGTTGAAATACAGCCTCCTCTCAATGTAATAAAATGAAGGTTTGATGGTTAGTTTTTATTATTCAGGTTTTTACCTATATAAAAAATCTATATAATATATAAAAAACTTGACTCCAGAATGCGTGACCCAATTTGAGTGCGGTTTTCTTTTTTAAGATTATGGGGAAGGTTCTTAGGCATGTTTGATGAAAATCGGTCGATCCGTTTCAAAAATGGTGTATTTGAATTATACATATAGTCTGAATAATGAGTTCAGTTTCTTGGGGGGTTTAATTTTTTTTATAGTTCACAATATTTCAGACAAAACTAATGTACCCCCACTTCCAATTTGGACCGTTCGCTCGTTGTATGAACATACTACCTACGAGACGAGACCTCAGCTTTTATGGGCTACCAGTGTTAAGCTTGACTCGCGATCGACTGGAGAAATGGAAAGGTGTTAGGGTATCTACGCAAGTTATTTCAGTTTGGCCACCCACGCAATGCGCATCGATGGGGTATAACAGAACGTTATACCGTCGGAACATTTTCCGTCATCCATCGCCAGTCGATTAGATTTCAGATGACGTCATCCAGCTCCGCGTGTGGTGTAAAGCGCCCACTGCTCGTGCAGCACGACAGCCTATGGAGGTCATGTTGAGAAACTGCAGGTTCCAAATGGTGATCGCTAAACCACTCGTTTAGCGCAGCGATCACCTTTATCTTTTTTTTCAGATTTTTTTTATTTACATCGGAGTAGCCGCGCGTGACCTCAATCATACCTTATGTAGTGAAGATGAGGCTGGAGATGGGAGCGCGCTCACCCGGAACACCCAACTTATTGGAAAACTATCATTGCTGTTCGATGGTAGACTTAGATAAGATAGGGATAGTTATTTAAGTTATCGATAAGTAAGATAGTATCGATAAATAGATGTTTAAGTACTCGGTTTGGTTGGTGGCAGGGCATTTTAAATGTCCGGCTGGCTAGCTACCACCATCTTATCTAAACCTGCCGCTAAGCAGCAATGTTAATAGCATTGTTGTGTTCCGGTTGTCAGAGATAAGATAGCCAGTCCCTTAATATGTTGGGGTTTCCGGGTCAGTACGCTTCCACCTTCGACCTCATCTTCCCGAGCATCAGGTGTGATTGAGGTCATGTACCGTTGTGCATTAAAAAAAATATTACTTAAAACCAGAAATTTTTGTAATATATCTCATCATCATATGAACCACAGGACGTCCACTGCTGAACATAGGTCTCCCCCATAGAATTCCAGCGCGACCGGTTGACAGCGGCATGGAGTCAGCGACTTTATCAGGTCAGATCGTCTGTCACTCGAGCTATGTGCCCTGCTCACTGCCACTTCAAGTTCTTCTTGCTAATCCAGAAGTTTCGGTCCTGATTCGATCACGTAGTGACGCTGAGCATCGCCCTCGCGTGACCTTGATCTTTCTTATGAAGCCCATAGTGAGAGACCACGTTTCAGTGCAAGTAATATATCTACTTTGACTCAATTATGAATTAAGGGACAGATGTTTCAGGACTGTAGCAAGTCCTGACTTGTATATAGGGTCTAACAAAATTAACCCGACAAACATTGGCAATTGCATGTACATGACAATAAAATAATATATTCATTAAAAACTAATCTGGGAAAGCTCGTTCCATCGTAGACCTTATCTCGACATTAGTCCAGATTAAGGTCAAGAGCGATCCCATACTAATTAAAAAAAAAAAAAAAACTAGCCTTAAAAATTTTGTTTCCGAGTAAAAAAATTAAATGTAAGTGCTTCATTTCGATTGTACCTTATTTTATCAATGAGAAAAAAAAGAAAGGAAGACGCCAAAGGGGGTGGCGGGGCACAGGGCGCAACCAATCACAGCAAGTAGTGTGGTCACCTTTCGGCGTCTTCAAATATACCACGGCACGTGTTTGTGTGTTGTGGCAAAGGCAAAGTATTAGAGCTTGCGGCCATTAAGGTCCAACTTACAAAATTTACATTTCTAAATTTTATTTTTTGCATGAAATCTGTTAACTTTAATGTTTTATTTTTAATTTTTTTCGTAATAGGTACACCTATACACACACTCTACAACGTTTGTCGGGTTAATTTTGTTAGACCTTATATATACGTTATTTACCGCATACCTATCGGATAATATATCATATTTAGATAGACTTTGAGATTATATTAAACCTCTAGGGGGCGATACGAAACTTTAACTAAGCAATTCTCATTATTAGGAGTGGTAACTATTAATTAATCAAGACGTAGGTACTTATTAAGCCAGGAGTGGCTTTAGGGGAATATGACGGGGGCCAGGCTATATATTTTTTGGAATTTGTAAATCCATAAATCAAATCAAAATATTTTATTTCATAGGATAAAATTATCACTTGAAAACGTCACACTTGAAAATTTAAATGTAATATTAATATTACATATAAATTTTAAATTTACTGCTCATTCACAAAGCTGACTCCCCAGAGAAGAACGAGCAAGAGACTCTAGGGTTGCTCTTTTAAACAGATTATGGGTTGCGATTTGATAATTATATGAATAATAAGACAGCTATGGCCATGCTTGCGATAATTCAAATAGTCAGTGATTTTATAATAGCCCTTTGTTAATAATTTCTGTTTTATGATTGCTTTAAGTTTATTTAAAGGCAAATTTTGAATGTCTAATGGAATCTTATTATAATAGCGTATACATAGCCCTTTGAAGGATTTACTAACTTTGTGAAGTCGGCTAACATAAACAGATAAGATATAATAACAGATAAATCTATTCTACCAGCTAATTTTTATTGGCAAGTAAATAAGTGTACACAAATATGTGTTTTCGTGAAGTTTTAATAATCGCTATTACAGAATTTTTTTTTACATAACAATAATTTCGGATCCGAATACTTTTGAGTGCCCCTACACCATTGCAATGGTGGTGACATGGAAGCCAAATTTTGATAAACCGTTTTTTTTTATGATTAACTGAATACGTGTTTGACTACAATCTCACCTGTTGGACAGGGACTATGTGGTCGAAATAAAGCACGCTCTTAGTAAATAGACGCCTATTTACCCTGCTCATCTAATTCCTGTTCCTATTTTAATACAATTGTATGTTACTTCACTACCTTTATCCCAAATGAGGTGTCAAGAAATATCCCAAACATAAGCGTTAGGGTGGTCCAAACATTATAAGTAGCTTTACAACAATATCCACGGTTCCCTTTTCGAAATAATAAGAAATTCGTTACGGAGGTGAGTCCATCGCCGTTCATCATCTTTATAGATGTTTTTTGGTTTTTCATTTCACTGTATAATAAAATTTTATTTCATTATATATTTTTTTTGGAAATAAAAATGAAACCTGAATACTGCTTGTTAGATTATCCATCTTCGATAAATATATTCAAATAAATTCTCAGAATTTTAAAGGTAGTCCCTTTACTGTAATATCCCAAATATGTACTGAGGTTGACTGGAAGGATTCCTTTAGGAGTTGTCTGTCTATGTACATAATTTAAGTTTGAATTGCGTTTATACTGTGAATTTATGAACTTTTGGCGTCACTATTTCATAACAAAACCCTTAAGCTGATGTTAGCATTTTAAATAATGTTTAGTCGTGAGCGGGGGGGTCATCTCCAAGGACTGTTACCTAGTGACCTGCTTGCAAGTCACGTTTCGATGAGGAGTGAAGTTTTGGACCTTTTGTGGCAAGTCCTAATGTTGCTTACATTGTCGTTAATTAAATGGGGACTGCAATTAGCTCTATTTGGCCCTGGCTGGGGGAACAAAGACAACGAGCCAGACACGTCTGAAATTAATTAACGGTTGTAGGTTAGACAAATGTATAATTTGAAGAGTAGATATTGTTTCTGTATAGTGACATCTGCCGTTGGTCGCGTTTTATACGATGTTTTTTTGGCTAGACTAGGTATGCCAGGACCTCTCAAACCCCAACGTCACAGATCTCTGACGGAAGCCATTGTTAACCCCCGATGCAAAAAAGGGGCATTATAAACTTTAAAGCCTATGTCTGTCTGTGTATTTATGTGTCCAATCAAGATACCACCACAGTCCTTACAATACTATTTAATATAAATCTGTGGATGGATACTACACACCTAGAAAAACAAACTAAATACATACGGAGGAATTAAAAATCTCCTCTTTTTGAAGTCGCCTCCGTGACTCAAAGTAAACAACGTTGGGTTTACGAATCGTAGGTCGTGGGTTCGGGTAAATGTTTAAGTACTCGGTTTGGTTGGTAGTATCTAGGGCATTTTAAATGACCGCCTGGCTAGCTACCACCATCTTATCTAAATCTGCCGCCAAGCAACAATGTTAATAGCATTGTTGTGTTCCGGTTGTCAGAGATAAGATAGCCAGTCCCCCAAATGTGTTGGGGTTTCCGGGTCAGTACGCTTCCACCTTCGACCTCAACTTCACTTAACACCAGGTGTGTTGAGGTCAAGTACCAACCCGTTGTACATAAAAAAAAAGTCTGTAAAAATAAGTATATGACTCTCGTTCTTATGTAAACAGCTTTCTCCCCTTTTTTATAAAACATTACAAGGTAAAATTAAAGTCGCTATCCGTGCGCTTAGGTATTTATTCTAAACTACGCAGGGAAAATAAAAAATAAAACTGAAATTTAATTCGTTTAATTCGTGTTTACTCCTGATTACGTACTAATTTCCACTAGGAACCATAGTCGAATTCGATTAAAAAAAAACGATTACCTAATCATTCTGAAACCACCTTTAGTATGGAAGTCCAACAATTACCGGCTGAATTCGCTATGGTTCTTAGTGGAAAGTTGTTCGTAATTAGGAGTGGAGTCACCAGTCAATTGTTGAACTCCATATTAAAGGTGGTTTTAGAATGGATACTTTGTATGTGTAATCGATTTTTTTTTATTAATTTCGAATGAATGGTTCCTTGGGAAGGTTGTCTCTAATCAAGAGTGGCGTCACCAGAGTTAATGGGAATTACACGAATTCAAATTCACCCTATAAAGTTGAACCACCAATAATTATAAGATGCTCCTCTCTACGAGTATCTCCGGAGCGCATCATCGGATCTTAACCCACTGTGGTAATAAACCCTATCAAACAAACAAATCATCATTAAAATCGGTTAATAATTTACGAAAATATGGGTTAACGTACATAAAAAAATATAGATATACAGATGAACATAACACCTCCTCCTTTCTCTCGTTATTGTTAAAACTCGTCGCAAAAAGACGGCTGTATGTCTGTCTGTGGCACCAAAAGGTCTGAACCGATTTGTAAACGGTCCTTTATTTTGGAAAACTGGTGCATGTTTGCGAGATGGTTCTTACATATGTTCTTAGCTTTTTACACAGTTGCTCTTAGTTCCATCACGAAAGGTATTCTACCCATGCATAGTGAACAACTTCCACTAAATCGCGAAAACATACCAGCTACATAGTGGAGAAAGTATTGAACTTTTGTGTTAGTATAGTGCTTATGCTATAGGACCGGGTATAACACTCTTATGCACCAAAATAAGTCCGTATGTAGATTGACGTGCTTGCGGAAATTGAAAGTATTGGTGGCAGCAGCATACAGAGCTCCCAAAAAACTTTTTGTAGCAATCGGACGTGAATTCGGATTTGTAACAAATAATATTTTATATATTTTTTTATTCTAAAATAAAATCGATACCTTCCGTCCCAAAGAACGTAAACACCATTTTCCCCTAAAATGAGATTTTTACGTCTCTGGACTAAATTTTTCATTCTTTCTCTTTTCCGATCTGTTAGTTTCGGAATTCGCAAAAACATGGTGAATAGGTTCATTTTAGCGACCTTTCATTTTAGCGACTCTAAACACAATTTTTTTTAATTGTACCTAAATAGCAATATAATTTAATTGTTTAGGATGTAGGTATACGCCATTTTCGTCAAATGTGGTATTTATCGGTCGGTAGGTTGGTACCACCAACCAATCAGTATTTTTTCGAAATAACAAAGTTTATATAGGCGACGTTAGTTATTAAATATATAAAACACACATTTACAAATAAAAAAAATGTGTTTACTATTTCAAATATGTACAAAATTCTTTGTGTACCTAAGGTATAAATTACCGGAAATAATAAAACCTAGTCAATGATATGTTATTAAATGTTATCCATGTTTGTTTTACCACCTTTCACATTGTAAACAATGCAATAAATTACGTAAGGCCATTTATACAGATTTTTTAAAACTGGTAAATTACTATAGTAATGGAGCACAAAACGGCTTCTAAAACCTTTTTGTTACAGTGCCCTCTAGAGTTAGAGGCAAAAACTAAGTATTTCTTGACTAACCAACTTACACAATGCATCGTTGTACAGGTGGTTTGGTGTAGCGCCATCTGTTAGTATAGCTTAAAAGTAAAATGGCATGACTCCAAGTGGCGCCATCTATAATTTTTTGATATAACTAACGCAACATCATGGTTCGAATGCTAGCCAATAGATGGTTCTCTCCTGTAGAATAGTTAAGTTTATTTAGCGAAAATTATAGATGTCACTGTATTGGACAGGCGTTCTCGTTCGTTGTAGTTTCATATAATTTCCATAGGTGGCACTGATTAAACATGTAAATCTTAAAAAATAAATCACGTTTGTGCTATATACAATAATGGCTTCGTATAATCGGCTGAAAGTTGCTCGTCGTTGATTGAAGATTTGATTCTATCCTACCTAGGATTACAAACACTCGCAACCAAAGAAACGGTACCAAAGTTTTGGATGATTCATTGAATTTAAAATGCCAAGTTATGTATACCTACCTTCCTATTTATATGCAACTCTTTTGACTGTTGTGCTCTATTGTGTTATATGTTATTTATGTGTAAAACTTAGGTAGATTGCAAATTGTTAGTAGTAAGTAGTCTATTTTTTATAAAAAAAGACAAAAAAGCTGTCGACAATAAGAACAAGAATTACATTTTGATGTTTATTTGGCTGGGTGTGGAGTATCTTGATCGGAAAGGATTGGATCTTGTTGGAAAATGGGGATAGAGAGAGAGCAGCACATTTTGGTCAGTAAAACTATTTTCAAATTTAGTATTACAATTTTAATACAATATATACGGTGGCCTACGGAATACGCCATGATATTCTGCAGCCCTAGTACGAGTAGAGTTGGAGGAGCTGTGGCTAAAATAATAGTGCGTAGTAGGTACTAAGACATCATAGGGACTAGGGAGTCAACTTAATTTTATCGTGACTCCGTTTGCTACGTGACGGATCGGCTTTTATCGCCTAGGGATATTTTGTTTGTCGACTAAACGATTGTTCGTAATGGCTATAATATAACGCTACCCCTTTGGGGTGCCCAGTTAACGCATCGCGAAACGTCAATGGTGATTCGTTACGTGCTCAGATACGTATTCTTATTATTTTATTTTTCGGAATATAATTACAACCGTCACTATTTCATGGTTTTTAGGTAGGTTTTAATAACTCTACAACTTTTTACATTGTGTATAATAATATGAGGATATTAAATTTACACGTTGAAACCATCTCTGAAATATAAAAAACTGACCAAGTCGGAGTTGGGACTTGGGCAATGAGTGTTCCGTACTCTCAGTTGTCTCGTTACAATTCTAACCGTTATAGTATAACTTTCCTTTTTTTGCACCATCGAGTAGGTGATATCCGAAAAGCAGGATTAAACAAAACTAAATTTTGGCCTAAAAACGGGGTTCGAAAATATCCGAAAGGAGTTTGCCCGTATGTCTAATGAAGCTCCGTTTGCGCTGCGTATGATTTTGTAATATTGACAACATATTAAACGACAGAAACAAAGCAAAGACAGTAAACAAAAACAGTCTCCTAGCAACCTACCAACGTCGCAGTCAAGTAAGATATTATCTAGCATGGATCATGGTCCCTTTTTTATGGCTACAGTAGAAGACACTAAAAGTTTGGTACTACGGGACAGATCGGCGCACGATCAACGGACTCGGGTACCTAAACGTACTCATTGGGTGCCTGTAAACATCAGTTGGTATCCAATTAAAATGAAATTATGAACCCTACAACAGAAACCGTCCCTCTGAAGCCCGAACAACTATAAAAATATGTGATGAATTATGATTATTCTTCCATGTCCGCATACTCTTAGCCAATCAACGAAACGAGCCATGGGTAAAATCATTATAATTTTCAAAATATCGGATATTATTTGTGTCCGATGTGATGTATCGAATATGTCTGACTATCAATGTTTTTTTTCTTTTTTGAAATATATTTTATTAAAATTGCGCAGGTCCAAAACAGTAGTGACGTTTGCTAGTGTGGAAAACCATGGTCCTTGCCAAATTTTGGCGAGTAGGTGGTCTATTAAAGAATACAAACAACAACATTTTCAATGTAAGTTATTCTTTGAATTTCGTAAACTTCGGAATCCGTTTTAAAGCTAAATAATAATATATCAATAATATGTTAATGCTATACATGTAGGCACATGTTGAATCAATATAACTATACCCAAATCCATCCCTGATGCATCTGGCTTTCCGTCTCCAACCCTTTGTAATCTTATTACATTAGTTAAAGGGTAAAAGCTGATATATAGAGCTTACAATGTATTGATGCGAGGATTTTACTTAAGGCTTTTTCATACGCCCATTATTTTTCGTACGAACGTAGTTACGTAGAAAGAAAAATAATTGGTCACTTAGACGAATCAAAGAGTACTACATAAGTAAAGAAGCGATATTCACCTCCCCCCTGCAGTTTACTTCACCCCCGTTCAAGGGGTATGGTCATTGGTCAAGGGTACGTTATCCTCGCTTGCCTGCGCTCGCTCGTATGATTTACGCTGATACGCACATGCGTACTACTACATAGTAGTGTGTACGTCATTGTGTATACTAATATGCCGGCTGCTGGGAGCTGGATAGGTACTTATTTAGCGATCATCATCATCAACAATAGCCTATATATTCATGGAAGGATTTGGTGTAATCGCCACGCGGGGTAGGCGGGTTGGCGGACACAGTGCTGACCAATGACGCTGTTACTCATGGTACTGTATACTTCCACATCCACTTACGGTATAGGTAGCTAGGTAAGTAGCCTAAGCCTAAATAATTTGATGGCAGAAAAAACTTCACAAAGTTTAAAAAATACACTCATCATAAAATGTGTTAAAACGAAATGCGTGAAATCTACAGTTATTGTATGGAAAATTACTCGTAAATAAATATATGGAGGGCCACAGTTAAACTAATAATTCAAGACAATCATGGAGCGCTCTTAGGTCCGTATTAATAAATCGTTCTTAAGATTGAGATCGCGTCTCGGTCTCAAGACCATTTTTTCTGATGCTGTTTTAATATGCAACAGATTCTCAAGCGTCAACTTGAGGCCATGTCAATCTTGATTACTGTTTATTAATACGGACCTTAGACATCACTTTAAAATTCTTGATGTCTCTTATATTTTATAACAGATTCGCTCGATTACGCCGTGCATAACTATCCAAAAGTCTATCCAAGAGTTTAGATACTTATTAATTAAGAAAAGCTGCATTGGAAATTGGAATATGATGTCAAGCCTTAAGCAATAATTAATGCACATCACATCACATAACGCTGAAAATGTTTGACAACGTTGCACAACAACATGACTCGCATCTCGTGGAGTATAATATGGGCAGACACAGTTACACAAAAGTTCCGCAACGCCGTCGTCCCTCAACATGCTGACGCAGCTGATAATCAACGCTATGGTCTAACCCATATAATTATATATATAGTGTTAGCTGATTTGATATGATTTGATATTTCTTTCCTTTCTTTCTGAATATTGCGCGGAAATTTGTCTTCGATTGCGTACGCATCGCGTATCAATCGCGTCAAAATTATTCACGTGTGGAAACACCCTTACCATACAACACCACTTAGGAATGCGAGGGAGTGATCGCTTTGAGCTAGCTTTTGTCGACGGAAACGTGATGCGTTTAGTTCTGGAATTCTCTAATGTATTTGATCTCATTTAACAGTCCTTCTAACACTATTAGGGGGAATCGTAATTCGACAAATTCATGCAATTTTTGACTCAATGCGCTTGGTTTCAATTAAAGCATACTTGGGTGAAGTTAGAGAAGGGTTTACAGTTTATATTACAAACAAAAAATACACTATGGTCCATCTTAACTCATACATAGACGACTTGTTTGGTATAGTGGTCAGCAACCCTGACCACTCATGCTATGTCTAGTATTATTTTAGGAGACGAGTCGCAGGCAAGTTCATAATTGCAGCTGAAGTGTTGTAATGTCTGTTTATTGTTTTACTTTATTCACGTATGAGTTATGATATGACCATACAATATATTTAATTAAAAAATAAAGAAGGTAAGTTGAGAATGGCGAAAATATTATGTATACGAATCATCGAAATAGAGCAGCGGCGGTGGTGTCGGATGACGCCGCAAGAAGCAGCCATTCCAACACCTTCGTAGCTTCTGCTAACCTGGTACTTTTTAGGTCTTAAAGGCGTTACATTCAATACTCTGAAAGTGAATGAATAATTTAAATGTTGCTGAGAGAATCTTGCCGGATAGATACACAAACAGACACAAGGACAACAAAGTGACCCTAATAGTAATCAAACCGATATTGCTAGGTACACTAAAACATTAACTCTAACCTACCAACACAGCACCTTTCTTTTCTTATGAAAGACGCAAACCATTACAAATTCATCCAATTTCAATAGAAAAAAAAATCTCCATTTAACTGATATTTTTGCTCGAAATTAAGTACGTAAGTTAGTTACTGTCAATCTCGTGATAATACTAACATACTCAAACGTCCATCGAAAGCCAAACTGTCTTCAGCGTCCCTCCAAATATTAGAACAAAAAGAGGAAAAATTCCCCAAATTCCCTCTGGCTCGCCACGTGCCGACCACGATTGGTCAAACAGAAACCTCTCGAGCCCCCCACTATTATTTACAATAGAAAAATAATCAAAATGAAAGATTGTTTTTCGGACGACCAAGTAGTTTTTGCAGGCGTGATTTTCCCGATAGATAACTCTAATATTTCACGAAAGAGTACCGTGCAAATGAGTGACAGCAACGATTGATGGCCACAGCGTTTGTGCCGCTTGTTATTTGAAAAAGCGAAGGGCCATTCCCACCATTCCACTGGAGGTATATATCATTGGAAACGTCAACAGAGTAGAAAATTAAAGTCAATAAGAGGCGGACGCTCTGTAATAAGCTCCCTCTGTCTGCCCGTTATGAAAAGGCTTTATCTTGAGGAGCAAAAAGAATTGGCTAATTTGTCAACTGTTAGCTAAGTGCCGTTTCATTGTTTCCCACCTTTTTAAGATTAGCATTTTTCTTACCTTTCTTATTAAGTTTACTGAAATTTTCCAGTGCTGTAGATTTATTTATTTTGTGGACCGCATTCAACGATATTGGAATTAAGGAACACCTACAGTGGTGTCCATTCGGTTGGTATATGCTAATAATAAATTTAAATAATTCTATGCTTTTTTGTCTATGAGCCACATAAAAAGGACTTCGTTCAGAAATGGTCATCATCGACCATTGAAACGTGAAATTCCGTAGACGTTTTTGGTGAAAGTCCTAGTCGCATTTTATGTCACCCACGGGAAGAGACAAATAGAGACAAGAGAGTTGGTTCAATTAGGTTTATGTCCTGGAGGGAAAGCCTCGGCATTCATCCTGTTTTTAAACGAATTCCAAGAAGGAAAAAACTGTCAATTCAACTGTATCGTTAATTTATTTTTGTATTTCGCGATATATCCGATACCCTAAGGCCGGCAACGCATCTGTGACCCTTTTGGTGTTGCGGGTGTCCATGGGCGGCGGTGACTGCTTTCCATCAGGTGACCCGCATGCTCGTTTGCCGCCCTCTCATATAAAAAAAAAAAAAACCTACTCGTATTTTGAACCAATTTCAATAATTAGTTTTTTTTTCTTTGAAGCGGTACCAATATTTAGTAGATCCATTATAATAACAAGAATTGTATTTGAATGAATGATACTGATTAACATAATAATCTTATACATTCACCCTTGCAGGAATTATACCAGATGAGTTTTTTTAACGTAAAGAAAAAAATAGGGCATATTAGGTAAGTGAAATAGAAGTTATTGGCATAGGTAGTTTTTTTTCCAAAACCATCATCGACCCACGCGCCTGCCGGAGATTGATATTTTTTTATTTACAAAAAAAAAAGTATTGTGTAGTATAATGGTAGTATATCAACCATCTGGTATCCACAACACAAGCCTAGAGTTGCTTACAGTGAAACTAGATGGCGCTGTGTGTATGTCTAAGGATATTTTATTTATTTATTTATCAATAATTTGACACCGAAAGCCTATGTCAGTAACAAAATCAATTAAAATACAAAATTTATTTGGTTTACATATAAAATTTTATGCATCGAAGTCGACTCAACAACAGAAATCAGTTCCAAAGCAAATAAAATAATATCCGGAAGCAATAACGATCTCAGTTCAAACAGTAATAACGTGAATGTGCATAAACCAGCTTAAACATCTATTATTTATAGGCATCAGATAGTGGGTATCTCGCGGCCACGAACTGGGATCGCAATAAAGCGCCATGAGACATTTTATGTTTTAGTCGGGAGAGAAATTTTTGTACGTTTTTATCTGTTATTGCATCCTACGGCAAAGTTTATAGTCAACCCGTGACGATGTTTAAAGAAAATATCGCGTATGCGATAAATACTATCGGCTGGGGGTTCAGTGGCTCAAAAAAAATACGCAAGTTTCTTAATCGACTTTTAAAAATGGATGAGGTTCTCAATTTATTTTGCATTTACTCAATTGCATTAATGTTTGCTAGGTATGTGTGTACATAAACCAAGTTTTGACTGGGAATATACGTTAGCTTTTTCCTTCCGATCGTCGGATCTGATATTCTGATCAGATTATCGGAAGGCATTGGAGCCATAGTTTTGCTTGAACATTCAATACATGTCCGATCCGATGTACGACTTTACTATCGGTTTTTCCTTCTTTCGCGTCTACACTAGCAAATATTATCAATTTTCAATACGTAAATGAAGTAAGTGTCTTTTTGCTCAGACTGCAAGCACCCGGGATAATAGCTCTAGAACGACTGAGTGCAAAAAAAGTCTGATGTAACAATCGGACGTATATCGAGTGAATACGATCAGATAATCTGGGGTTCTATTAAATAATTTCATCGTATCGTCATCGGTTACGTTCTGACATGTGATTGGGTCGCTCATCGCTCGCTCCCCAATTTGACGGTTTCTCATTGGTCAACGTAATCGATGACGATACCGATGACGTTACATAATCGAAGGCCTGGCGGTTTATTACATAATTTCATCGTTATTGTCATCGGTTACATTCGGACATGTGATTGGTTGGCCCATCGCTCGCTCGGCAATTTGATGGTTTCTCATTGGTCAACGTAATCGATGACGATACCGATGAAGATACATAATCTAAGGGCTGATCAGACAATCGTAAACACAATATTACCGGCCTTAATGATAAAATTTTTCGAAAACTTATGAATTTCTAAAGAAAAATACCTTTAATTCTTGTACAATATGGCGAGTGAACGATGATCCAACCAATCACATGACAGATCGTAATAACGATGAAATTATATAAAAGAACACCTGATTCTATATCGATTACACAGAGATTCTGTGACCGATTTAATCGATTTTCTTTCACTATGGTGGTGAAGCCAAAAAAAAGTAGTAGGCATATTCCTAAGTTCAGTTTATATTCATCTTTACAAGGTTTTATTTAGCTTGCAATATTCGTATGTAATGTTCGTATGTAAGATGTCCGTTTCAAATCTTATTAAGCTGAAATTTGGCAGATTTATGTAAATTCGGTGACAATGCAATATTGTGGTACCATTTAGATCAGCTGATGATGGAGCCGGGATGACACTTTCCATTAGACATGATGACGAGGGTCTGAAGATGAAGCCAGAAGATTGCCACTGGAACTCCTTGATGGACTTTATGTTACTTGTCTTTGTACTAAAATAATATAAGATATTTTTAAAAGTTTTTTAATATAGAATTTATTTTATCTATTCTCTACAAACACGATGATAAATTAAGAGATATAATAAAAATATGTTGGATAGCAACTGATTATAGAGCAAATATTTATCAAATATGTAGCATTGGAATAAATCAGTTTGGCTGGTAGGATAAGATCAACTCGTCACTTATGTATACCGGATGAGTTTTTTTACCGTAAGGATAAAAATAGGGCATACTAGGTAAGTGAAATAGAAGTTACTGGCATAGGTAGTTTAATTTTATTTTTTCAAAAATGCATGCGCCGGCCGTGGATTGATATGCTATTGGCGATATTTGTAGGGTTCCTATGATGCGAAATTTATTTGGAACTCATATTTTCTTCATTTTTTAAATTTATTTATTTTTATGTTGTAATTACATGGAATAGGCTACAAATGCGACCATCAAATGGCATCATTAACGCCTGAATCGGTGATAGTTTTGAAAAAAAATAATTAAACTACCAATGCCAATACCTTCAATTTCACTTACCTAATATGCCCTTTTTTTTCCGTACCGTAAAAAAAACTCTTCCAAAACTTTCCATATACAGCCCTGTATTAATAACTATGAGACTGACTGCAAAATTACTCTCACCAACCTGCATCGGTATCTTTAATCTTCAAATTGACTTGAATATATCAAAGAAAATTTTAAGGCAAGTGTCAATTTACAAAGCGATGTCTAATAAAAGGAGCAATTTGAACTATCAGAGTATTGGAATGCAGAAAGCCAGGGCTGCCCCTCATTTTTTCTAAAGGGGTCTATTTATAGGCAAAATGTTTTAACAAAATTAATCTGCTGGGAGGTTGTTGCGTTGACAGGGACCTTTATGTGGGAACTATAAATACATACAAATGGCGCTTGGTTTTTTTAATAAAGCGAGGGTAGGCCGAATATTAGTGTAATATCGGAGTGCAAACCGATGTTGCCCTCACAGTATGCAGTCAGTGTATGGGAGGTTTTTTATGACGTGAATGTGGGTGAAGAGGTTGTAATAGTAAGGACGGATTTTGAGTTACACTTTTAGAGATACCCTGGATGAAAAAAAAATGTATAGCTTGGTTATAACAATATGTAATTATGACACAAGTCACAATTACAAAATTGTAATTATAATTAAAATAATGTAGTTAATAATTACTCCTTCATTTGATGTTACACAATAAGATCCAGTTTCCATTTATAGTATTATTTTAAAATAATACTTTAAAGTAAGCCTAATATATTGTTTCAGTTGGAAGTGGTGTGACGTCATTGCGAATCGTTTCCTTTGTGTCAAATGTAAAATGATCTTGAAATATGATGAATATGTCTATCTATATGAAAATATATGCAATTGAATTTCTTGAGCATAATAATTTCCTGGGTCATTTATTTGTAAAGTTCCCTTTGAAGTGAACCGGTCGAAAGATTTAAACGTATTAATGAAATATATTAACTATGTGGTATTTATATAAAGTTCATAATAAATCCCTTCCATCCTCCACATCAACAAAAATGTATCTAGTAAGTAATACATACCCACTCGTAAAAACAAATGAAGTCAGATCATTTATCCTAATATACGGCCGCAGCCATGTTAATCCCAACATTCCTCATAACACAGGGAATGCATCTTTGCACCCTTAATACAGTTAATATTAAAATATTGAGCCCATGCATTTTTTTATGCACGCACCGACCCAAAACATTGGCTTTTCCTGCCCTAAAGCATCACCCCCACAACAATAATACAAGTATTTGTACTCACATTTTTTTCTTGCTTGAGGGAGAGAATGCTTATTTAACTACATCATAATATAAGACATCTTTCGATATGTCTCATAAAATATTATTAGTACAGTCTGGAGAGTACTTTAAAATATAAAAAGCGCCTGCAAAAATTTGCGATGTTAGCAAACATTTTCAAATTTCTCCTTCGTAAGTTTACTATATAATACAGAAAGAAACATTCGTGGTGTAGGCACATTCGCTATTCGTTTTCAAACCACAAATTAAAGTAACGTCTGGCACGGTCAGTTACAGGTGACCACTAGTGGTATTTTCATACGACTGTTTCCTTGCTTCAGGGTGTATGTTATATACTCTGTTGGTTTTAATTCAAGGCAGTCATTAAGCCCAATCGGTGACTGTTAGACCAGTGTGGCACAAACCTACCAATGCGCACTGAACCCATGTTGCATAAGAGGGGGTCAAATGAGCAGAGTAGATCAAAGGCTAAAAACTCAACATTTATATAAATCGCTATAGGTTATAGGATATAGGTTTTAGCGGGCTTGATTTCCGCAACTCGACGCAGTTTGCGCCTATTTTGAGCGATGGGTTGCCGACACTACTCTTGCCAACCCAGTTCCTCCAGGAAGCCTAGCAGACCCTTGACGTTGCCGACGACTTCTGGAAGCGACCCCGGTGTCCCGAGGTTCTGGGCCCTGTAAACTGCCACACCTGGACATCCTAGGATGACGTGTGCGGCTGTTTCTTCTGCCTCCATGCACGCTCTGCACAGGGGGCTGTCTGTAACACCTAGAGTAAACAAGTGTTTGTTTAATAGTGCATGGCCAGTTATAGCTCCGATGAGCATTCTGAGTTGGGGCCTCTTTAGCTGTAACAGCTTCCGTGACAACCTGTTACTATCGTCGGGCCTCTGGCTTGCTTGCATGTGTTTAAGTTTGACCAGTATTGTTGGTGGTCTACCATTGTGATTTGTCGTAGCGTAAATCGCTATTACTATGAACTCTAATTATTTTACTATTTTGGCCGGAATTTGGTTCGTCTTCCGTGTCCTTATCGCAAAGAAGGGAGAAATGGATGAACGGATTTGGATGAAATTAGGTCTATAGGTAGAATATACCCTATAGAAGAAATCCCTCTTTGGGTAAGTCCGCCGTTGTACTCAATTTATGTATCAATGCAAAATTAATGTATTGCCTTTTTGTACAATAAAGCGTTTACAAACAAACAAACAATACCCTGGATTAAAACAGGATTTTTTATCTCGATAAAGTGAGTAGTTCCCGCGGGATAAACACTATTAAATATATCCGCGTTAAAGATATTCCACGCAGGCGAAGCCGCGGGCGATAACTTAGTAATTCATAAGACTAATGCTGTGCCTCAGTCTACAGAAGTTTCATTTAATAAACTATGGAAGTCAACAGATAAACAATTCTTTTTAGACAATTTATTTCTAGAGCCATTTTCACGTTTGGTCGTCGTCGTCTAATAATAAGTAATAAAAAATACTACCGTCATACTCATAAAGTTATTCTAACTGCGGGATGACAATCAACTAATGGCAGGGCGGCATCGTGGTTATATAATAACCATCAGACTTCGGTCAATCAACTATAACGAGTAAACAAATAAATATAATAGGTTAATGCTTCCTCTGGAAAGCTTTATTGGCGCCGCGGTAAGTTCTGCTGATGCTAAATTGGTTTATTTACTAGGTACGGTTAGTATTAAATCTTAAGCAATTTCAGATATGCTTGCAGATGTGAAAACTTCTGAAGATCGTTTCTGTGTTAGTCAAGAGCTGGACATAGAATACGTGATTACAGAAGCAGCAGGTGGAACTAATCTTGTTAAGAATGTTGCAGATAGCAATAATGTTATATGAAATAACAATAATACTTTTTTGGGAAGAACAAAGATGTGACTTTCGCTATCAGTCAGACTTCAGAGAGATAAAGTGCCGATATGGAAAAGCCGTGAAAGATTACAGCCTCAGTCACACTTCTACTCATTTCTACCCTAATAGTAATTCTTCAAGATCTCGGAAAACTTCCCTGCGTAGATAAAAGGACGCGATCGCATGACACATTATTCATATCGAGGGCGTCACACTAAAGATATTATTGTGGAAAGGGTATTAAGATTGCCAACTGCAATACATTGTTCCCCTGCTCCTTGTTTTGACGTGATAGAACGGCTCTAGACATTTGCAAACAATTTTGTTAGTTACAAGTGTGAAACACACATGAACTACGACTTCGGTCCTTGTGCGGTTGTACAGAAAGTGATTTGTTAAACAAGGAAACAGTAAAAATATCTTTGCAATTTGAGCCGTAATAAATGTTGCGTATCGATGCGTTTGAAGATAAGTAATGAGGAGTGTACATGTTCGGTTTGGAATATCAATGTGTTTGAGATAATTTTAAAGTATATTATCATAAAACAAAAATGAATAATGAAAACCTTGTAAGCGAAATATATTTATAAATACCTGCTTGTCTAGACTTGAATTATTTTGCTTTTCTCTGAAAGTTGTTTTCGCTTTACAAAGAAAATCTAAGTTGCTAGTTTTATAGAAGTCATTCATAAGTAAATTAACCGCCTCCGTGGCTCAATGTAAACAATATTGGGTTTACGATTCGAAGGTCGCGGGTTCGATCCCCAGCGGGGTACATGTCTAAGTAGGTACTCGGTTTGGTTGGTGGTAGGGCATTTTAAATGTCCGCCTGGCTAGCTACCATCATCTTATGAAAATCTGCCGCCAAGCAGCAATGTTAATAGCATTGTTGTGTTCTGGTTGTCAGAAATAAGATAGCCAGTCCCCCAAATGTGTTGGGGTTTCCGGGTCAGTACGCTTCGACTTCATCTACACTTAACATCAGGTGTGATTGAGATCAAGTACCAATCCGTTGTGCATAAAAAAAAAGTAGTATTGATAATAACTATAGATTTTTGTTTAAACTAGCCTAGACCAATATGTAATATAAAAGTAAACGTCGTTTTGAGCTGGTAATAAAATATGCAATCTAATTTATTAGTACCGCTAAATTGACGAAATGCATCTTCCATATCGGACCTCTTATTTTATGCACTGGGGTTCTTCCAAGTTAGGGTGAGCCCTCAATCTTATTACTTTTATTTGTGTTTTCCCAGAAGTTATTCCATAACTACGAGTACCATTTTCTGTTGTGTTTTCATGCCATTACCTGCTTGACAGGCACCATAAATATATTAAATACGGTGAGCATTCGTCATGAGCTTGCACTGGATAAAGTTATTCTCTCGAATTTGTCAGTACCACCGAACTTTGTAAGGAATTATAGTATATTTGTTTTTGTTTTGTTACATGTGTGTAGGTATTTTAGTTCATGAGAAATTCGATTGGCTGTTTCAGCAATATGAACTTTTTAGGTCTACATGCACTGCCTTAGTTAGCCCTCTTCGTCACTGCCCAGTTCAAATGTGGTCTATCATAGGCACGGTAAAGAAAAGTCATTGGGGAAATTATGAATTAGGTTCCTCTTCCACATTTAACTGAGTTTTAAACTAAACTGATTTAAAACATTTCCTACGAAATAAATAACCTAACGGAAATCAAAAGTTTATAATTTAATTTTAAATTTAAACTGGTCGAATTTAAAACTCGTAAATTAGACATTTTAAATTTAAACTCTGACCTCGCTCGCGTCACTCGCTCCCGATTGGAGAAGGCGTCAACTAATCAAATTAAAGCTAACAATGGTTGATAAAGGTTCGTCGATATGTAATAGTGATGGTTTATATTATCGATATTATGAAATATTATGAAATACCAAACGACCTGTTTGGTGTAATGGTTAGCAACTCTGACCACTATACCAAAAGGTTGCGGGTTCGAATCCCGCTAGGGGCATGTTTGTGTGATGAATACGGACATGTGTACCCGAGTTATGGATGTGATCATTTATAATAAGTATTTATTTACAAAAAAAATGTATTTATGTATTATATCAACCATCTGGTATCCACAACACAAGCATATAGTTGCTTACTGTGGAACTAGATGGCGCTGTGTGTATGTCTAAGGATATTTATTTATTATTATTATTTATTATTTATGTATTCTTGGATATTAATAGCTTTTATGAATAATATTAATTAGATAAATTGAAAATTTACAAAATCCCTGAGCAACTCAGGGATCACGCATTATCCATCCGGACAAAGACTGGACACACGTATATATTCGCAACGCTGTCAAACACATAATACCCGTCGGTCGTTGGTGGTTAAAAAACCAATATAAGGCATCAAGTTATCGACGAGTACATAAGCGAGTTTCTCGTGTATGTAGTATATATGTATACTACACTACTGTCGAAATCATCTTAAAGTTGATTCCATTCAATGTCCCCTTACAGCTGAGCAGCTACCATAGCTTTAAGGAAATTTACTATGGCCATTTACATCAGCTAATTGACAACGCTCATTTACAGCAGCTAGTTATTATGAAGATAGCTATTACTTTAATTTTATGATCCATTTATTTGTATAAATATATAATATAATGGGCATGTCCAAGTGCTCAGAAGATGCCTATATGAATATGAGTCTCTTCATTGCCCAGCCTAAACCTACAACAAAAAGTTTTATTTAATTCAAAGTGTGATTACGAATCTCTTTAATAAATTAAAAATAAACTATCATTCACAAACTATTAGTCTTTTAAGATTTATTTTGTTTTTTATAACGACAGTTCCAAAACCTGCAACTGCTTTATATCGATAATTACATTACCCATCCTTATTTCCTAGATGAAACAACAGAGTCATCGCTGACACCGTGACTGATCCGTTTGAGATCGGGTTCAGTCGGAATGTACGACGTAAGAGGGTGCGGGCATAGGCCAAAGGATCACGAGATTGCCTCTGCCGGATAGAAATGGATATTTCTCTGAGATTTGATCCAAAGAGCATCGTCTTTTATGGTAAACAAAATTTTGAATCAAACCGAAAATTTCTGTCGACGTCCTCACATTTTTCAAATTGGGTCGTACAGTTTTAAACAGAGTATTGAAAAGAATTTATATGAACATTTTAGATTTCATTAATTTGTCGACTTTTAGGTGCTCTCTACTTGTATAAAGCCTACTGTGCTATGATCAGTTTCTTTTCTATTTCGATATGGGATAAATCGGATAATAATAGGACATATTAGGTAAGTAAAATAGAAGGGATTGGCAAAGTACTTGAAGCGCACGGCCCCGATGGTATAGGTAATTTAATTGTTTTTTTTCAAAACCATCATCGAATAAAGAGTTGTATTATTTCTCGGTCGCGTTTGTAACATATTCCACGTATATCATTAAATTAAATAATTTTGAAAACAGTTCCAAATAAATTTTGCATCATAGGAACCCAACGAATCCCGCCAGCTGCATATCAATGTCCGGCCGGCGCGTGGGTCGAGATGGTTTAAAAAAAAAAAAAACTACCTATGACCATTAATTTTTTTTCACTTACCTAATATGCCTTATTTTGTTCCTTACGGTAAAAAACACACCCGGTATTTACTACTATCTAACTAATATTATAAATGCGAAAGTTTGGATGTTTATAAAGGTTGTCTGGTAGAAATCGCTTAATAGCGATAACACCGCCTGGTTGTACGATTTCGAAGTTATGATTATCAACTGTTATCTTAAATTCTACGTACGTTACAAATACGTTTACAAACACCTAGAAACATAGATTAATAATTATAAAGTGGCAAGCTAGTAGACCCGACACCCATTCTTGGCAAACTGCCAACAACCCCAAAAGCTATTACATCTTTAAGTAACGATCACGATTCGATCATGGAAATAAGACGATTAAAATTAAGTAGTTATATCAAAAGGACAGAGGAAGATCATCAGAATTGGAGGAGACTGGAGGCAATTGGATAAATAAAAAGATACTATAAAAGTATCTAGTGTGCTTGACACTGACCACCTACTGCAATAAAAGTGTAACGCGAGACATTTTCTGTGAAAGAAATTCTGTCAAATTAAAAAGAATGATGGTCGTGAACCGATAGTGTAGCTTTGTCATTAATGAGGCGAATATAGGATGAAAGTCGTTGCAATTTCATCGACAATCTTTTGCAACCGTTAACAATTGACCACACGTCAACACTTATAGCGATAATGTATGGCAACGTTCAAATTCTCTGGAAAACGTCACTATTAATATTAATACCTATTACATTTGAATTTACTGCTCATTCACAAAGCTGACTCCCCAGAGAAGAACGAGCGAGAAACTCTAGGGTTGGTCTTTTAAACAGATTATGGGTTACAATTTGTGATTTAATAATTATATGAATAATAAGACAGCAGCCAATGCGGGTTGGGTCTTCACATGCCTTTGAATTTTTATTTATCAGGCAAGCAGATTCCTAAAGATTTTTTCATTCACCGTTTAAGAGCAGTCGGATAAATGCACATAAGTAATTAAATTAAATTAAATTAAATTAAATTAAATTAAATTAAATTAAATTAAATTAAATTAAATTAAATTAAATTAAATTAAATTAAATTAAATTAAATTAAATTAAATTAAATTAAATTAAATTAAATTAAATTAAATTAAATTAAATTAAATTAAATTAAATTAAATTAAATTAAATTAAATTAAATTAAATTAAATTAAATTAAATTAAATTAAATTAAATTAAATTAAATTAAATTAAATTAAATTAAATTAAATTAAATTAAATTAAATTAAATTAAATTAAATTAAATTAAATTAAATTAAATTAAATTAAAACACATTGGTACGCCTGCCTGGGACACGAACCCGGACCTCCCAAATTGCTGAGCCACCGACGCTTCGTAAAGTCGAATATAGTGAGTTTATTATGTGCTTAATAATGTTCATAAGTATCCAGATACTAGGCTACGCGACTAATGAGATACGGGAGTTGGAGTAAATTCACAACGTTTTGGAAAACAACGCTCTCTGCTTATTTCATGTGGATAATTATGTGACACTTATCGATAATATTACTTAAAAATTCTTGAATATATTTATTTATAGAACTGAAGAATATACATGGAACTTAATAACTACCGAATAAGCTAAAATATAATTCTAATCTATATATACTACTACCAATTTTATAAAATAAGACCACATACCTAATCTAAAAAGCCAGTGCCACCTCATCAGTTAGTTTAGAAGGTGGCACAGATTCGGCCCGTGTGGGAGAGTGCCCAAGATGCTGGCTGCGTTACCATCGATATATTAAATATTAACGAAGGTACGTATTATGCTGAATTACATGGATGACCCTGGTATTTCATGAGCGTCATGAGCCTATGTATAGTCAACGTATGAATAGAACAAGACCTCCTACTGACAATTCCAGGTCCTCCAGCAGGTGTGTTAACCACTTGAATTCTGTTCTACCCAAAATTGATTTTGATACCAACAAAGAGTAACGTTACTAAGTTAAAACATATTATGTGTTTAGTATTATTTATGGTATATCATTGTTATTTTGCACGGCAAGTATTTTCATTTCTGCGAGACAAAAATAACAATTTAAATATCGTAAACTGTAAAATAAAAGCCACGCGTGCATCTAGATTCAAACAACAAAGTACTTGCAATGTGAAACAGTGAATTGCACGCATAATAAATTTCACAAAGAGAAAAACTAAAGCTTGGTGTGTTAACAAAGATTTAGTATTTAAATGAAAGGGTCTGAGGGTTATTTAAATAGATATTAGCTGTCAATAAAGTAAAGCCCGCATACGTATTAGTTGCCTATGTCAAAGGATAGATTACGCATTCAATTTAACGTGAATGAATACAAATTAGATTCTTTTAAAGTCAGTATTGACATGTGATACTTTTTTTATTAGAGAACATTGTGAACAATAACGAATATTCTTGTTATGCTTTCGATAACATATTCATGAAGATATATTTTGGTCTTCTGGAAAAACAATTCGAAGCTCAAAATCAAAAATGTTTTATTATGTTGGTGACCAGGGTACACTTAAAATAGTCAGAGCTGATCTCAAAGTAGTAGATTGAGACAAAAACATACTAGTGATATAAATGCCTACCGTGTTCTTGACTTCCTCGCTAAGCTTGTTTTCTTGATTGAAAAGTTCACGTCACTTGCAAACAAAGATAACATAACACTTCACAAGCGAAGTATCGGAAGCCAAATCAAAGTGGAATAGTTTCTCACAACATTTAGAAGTTTACAGACCATTTCAAGAGCATCGGGCCAGCCAGACGTATAAATCAGAGAGGGGCATTTTACAAATCACTGCTGGCAAATACCTATGGATTTTTATCAATAGCTAAGTACGTGTTGTGTTCCAACGCTAAAACAATTCTGTACGCCGAGATAGCCGACGAAAGTTAAGATTTACGAACTGTATCCGACAGACAAGCGTGTGGGGCGATAGAAAACTATAGACTTGTTACGTGCGACTATTTTAGAATAAAAATGTGCCTTCCATAAAACCACCAGCAATTGAATAGGATTAAGTAAGGAATAAATGGTCAGGAAATTTTGAAGGAAAAAATCAGAACCATTAAGCATTCATGATATTGATATTATTGATGAAGTATTTCATGTCGCCATCATCAGCCTAACGTTATAAATCTTTATATATAACCTGTGATATAATTTAAAATATATTAACGACGTTATAGGCTGTCTGTCTACTAGCCTTTCATGACAAAATGCTATACCGACAGTATTGAAATTTGGATCTGACGTAACTTTAACCGACTGTTAAAAGGAGGAGATTGATTGCCAACAGTAAATCCACGTGATCAACGCCTCACACGGAGAACACGGATCCTTATACAGTTCCCAGCAAAGAGTAATGTATCTATCTTGAATTGACTTTTGAAATTACTCTGTGAACTAATTTTATTAAAAAACATTTTCATAGCTCCTCCTACAAAATATAGGCCTCCATCTTTGACTTCATTAATTAGTAGGAAATTATTGATATAACCAGACGAGATCAGCAAGACACAATTTCTCTCACTCATAATAACAGTTATACTATAAACCAATACATACAATTTATACACTACGTACATATCGACATCGGTCAAACATCACCTCTTTGGACAAAGAACTTTGACGCCCATATCAATAACCTATTTTTGATGGACTAAAATTGATCTTTGGCCACAAGAAAAACATGATGAAAAATTAAGCATACGATCCCAGTAAACGTCTGTTTACTCTATTGAAGATCGATTGCAAGATTCGGGGAACACCGACGCCGGCAGTTCCATACTGATCCAAAAATACTTGAATTCCACATTATATCTGAAAACAATAACGCAAAACGTTGATCTTATTCATGGAAGCCCACTGATATTTCCACTCTAAAGATTTTTATAACGCGTCGTGCAAGCGTTTTGCGTGGAAAACATACAATTGCCGTCGAATTTACGAGCCAACGTTGAGAGCCAAGCCGCTTATTGAGACTGTACCCGGCTCTATTTGAATTCCCTGTTCCTTAAAGGCGTATCGGGATCCTGTGTCAGACCTTTTACCTGAGCAAGATTATCTACGTTACCCTAGATTTCGTTTTAATTTTTAAATGGAGCTATTGGTTTTGTACTTGCTTTTCTTATTAAGCGATCATAATATATGAGGTACCTAGATTGAATCAAATTCAGTGGGATATTATATACGTTACGACTCACGCTACCGGTTATGTTCTATTCTGTAACTATCCAATGAGGAAACATCATATTGCGGAGCGAGCGATTAGCCAACCAATCACACGTCAGAACGTAAAACTGACGATGTCCATGAAATTACACAATAATCCCACTGAACTGATGTGTAGGCTGACTGTCATTTTACGAATTTGGCGATTTCCCTTTACCATTTTAAACCATTTACTATTTACACAGAACAAAAAAAACAAAAACAAACACACCAAAACAAAGGTGATTATGACTACCTAGACTTGAATTTAAACTAACGTAACCACTCAACCGTCCGGCCCGCGCGGCCAAATTCCGATCGCACTTTTGTGCTGCATGCATGGTGCCGTTATTAATAAAAACTAAACTGCAAACTTTAATCAACTGTAATTTATCTTAATTACTCTTAAAATTATAGTTTAAATTCTACGCGCATCTCTAACGAAGCGCCTTACGTCGCCACCGACGGTGTTAAATATAGCAAGCGAATTCTTTCAAACGCGACGGGTGCCGATCTTTCATCAGACAATGGGCATAACAGCACTTAAGTGTGTCGTAAAATCCTATTGTTTATAAAGAAAAAACAATAAAGCCGATACAAATCTTTGTAACATGGTGAAGGAACGCCTACAATGCTATGCCAAAAGTCACACAATCAGTTTTCATCATATGCCGCTAAACGTGCCGCCATCAAAAACATACGAAACTTATCCTTATATCAATGACATGAAGTTCAGATTCAATATGAATGAATCAAGAAAAAATATGACGTGCCACTGCGCCTGCACCCGATATTGGATTTCGAACTCTTTTTCAAGTAATTTCTGAAAATGGAATCTATGTTTATGCCAGCGCGAAGCAGCATGCAGACTGGTTTCAATGGAGTGCGATAAAGTGCTAAAGGAGAAATCATAACCATTTTCTAATAGATTGTCTAACAGAACCCTTGGGATTGGGTGTGGGCATAACACCAAACAGATATTATATTGGTTTTAGAAAAAGGGTTTTAATCAAATGCTTACAACTCAGATTCGATTAGATAAATATGTGGTGTTCACGGACATCGGGATCAATCGAAGATGCTAATGCACTCCACGATAATCAAATTCTAACTAATATTATAAATTCGAAAGTTTGGAAGTTTGTTTGTTTGTTTGTTGCACAACCACGGCAAAACGGATGAACTGATTTGGATGAAATTTGGTATATAGGTAGAACATACCTTGGATTAAGACATAGGATATTTTTTATCCCAATAAAGTGAGTAGTTCCCACGGGATAAACAAATTTCCGTGATAAAGTTATTCCACGCGGGCGAATCCGGAGGCAGAAAGCTAGTAAAAAATATAATGAAAATGATTAATATGATCTGCCCTACAGCGGCATAAGGTCACTAATACTGACTACCTTCTAATGGTGGATTATGTCCCTTGCCTCAAATGAGACTAGATGATATGATAATGATTAGTGTGACTTTTCGTGTGAAGTAAATATTTACTCCTAACAAACGACTCCTAATTGAAATTCACCTTTTTTAATGCTTGGAGACATATTTGACCATAATACCACGTGGTGAAAAGTGACCATATCAGCCCAATAAATGCCTATTTACTCTGGACTTGAAGATCCAGATTGTATTCAATGAGATTCGGGCCACAGATTACTATATAAGTTGTTCGGGCATACCGATGCCACCAAAGAGTTCCTGACGATATTAAGAAAGATATTATCCAAAAACAACTGGAAAATAACCATTAATAAATGACAAAATACTTCTCGCTCTATTACATGTTGAGTTCTTTAAGTTCTATTTTTTTTTCTTAGCCCTTGCGGCATCCATTTGTCTTCGCAAACGAACCGATTTGTGCGTCTGCGAATGGGTAACGGATGCTGCTGGGAGGCACGTGTCCAAGCCTGACTTATTGGTTACCCGGCTTATTGGCACATTCATTAGTCTATTAGTGAATTGTATTTTCTAACCGACGTTGAAAAGGAGAATGTTAGACAATTGAGTTAAACGCGTAATTTTTTTTATGTTTAGCCTTTTAACATCGGTATAAGAATTTTGTTAGATTATAAAGAGTTCTCTAATCCATATCAACTAGGTTTTTTGAAGAAATCCGAAGGTAGTTCTTATTTTTAGGTATTTGTTTATTAACACACCACGAGCACACATTTTATGGGTTTTGAAGGTACTTAGGTTATACGGACGACCTGTTTGTTGTAGTGGTGTGTACGAACATGTCTGCCCGAGTTATGGATGTTTTTACAAGCTTTTATTTACTTTCACCTGTCCCGTTGTCTGTAATCAAATCTTGCAACTTAAATTTGATCCACTTCCCGGTTTTTTCATTTATATCATGTATTTACAAGAAAAATGTATTTGTTTAGTATATCAACCATCTGGTATCCATAATACAATCCTAGTTGCTTAGTGTGGAATACTAATAATATAGTCAACAATAACAGTTTCTCCATTTGAAATGAACAATAGTATACAAACAGATGGAGCATTTTATCCGCAAAACTATCAGAAGTTACAACAATACTTCGAAGTACTGCTTCCAAAGTCCTATAAAATCGGTCCAATACTTTACAATATAAATATTTAACTGTTTCGAATTATTGGACCATAATGCGCAATGTAAATTGAAACTTCTCTAAAATTCCGAAGTAAAATTTCATAAACTGTAAAACAAAGCAATATTCGATGGAGCGTAGAGCTGGTGAAGTTTAGAACTAGAATGAATTATTCAGGATGCGAATCGGCAGTCCGTCAAATCGCGGCCAGACCATTGCATTTTGTACGTAAATCTGCCGTAATATCTGGGAATATCAGATGCCATATCCATGAACATCCTTCATATCCATGTGGTATTTTATGTTCGATTTGGTATTTGGTAGGGAAGAAGATTGGCGAATCCCAATGCTTCTGTTCCGAAGGAATGTGACTTCAGTAAGCACGAAAATGAATAACGGAGTTTTTTGAACCACCGATGCAAAGAGAGGGTTGTTATGAGTTTGAAGTCTATGTCTGTTTGTGTACCTGTGTGTCTGTCTGTGGCATTGTAACACCAAATCTGCAATGCCGATTTGAAAATAGTTTTTTATTTTTGAATGCTGTGTTTACGAGATGGAGCTCTGTTTGATGATAATCAGTTAAGCCGTGAAGATATTTAACTTCAACATAGTTGATTTGTTCATTTGATTATTATTGTCTATGAATTTTCATTTTATAACTATTTAATACGTGACCACAAGGAGCGACTCTCAATTCTTGTCCATCGATTTTTGCAATACTTTGCCCACAGTTGGGAAAACTCTCGATAAATATGGTAAAACGGGCTCTAGAAGTGAGAATGACGACAATTGTTTTAATTTGAAACGCAAGTGGAAAAACACGGTTTGCCTTTCATATGTGAATTTGTAGTTTTTCTTACCAAAATGAACACAAGGAAATACTTCATGGAATCACTTTGTTATCGGTATGTCCTTCGGTATATCACTTTAACTTTACCTTTTGAACGATCGGTGTCAGCAAAGTTTATATTGTCAGTATCGCGGACACCGAGTGGTGCCGGCCATACACCCGACTTGCAGTTGTAAATTGAATTGATTATAGAGTTTTGGATTGTATTTGAACGTGATGTTTATTAAATTTCGCATCCAATAATATGCGCTATATTAGGTTGGCTAATGATGTTTTGTCTATATTATGTAGTATAATAAAATCAATAGCTGCATAATTATAGAAGTGGTATTTTTATTTAGGAAGAAATACAATATTTCTGAAGGAAAATGTGAAGTAGAGAAAAACTTTACCAATCATAAGAAGAGGAGACTTATATGACTCTTGTATGAGCTAAAATGACTTTGAATCAACTTCTTCGGTAGAAAGGCCATCACTTTGTCATCACAAAAGTCATTATGAACCTTCATCATCTTCGTGCTCTGGTCCTAATTTTCCCTCCTAGTCTCTTGTCTTTTTCTTAGAATCTCCGCTGTCAGCCGTTGCCTCATCATTAACCCTATTTTCGTATGTTATCATCCGTAACACAATCCATCTCTAATTTCTGTGGTCTTCTCCTTTCCTTCCATTGACATTCATATTCATCACTCTCTATAGTAACATGCGTTTCATCCCTTCTCATATCATGTCCATACCAACGATTTCCTTTTAACTTTTCTGTCACGGGTGCTACTCCTCTTACATAGACTCATTCCTTATTTTATCCATCCTCGTCCATTGTCATTATGAAACATTGTTTTTTATACGTATATTTTAGTCAATTCAATTAACTAAGTTAATACAAGTAGGTTAGAGACTGTATTGTCAGTATTTATGCAACTAGGTATCTATTATACTACAGCACGTAGTGAAATAGCTAGATTGGAAATAAAAAACATCTAAAGAAAAATCCACGTCTACTTTTAAAGTGCGCTTACGGACCAGGTTTCCATAAAAATCTAATAGAGAAAGCATTTCGCTTACCGCCATCGCTCTCCATTTTAATGAATAAGTAAACAAAATTAGTGGGGTCCAATATCGAAATAAGTGAAACGAGTAGACGGTCAAAGCTACGGGTTCCGCATATAAAGTATCCATTTGAAGGAATAATTTTAACATAGATTGCTTCCTTCCAAGATTTTATGTGTATCCAAAAGCATTTTTGTGTTGATGGGTGATTTTAAAAATTGTAATGTCTATCGATGTTTCGTTCCTTTATCTCGCTCGCACTTTCGGATAAAAGCACCTAATTTTTTCTCGTGTTTATACGTTATCGTTTTTATATTTCCAACGTTAGCTTCGAGCAGGAAATTGATATTGTCAGCTGCAGCTGTAAGCGAAACATTCCTGTTGCAGTCATATGAACGGAATATTCAAATTTATTGCAACAGGAATGCGTCGCTTTCTTAACATTGATTCCAATTCTAAATGAGAAGTCTAACAATTTATTCCACTATACCGTTTTAATATTACTAGAAAATAAACTTTTACTTTGCAGCACACTCGAGAATATCTTGAGAGCGTCGTTGAAAGTAAATGCGGGTATAATTCCTGTTTCCACTGCGTTTGGATTGCATTTAGAGACGCTGGGGGATGAAGTCAGATAAACTTTATGTTAACTGTGAGCAATAAAAATGGCCTTTATGACGATACGTGGAATGGTTACGTTTGTTTGCCTCATTTAGTTGTGTTCCGATGTGAAATTAAACTGTGTAAATGCAGTTACAAAATCCACTGGATTAAATTTGAAAATCTTTTTGTTGTGGAAAATATGGACGACAGGGTTTGGATGTGAATTTCCGATTTTTTTAATAATAATTACACGGGGTGTTATTTTATTCGCCTACAACATTGTGAAGCGTAATATAGAATCGGTAATTGAACACAGGAAGAATATTATTAATAGTGTTTTGTTAAAATACTTGTAATCCATGGCGTAATGATCCTTACGCTGACGGTCCCTCATAGCTCCCGCTGCTGGTTGCTTCCATGTTGCATGCTTGCTTGCATCCTTTAAGTAGACATGTTACAAGCACTCATGTATTTCTTAATGCAATGAAAGATTGCATTTGGAAACACAATTTACACATTTATCTGTGTAAAATTTGAGTTCGACACACAATAATACGAACTGATTTTTTGATGGAATATTGTTCAACAAAATAAAAATACATATACCCGAAAAACATTAACTTTCTTGGGCAGTCGGCTAAATAGATGTTAAACAACAATATTCCTCGAAGTTTTCGGGGGACATGAAATCGATATCAAATAGATTTATTTAGTTATTTACTCCAAATCTTAAGAGCATATATTTAAAATATATACTTTACAATCAATGTTATTAACCTTGTATGCCAGATATTATAGTAAATAAATATACATACACACAACGCCGTCTAGGTCCATAGTAAGCATCTAGACTTGTGTTATTTATACCAGATGGTTGATAAACTACACAAAAACATATTTTTTTCTAAATAAATACATAATATATGAAAAACATCTATATCTCGGGAACATACTATACTCATACATACATATAATATTCATCATACAACATATGCCCCTAGCGGGATTTTGGTAAAGCAGCCAGAGTTTCTAACCACTACACCAAATAAGTCGTCGTTAAGATTTCAATATTGTTTATAAGTATCATTCGGTTTCAAACTGATTCCGTATACTAAAACAAATGAATGCGGGTCATCATCATCAACAGTCACAGGACCTCCACTGCTGAACATAAGCCTCCCCCATCGATATCCAGAGCGACCTGATGGAAACGTCCTGCATTCAGCAACTTTCCGTGACCTTCATCAGGCCTCATAAGCTGCGCTTGCTGGTGCGTGGTCTTGCTTTTGCGAGCTACGTGCCTCTTCAACTTACTAATTCGCTGGGCTATATTGGTGAATGAATGTGGACAATCTAGATTAATTACAGTGATTAATGAAAATTAAAAATTAAATAGAATTTAAGAACATAATACATGCTAACAAGTTGCTTACAAATTTTTTACCGATTTTTGTGGGGATTTGTGAGTGCATGTTTTCCGGTGGTTATACTATACTGGTTTACTTATCATGTCCCTTTCAAAAGCACCTAGTTTTAGAGAAAAAATATCAACTTCCTGGAGCCTGACGTAACAAGTATCGTGGCATCGAGTCATGACGGATTCCGATAAAGTAATAATCCCTGCCATGGTTGGAGAAGCTAGTTCACTCAAACTCAAACTCAAATCATTTATTGCATTCCTTATGTTTTGTTTTGATGACAATTATGGTGTACTGTATCAATAAGGACCTTGTGAAGGCACAGCAACATGAGAGAGTAGCATGCACTAATTTAAATAATTACATAAAATTCTTAATACATTATTTATGTACCAGCTAATAGATATTTAAGCTATTATATTGTCATATGTATTTTTAACATTGTGTTCCAATTATATTATTATTTTTCTTTTAAATTATTTATTAATATGATATTATATATCTATTTATGTCATTTATTTATATTATTTCATCTCTAAAATTTTAGGTAATGTATTCATTTATTGTGTAATAGCATTTTTTAATTAATAGTTGTTTTAATAATTGTATGAATTTCTTATCTTTCGCTTCGTTTTTGATGTAATTAGGTAGCTTATTGAATATTCTAGATGACATTGATAGTGTGCCGGACGAATGCATTTTTAGGCTAGACTTTGGTGGAACCAATAGATTATAACTCTTAGTTTGTTAATGAATTTTGTGATGAATAAATATTTTTTTTATAACGAGTACCTACGCCTGCTCTGTATACCTACTGGATGATCTGTTTGCTAAATACACATTCTGTAATAAACGTCTGTAAAATTACAAACTTACTGCCTGATGTTTGGACTCTATAAATTAACTAAAAATTACTCACAACATATCGTCAACCTACGTTTTTAATAACCATCATTGTTTATCAACCAATCAATTAATTTGATTGATCCATAAGTGAACGTTAATCAAAATGCTTGGCTTCGCTCCTCGAAAACATAACCAGGGATCAATTTATAAATTTATGAACATATTTTATTGAAAACATAAACATATAAATACAGACGTAATATACACCGTACATCGCATGTATAACGTAGTGTTTCCTCACATACTTAATTTAGTTGGTTCTACGATATGCATCGGGCGACTGGATTCATATTACTGATGATAATATAAACTGTGTTACAAGGATATGTATCCTAAGCATGCTCCATTACCCGCCTCCGTGGCTCAATATAAACAACATTGGGTTTATACGATTCGGAGGTCGCGGGTTCGATCCCCAGCGGGGTATGTTTAAGTACTCGGTTTGGTTGGTGGTAGGGCATTTTAAATGTCCGCCTGGCTAGCTACCACCATGGTATCTAAATCTGCCGCCAAGCAGCAATGTTAATAGCCTTGTTGTGTTCCGGTTGTCAGAGAGAGGTAGCCAGTCCCTAAAATGTGTTGAGGTTTCCGGGTCAGTACGCTTCCATCTCCGACCTCATCTTCACTTAACATCAGGTGTGATTGAGGTCAAGTACCCATCCGTTGTGCATAAAAAAAGAAATTAACTTGGCCAAGTTGTTCAGACCATAAAACTTGTATTAAAAAATCAATTTTGAAACCTAGCAAACAAAAACAATAATTTTGTCAAGTAGGTAGGTAAATTTTGTGGAACACCTGCCTTTTTTCAAATGAATCCTCAGATATTTGTATTTTTAATCCCCGACGCAAAAAGAGGAGTGTTATAAGTTGACCGCTATGTGTATGTCTGTCTGTGACACCGTAACTCTTAAACGGAAAGATGGTTTTTTTTTATTTCAAAACAGGTTTCTAGCCGTGTTTCTTACACATGATTTATCAATTGGTTCAGTCTTTTTGTTTTTAATGGTTGTTTTCTAAATTTCAAATTTCTAGTTTTATTATCTATGTTATTGTATGCCTGGAAAGAAATTCTGGGACTGTTATGTGCTACTACGGCTGGCCCACATTAGCTTTGGCTGGATTTTTTTTAGTTGGGTTAGCGCTTGACCTCAAACTTAACTGATGTTAAATGAAGATGAAGCCTAAGGTGTTAGTTAACTCATACAGCTGGAACACATCAATGCTTTCGATATTGTTGCTTACTTTAGTGTAGTAAACAAGTAAATTTTAATAGTTCCTATTTCGGCACTCAAATGGAAAAGAACCAACCAGTCTCTTCCCGTGGGTGTGGTAAAAGGCGACTAAGGGACCTTCCACCAAAAAATATCTATAGATTTGCACGTTTCAACGGCGATAGGCTCACCCCCTGTCACGTGTGCATTTACGAGTATGTATCTAACTCTTATTATAAATGAGACAGTTTGGATGTTTGTTTGTTTGTCGCTCAATCACGGCGAAACGGATGAACGAATTTGGATGAAATTTGGTATGTAGGTAGAACATATCCAATATCTTATATAGGATATTTTTTATCCCGATAAAGTGAGTAGGTACCTAGTTCCCGCGGGATAAACAAATTTCCGCGACAAAATTATACCACGCAGGCAAAGCCGCGGGCGGAAAGCTAGTATTTCATAAAGTAGTAAATAAATAAATAATAAATATTTCGGACACTTACACCAATCATCTAGTCCCAAACTAAGCAAAGCTTGTGCTATGGATACTAGATAACGGATAAACATACATAAATATTTATATAAACATCCAAGACAAGTGAACCGTGAATGTTGTTTTAATCATTAACTTTATGTTTGGAACACCCAAGCACTATTGTTTGGGATATCTCTATGACCACCTCATTTGGGATAGACATCATGACGTTATGGAGGTATGTATGTGCCTACTTCCGAACATTCAACTACAAATGGCTGAGCAGACCCCTGTCGACATTAATTACATTCTAATTAGATTTTTAAGAACATATAGGTACGGTAAGTACTTAAAAATCTAATATATGCTTACTTTAATTAAATTTTTCCTTCTAAAGTAATATAGTAGCATATCGCATTGAAATTTTTCTATAACGAATAAAATGTGGTTGCCTGCATATTGAAAATTCTTAGCATAATGGCTTGTCCAGTTCACTGCAGTATGCTGAACTGTATATGCATGAGGGTTAATGGACTGCTCGGAACTGTGACAGCAGATTATATTATATTTTTTATTATTAATAATTTAGTGCTGCGTGGTTTCGGTACGCAAAAAGAATAGTACCATACCGTCTGTTTCCGTGGGTGTCGTAAAAGGCGACTAAGGGACGTTCCGTCAAAAAACATCTATAGATTTGCATGCTGCATTGCATGCGTGAGCATTTCAGTATAATTCGTAAGGTACACCGTCTATATATCTATTATAGTGGCCATTATGGCTGTACAATGTATAAATTGTAGTATACCAAAAATTTATATACATGGGCAAAAGTGTAACAGTAAGTATGTATGTTACACAGCGAGCAGCGAATTGGTGCCCAAAATTCTGATATCACCAACCCGCGTGCTTAACGTGGCGATTAGAGCAAAGATTGTCATAGAAGGCTACGAAAAGGCTCTTTGAGAAACGCTTATATCTTATATAGGCTGTTAATGCGTGAATTTCTCTCGACTTCAATAAAATTTCAATTTGAATGGTTTTGTAAGTTTTTTTTTTTTTTTTTATGCATAACGGGTTGGTACTTGACCTCAATCACACCTGATGTTAAGTGAAGATGAGGTCGAAGATGGAAGCGTACTGACCCGGAAACCCCAACACATTTGGGGGACTGGCTATCTTATCTCTGACAACCGGAACACGACAATGCTATTAACATTGCTGCTTGGCGGCAGATTTAGATAAGATGGTGGTAGCTAGCCAGGCGGACATTTAAAATGCCCTACCACCAACCAAACCGAGTACTTAAACATGTACCCCGCTGGGGATCGAACCCGCGACCTCCGAATCGTAAACCCAATGTTGTTTACATTGAGCCACGGAGGCGGTTAAAGGCGGTGTAAGTTATTGTACAGGCCAGTATTTAAATTTGTACTATATGTAATAATCAGTACCAAAATGTGGTTCAAAATTCTGTTAAGTTCAAAAATGAAATTTTTCACTCAAAATCGAACTTTGGTTCCATTTTCCTATGCTTCCGTGGACAGAAAAACCACCCACTGTACCTAAATCGAAAGCTACTGAGATGCGTATAGGCCATAGATGAAAGTGGAACCGCATAATCTAGCATTCTGAAAACCATCGCAGGCCTATACGACTATATACACATTATCAACAACAATAATAACAAAATATTATTTAATGCACAACAATATTAAATATAACACAAAGAAAGACAAGAGAATAGTACAATTGGGCGACCTTATCACTAAAATCACACCGTCACAAAGTCGGCGGTAAAGGATTAAATATTGGCTCTTTACCTATGAAATTGGAGTTTTTTTTCTTCGTTAATCATATATGTTTTTTATTTGGAAAATGGAATATTATTTTAAGGTTTCACATGAAATATTTTTTAATTTCTGAGCTAAAACACTTAATAAAAAAAATTTGAACAGAGCTCTTTTCATGTGCTTCCCATAATCATTTCTTAGATTCGCTGAAACTTTTATAAAGCGGTCACTTTTAAAAATTAACGCTGCCTATACGCTGTTATCCGATAATACACACAAAGTTTAGCTAAACTTGGATTTGCCGTTCCCCAAAAAAAAACAAAAATGTTTGTGTGGAGAAAACAGTCTTAATGAAATTCTTCATACAAAACGTCAATTTCATATGGTAAGGATCTAATAGATTAAGCACCCCGTTGTTATAGAATATGAATCATTTAGCATTCGATATTCCAAAATCGACCCCTAAATGACAAATATTGAACCCAATGTAGCGTAGGCTTAAACTGTTTTACAGCAGTGGCGGTTACATATGGACCGTCCATTTGCCAAACCGCGGCGACATGTTGTCGCCATAACGTGCGTCCATTGGCGTTCAAATTAAATACATAAAGAAACAATGCCGGCACGCATCTACATAACGGTCCATATAGCATAAACGATTGCAGTCGAGTTTAAAATTTTGAAACATAGAGATTTGGTTTCATTTGTAGGGCATTTTTAAATTGCACGGCTAGCTGCAGCTCACAATGTCGGAGCCGACCGATGCCTTCAATTGGAAGGCTAATCCACATAAACGCATGGAGAAAACCACCATCACCCAAGCCAAACACCGTATGAATTAGATGACCTGTTTGTTGTAGTGGTTAGAAACTGACTGCTTTACCAAGAGGTCGCGGGTTCGAATCCTGCTAGGGGCATTGGTTTGTATGACGAATACAGACATGTGTTACAGAGTTATGGATGTTCTTTATTTATATAAATGTATTTATTTACAAAAAAAAATGTATTTGTGTAGTTTATCAACCATCTGATATTCATAACATAAGCGTATGTGTAAAGATATTTTATTTTTAATTATTTTTAATTATTTATTAGAATTTTGAATAAATAGAGTTATGTAATATTACAAAAATAAATATAACCCTCATCCGTGTGCGGGCTTGTAATCCCGCAGGAATTATTTGAAATATCCAGATAATTCCATTACTGTACCAAATTTCATTCAAATCCATTCAGGTGTTAAAAGGTGATCGAGGAACAAACACCCCCATTATCGAATTTATAATATTCATAGAACCATTGATAGCTGTCTGCACAACGTTGCTATTACAGTTTACTATTTACTATCGAGTCAGATAGATTACTATCACAACAGTATATTAACTTGATGGGCACTAGTATCGATGGTCCAAATTACCCGCACAACGGGGCGATTAGGTATTTGGTCCAATAAAATTTGAAACTTGCCTCGACTCGTTTCCGGGTTGGGGTTTCCGGGTCAGTACGCTTCCACCTTCGACCTCATCTTCGCTTAACATCAGGTGTGATTGAGGTCAAGTACCAATCCGTTGTGCATAAAAAAGAAAAAAAAAAAAAAAACTCGAAAAGAACAAGAATTAGGTATTGATAGATGTTGATCTGTTAGGATGTTTGTTTGAGCGTCAATAGTCCAAGATTGTCTAACCTGCACAAAGTGGCGATTGGAGATGTATCACAGCAACATAATTTAATTTGCATAGTAGCATCGATGGTCTAACCCATCTGCACAGCGTTGGTATTAGGGATTTATTGTGTAATAAAATTAACTATTGTTTGGCAGTAGCGTATATGATCCGAGATGCCTTCACAGTGTGAGGATTAGAGATTCATTATACATCTGCATAATTCATCAGTAGCATCGATGGTCTAATCCACTTTCATAAAGTGGGGAGTTGGTTCATAATGAATGATTTTGGTTCATTATGGACCATAACAGCATAGTTCATGGATGGTTAGTAGCATCGATGGCCCAAACCCCTGCATAATGATTATTAAGGTCATGATCGTACAGAAAAGCATATATTATATTTAATCCAACCCACATCCTTAATGTACCGATGATGAAGCGACGATAATCATCCTCCGGAGAGACCTTTATCCAACAATGAACTTAAGAACAACGAAAGAATTTCCTGCAATAATAATATGCAAAATATTAGATACCCGATTTCATAAATAATTTAAAAAGTTGAAAATTATTTTGGATGTTAATTGACATTTCCATCAACATTTATAAAATATGAGACTACTTTGTTATTCAGTTCAAACACTTTATTTCATTAGTTTAAAGAAATACGAGTAGAATTTCGAATCAAAAATGATGTACAAATACGAGAAATGAAGTGACTTATTTTAAATATTAATGCAATTTAAGACGGATTGTACGTAGTAGTTATATAGTTAAGGATAACATGTTCATACACTAATTTTCTTTTGCAATGTAAAACCTAAGCTAGAATAAAAAGCTTTGAAGATATAATGAAGAAATTCCACAAAACGGTGCGGCCGGCAGACGCACGTCCTGCAGAAATAATGTGCCGTATAATTGTCGCATACAATACGAATATATGCATCTAGGTCGGAAGACTCACATTTGTAGAGTGCATATGGAAAGCAGTGTCAACGTTCCCATGAATACATTGACTAGTTTGTGTGGAATCATAATTCAAATCTGATTACGTACATCATAGTCGATGTTCTCGTCTACATTTCAATTGAAGTTATCAGCTATCATGATCATATCAGCCACAGGCTATTCACTGCTCTTATGCTTCCCTATAAATTTCCTGAGCGACCAGTTGAAAGCAGCCTGCATTCAGAGATTTCCCGCGACCCCCATTAGGTCGACCTCTCACCTTGTGCATGGACGTTCTACGCTGCGCTAGCCGGTGCTTGGTCTCCACTTCAGAACCTTAAAACCCCATCGGCCATCAGTTCTTCAAGCTATGTGCTCACTACACTTCAACGTACTAATCCGCTGGGATATATCGGCGATTTTCGTATTTCTACGAATTTCTTCATTTCTGTTTCAACCATCGCTCTCCCCATAGCTCCCCCCATTCTGACAGCTTCAGAATCGAATGATGATGTGGACGGTATGTAGAATTAAATATGGTGATGATGGATAATATGTCAAACCAGCACTAAACCCAGAAAGTAGATCATGCTTCACTCACCCTTGAGTCTACAGTCAGCTAGGATAGGGAGACTATAGTTACACGTGAAACGTCACAAACTAGGGTTCTGATGTAAATTCCACCTTCCTTCCATTCACGCCTTAGTTTGTTAATAGCACAGGGTAGCTAGAACGTCTAGCCAGAAGACGAAGCCTGAGCAGGTGAAACTTACAAGTTCAATGAAAGCTTCATGATAGTGGAACATTCGCAATATCCGACGGGTGCTGGCTGACTATACCACCACCTCCATGGCTGACGGTAGTCCCGAAGCTCCATGTGAAGTTACCCAGCAAGCAAATAGTGAGGATTCTACATCACGTTTCAATGTCACAAGTTATTTAGCCCCTGCTAAATTATTCAATTTCAATATTTTCGACTTGTTTTTATCAAAATAAATTAGCCTGCTAAGTAAATATCTTAAGGATCAAAGCTCTCATGTCTTATTAATTTTTTTGCAATGTATAAATGTATGTCTTTCAAGAAATATACAAGAATAATAATCTAAAATTTTATGAACATTTCAAGTTGAAGATAATCTTCTGCGAAACATTAGTTCATTATCCATAGAAACTTCTAATTGACATTCAGAGGAACCTCAACCCGTTAAATTACCATGGGGTGGTCCGACTGACCCCAACCGAAGCTAAAATTACACTAGACACAAAGAAAATTTAAGTGTATTTTGGTTCAATTAGTGGGAACGAAGGGGTGTGAAATTACGCGGGAGATAGTAATTTATTTTAAGTGTGACATCTACGCAGTTCCAAATTTAAGTTCGTGTTTTGGCAACAGCCAGTTCGTAACATGCTGGAATTTGAATGTAAATATAAATTCTTTTTATTAGAAAAATGAGTATAAAATTCGCTCCTTTACGGCGGAGCCAAAACTTTATGCAATAATGTGTATTTGGGGGTTCACAAAAAAACCGACGGGTGTATCCAGACTTTGTCCAGATGTGACAATAATATGTGGTACGATTTGATTTATTAATCCCGACGCAAAAAGAGGGGTGTCATAAGTTTAACCGCTATGTGTGTGTGTGTGTCTATGGCACTGTAGCTCTTAAACGGGTGAACCAATTTGGAATAAGTTTTTTTTTATTTGTAAGCAGGTATTCTTACCCACAACGACTTTATGTAGCCATATAGTCGCGTTTCAGTCTCGATGCAGCATCGATACAGTAGCAAATTGTCGCGGCGACTGTACCTTTACACACACGCGCTACTCAACGCAGCGATACAATCGCAGTAGCGGCCGAATATAGCTGAAGTATCCAAATCGATTGGTGTAGTGGATAGTGACCCTGTCAGCGAAACCAACGGTTGCAGCTTCGAATCCCGCGAGGGGTAAATGTTTGTGTGATGAGTACCATACATTTATTCCCGAGTCATGGATATTTATATTTGTGTATTTGTGTATGTTTAACCGTTATCTAGTATCCATAGCATAGCTTTGCTTAGTTTGCGATTAGTTGATTGGTATCCGAAATATTTATTTATTCTACCCCCGCGTCTGCATCGAAACGCGATACAATATCGATCTCAATGTGCCTGTGCATCGCTACTCATGCGCATCTGTATCCATGCAAAAGCGATACAGCATTAATATAATGTTTATTATAAAAAAATGCTAGTGGCTTCTACTTGCATTATGAAAAGCCATAAAGACTATACAAACGGGTTTTTATTTGTTCGAAGTCGGATTATCATTAATTGGGGCAAGCATAAAATTCTGCATTAATAATTATCCACATGTTATTATGAAGTCACTGACTTGATAATAACATGTTTATTTTCTACTCAAGTAACTAAGTAACCCAATCGCCCAATCGTGTCGCCAAACGCACAAACAAAATTATACTAGAGAAACAGGCATTTGTGAAGTGAACATAAATTTCACAGCTACACGGCTAATCAACATAGAAATTGTAATTCGAATATCGGTCCCGCAATTACAATACATTTACATACAGATTTGGTCGGATTGAATTTCTATGGTTACAGCAAGCTTGTTAATTTGCCTAAAAGGAAAGTAATTGGTACGATAGAATTTAATTCTAGTTAGCAACTAAAAGAAGTAAGCATTCTACGAGTACATCTAATATATGAAACTGAGCAGTAACAGAAGGTCTGAGTAAAGTCAATGTTATCCAAAAATTTGAACCCAACGAGGAAACGTCAACAAAGCGAGCGAAGCTCAAGAAGCAATGATACGTCAAAACGTATCGAATGGAATTTTCAGGTTACATACATGTGGATGGCTAGTACTGTTTGACGCCTTGAATCTGTATTATTAAGTGAAACACCAGTTTGGAAGGATACACACCAGGTTTATTTGTTTTTAGGATCTTCATACAATGCAATTATGTGAGCGCTACAGGTGTCCGGAGCAAAGTGATAGATATTACACGTTTACACTGTTTCACAACTCGTTTCATTGCGTCTGTACTAAAGCACATGGTGTTATTTTGACAGATAGCATAATTTTTAAACTGTTGTTGCTCAAGGCTGCTAAGTCTGTACTTGCTTGTTGAGCTGACGTTCGGATACAAGTACCGATTTACTACAGAATCCCTATCCATATACTATAAATAGTATAGGAGCGTCGGTGGCTCAGTGGTTTAGACACGGTCTCCCAATTTAGGAGGTCCGGGTTCAATTCCCAGGCAGGCCTTGTACCAATGAGTTTTTAAATTTAATTTAATAACTTATGTGCATTTATCCGACTGCTCTTAAACGGTGAAGGAAAACATCGTGTGGAAACCTGCATGCCTGAGAAATAAAAATTCAAAGGCACGTGAAGGGTCCAACCCGCATTGGGCCAGCGTGGTGGACTATGGTCCATATGGGAATATATAATCATATACGAGGGAAGGCCTATATCCCTGCAGTGGGACGTTTACGGACTGATGATGATACAATAAATTGTATAACAATCTAAGTATTTAAAAACCAATAAACAGAATATTGTGCATTATGCGGGCGCCATGTTGAATTTCTTACTATAAAATATAAAAAATCGGTCAAGCCGTTTAGACTTCAGCAGGTAACATAGAAATCTTTATACAGACTGTTTTTCTTTTTTTTTTCCATAACGGGTTAGCACTTGACATCAATCACACTTGATGTTAAGTGAAAATGAGGCCGAAGGTGAAAGCGTACTGCCCCGTAAACCCAAACGTACTTGTGAATGATGATCCTCCCACCCGTTCCAACCATGGCGACCACTTCGATTCCTAATCGGTTTGGCGCTGGTTCGCTCGAGTGAATATATATACCCGAAAAACATTACCCTTCTTCCTGCGGGCAGTCGGTTAAAAAGAAAACCCTCGAGAGAGACTATAAAAATATCATCCAGATAACAAGTCAACTTTGTTAAAAGCTAAACCTTCAAAACCGCCTTAACCGATTCCCATCAAACTTGACTAAGAACGTCTCGCTAAGCCTGTAAAAAAACACGTGTGTAACTTAATTAAATGTAGTAACGTGAGTAAACCTGTGCAGAAAAGAATAAATAATAAACTACTGTAACTGAATAAACAATTTCTAAATTAATACTCACTTGGAAGCTTGTTACAGTTATTGGTCTTTAAAAAGATCTGTAGTAGATACCTCATAGAAGTCAGATAATTGAAGGCATGTGCTGCTCTGCAGAAGAAAGAATATGGTTGAACAAGCAAAAGTGATTACTCCAGAATGTTTAAATCATTAATTGCCCCGCCCGGCTCAGCTTATTCATTCATTCAATATTTTTATTTTGATTCAACCAGAATTCGTGAACCCGTATAATCTTCAGCAGCAAAATTGAATTCAGGTTTTTTATATGATAATGGATAATGCAAACAAAAAAAAACAAATAGTACCTAATGGAAAAACATTTGTTTTACGTTTGTTTTATCTATATCTTATTATTCAGGACGTAGAGAAAATACTTCACTTCAATTATAACTAGGGTCTTTATTCTCAGAATAATTTTCTCTATAATAATAATACGCATGTTTGGCATATCTATTTCAAAATTAGGAGCATGATACATCTATTATCTGTGACAGAACGATAATGATTTTAGAATTGTGTGTAACTTCGAAAGCCTTTTAAATAGGGACAAACGTTCTTTGAAAGCGAGCATTCAAATGCCCTAAGACGCAGCCAAAACAAAACAAGCGGTTGCAGTTGTCAGTCGCTTTGTTACTATTGTGAAGTGAGGAACGCGGCAGAGATTTTCGTAACGTTTACGAGGAAACATTGTCCTAAAGACATCAGTTTCGAAGAGGGGATTAAGAATGAAGCAGACTTGGTAGAGGTCATGCGGATGAATACCAAGCGTCATTCAAAAGGAGAAAAGGATGAGTACTTCGTGGACATTTGTAACGTACCAATTTCGGGCGAAGGCATCAGACGAAGTAGCAACATCTTCGGCGTACCGAGTCGTCTCGGTCACTATATGCGATAGAATGCTGTCGTCCCAATACTGTTTAAATGCCCCATATACATTTTCAGATGCGACAGTGCCGGCCCAGTCTGCTTAAGCAGAAATTATTCGCTTTGTTCTGGAAAGGTATGGATACCACACAGAAACAGTGAAATTTATATCTCCAGTGAAATGGGCCTCGTCACCGCCGTCATCCGTATCCTTATATATTCGTCATCGTCCTGTTTCCTTCTGTTCGCCGCAGTGCGGCTTATCATTGCTTGCTGTGCATTGCAGTGCTTCCCGATCAGCAACCAGTCTCATTATCTGTATTCGCAAATCCCCAGGTACATCAGCGTCATCAGCATCATCATCAGCATCATCAGTTTAATCAGCTTAACATCATGTACAAGGGCCAGAAGGATGTAAGACTTTCTCGTGGTGGTTTTATGTACTTCAGAAAATAAGTAGATAAACCATATCTGCTCGTTTGCTATACATCACTGCATGTTATGAATATCATCAAAATTCTATAGACACAGAAGCAAGTTCACGAGAATAGAAATTCATAATTGTTCTATTCGCTCTGATTGCATCTAGTGAATAAACAGTCCTTTTTTTACCCGACCCCGTACCGTTTCCGTGGGTGGAAATTGTGCCTCAACAATGGCCGTGACGCGTGCCATTCTGAGTGTTTTTATTGGAGCACTTTTGAACAGTGACGCAAAAGCGGCAATTGTGAGCTATATTTCATGTTTCTGAGCAAATAATGATACAGATTAATCTGTCCATTGTAAATTAATTGAATCAGGCCTGGAAATGGCAGAAATGCTATGTCCAACGATTTAAAATTAAAGAAGAACACGGTCAAGATATTTGAAACAATGCATTCTATAAAATTATGAGATGAAAGTAACTTTTGAGATATACTTTATAGCAAGATTAAGGGGTGGTATTTTAGCTTAAAATTTGACTATAAATTGTAAATTTAGAAAACCGCGAAGTAAACCAATGATTATATCATCCAGTTAAACCAAAGATTTCTTCGCAACGGTTTAACCGTTCTCCATCAAACATGGCTAAAAACCTATGCCCGAGTTTAATCTATAATATATAGAAAAACTATAGTGTATTATAGTGGTTAAGTTTTGGTTCAATAAAATTTGAAAGTTGCCTCGACTCGGAAAGAAGAAGAAAAAAAAAATTTGAAAATTCCCGAAAGAGTACGATCTCATCCAAATACACTAAAATACTATACATATTCGAAATAGTTTAACCGATTTTCATCAAACATTTTCATCAACATCGTTTAGTTTTTAATATAAAAAAAACCGCACTCAAAGCGGACCACTCATTACGGAGATACACCCGGACAAAGGGTGGACACACAAACTCACACATGCAACGCGATCAAACACAAAACCCATCGTTTTTCTCGGGGGTCGAAGAAACAACTTTATACTAGAAATAAAAACCAAACATCATGTCATTAAAATATTATTGTAAAACTTATTTAATGAAAATAATCGCCAAAAGCGCGAGGCGCTGTTCAATATCACACGCTCCCCTTATCTGTCCAAGTGTAATGCAACTCATAAGAAAACTTATAAACATTCGCCATGTGGCTCTATCCCTCTAATATATATTTTAACGCGACTTTATTTGCCCAAATTTTATGCAGTTTAAAGGGTGCATAATTTACTTTAGGGTAATTATTTTGCAATAGGGTTGCACAGATGTTGAACTCTCAAAATTAGGGATTAAGTTAAAGAAAATTTTAAACGACAAACTTCGTCTGAAAAGTTTGTAATTAAATCTGCTTCATGTGAATAAAATATCGGCAGGAGGGATAGACTAAAATGTGTATTGAAATAATTAATTTAATTTATAACCCCGACGAAAAAGGACGTGTATTGTGTGTTTGATGGCGTTGTGTATGTGTCCAGTCTTTGCTCGGACTTTCCGGTTGAGTACGGTTTTTAACACACTATTAGCTTCAATTGTAACTAACAATGTAAAGTAAATTTAAACTTCCTTCTAATTGTCGTATCGAAATGAAATGCAAAGGTTGATGATGATGATGATGGCAATACTATAATTTGATATCTTGGAGCTGATCTGATGATGGATGGTGAAACTCTTCAGTGGCTACTAGTCAACCCCTCGAGTTTGGGCTAATATGATTCGTTTTGACGAGCCCAATATCAAATTGGTGTCAACGATCTGATGATGGAACCAGGAGATGGATGGTGGAAATGTAACTATTTTTTAAACTACATATTATTTTATATGAATTTTTTGAAGCAATTTAAGAACTACAATACGGAAAGACTCCAACCTTGTCTACACTACGCAAAGCATAAAACTGCTCCTATGGCATACGTTGCAGTGCTAAGTGTAAGAGGCGAATATCTGCGAACCCTAAGATATTTTTCTCGATGAACTACCTGAAATATCCACGAGTTCAATGACAGATTATTAAAGCCTCTAATATCAATTTAAGAATTACAATACGGAAACATTCTTCAAAACTTCACCTATGGCGTACGTTCCAGTACTAAGTGTTAGAGGATTTGTCAAAATCATCAAGCTTCTTCTTCAATTTAAGAGCTATGCTCTTGACGGTGGATTAATTACCACGTCTCTATGCTTCCCGCGCTTTATTTAACCTCTTGGTACGACACGACATTCACCTTTTCTTTCACTTGGTCAAAGTACAATTACTTTCTTCACTAGGCTCTTCTCATAATCGCCTAGGTCTTCCACTCTAGCTAGTGATTGCAAATTGTGAAGAGCTCTATATCGACATGTCTGCGACTCATCAACTCTATGATATTTGTCTCAATAAACTTCTTGCACTACCCATGGAAAAAGATTTGTCACGTGGAATCACAATACATAAAAGAAGGTCAAGTTCACGTGCAATAAATATCCGCAATCCTTTTAACTCCCTCGTGTTCTCAGGTTTCACCAGTTTCCGTACGATCTAACAAATGAGATTGGTTAATGGGAAAATCAAAAGGCAAATTCTGGCAAGCGGCGGAGCAGCGTACGTCCCCCGGACGAAACCCGGACAAATTTCCAATTTTCTATACGTGACCTTTTTCACTGGCATGTCACATGTTCAGTAAACGAGGTGTCTTTGAAAACGTAATTAGAAAATTCCCAAACGTTCCATTTTGTGCTTTCTGTCGGATTTCAGGAGTTTCTCGGACGGCTTCACAAATTAGTTTTGTTCGCATTCGCGTGTCTACTGCTAGTAATGGCTATCGCCTATTTCATGCTGTACGTTTTGACTGAAAATTGTTCTAAAAACATTCGATTTGGAGTTCTACCACAGAATAACAAGTAGTAGATATTCCAACTCTTTTGCTTGGTCACACATGTAAATTGGCCATACATGTAAATATCGACTTTCACTTTGGTTACATATCTACATACACGACCCTGGCCCCATATGGGGTGGAGAAAGATATCCCAAATGTAAGCGTCGGGGTGTTCCATACAATATCCGCGATTCACCTATCGAAATGTTCCTATATAAATACAGCACGTGAACCTATCGCCTTTGAAACGTGCAAGCCTATTGATGTTTATGGTATAAAAACCTAGTCGTCTTTAGCGGCACCCAAAGGAAGATACGGGTTGATTCAATTCTTTTTACGTGATCGATACCACACGGCACTAGGTCGTTATTAGTGGATAGTGCATGTTTACAACTTTTTTTTTTCGGTCCCTTACACCAATCATTTAGTCCCAAACTAAGCAAAGCTTTGTACTATGGATACTAGATAACAGATAAATATACATAAATATTTATATAAACATCCCTGACTAGGAAATAAATGTTCGTATTCATCATACAAACATGATTGACGACCGGTTGGTGTAGTGGATAGTGACCCTGTCAGCGAAACGAAACGGTTCGAATCCCGCGGCTTTGAAGCTGTACGTTAGTACCATATTGTGTGACTGTAGTACCATTTTTCTACTAGCTATTTTGTTATATTATCTAGGCTTGAATTTGTTTCCATCGACATTTAACAGAATCCTCGACATTATCTAAATCCCTGACAGATAATGCAATATGATCTAGATCCCTGGTGTCAAAATTATCTAAACCTACACCTACATGAGGCACAAATATTAACAGCTCAAATCTATTTTCAACCAAGGTAATCCCCACACACGACCCATCACACTATACTGTTTCGAACCGCATACTTGAAACTCAAACAATTTGGACCCACAACTTGGTATTAACTTTGACAATCAGATAATATACTCGAGCCTAAGTCAAATAATACTAGTTTAATTGCAATAATATTCATTTGAATGATAACTTCGAAATTTATGATTAATATTTGGGAACAATGAATACGTAAGGTCAGGTTGGTCATATTATGTCATCTATAAAATTTATGCAGGTTTGTTATCATCCGTTATCATCTGCCTATACTCCATTTTTGCAATCCGGATATAGATTCTAGGCTACCAGCTGCCCTGTATATCTTGGATTAACTGATTGTCTGATGAATCACCTAGATTGTCTAAATTCTGTCTCTCAGAGAGACTCCGACCATACATAATAGCTATTTCCATAGCATGATGGAGTTTTGTGGCCTAAATATCTACATAATTATGTACTGTTCTTACATGAACAACACGCATACTTAAATAACCCCCTCCATGGCTCAATGTAAACAACATTGGGTTTAAGATTCGGAGGTCGCGGGTGCGATCCCCAGCGGGGTACATGGTTGGTACTCGGTTTGATTGGTGGTACGGCATTTTAAATGTCCGCCTGGCTAGCTACCACCATCTTATCTAGATCTGCCGCGTAGCAGCAATGTTAATAGCATTGTTGTGTTCCGGTTGTCAGAGATAAGATAGCCAGCCCCCCAAATGTGTTGGGGTTTCCGGGTCAGTACGAAACCTGTGAAGATAAGGTCGAAACCTTATCTTCACTTAACATCAGGTGTGATTGAGGTCAAGTACGAAATCGTCGTGCATAAAAAAAAATATTTCCCATTTTAAAACAAAAATGTTTAAATGCAAAATGTCACCCAAACGCATTATGGTGGAACTGACGTACCCTGACGGTATTGCCGCGCACTTCTGTAATTGGTTTAGATAAATTAACAAAGTAGTTGCGAAGAGTGAGACCCGTTGGGAGACAATTTAATTGTGTACAACCCGCCCTTTGTTCCAACGCGATTCTTGAATTGATAATGACCGTTTTACAATTATTTTCCATTTTCAGTGTACCAATTAGGTATAGAGTGAAAAACATAATGGCTCTGGAAAATGTTCTGTTTATTTTTTATTATAAACTAGCGTTGTATTTAAAAATGTATCGAGGTCGCTGGTTTTCCAATTTTTCATAGCTTAACTACACCATTACAAATAATAATTTCCTATTCATGAGGCGTTTCATCCATTACGCATCCAACTCAAAACCAAATGTCATGCAGTCGACAACCGCGAAGATATGGTGCGTATCCCTGAGCAAACCGAGCGTGTGATAAGCTTGAGACTGCACAGCATAAATCTACATAACCATGCAAACTGTCGTTGACAGAACGACAAAAACACCCACCAATTACACAAATGCATAATATAGATATGAATTAGGCATGTCATTGCAAAGACGAAAGAATATATTTAGAAAGGATGCAGCACGGGCATACCTATAGCGTTGATTTCTGCTACAGTAGGGAAATAGTTTCCTTGGGTGTTTTGAAGGTGACTATGTCTCCTGAGCATACGAGTAACAATACAGTTATTGGTGTAGAGCATCCAGAAATCTGAGGTTGCCAAGTCCACTGTCCAGAGCGTTGCAATTAGATAAAGCGTCTTCAATTGGGATATAGACTCTCGTCATCATAGACCGTTAATAAGCACTACAAGGTGTGGTTTTCGGCAGATAAAAGAGAACCAACCTAAATGTTTCTTTTCGTCGAAATCTCAAATAGCCACAATGGAATATGACACGTAGTAGCTTGATCATTGAACGGCGGCAGCGCCATTGGTGCGAGGTTACTTCTTAATAATGTAGTTCTCCTCAATAGTTCTAGAATATCTTCTCACTGCAGATACGCCAACCATGTGTACAGATAATATATAGTTAGGGTTAAACATGCAGTCACACGCTCAAGTCATACGATTTAGAAATTTTTAAGGCTAGTACATTTTAATTTTATAGACTTGACTTTCAACGGCGATGCTGGGCTCATCCCCTGTCACGCGTGGATTTTTTTTTATGTACAATGGGTTAGCACTTGCCTTCAATCACACCTGTGATCCACAATTCACAAGTGAAGATGAGGCCGAAGGTGGAAGCGTACTGACCCCGAAACCCCATCTTATTTGGGGAACTGGCTATCTTATCTCTGACAATCGGAACACAACAATGCCATTAACATTGCTATTACTAAATATGTACCCCGCTGGGGGTCGAACCTGTGACCACCGATACGTAAACCCTATGTTGTTTACATTGATCGACGGAGGCGGTCGCGTGGATTTCTGTATATTTGAAAAGGTGAACCGTGGATGTTGTTTCTAGTATTAAACTTTAAATATTTTGTACACCCAAACGCTTATGTTTGAGATATAGGCTGTAATGTTATGTATGTATATGTACATTTTAATTCTTATGGACTATTCATTTTTAAAAACTTAATAATTACAGCTAAAAATGTGACTTTTGAAGGCGTTCTGTATACCATCATGCAAGTTTGCAAAATTTCTAAATACAATACACATTATAGATTAGAGTTATTTGGCTCACTTTAACGATGTCATATAATATCATAAATTATTTAAGTCAAAAAAAAAGTTATCGTTAAACATAATATCAAAACATCAGACTATGACCAAAATGAGTAGTTAACTCTCATAGATCAGTTCCTAGCTCCACGTTATTAGCAATATCCATAAGCGCTCCGGGCAAAAATTAACCCGAACATTGCCCCTTTTATGAATGTGTATTAGGCCGTGATCCCATAAACTTTATCACTATTCAGGAGTACAGCGCAAAATAAACGCAGCCCCAATCTGCCACGAGCATCATCGTCACCCTTATTTTTTGTTCAACTTCTCGTTGCAAATTGCATATTCGTAGAAAGCTCTTGCGTGAAATGACGACGGTTACGTACATTAACGCTTTTACGCACACAATAATACGTGAAATCGAATACACAGGGTGAAATCCTGACGACTTGTTTGTGAGTGGTTAGAAACTCTGACTGCTATACCAAAAGGTCGTGGGTTCGAATCCCGCCAGCGGCATATTGTATTATGAATACAGACATGTGTTCCTGGGCTATGAATGTTTTTCAGACATCAGAAATCATTTATTGCATGAACTACAGGTACATAATTATATTATTTTGTTATTTTCATTTATATATGTATTTATTTATAAAAAAAATGTATTTCTGTAATTTATGAACCCATCTGGTATCCATAATACAAGCCTAGTTGTTTAGTGTGGAACTAGATGACGCTGTGTCTATGTGCAAAGATATTTATTACATATGTAATCCGAAAGGCCTTTTCATATATTGATAAAGAACTTTTTATTAAATTTTACAAGACTTATAAGACCATTATTAGAGTATGCTTTATAAGTTTGGAACCCCTACTTTGTTAAAGACATCCAATTGCTTGAAAGAGTACAAAGAAGAACCACAAGAATGGTTGCAGCACTTCGTGGTTATACGTATGAACAGAGGCTAAACGAATTACGGCTAACCTCTCTAGAGCAGCGTACAGAGGGTGGTGATCTGATTGAGACCTATAAAATCCTTCATGGTCACTACAATGTGCCAAGCTTGAGTGACATATTTGTGAGGAACAAAATCAAGGGACTAAGAGGACACTCTATGAGCTATCGCTCGCACCAAGTGCAAGCAATCCTAAACACCACGTCCTATCAAACCGAGTAGTGAAAGTACTGAAAGACGACCTGTTTGGTGTAGTGGTTAGCAACTCTGACCACTAAACCAAAAGGTTGTGGGTTCAAAACCCGCTAGGGGCATATGTTTGTGTGATGAATACGGACATGTGTACCCGAGTTATGGATGTTTTCATTTATAATAAGTATTTATTTACAAAAAAAACTATTTATATAGTATATCAACCATCTGGTAAGACAACACAAGCCTATAGTTGCTTACTGTGGAACTAGATGGCGCTGTGTGTATGGCTAAGGGTATTTATTTATTTATTAAAAAAAAGTGTCGAACAAATTACCGGAGTCAGTGATCAGTGCACCCTCAGTGAACTCTTTCAAAAACAGACTGCACAAATATTTAAAAATTAATTTGACCAAAACACAAGTGCAGTGATATACACGCATTAGCTTAAAGCTGCTAGTATATTATTCATAATAATAATAATTATTAATAATAATATATTTAGTACATATATGCATAATCATAAATACCTACTGTCAAATCACAATTTTCGTCCGTTCGATTTATATTCCGTGAGATATATCTGATGTAATTAATGACCATTTATTGGAATTCATCCAACTGTTTGAATATTATAATGGATTGAACAACCGTATTAAATAATCTGATATTAAACAAATGTAAAAGTACATGAAAATACTTTCTTGTGTTCACTCATTCGAGTTCAATGAAAGGCGAATGACTGCAAAATTTCATTTCAACTTATTTTCAACTGTTTAGCAGCTTCTGTCGTAAAAGAATATTGAGAAGCAAATCATCAACGAAAATAATTTGTAACGAAGTTTCATGAAGTATTGCATATTAAACAAGGTGATAAATATTTTATCAGTTCAGCTCCATCTTTTGTCAAATTCCATTTCGTCTGGCTACACGAATCCACCCTTTTATCGTCGGCTTTTTATAAGCAAAATACATTATATATGCATTCGTAATATGATGTCCCCCGAGGGGGTTTTAGACAATGTATAATACTTATTAGGTATACAAAGAATGTATCTGAAGGAAATTATAGCACAATCGCATTCTTTATTCCTTTGGGAGGGCACGTAACATAGTCGTTTCTGGTTGTTTTCAATTAAAGGCAGTCGTTAAGCCAATTCGGTGGCCTTAGCAAAAACAGCTCAATTTATGTATCAATGCAAAATTAATGTATTGCCTTTTTGTACAATAAAGCGTTTACAAACAAACAAACAAACAAACTGCTAGGTGGTTGATACAAATCCACCAATCCGCACTGGGTCCGCATGGTATGTTTTCCATACCGTCGAGCAGAGAGAGGAGGCTGTGCCCGAACAGAAATTTCTTCAAAAAAAAAACAGTGACATATAGTAGTCTTTAGGGCGAAGCTGTTAAGAATTTGCGACCGTCACCTATTATAAATATAAAAAAACAACAATGATATACCTACTATCGACAGAACGAGAGCTATAGGTATAATTAATTTAAAATTATATCAATATTTATTTAAGCGTGAGTAATGTAGCCTCCGGCCTCATCTTCGCTTAACATCTGGTGTGATTGAGATCAAGTGCTAACCCGGTGTGCATAAAAAAAAACTGTTATTTACTATCTAAATGTAAAAAGATGGCTACGAGCAAATACTAAATAATATTTGAAAAAAAAATTATCTTCACTATAGGTACCAAACCGTAACATTTTAGGCCATGAAAACTCGAATACTATTAACTCTACTTATTATGGCAACTGTACTATAGGACTGACTATGGTATCATTAATAACTATATATTAAAATTTTGAGAACCCCTGAGAAAACGAGCGATTAAACAAAACGGATTAACCGATTTTAATAAAACATGTCTAATAACCACCGCTAGAAAATCTGCGTTCAAATAATAAAAAACCGCATCTAAATCGATTCACCCGTTTAAGAGCACAGACAGACACACACACATAGCAGGCAAACTTATGACACGCCTCTATTAATTCTATCTATCCATTAAATATTAGCAGAATCGCCAAAATTGGCAAAACAACCGACTTCAATAAGTGTTCACTCTCTATGTCCGGAATGTCTCATCAGATCTTTAACACTGTGACGGTAAACTCTATCAGACAAAAAATTATCATCAAAATCGGTTAGCACTTTAACGGACAGTGACCAGACACAATAGAGATTTTATTGTTATAACGTCTATAGGCGTTCAGTGTCCGCGAAAGTTTAACACTTTACGAAGAGATCGCGTAACAAACATCCAAAAAATTTAATTCTATTGTATCCTGCAGTGAAAATGTAATGTTGCAAACTGAGCAATCTACTTTACACATAAAAATAAACGAATCAAAGCAAATCGCTATCAAAATACGTAATCAACCCAGACCTATTTGCGCCTAAAAGCCCAAGGCGGATCTGTGATACGGAACTTAGTTGTTAGCGGAACGCGGTAAAGCCTACGATATATACGGCATAATTGGGGTGAATATGCTTTATTAGTGCGAGATTTGTTATGAACTTGAGCAAGATAAAGGACCTTTGAAGGGATGTCGATGTTTAACTATAGTAATAGTTAGCAGTTGAGCGGTATTTGAGTTACAAAGGGTTAATGATTTGAACCATCTCTTAATAACATGTTGGTTAATGTTAAAGGTCATAACAAAGTTACTCATGCAAATTATACTTAAAATATATTATATAAAATGAAAATTTAGAAAACCGCCGAGAAAAATAATGATTACAATATTGTCATCATATCATCATATCAGCCGAAAGACGTCCACTGCTGGACAAAGGCCTCCCCCAAAGATCTCCACAACGATCGGTCCGGTCTTTTAAACTCCCTCTAACATTAGGGTAAAGGCCCAATCGTTGGACCAGTGCATTCATAATAGTGTAGGACTAAATAAATATTTTTGCACATACCCAAAGCACCATCTAGTTCCACACTAAGCAACTAAGCTTGTAATGTGTATACCAGATGGTTGATATTATTTTTTTATAAATAAATACATATACCTATAAATGAAAAACATCCATACCTGGAGTACACATGTCCGATTTATGTCCCTACTGAGATTGCAACCTACGACCTTTTAATATAGCTGTCAGGGTTTCTAACCACTAATAGGTCATCAAATCATCAAGGTAAAGCTCACCAACTGTGTTAATGGGTAAATATTTTCAAAAAGGCCTAACCTATTTTTATTAAACATGGCTAATAACTTGTCCTCTCGTTTAGTCTTTAATATAATAGACTGGACAAACACACACATACATACACGCAACTTTGTCAAACACCAAACACCAGTCGTTTTACGTCGGTAGTTAAAAAGGCTGTCTGATTACCACAGCTTAGCGAAATTCTGATTATTATTAATCAACGTCTATTTTACTACTTGACGCATATATGGATGGGACAGCTCTTTATTGAGACAATGAGTTGAATGACCTACCTGAAATATAACAACTCATGATCATCATCTTCTTGCCCTGGTCCCAATTTATTATGGGTCGTGGCCTTTTCCTTCTAATGTCCTCGATCAGCCGCCTCATCATTCACGCCCTTTTCGTTCATATCACCCTTCACACATCTTTTCTGTGGTCTTCCTCTTCTTTACCAACCATCGACATCCATATTCATCACTCTTTGAGTAAGATGCGTTTCATTCCTCCTCATAGCATGTCCATGCCAAGGGTTTTCTTTCAACTTTGCTGTCACGGGTGCCACTTTTACGTTATTACTCGTACATGCTCATCAAATATCCTTACCTATGAAATTGGCGTTTTGTATGAAGAGTTTCATTAAGATTGTTTTCACCATACAAATAATTTTGATTTTTTTTTTGGGAACGGCAAATCCAAATTTAGCTAAATTTTGTCTGTATTATCGGATAACATTATCTTAAGTATAGGCTGCGTTAATTTTTAAAAGTAACCGCTTTATAAAAGTTTCAGCGAATCTAAGAAATGATTATGGGAAGCACATGAAAAGAGCTCTGTTAAATTTTTTTTTATTATGAGATTTAGCCCAGAAATTGAAAAATATTTCTTGTGAAACCTTGAAATAATATTCCATTTTCCAAATAAAAAACAAATTTGGATATAGCTTTGAAAATCGCAGGAATTGGTACCTACATATGATTAACGAAGAAAAAAAACTCCAATTTCATACGTAAAGACCCAATATAACAACTCAATAAACTACAATAAATCTCATAATGTTTCATTGTAAAACGTGGAAACTGACTAATTAGTTTTCATAACACTTATTAAAATGAAGTTATTCTTCTCAGGAATGAATGTCCTAGACTGTATATTATACACTAAGCTTTCCGCCCGCGGCTTCGCCTGCGTGGAATAACTTTATCGCGGAAACTTGTTTATCATGCGGAAACTATTCACTTTATGGGGATAAAAAATATCATATGTCTTAATGCAGTGTATGTTCTACCTATAGACCAAATTTCATCCAAATCCGTTCATCCCTTTCGGCGTGATTGAGCAACAAACAAACGTCCAAACTTTCGCAATTATAATATTAGTTAGATTACTTAGATTAATTCAAAATCAAAATTTATTCAATTTAGGATACATGAATATCATTTATTGAAAGTCAAATTGGTTTCTTTTTTAAAACTATATCGCTTCACAAGGTACTATGGTTCGGGAGAAGAACCGAAAAGAAACTCTGTAATAATAGACGTCTTTTAAATAGATACATATAATTATATAGAACACAATAAAACTAGTTGCAAAACGTAATTATCCTTCATCTAAATCCTTAACAATGTCACAAACGTGTCTAAAAGTTAACGTTTCGCCGTGATTGAGTAACGAACAAATAAACATCTAAACATAGCGTTTATAATATTACTTAGATGTGCGACATTGACAGTATCTTGGTGATACTAGAAAATATTGAATATGAAATCAAGCAATTTTTCAATGTCAGATAATGGGAAATCGATAAAATGTCATTGTTATTAGATAGTTACCTACTATGTGTTATCTCTGCGATAAGCTACTCAAAAAAGGCCTGCTATAACCTGTTTTATTTTATCTTTATCATATCAATGGGGAAATCATTCACCTATAACCGATGGTTACAAAGGTGAATCATGACAACGAGATGTAAATACGAAATGAGATTATTATAAATCGAAAATTTTACATGGTTCTCCATTAAGTATAGTCGACGCCATAGCTATTAATGTAGAGCTGTTTGACATGCAGTAATGATGGCGTGATCCCCATTCAAGTTATACTAACCGCTGTTCTCTAAAGTCATCCTCTTTCTAGACAATCATTTTAGACTTGCTATACCACTGATCATCTAAAATTGTCCGGTAAAGCTATTTATGGAGTCGACTGTACACAATACCTTGAGAAGTCACGTTGATATTTCATTTTACATACGCACATACATAACTTCACGACCTTTATCCTAAATAGGGTGGTCAGAGATATCCCAAACATTAGTGCTTGAAAGAACATCCACTGTCACCTTACGAAATTATACAGAAATGCACACGTGGCAGGGGGTGAGCCCATCGCCGTTAAAACGTGCAAATCTATAGATGTTTTTTCTGGAAACCCCCTTAATCGTCTTTTGTGACAGCCACGGGAAGAGACAGGTTAGTTTCTGTTCTTTTTACATGCTGAAACCACACAGCACTCGTTCGCAACATTCTGATTAAATGCTAACTACTTTATCTCTGTCTTCAGCTAATCTGGGGAACAAGGTAGCAACAATCTGTAGTTCCTTCACTGTTGAACCCGTCTTACGTAAAACATCCTTGAATTTTCAAACAAACCACTAATACCTGGTCATTTCACCAACAAAATCGTTAACTTATAACCACTTCCTTCAGATTAACAACTACTTGATAATAAGCATATATGCCGCAATCTCAAATAGTTCCTTATTGTGTGATTCACAATGTTTCAAAATAGAATTTTGGTCCAGGAAATCTGCTATACTGACCTCAGGCATTGACCCCCAGAAGAGGTGCTTAATGTTCTACGTTTCACTGACCACTCTGATTACCACTCCGTACTCTTTGAGCTAAGGCACTCGCCAGCCACCCGTTAAGCCACCTGTCCCGACCAATCAGAAGTCACGGTCGACTTGCAGCACCCATAAAATATTTTCCACGCGAAACGGTAAAGTGGTTCATTGATCGTTTCACGATGAAACTTTAATATAAGTACCTCGGACTAATAGCCGGAACGTGACTCGAGTTAGGGGGCAATTTTACAAGAGGACCTTAAGAATATCATACACCAACAATGCGAATGGGTTCATGCAATATTATATAATCATTCACATTGACGAAACTGCTTAGCGTCTTTTCGTCCAAAATACCTCAATGCTTATAGACGAAAGTCTTTATCTATGTATATTACCAGTGATAATTTGCGGTACTGGCACGTGGTCTCTCATTATAGGCATCATAAGAAAGCTCAAGGTCACACAACGAGCTATGGAGAGGGCGATAATCGTCGTCGAAACGTCGAGACGTTTCACTATGTGTAATCGAATCAGAAATGAAGAAATCGGTAGTAGAACGAAAGTTACCGACATAGCCCAGCGGATTAGTTAGTTAAAGTGGCAGTGGGCAGGGCACATAACTCGAAGATGGATGATGGCGCATTAAATTTCTTGAGTGGAGATCACGCACCGGCAAGCGCAGCGTAGGATGTTCACTCACAAAAGGACGGACGATGAACATCGCGGCAAGTCGTTGAATGCAGGCTCCCAACCGGTTACGCTGCAAATCTATGGAGAGGCCTATGTTCAGCAGTGGATGTCCTGTGGCTGATATGATGATGATTGACATAGATAAATTTGTTACGATAGCAAATTGGTAGTAGTTCCTATTATGAGAGTGTATATTTATGTTATCACACAACCAAATAACGAAGTATAACGCTACCTACATGTCATGTGCATAATGTTTCCTAACCCAAAGGTTGCCTGGAAGAGATCGCTTTTAGTGATAAGGCCGCCAAATTGTACTATCCCCTTTTTCTTATTTCTTTTTATGCTTCTTATTGTTGTACAATAAAGAATATTTTGTTTTGTTTGTTTGTTTGTATAACTAGGCACAATACAGTTTACAATTTGCATGAGTGAGAGACAGTAAACGTATTTAAAACCAAAAAACCCAACAGCAGATTTTGTATTTTAGGAGCGTCAATTTTTGGATGTATCTAGTGACAGTCTGGGGACCAAGAAATCTAACGACATCTTGCAAATCGGTCAAATTGTTTGAGCTACGGGAGATAACATAGGAATCTATATACAAATAGTTGAAAAACATTACCCTCCTTCCTGGAGCAATCAGGTAAAAATAACTGTTTTTGGCAAAGCTATACCAAAGTAGACTCGAAGAGATTCCATTGGTTTTTGTTTAACAAGATCCAAAAGTACATAAATATCTAGTCTCAGTTGAAACGACTAAGAGTCTAAATAATGACTGAAAATTTGAGAATTCTTGGGAGCTTCTAGAATGGTGTTTATACTGAAATCGTTGGAATTATTTTAATTAGCTCAGGTACATTACAAGCTTCCGGATAGTTCTTTTTATATAAATTACTAGATAAAGCATTGACCATAATCTCATCACATGGAAAGTTATTGTGATCGTAGGTGCTGCACGTGAGCTGTTGTACGATTCAGGAACGGCTGAACGGATTTCCATACCTTGGCTGCTCTCGTTATGAATAAAGAGTCGAACCCCTTAGTGCGAATGTTTACAAACGAGAAACAAAAAGTTAATAATTCTAAATCACTAATTAAACGATATACCATTGTTCACTTTTGCATGGATCCATTCAATTTATTCTCCCCTTGCAGAGGTCTTATCTTGAATGAGAGAAGCTTGTTTTAATGTCGTTAATTTAAGACTCCGGCGGCGTCGGTAACGATTTCATTGTGATGCTGTGTTGTCTAATAGTCTCGACCGTACTCACTTCATAAGACGCTCTTTGAATATTATATACTTACTTCTACGAAGGTACACCTTGATCTTGATACCGTATCATAATTGTTGCCAACTGTATACTTAAATAATTTATGGTGTTATATTTATATGTAATATCAAAGTAATATAGATAACTAGCTGTTACCCGCGACTTCGTCCGCGTAGAATTCATTCTACTACAAATGCGTCACGCTATGACTCAAAAGCATTCCCACTAATAATACCTATCCAAAGGAACCAGTCCCTTTCCCAGGATAAAAAGTAATATAGGTCCTAATCTGTCTACCAACCAAATTTCAACCAAATCTATTCAACCGTTTAGGCGTGAAGAGGTAACAAACATTCATACATACACACAAACTTTCGCATTTATAATATTTGTTGGGATATACCCATAAAAATTTCCACTTAGCTTAATTATTACACTTATGATTGCACCTAGTAATATAAAAAATGTAAATAATATTCCTTTTGCCATATAATGATGACATCATAATATATGCTTAATGACACATACGCTCATACTTAATTTTGAATAACGATATAAGTATATGTTACAATAAATTTAGATATGTATTAACTTAGAATAACCATAATATAATCTTGAGCGTGCTTTGTCGCCTCGTCACTACTAAAAATTAATACAAGCAGTGGAAATCGGATATTTTATGCTCAAAAATTTATTTAGAACATGAAAGTTTAGCTTAGATTTTTAATAGGGTTGCAGTAGTATTTGACATCAATAATCCCTCGTGTTTTTCTCCATTTTGAAACCTGGACGCCTTAAGAGATCTAAGCTCCTCCACGGAGATATAGGAACACACTAATTTAATCAAAATTCAAGGCTCGTTCATTGCATACTTTGCAAAGTGTTCATTACTTGTAGGTTTTTTTATGTTTACTATCATTTCGTGGAAAGCGATGCAGCCGGAGGTCAATAACCGCCGTTTAATTTTAAGCCTCCAAGGCTCAATGCAAAACAAAGTTCAGAAAATAGAGGTCGCGGTTTCGATTTGCAGCCGATTACAAGTTTTAGTACTCGGTTTGATTTCCGACATTTCCGGCATTTCAAACCGAGTGCCCTAAGAAGGAGAATAATGTTTTTCTGGTGTAATTTATTTTATTTATTTACGTAGAATCAACTGCATTATTACAAATTCTTATACAAAAACTAATACCAAATGTATGTACAATTTGTAGATTTCCATGTTGCCTTCTGAAGAATATAGCTTGACCGATTTTAAAGTGCAAGGTGTTGTTAGATTCATCGTGATCCCTAGAGTATCCAAAACGGCAACCAAGAAACATAAAAAATCCTATAGCGTTTTGTTAGTTTTTCAAATAATTATATTTTATTAAAATTGTTGATAACATTGTTGTTTAAGCTGTTTGATATAACATACACAGTTCCTCAAATAGGTTGAACGTTGACCTTCATATTAATAAATAAATAATACATTAAAATACTTTCAATAATATCTATAATACTCTATAATTATTATCACATATTATTCCTACAAAGACGAGTAACAAAGTCCACCAAGGAGTTCCGGTGTCAATCTTCTGGCTCCATCTTCAGACCCTCGTCATCCTATGTAATGGAAAGTGCTCATGGTTGCAAAACGAACTCACCCAAATTCGACTACTTTGCCATTTGCAATCACAGACATAAAAATGTAACTTGGCTATTTGATTTCCACAGTAACTGTCTTCCTACGATACGGTTCTAGAACTAGATTAAGGAATATACGACTTAGGCAATGATGTCAGGACATTTGTTTAAACATTATACCAACTATTGTTAAAAGAAATATGTGAGTTCTATAATGTTTAATGGCGTAAAAAAGAATTTCATTTCATTTGCCATCAGAGAGTTCCAGTCCCTACATACCGGCCCGTCATTAGATCAATTCGATGGTACCATAATATTGTATTGTCACCGAACTAACATAAATTTCAAATTTCAGTTCACTCAGATATCAGCAAGTGGTTGAAAAATGCTTTGCAAATTTTTAAACGGACTACTTACTCGTACTTACACACAAACATATTGCAAACTAAATAAAAGCTTGTCAAAAAATAAGGTCTAATGGAGTCAGCTATACGTTGTGCATACAAAAGAATCTAAAACTTTTAGGTACCTAGGTGTAATAATAATTTCGCAACTGACCACTAGACCACGACGGTGGTCAGTTTAACTGCTTGTTATGGGTACTCATAATTGCGTACTAAAATTCGAATCGATTCCGATGCTATCTACCCGCAATCTCCGACATAAAAAAAAAAACTAAAATATTCCATACCACATCTCTTGTAAATCCTCTTTTTGTTGGACATTAGATCCAAATTATAGACATAGAATATAATAAAGGGGTGAATGACTTTGGACAATGTTTACGCTCTCATATCGCCACATAATAATATGGAAATCCGATTGTGTTTACGACTTTAGTTATACAACTTTTTTTATAATATTAGTTTTTGGTGGTGCTTTTTATGCGCTCGTGAAAATAAAATTAAATGAGTTGTGATAAGAAATTATTGTTGAAGCCCATAATGAATAATTTGATAGTCTGTTAAACGATTTTGTTTATAAATTAGACATCACTGTGGTTTTTTTAATAACATTTAAACTGTATAAATGAATAGTTACACTAGGCTTTGGGTCGCGGCTCCGACCGCATGGGATCAGTTTATCGTCATGCAGAACCGTCATGCAATATTGGAAGAAGAGGTACTCACCTCATCCATATCCGTTCTAGCGTAATTGAGGAGCAAATATTTAATTGTTCAAAGTTTTCCATTCACAGTATAAGTAGTAACGAGTCCTCGGTCCCCGGCTTAGCGCAACCACAGAATAAATAGGTAGTAACATGCTTAACGACTGACTTTAGGTAATTGAAAACAAACGGGAATGGCCATTTAACACCCGCCGAAGCATGGAAATGTTCCTATGACACTAGTGACAAGAACTTATCGACTGACCGCACCAAATATGGCTTAACTTCACTAATCGAAAAAGAGGAGATTCAGCTGCTAGTGAATTGCGAATAAATTCTTTTCTTACAACCCGTGCCTTTTTAATATCACATTGCTTAACTTCGCTGATCTAAAACGAACCGCGAATGCGACTGTGCCACGAATGTATGCTTTTCATATATCTGATGTTAATATTGTATACAAAATCGGTATCAACTGCATTAACTATGTCATTATCGTATACCTGTTAAACAGCTTTCACGTTACATAATTTCATATTAAAGCCTGTAACAATCCGTTTATTCCATTTAATTACACACTAAAACATTGTTTATTACGTTGTATTTAAATCGACATGTTTCCAATTGTCGGTACATTTCTGATAAGATAGTGTTTGTATGTATTTGGATATATTGCAAAATACGTGGCACTTAACTTCAAACTTGAAGTATTTCTTTTCACGTAAGACACTTATATCACTTATTGAATTTCAATTTAAATATGTTGGAAATAATCATAGGGCTAGCAGCGCTTCGGAATTTTGAGGAAACAGAAGCGAGGCTAGATGATTAAGATGATTTATCCCACACGGCATTCCATAGAAACTTTCAAGACTAAATTTATCGAAATGAATAGACCGATTCTAATAAAAGTTTATAGATCTAAAAAGTTGGTAGAAGAATTCGAATTTAGAAGAATATGTTGCATTTTTTCTGTTACTATGGAAAACTTAAAATCGCTCTAATTTAGTTTCAACTCTTTTTTCAAAAATGTTCCCTACTAACTTTTAAATCTATGTACGTGTTACATACGTATAAAGTTTCATTAAAATCGTTTTATTCCTTTCGAAAATTTAGACTTCAATATTTGTATGGATAAACACTCTATAATATTTATAAATGTTGGTATCAGGTAGACGTATTCAAATAGTCTCAATCTGCATGAATAATGTCTGTGGCATTGCAGATGAATCGATTTGGAAGCATTCTTTAGTAATCTGGAATAATCGCCTTTGCCTTTTCCAAGATATTAAATTAGACACAGTTGGTTCATTTACCTGGATGATTTGGGTTTTCAATCTATTTATAATTTCGTTTTGTGTTTTGTCTGTATATGGCAATTATAACATTTATAAATAAAAGAGCTGTCTGTGGTATTGCGCTACTAAAAGGATTGAATCGATTTCAAAACTTTTTTTTATGAAAGTCGTTTCTTAGCTTTTTTTATGCAAATTAGTTTAGCCGTTTCGAAGATGTTTGGTTTGTTTATTGGGACGTTATTATCATTTTGAGACTGTGGGGGTTTTCTAAAAACTCAATTTACCTAATTTACTGCTGAATGTTTTTATGACATGATCTTTTAAACTTTTTCCATCTCAGGTATAAAAGCGTGTAAATGTAAAATATTTGATGTATTAACTGAATATAGGACTACTCAATTTGTCATAGTCTCAAATTTTAAATACGCTTTTTAGGCATAATTATTTAAAGCGAAAAGAAAATTGGAATTATTTTTTATTTTAGGGTTTGACTACATTACTAATGACTTATAAATTATGAATATAAACTATGAATCCAACTAATTGAACTAATATTGCAAATACGAAAGTTTATATATTCGTTACCTCTTCACGCCTAAACGGCTAGACGAATTTGGATGAAATTTGGTTGAAATGAAATGAAATAGTAATATATTTGCAATAATTTTACAAATATATTAACTACATTAGTGGGTATAATTATATATAGTCCCAGCAAAATCTGCCTAGATACAAGCGTGCAAATATTATTCATGATAGCTGGCAGAGCTAACTGCTGAACCGATTTCGATGAAATATTCCGAGCGAACGAAATCGCGGGTAAGAGCTAGTCATGTGTACATCGTAAGTATACGATTCCAAAGATATGTTGATCAAACAGTATATACGAGTATTCTAAGCGCGACAGTCACCCAAACGACAAACGATGTTATTCAAAGATTATCGCCTGAACATGACTAATGGGATGTCTCTTGCTCTTCTATGTTAATTGTACTGAATCCTCCCAACACTAATTTACACTATGTTTATTTTATAAGCTACAAATTTACTTTTTACCGTCAACTTTTCAGACCATCAAGCGAATTTGCATCTTAAATCTACACTTTAAACACGGTATGAGCATTGACGATGGAAAAGTGATAGCGGGGAACAGATAGATGATCTCACACGTTACGTTGTCATTTCAGCCAGCTCTGACACGTGATTCAATTTTTCATCTTCACTAGAACAGTGTAAACAAACGCAGTGTAGGGGAAACTCTCTATTTATAAAACACGTTTTTAGTAATAATTTCTTTACCAGTTTTAATATAAATCAATAGTATATTGTGCGATTTAGGTTTGCTTAAGAATGTTGATGTAATTTTTTTATTATGATTAACTGGATACGCGTTTGACCACACTCGCATCTGATGGAAAGTGACGATGTGGCCGAAAATGAAGCACGCGATATCAGTAGATGCCTATTCATCCTGCTCTTGAAGATCTCAAGGTTGTAGGATTCAGGAAAGACTGACGCCTGAAGGGAGTTCCATGCCTTGGCTGTTCGCATTATGAATGAAGAGTCGAACCGCTTAGTGCGAATGTTAGGTATGTTAACTACATACGGCTGGATTGCCTACCCACGCCTAGTAGTCCGAAAATGAAATGGCGATGGTGGAATAAGATTGTTTTTTGAACTTAAATTTAAGAAATATTAATGTCCAAAATAATTCTGGAATAGTTTATTTTATTTATTTATTTTAACACTTTATTGTATATAAGCATACACATCAAACAAAACAAAAAAACAGGAGAATATTAAAATATACAAAAGGCGAGCTTATCTCTATAAGAGATCTCTTCCAGCAAACCTCAGTAAGGAGACAAATTGAAGAGGTAACGTAAAAGTAGACAGCGAGTACCTACACTTACAAAAACAGTAGTTATAAACAAACATACAACTAATAAATAGAGAAAATAACAACCATGTCGATGACATACATGCTTAAATTATGGTGTTGTTATAATATAAATAAATATAATAAAATATATAATCTAATATGATAAAAATAAATACAAAACCTATAAATAAATATGATATATACTTAAACAAATGTACACAAATAATAATAATAATCTATTGAGACAGTTTAAGGTAATGCTCGTTCAGTCGCGATTTGAAGTTTTTATATAGTTATATAGTTCTTAATCATTGAGAACAAAATTTAGTCTAAGTCAACAACCTCAGTGAAGTCAACTTGATTTTTACAAGCTTTTATTTAGTTAACAATATTTGTATGTATGTATTTTGTGCGTTTCAAAATTTGCAAACCATTTTCCAACCACTTGCTGGTATCTGATTGAGTAGAAATTTGGCATATGCCGGATGAGTTTTTTTACCGTAAAAAAATAAATAGGGCATATTAGTTAAGTGAAATAGAAGGTATTGGCATAGGTAGTTTAATTTTCTTTTTCAAAACCGTCATCGTATAAAACATTAATTGTATCATTTAACGGTCGCATTTGTAGCCTACTCCACATAATTAAATTAAATAAATAAAGAAGGCTTCGAGAAAATATGTGTTCCAAAAAAATTTCGCATTATAGGAACCCTATCCCGCCAGTCGCAAATTAAACTACCTATCCTATATAAAAAACTAATGGTTAGGTTAGGTTAACCTAACCTAAAAAACCAATGTTGTTTACATTGAGCCACGGAGGCGGTTAATATAGTATTGTATACTTATTATTCCTTGTTTTATGTAACGTTAGTTGCTAAATTATGTATTAGCTCTTCTTATCCAGTTATGAGATTGAATATTGTTATCCTTACTTATTATTAACGATCATACATACATAACAGTTATAAGTAACTGTCGACCGGTTAGTGTAGTGGATAGTGACACTGTCTGCGAAACCAAACGATTGTGGGATCGAACCCCGCTAGGGGTAAATGTTTGTGTGATAAATACGAACTCTTATTCCTGAGTCACGGATGTTTACATATGTTTATCCGTTATAGCATCCATAGTATATACAAACTTTATTTACTTTTTGGACAAAGTGTGTGACTATCCGAAATATTTATTTATTATTAGTTTATACTACTATTACTCGAATTTAGTATATTAATACATTTTTGGAGGTGGAACTGTGGTGTAACTTTGGAGGTGGGTGTTTCTAGTTACGATGCAGTGTATAAATATTTCGTACTTTGAAAATATATTTTCGTGTAATAAATTCCTGTCTTTATATATGGCAGGTTAGTCTTTGTAATTAAAATAATCTATTGAAGGAGATTTATGGGAAACCCTGAAACATTTTAGTATAAAATTAGTTAAGAATTTTTAGCTGGCAACCTATATTGATATAAAAAAAAAATATATGACTACATCTAAGCGAGATATTATGGAGCATAATGGAGATATCTAAGGAGGACATGACATTGTAAAACTTATCCTTCTGGCGCCGCCGTATAATAACATACCCGAAGACTTAACAACACCGCCCCACTTTCCGGGTTCGAGAAAAAAAGTTTTCCAGCACGCGAATCCAGTTTAATATACATAATACATACCGTCTTAGTTGCTCTGAATAGTGTAGACTATGTTTAATATGTCGTTAAAATTATCGATAATCTAATTAATTTTGCTAAAGGCAGAAATAATACTACTGATGTTTTAACCGCCTCCGTGGCTCAATGTAAACAACATTGGGTTTATTTTTGGTTGGGTTGGGTCGCGGGTTCGATCCCCAGCGGGGTACATGTTTAAGTACTCGGTTTGGTTGGTGGTAGGGCATTTAGAATGTCCGCTTGGCTAGCTACCACCATCTTACCTAAATCTGCCGCCAAGCAGCACTGTTAATAGCATTCTTGTGTTCCGGTTGTCAGAGATAAGATAGCCAGTCCCCAAATGTGTTGGGGTTTCCGGGTCAGGACGCTTCCACCTTCGACCTCATCTTCACTTAACATCAGTTGTGATTGAGGTCAAGAACGAACCGATGTGTATTAAAAAAAAATCGCCCTTATAGGCCACCAACTTGGCTGAACTGCCTTCAATTGAAAACAACGTGATCGACTAACGTGCCCTCCGAAGCAAGGAAGCGCTTGCATTAAAATGCTACTAGGGTCATTTCTTAAATTCGCCAATCAAATGCGACTGCACCACGAGTACTTCAGTAATCAAGGAATATGTATATTCCACATTTACTTTTGATATATCGATAAAAATAAACATTTTCTTAGTTATGAAAAACATTTGACAAGAACTATAATAAAAACTGTGCATGATTGTAATGATCTTACCTAAATATTTAGCTAAATTAATGAATCATCGATAAAAGCCGTCCCATCTCTTCAACGTTAACAAGGTGATTATTGGTTGGGGCGGGCAGAGCTCACTCGATAGCCTCTTTACAGCGTTCTAGCTTTGAACATAATTACCTTAAAACCAACTCATGGGAAAATATACCAAAGATTCCCAAAATAATCTTGTCGGTGGGCAACCATGCGTCTCTTGTTTCACCTTACCATAATTTAGGGTGTGGTTATTTTAACGTAACAAATATTTAAGTTGGTATATATACGCATACAACATAGCTAATTAGAGAAAGGTGGTAATGATAATGGTCGAGAAATATAACAATTTTTGTAGTAATTAATGTAAAATCGAAAGGATACTGAATTAATATGAGTAAATTAGTTACTGATAATGTTATCTCGAAACCAATTTCTTTCGTATAAATAAAAAAAAAACAATATTTTTAAAACTACGCGAACGTACCTACATGAATGTAGGTAACTAAATGCCTACCTATAAGGACGTGCGGATCTGGCGACATACTCAAAATGGAAATGATTGCACCACGGAAATCCATTTGAATGCTACTTCTTTGGTGGAAGACGTAAAGGCAATGTCATAAAGATTATACCAATATTTTAGTGGAAAATATTTATAATATACTCGTGAGTATTAGAGAAAAAAAAACTAATAGCAACTAGTACGTGGAATAGGTTAAGATAAATGAATCAAGGAGCCTATAAATAAATTAAATAGTATAACTTAGAAAACATACGAGACTATCAAAATGTTATATACGTACCGTAACGAACTGTGTTAAAACCTAAATATTTTGAAAAAGTTCTACCAAACATCGTTAAGAATCTCACCAACGCCAGATTTCGAAGAAAATCCGCGTTTGGCGCTGCTATGCCACAGCATAGACTACAAACTTTGAATACGCTTATATTTGCTCCGAGGGTTAAAATTACCTTTGCATTCTAAATTATAACTGTCAGCTCTTTGCTTCTTTCTTCAAAATGGAAACTCTCGACCGTCGGTGATCCCTGAATCTTACAAACTAGAGTTGTTCAAATCAAAGGTAAATTGGCATTTACCGGTATCGCGTGCTTCATCTTCGGCTATATCATCACCACCAGGTGAGATTGTGGAAAGAATGAGTCTCTAGCCATGCATAAAAAATATGTCAATTTAAAGATATGACTTATATTGACGCAATATAATGGGGTTATTTAAAAAGTGTCCTTTTCTCTCGCTAAATATTGCCTGGGGGCGCTACTGTTGAATATTTCTTACTTATGTCAAATATATTAAGACCGAGATAGACCCTACTGCGATGAGGATAAGGTTCGAGTTTGCTTGCACCCTATTTGTTACCCTATTACTCGTCTATTGAAGTTTACCACATTTCGTTCTGAATGCTTGTGCCATACTGTGCATAGCATACTACGTTTAAAAATAAATTTTAATTAGTTATAGCCTTTTCCAAATTGCGTATCTTTGTACATATTTTTAGTTGCCATTTCAACACGTGGTCTCTAAACATTTTAGAGGACGATATTTTGGACAAACAAAATTAAAGAGACACCACGGCTTCTTTAACATAATTTTAAAATCAAATTTAACATAATTTTAATTTTAAATGGTATCGACGCCACTGTCATAGCTTTTAAACATAGTACAAACGTCTAACAGATGAATTTCAATCTTATATAGACGCCTTTACATAGTTTTATAGTGGGTGGTCCAGGGATCAGGCTATCACGAGCTACAAATTGCTTGTACTCGTTTGTGCATACCCACATCCACACAGGTCAATTACGCATACTGGCCAATTATTATACAAACTCTTCCCATGGACAGCTAACGTCCCTAGTTGGTATGCTCTTCAAGCATCCAAACCAGACATGTAGTGTGTAATTATGTATGTTAGCTTTTGAATTATATTGTGGGTGCTTTTTTATGGTATTGAATTATTTATAGCTTTTGTAAATAGTGATGGTTGTTGAAATAATGATGTGGAATCTCCGGTTTTATTCCTCAATAAAAAGGGAACGCTTGAGTTAGCTGACGTTTTATATGCTAAGTACCTTTGTTGTTTGAGTTGCGTGAAAATGGTTCACATATTTTTATTCTTATCTAATCTAGTTGGTGCACGCACTAATCATAAATTTATCGAAACATTGTGTTATTATTTTTTCAGTAAATTAGCATTTATATATATCGCACGACGGAAAGCCTGAAGCTGTGAAGCATGTCCGAGTTAACTTGACTATTGCACAATTTTATCCTAATTATCGGCTTTATTTATTAATTTTCTTACTATATTTTAATGACAAGATATTTGTCGCGAAGGCTTTTTTTTTTTTTTATATGAGAGGGCGGCAAACGAGCATTCGGGTCACCTGATGGAAAGCAATCACCGCCGCCCATGGACACCCACAACACCAAAAGGGTCACAGATGTGTTGCCGGCCACTCCAAGCCCAACATACAATTTTAGTTATTAAAGGATTACGCTGGTCCGTGGCATTGCTGCACTAAAACATCTCAATAAATTAGGAAACCTTTTGTTTATTTTCGAAGGCATGCTTACGCAGATAGTTCATTCTTGATCGGTATCGGTTCAGCCGTGTCAATAATTGGCCACGCTTTAGAAGAACTTTTACCAGTAAGGTTCAATTCTCTATCTCCTAACTGCATCATCAGATCTTAACCAAATTTATATGAGACCACTTTGGTGGACAACCCTATCAAACAATAAAATAATCATCAAAATTGGTTAACCTCCTTTTTAAAGTCGGTTAAAATCGTATTCTCTCTTGGGGTTTCCTAAATTTTCTTTTTGTGATTCGTACCGGATTATCATCTTATAAACGTCCTACTACAAAGCACAGTTAATACTTCCATCCTTACATACTGATAATTAAGTAAGACTAACTTGTATTGACGAATATTACATTACATATTAAAGTTTCTCCTATCTCAGACATTTTGAAAGTTCCTCGCGGTGTCATCTCTCTCCGTAATGGTAAAGATGATCTGCTGATAAAGTTATTTTTTAATTCGTTTTAATATTCACACGATGTCATGATAGAGAAGAGGCCTATACAGTGGGGTAATACAGGTTGATAAAAATGGTGATGTTAATTGATAATGACGATCATGTTGATAATTGACAAATTCGTATTGGGCATTCGTGTTGAATTATGGCCACACCCTTTCCTAATGAGAAAAGGCTGTGATCTAACAGTGAAGATGTTTAAGACCATTGATGTTGATAATTCACTAACTAGCAAAATTTTTAGTAACGGTAATGTCATTTACATCTGACTACTAGCTGTTGCCCGCGAATTCGTTCGCGTGGAACATTTCATAAAAATCGGTCCAGCAACAAAAAAATTGGCTATATGTCAATCAAAGCTCCTAATCTGTCTACCCACCAAATTTCATCTAAATCTGTCCAGCCGTTTAGGTAACAAACATACATACATATGTAGGTACACACAAAAACTTCCGCATTTATAATATTAGTTGGGATTAGTTGGAATAGTAGCCGCCTGGAAGTTTCTGTAGCCACCGACTAGGCTTAACTAAGCATAGTGTTTCTCGGCTTTTTAACGTGCTCTCCGAAGCAAGGAAACACTCATATGAAAATGCCACTAGTCACCCCTCCAAGGTCTGACCATGCCGCTGGCGTTGCTATATTTCGCTGTTCAAAAAATGCTAACGCGATTGATAATTAATCGTAATGGTTTGTCTACAGCTAAAGCAAATAACTACCATACTTGTAATATTGTATGTTAAGCTATAATGCTAATACTTATTCGTCGGAGATGCGAAAAAGCACTCAATGTGGTACATCGTAAAAGTGAAGGCACCAGTCCGCAAGATCTCCTTGAAAAAATTTAAGTTGACAAAGTTTTGTAGCCGTTTAAGCGAATTCCTCCCACAATATAATACAAGGACACGTTAACTTGAGAAGCATGTGGTGTCCCAGAAAACTATTTTGCAAGGCTTTTATCTCATTTTCGCGGGAACGGGCCTGAGTAAAAAGTTTGGCGAAGTTGTTGAAGACACAACAGGTGCGCGCGATGTGATGGTATTAGTAGCGTTTTTTTTTTAAGTACATTGTTTAGAAAAAAAGGTAACTTCGTATTCAATGAACAGCGCAGTTCCGCGAGGAGTTCTGGTGAAATTTTTAACGTTGCAGAAACTTTGCTCTTTCATGTTAATATTGTACTAGCGCATTCTGTAAATAGAGATACCTATATCCGGTCTTTGAAGTTTTCAAAGGGTGAAAGTATATACGTACTTATTTCACGAGTAGTAATACAATGCACATAAAATTTAATCAATATTCACTTGCTATTTCTGATTGTTCGGTTCATTGGTTTAATAGTGACAACAAATAGACAGAAAAAATCAATTTCGAAATTTTTGATGTAGAAGTTATGATTATTTAAAATAACCTATATTTTGGGTATTTTTTGTAAACCTAACAAAAAGTAAAGCAAGTATCAAGGTGTAAAATATTTGAAATAAGATTTAAAAACAAACGGATTGTTATAATACTAAAAGATGAATACAGCAATGCTTAATGAATGACAAAAAAAAATCAACACAGTCTATCTAAGATCTCTAAACTATGTTAGACATTAAACTACCATCATATAACAACTCCTACGGAATGAAATCACACCAATAGTTACTAACTAAAATAAAATATTTTTTAACTTGCCTATGGATTTGTAAAATAAGAACATAATCTAATTCTAAATCTATAATATGTATAAAATAAACGTTTTATATGGTATTGTGAAAAAAGTAAGTAAATTTAAACCCAAAAAACTGTAATTATTAAATAAATTACTAAATATTTTGAATATTACACCAATTATCTAATCTCAAAATAGGTAATAACTATTTATATAAACCTCCATGATTGGGGAATAAATGTTCATGTATTAGGTACTATAAATAATGTTTTATAACGTACTGTAAGTTTCCCAAATAAAAAAATCAAAATTGAAATGTATTAACTATAAGTATTAAGCATTTACACGTAAATGCTTTAAGAATTACGAACCCACTAGGTGTAAGTAAGCCTACATAGACTACTACGGTTCTAACTATTATCAGATTATAAAACTCTGTTTATTTATATTGAACTTGAAATAAAAAAATATCTGTCCTTAAAGTTTTGAGTGAAGAGTTGTCTACAAAAATAAATGTATCCATAGTAGTAACGTAGCCAGAAAAATGGGTCGTAAAACTAGACTTCGCGAACTCGATCACAAGTTTGTTTATAATTAATGCTCGATACACCCGCACGGGAATAATTCAACGGCTTATGCACCCTCGATAATACGAGATGAAGTTTCTTTATACGTCGGGGCGGCAAGGGCGGCGCGGGGCGTCGGCAGACGTCGTAGGGCGGAGCCACAGAGCGCCGTTCAGTCGGTGGGCAGCCGCCATCCGCGCCACACGACTGCCATTACCGCGCCATCCGCCGCAATGCCACGCGATTCACGATGTCGTTCCTTACGCGCGAGTATTTATGACGTGATCAACTTCGGTTCTTCATAAATGGCTCTGCCGATCTCAATGCCTCGCCGCAGCCCGCATATTAACGTAAAATGCCAATAAAACAAACTATCGCGAAAAGACTCGACCGCCGAACTTTTAATCAAATAATAGTGTACGTGTTATTCTATTGTCATGTGGTCGAAAGGCACGCCGCGGCCGAAATGCCGCACGAGTGCGCCTACCGTAGCTCCGAGACGGAAACGTCGGAAAATGCGGTGCTGTTCTGCAAAATTCGGACCATAAGCAGTTTGGACCACCTGTTACAGAATATCAGTCGAACGCATTTCGATGAAGTGGTATCATTGCATGTGCAGTGCAGTGAGATTCTGTTCTTCGAGAGTACTTTAACAGCTCAAACAGAAAAAACTTCAGGCAAACATGCCAACTTAGCTAAGCTACGAGATCTTGTCATTGACAAGTGTAAGATACGTCAAATACCGGCACGTGCATTCGAAAACTTTAAAGATCTAAGACATTTGCATGTGACGACCCAGAACAGTGAATGGTCTGCCATGACGATGGAGTTACATGACCAGGCTTTCGTTGGACTGAACGAGTTAATTGAACTCGACTTAAGTGACAACAACATCTGGAGTACGAAAACAGAAACGTTCTGCTCGCTATACAGTTTGAAGACATTAAATTTGACCAGAAATCATTTACAAAATATAAAGACTATTGGACTGTCTGATTCGCCGAGAGAGCAAAATCTAAGTGTGAAAAGTTGTAATTTAGTAATAGAGATACTTGATATATCTTACAATGATCTGATCGTTGTGACCGATAATAGCTTGTCTAAGTTACGATCGTTAACTAAATTATTATTGCAAAATAATGCAATCTCTACCCTAGAAGATGGTGCCTTTGGGGGATTGCTCAGTTTACAGGTTTTAAATTTATCGAGTAACTTTATGAATACACTTCCACCGAACCTTTTCATTGACACTAAATCTTTAAAAGAAGTTAACCTCAGTAACAATACTATAAATGTTTTGCCGGTCGCGATTTTTGAAGGCTTAGACCAACTTCAAATATTAGATCTTTCTTATAATCATCTGACTAGTCAATGGATAAATAAGGGCACATTTGTTGGTCTGCTACGTATGGTGATTTTGAATCTTTCATATAACAAGTTAATTAGAATCGATCGCTTCATGTTTCAAGATTTATATAGTTTACAAAAATTAAACTTAGAGCATAATGACATTACTTCCATCGAAGAGCATGCCTTCGTGGAGTTAAGAAACTTACACTCCTTAACTTTGTCAAACAATAAACTTGCACATATTCACTCTTACCTGTTTACGGACCTACACGTGCTGCACGAATTATTTATTGAGAATAATAAAATCAAACATATTGACGATAGCGCTTTTGACAATATGACCACAATTGAGGATTTAAGCTTGAAGGACAATTTCTTATCATTGATCCCAGTTTCTATTCGCAAACTACGGTCTCTGAAGTCACTGGACATCGGCAACAATAACATAACACATTTGAACCGGGAAAACTTTCGCGGCCTGTCCGAACTTTTCGGTTTACGTCTTGTGGATAACAAAGTTACGTATTTAAATGAAGATACTTTCGAGCACTTACCTCAGTTGCAAGTACTCAATTTAGCTTCTAACAAAATAAAACTTGTGGCACCCGGGTGCCTTCGTAAAAATATCAATCTTAAACTACTCCGAATGGACGGCAATGAAATAACAAACTTTGACGGAATATTTACAACACTCCATACATTAGTTTGGCTTAATATGTCAGCAAACAAAATTACATCATTTGATTTCAGAAGTTTTCCGAAGAGCTTAGAATGGTTAGATCTGCATAAGAATTACATAGAAAACTTTGTTAACGATGACATGTATTCAAATGTAAATATTAAATTACTAGATCTAAGTTATAATAATATAAGTCAACTAACTGTAACTTCTATACCAAAATCTGTTGAAAAGCTTTATTTAAACGATAATAATATTCAAAACATTCAAGTTGGTACATTTTCTAAACTACAAAAATTATCAGCTGTGACGTTAAATAATAATAAACTTGTACAAGTTGACATGAATGCATTCAGGTTAGATCAAATAGATGAAGATAGTGACTTACCTGAGTTCTTTATAAGCGGAAATCCATTTGTTTGTGACTGTTCAATGGAATGGATTCAACGCATTAATTATTTGAGCCACAGTCGACAATACCCCCGTGTGTTAGATTTGGATAAAGCTTTGTGTACACTGGTTCACTCGCGCGCTAAAGAGAAAAAGATGATAATAGAGATGTCGCCTTCTGACTTTCTCTGTCCATACGAAAGTCATTGTTTCGCCCTCTGTCATTGTTGTGACTTCGTGGCATGTGACTGTGAAATGATTTGTCCGAATAACTGTAGATGCTATCACGACATCACTTGGAATGCGAACGTAGTTGATTGTTCTAATGCAGGTTACAGTGAGGTTCCGGAACGGATTCCAATGGATGCCACGGAAATTTATTTGGACGGTAATCACATCAGTCATCTAGGAAATCACGTGTTTATAGGGAAAAAGAAACTACAAATTTTGTACTTGAATAACACCAAATTGAAGGAAGTTAACAATCAAACATTTAAAGGTGTTGATTCATTACGAGTATTGCATTTAGAGAACAATAAGTTAGTTGAGTTAAAAGGGGACGAATTTCTTCACTTGAATAATTTGAACGAATTATATTTGGACCACAATGCCATTGTACACGTTGCAAATAATACCTTTTCATCATTACGATCACTTTCTGTTCTTAAAATTGACGACAATAAGCTAGTTAACTTTTTCCCTTGGAAATTATTGGCATCGTCTTCCAAAAGTTTAGCTCACGTATCTATTGAGGGTAATCAGTATTCATGCGACTGTAAGAGTATAGCTGAATTAGATTGGTGGTTGAGAAGAGATCCTGGGGACCCTGAAAAAATGTTATGTACAGACACGGAAGGCAACCCTACTAAAATTACAATTGCCTCTGTGTTAAGTCACTGTAAAGAGTATATGGGATCAGTAAACGACCCGACTGTATCTAAAGATGCTATTTCTAAGTCTATATTTCTTCCTGATAACTATTTTGCTCTAATATGTGGTGTTATTATAATAATTGTAGTTATTTGTCTAATAGGTGCTATATTCTACGCTTTCAGGTATGAAGTTAGCGACTGGTTGTATACTAAATATGGTGTACCATTGTTCAAAGAACAATCCTGTCCTAATGTCGAAAATGTATTGGACGGCAATCCTAATCACATGTACGATTATTACGTGATATGCAATACCAAAGACACAAACTTTGTATACAATAACATAATGTCTGAAATTGAGTTCAGGAAAATGACTTCAAAAAAACTCTCAGCTAACGAGTCCTCTTTGAACATACTTACATTAGATAGTTTTTCCAAATCCTCTAAACTATCCAAACGTCTCCTTATTATTTTAACTACAAACTTCATTTGCAATGATCTTTGCGACATACATTTCAAAAATATTTTCTACAGTTATTTAAAATCTTTAAATCGTAGCGATTTAAATAAAGTAATATTTGTTAAGATCGTAGATAATAACCAAATAAATGACGAACTGTGTTTCGTGTTAGATAAGTTTAAGAATATATCGTGGAATGACCCACGTTTCTGGGACCGTTTCATTTCTTTACTCAATTCTACTGACACTATTATCACAGTCAAAGGCTCAGAGAAGAGTGTGTTCAAGAAGTCTTTACGGCAAACTCCGACGTTGAGGTATACTACAATGCCGGTATCAAACGATTGTTGCTCAAAGCAGAATTTCACGAATTCCTTACAGTATTGCAAGAGGACCGATGGCGAGTCGTCTCAAACTCAGAGCTCTCCTTCGTCCGATAACAACACGTATGGGGAAGGGAACGATTCGAACAACAGCTACATGTCGATCGACAATAGGACATGTCCTCGGTTTAATTATGACCTGAGGCTGTCCCCTAGCAGTGGTCACGTATACTCTAGGGTAGAGGATATTTCTCCAACTGTGCCCCGGTCCACAACTGGCAGTACCTCCGCTAAAGCGCGCACGTACTTCGTTTGAGAGACTGTTTTATTAGTATTCCACCCTTAGATATCTAATAAGGTTACATTTATTTCGCACTAAAAGCTTGCACTTGTAAAAATAATAATTTATTCACGTCACTGCTATTTATTTAGAAATGTAATATATTGTACGTATTTATTAGCAGATACTGTCAATTTTCAGATACGTAATATTAAGGTCTATGTACGATGACGTAGTCAAGAATAAAGATAATGAAACAATATTTTGTACAAAATATCGTATGAAAATGTTGAGTCTGATTACGAACACTTGAAATTAATATTTATTAATTGTATTCTCATAGTTTATTGGAGTTGTGAATTAATTCACTAAACAGTCACTGTAAAGCAACACCAAATAGAATAAGATGTAAGGTATTCATGTATTCATGTTAAGGATAAGACTATGTAATTATATCGATAGCCTACATTAATTTAACTTACAGGTAATAATCAAAATGAAATCACGTTGTATATTAAACTTTCGCTACATTTTTTTTCAGTGTGTATAATGAAAGTTATTACGTTATTCCATATTAAAATATTTATTTAAAATATTTCGACTAATGTAATGTATTTTGTCAATCTTTAAACGAATACCTAACTGTAAATACTGGTTAACATATATGTTCGCAATGTTAACAATTTTTGGCCTAAATGTGTCGCTTATGTATCTAAACGTAAGATTATTATTTCATATTTAAGCTAAATCGTGATATTAGATGTAATAATTATAAACTTGAAAATAAATGTAATTTTTGGATTGTAATTATTAGTCATAATGAAAATTATTGTTTTGTATAAAAATGTACAAAGAGATCTTGAAATCGTAATAAAATTATACTGACGTTTTGATACTTATCCTGTTTATTATTTAAAATCTGCTAGGTACTGTCAGCATAAATTTTTAGATAAAAGTTTAATTTTGTAAATTTACTATTTTACATTAAAAATAACTTTAATTATGAATTTTGAAAAAATATAAAAGTAGGAAATGAAATGAGTAAAAGAAATGCCAAGCATATTGAAAAACTAATTCAAGCAGTTATATGATTTACTAGCACATTTTGTTTTTGGTGAATTTTTTGACTAAACCAATCTAAACACCGTTTGAAATTTTAGAAAATTTCAAACGGTGTTTAGATTGCACCCAAGTAATGCACACAGTCTACTCTCCTTGGGAGAGGGTATCGGCCATAAGCCACCACGCAGGCCTGTGTATTGGTAGATTTGTGTCAGACTATTGGCCACCTGACAGTCAGTATGTATTTAAGCCGCTTCTGTATGCCACCGACTTGGCGTAACGACTACCTTCAATTAAAACCACCTGGACCGAATATTCAACGTCCCCTCGGAAGCACAATCTAAAATGCTACTACTATTCACCCATCCAAGGAGTGCATATAAACATAATATGCTTCAAGTGGGATTCTAACCCGTGCCCTTTTAGTAACAGTCAGGGTTTCGAACAGGTCATATATACGAGTATGTAAATAATGCTTGGTTTTATACAAAACATTAAAATCTACTCATTTCTAGACATGGTCTCATATTATGTCAAAACCTAAAATGTGGCAAGTACTTTTGTATGGAAACGGGGTGCGCTATTATATCCTTACATTCGGTCTTACTATTTATATGATTGTGGTTGTTCCATACATTTTTGATCGGTACGTACGTCTACTATAACTACTACTACTACAATACAATACAAATACTCTTTATTGCGCAAAATAATTTACAATAATTTTTGAAGTTCTCGGAAACACCTAATTTTTTTTCGAGTATACAAAATTACTCTCATAGTTAAATTGTTCGTATATAATAATATGAGTACAGATCGTCTAAAACAGCATTTAATATTTTGTATGGCTGTTCAAACTATCAAACTGAAAAAGTTTCACTACAGGGCCAACACCGAACGAAACCTCAACTGAAATGTATGAAACAGCTGGTATTTTTCTCGACTTGAGTTGGTTCCATTGTGAAAGTTATTCATTTGATGGTCTGAACAACCACACAAAATTTCCAGGGTCAATAAAAAATCACCTAGTATAGGTATCTTCCGAAGTATAAAATCCCATAACGTCCAAAGGATGCATTATGGTTTACTTACTTAAAAGTAAGCAAGCAATTATCTTATAGAGGAATTTAATTATTTATCGTTTTAATAAAGCGACCATTCAATAAGTACTAGAAGTATAAATTGTATAAAGAACGGATTGCGTTTGCTCATCGATTTTATCTTTATTGACATTACAATCATCCAATTAGATTCTCCACACAAGTGCCATTGTCGGTAGTCACTGCGCTGTAAATAAAAGATAATGTTTGTATGTTCGTAATGTTCGTAATTAACGTTACATTGTTATTGAAAGGTATGGTTTATTGGAACACTGGAGTATTTAATGTTTTTTCTACTCACGTATCGAAAAATCAAATATCATGAACGAAAAAAATTGACGGACCAAATTAGCACCATAGATTCTGATATCGATACGAAATAAGCACGACGCTTACACCATTTGAGGCGGGCATGCCTTTTTTACCCCACTGGCAGAGAAAGGAGGGTAATGTTTTTCGAATGTATGTATGTTTTTTGGCGCATCCTGTAGCCTAAACCGCTTGATAGATTTCGAAGTGCACGGTGTCGTTAGATTTGTCTTGATACTTGAAGTGTCATAGGAATAAAATATCGAACATGGCATCAGCCAAATACAAAGTATGCTGTCGGGTTTTTTTGGTTTTTAAATACTTAAATAGTTTAGTTTAACGCATAAAAAGCAAATGCCAAATATCGTTTGAAATGTCATACATCCATCCCATGGATGTCATACAGGCATCCATGAAGCCAAAAAAGGTTTATTTTGCCCGTCCGAAAAAAATATGGTCGATTGGACCCAAATGATCTTTAAAATTTATAATAATTCACTTCAAGTGAACTCAATCACAGGTGCTTACCCGGATCCCCCAACATATTATTTAAGGAATTGGCTATCTTATCTCAAACAGCCGGAACACAATGCTTTCAACATTGCTGTTCGGTGGCAGACTTAGATAAGATGGTGGTCGTTGGCCAGGAGAACATTAAAAAATCAACCTCCAACCAAATCAAGTGATGTTCCGCGATTGGAATCGAATCCGCGACCTACGTTTAATACACCCTTATGTTGTTTTCATTGAGCCACAGAAGCGACTTCATCGTTTAGGTATAAGGAAGATTTTCCTTGTTGTAGCACATTCATTGTTTATCAGAATTTATCTTGTTTTTCATTGGTTGATAGATGTTGTACGTATATTTATATAAGAGTACTAGTAGTAGCTAAGCTATTGTTATATCTAAATAAATAAATATCTTTGCATGTACACACAGCGCCATCTAGTTCCATACTAAGCAACTAGACTTGTATTATGGATACCAGGTGGTTGATATACCACAAGAATCCTTTTTTTTGTGAGTTAATAAATGCATAACTGAAAGCATCCATAATTTACACAGTATCCGTATTCATCATAACATATGCCCCTAGCGGGATTCGAACCCGCGATCTTTAATATAGCGCTCACGGTTTATAACCACTACACCAAACAGGTCGTCTCTTTTCGAACTCACAGCTGTACCAAACTTAACAAAGGTAAATCTAAAAACCACTTTAAATCTAAATTCTTATTTGCATGCAAGTATTCCACAATTATTAGAACGCATAAATTTTACACTATCTCTTATTGGAAAATTAAAACGTAACATGAACAGAATAAACTCTGAAATTTATGTTCATAGCACCTACCTTATCTATTTCGAATGTATTTTGTTTGTCAACATTAGCATTGCTTCCTTTATTGGTTTTAAATTTCGAGCAGAAACATTTTCACGTCCAGCTTATGCTCTTGGTAGACATAAAAATAGTAGTTTTACGGTAACAGTCAAAGCCAAAACAATTCACAGGGCGTCGGGTGGGGAGGGACGGATGCGTCGAAAGCGAGGCGGTTAAAGAAATCCCTTAGTAGTGGTTTTAGACATACTTCGCTGAACTTTTATGTTCGAAAAGGTAACAATAAAATAAACAATGTATCCAAGATAAAACAACCAAGCCACATAAGTTAACTGATTTATTGGTAAATTTACACTGCGGCTAATAAGAATCTATAAAACACACACATAACGTCACTACCTTATCCCAAATGGGGTGGTCAGAGATAACCCAAACTTGAGCGTTAAAAAGTGTAATGCTTGAATAACATCAAAGGTTCACCTTTCGAAGAATGCAGTAATGCACACGTGACGGGGGTCAGGATATCGCCGTTAATACGTGAAAATGTATGGAGGTTTTTTGATGTACAGTCCCATAATCGCAATCACAATGTAAACAACATTGGGTTTACGATTCGGAGGTCGCGGGTTCGATTCCCGGCGGAGTACATGTTTAAGTACTCGGTTTGGTTGGTGGTAGGGCATTTTAAATGTCCGCCTGGCTAGCTACCACCATCTTATCTAAATCTGCCGCCAAGCAGCAATGTTAATAGCATTGTTGTGTTCCGGTTGTCAGAGATAAGATGGCCAGTCCTCCAAATGTGTTGGGGTTTCCGGGTCAGTACGCTTCCACCTTCGACCTCATCTTCACTTAACATCAGGTATGATTGAGGTCAAGCACAAAAAAAAATGACGCCTACGAGAAAATATGGGTTAGTTGCATTCTTTTCATGTACCGAAACTATACATTACATCTATGAAACAGTATCTAAGCAATAGTTTGTATCATAAAAAGTATGCGAGATAATGTAACAACGTTAGGTCAAATTGAAACAAGAATAAGTTAATTCAATCACAAATTCTTCGAAAATATTTTTACACTCAGATATTTTTACTCATAAATTCATTTAGTATAATTTATTTTACGTTTTGAAGTTCTGAAGGAAGCATACATAAAAGGAGGAAATGAACGAATAGTCTGGAATAATTTATGTTCAAACATATAAATTTATGTAGGTATTAAAGATATTCCTAAGTACTATTGGATAGTATTTTGCAATATGGATGAGGATGTAAAAATACACTAAAATCTAACACATTATTAAAGAGCATAATATAATTATCATGTCATGGAAGTGGCTTAGGTCCTGCAGAGGACTTATAAGGAAATAGACTATGAACAACCCACGCCGCTGTCTATCTACTTTCTAGTATGGATTTACCTATAGTCGGAAAGACATTGCTGTCGCATTGACAATTATCATAATTATAATTCATTCTTACGCCTCTTGACGACAAAGATATCCTTTGTCATCTATTTTGCAATAGTAACATAACGTCGTCCATCTATCGATATTTATAGTTATTGCCATTTGATGGGATGCTTTATGACTTTAATTCTTAAAAATCAATATCTTTGTTGTAATTTCAATAATAAGTGATTAAATCGACGACGCTGATCATAATCACACAAATCTTCTCATCTCAGCCCGTAAACATACCACTGCATGGATATAGGCCTCCCCTCGTATAATGAGGGAGTATGGGCAATAGTCCACCATGCTGGCCCAATGCGGGTTGGGGACTTCACATGCCTTAGAATTTTTATTTCTCAGGCATGCAGGTTTCCTCACCGTGTGGAGACTACGCACCGGCAAACGGCAACTTCTCCGGTCGCTCTAGCAATCTATGTTCAACAGAAGACATCCTGTATCTAATGATAATAATGATCTTGATGATTAATATATTTTATAAGAAGAAATCAGTACATATCATTGTTCACTTAAAATCTTAAAATCGACTTTAAAAAAAAAATATTGGTAGTATTTATTTATACTATATATCTCTCTCAATATTATTATCATTATTTTTGACTTTTTTAATGACTGACAGGATAAGCGCTGACTGGATTCGTTGAATACTGATCAATGAACAATAGCTTAGTTTTCCAATAGTTTTTTCTTCCTAAATTTCCTAATTTCTGTCTCATTGCTTCATGCCAATTGGATTTGTTATGTTCAGTATCCTAGTCGCGTTGTAGCAATTCTAATATGAAAATAGTTATTAATATGAAATGTGTCATACCATGATGTAGGGCTATTGACTTCAAGATAAGTTCAATAAACGGAGTGAATAGACTGTTTTGACGCCACGGTTGTTTCTCTATAAACAGGATACGACTGTACCATTACTATCAACATGGAATAATCGAGTATTAACATTTGCTCCAGTTAAATCATAATATTATTGTAACTGAACCTAAGGATAATGCCATTGTCTTCCTATTTGTTTCCATTTAACTCTATTAATATTAACCCAATTGACGTATTAATATTCTAATGAATTTGAACGCACTTTGTTGTCTAAAAGGAGCTAAAGGAGGAAAGGACAATCAATATCTTTTTTACAAGCTTTTAAATAAATAAATAATAAATAAAAGGCATTTATTTACCACAAAGTTATTTAACAAGTAATTAATTGATTATAAATTAGGTCAAACTGATGAAAAGGTAGGGACTCAGCAGATTTGCTGATTTTCTGTCCCCCCCCCAAGTAGAGTAGTTGCTGCCACCAAGAAATTAATTATTATTACTCTATGAATAAATTTAAACATTAACTAAAAGTAAACAAAAAGAAAAAACTATATCTAAAATCAACTCAAAAACAACTGCAAGAGATAAACCATAAAAAGCTTGACACGAGAAGGTATCATATAGGTAGGTATTTGGTAAATTTTCAATACTTATGTGTGATTGTGCGAGTGAATTTAATTGTTTTAAAATTATTATTACTAATTTAATAAATAGTTTTCAAATTATTATTAATTTTTACACACATTGCAAGTAAAATAAATTTATTTAACTTGCAATGTATGTAAAAATTTGCAAGTCATTAGAACCATTCCTGTTTACTTAAGAAGCTGGAATTTTGCATAACCGTTCAGTTCTGATGACAATACATATATATTATAGACATGAATCTATGCTGCAGCCAGGATCGTGTCGTCACAAGGGGAAATCCTTAACGATTAATAAGCACGGATACTAAATTTAAAATTTGGCAGACACGCTTAGTTTTGATAGTTAAGCAAGATTTTCACGATGACCTGACGCTGAGGCCAGGATTGTATCCCCAAGAGGGATATCCTCAATGGGCAATAGCACGGATACGAAGTTCTAATAGTTAATAATATACATTATTTATACCATCACCATCACTAATTTATTCATAGTAGGTAGGTACGAGTAGGCACCTACTTTTTGATATTTGGATAACCTTATTTATTAGCATAGTACGTCCGATACATATGTCTATACTCTTTCTATCTCGAAGATAATTCATTAAGTGTTCATACATCGTTACATCGGGAACTCTTAAAGGGATACGAAATTTTGCATACAAGTTTGTTGAAACCACCGATATTGTTCCTCTAGGGTGCGTTTTTGTATTTTTAGGTATTCGTATTAGGACTCTATGTATACTTTCATGTAGAAACACAAACATCTCCTCTTTTTAACCCCGATGAATGACGCCTATAACGCTAAATGACGCTATCCGGATGTATCTCAATAATTTTATTATTAATTATACTAATGTACAGACTAGTCTGATATGTTATATGGTAAAGTAAATAGGGTTTATTTGGTAGATCAGATTTTACAAAGTTCTAAAGGCAATTTTTCTCGGGGAAGATCTAGCGAAAAACTCTAATATATTTTATCATAAGTTTCTGTTTTATAGCATATTTAAATTTATTGTAAGGAAGATTTTGCATATCAATGGCAGCCTTATTGAAAATCTGAATGCACTGATTATGTGGAGTCGACTTACGTGACCGGCAAGTTTATCTTTGTTTCTTGTAGTGTCATTATCTTTATCGCAATGTTTCCTAAATAATGCTATGTTTTCTTTCCCATGATATATTACATTTTCAAAAATTTACTGTGACGACAAGGTTAGACTAAGGTATTATATATTATATACATTTTAAACTTATCTCTAATTGACACTGCAGTTTTTTATTTAGAAAATTGCACCAGAGCGGCTCTATTCTACAAAATTGTATATATTTTTTTATAAATTGTGGATATACCGTGGCATTTGCCCACAACGGGATAACGTAAGATATCAGACTTTGAAAATAACTAAAATATTGTGATATTTTTATTGTAATGTATAATTCTATTTTTAACCGACTTCAAATAAAGAAGAAGGTTCTAAATTCGACTGTTTGTGTTGGTACGTGATATCTTCTCATATAAATTTGGTGAAGATCTGATCGTGCACTCCGAAGATAAAGAACGTTACCTTAATTAACTTGTTTTTCTGGCGCCAATTTCTGGTGGTTCAATCACAAATAGGTAAAAAGAGATAGATTACCTTAATAATAAATGTATTCCTTAGGTAGATTGATAACCTATCTACACTAAGGAAATACAGATTTTAAACATAGTAGTTTATCAACCTACTGGTGTAGTGGATAGTAACCCTATCTGCGAAACCAACTGTTGCCGGTTTGAATCCAGCGAGGGGTAAATGCTTATGGATGAATACGAACATTTAATTCCGAGTCATGGAAGTTTAATATTTATGTACTTAGTTTGCTTAGCTTTGCTTAATTTGGGACTAGATGATTGGTGTAAGTGTTCGAGATATATTTATATTTATTATGATCTTCGTCCTATAAATTTGGTGAAGGTCTGATCATGCACTCCGGAGATAAAATATAAACTTGATGAACTTGTTGTTAATTACAATTTGGTAAGGAGAGAAATTGCCTTGATTATAAATAGTTATGTATTCCTTAGATAGGTAACCTATCTATATTAACTATTACTCCAAAAATATCCCGTTTAATATCACCTTAAACTTTGAATGTTTCGTTAAAGAAAGAACGGAAATGAATCACTCCCAAAAGATCTTTTAACAGTGTTCTATTATCGTCTGTACGCAAAATTAAATAAACGACGACAAACACCGATGTTTCACTACACCACCCACTAAACATGCTAATAATACCTAAGTTTAGCCAAATAGAAATTAGTACGACATACATTTCAATGAAGAAACAGAGGTTTCCGCTACAGTGATACGGTAACGTTTTTCAAGTTGTTAACAAGTCTCTCTTGGAAGTTTAACAGAAAATTGAGGTTGAACGAAATGAACACGAGTTCTCTTGTTACTGGCAAAGTTACAATGTAGAATAGGACATTTCTACTTTTAGGGTTTACCAGAACAGCATTGAAGTGTAATTTTTGGTGTACACAGACATTTTGTGGAACATGCAACTTTCAGTGACGTGGATAAAGTTTAGAGAAGCGGAACAGTTACCAATAAAACTATATCCCATCAAAAACATAAATATAAAATTGAGAGCCAAGTTCAATATTAAGGTTTTACGTGGTTTCTTTTTGTACAGAAATTAACATTATCATCAAATCACTAAAATTTGTGTTTTTTTTTTTTTCATTTTGTCTTTTATTTCATAATAATTCTCTTTTTCTTGACTTTTTCCTATTATCCTGCTTGACGCCGAATTTCAACTTTCTAGGTCATCTAAAAGTGGGTTAGATTTTAGTCAGTCCCGCTGTGATAAAAATCATATTTTTTAAACGTATCAATAACTGCTTGAAATACATTTATAAATTTTAGGATTCTAGTCAATCTAAAGGGTTTTATTAAATGAAGCAAATTTCATTTGTCTAGGTTAAATAGATTTTGAGTTATTAAAGTGTCAAAATAGCCTTTATTATATATTACGGCTGCTGCGTCACTTCCCTTTTCTTGATCTTGGCTTGACTGTCGCGTGTCTAGACACTGATTCTTTTGAATCAGTAAAAAAACTCATAAATACTGTAAGTATTGCTAGAACCATGACTAAAGGATCCCCAACAAATACGTTAGTATAGATTTTTAGGGAATTAAGTATAGCTACATTTTCTAGGATAAACTGATTCCATTTCAACTGATGATATCATCACTTTAATTTTCCTCATCCATCTTAACCCCAGATAATGTATACAAACTCTCTTCAGTACGTTCCCAATTCGTCAATACACCGTTCCCCTATAGCCTGCCAATTTTAATCGGATGACGTTCGCTGCATTGAAACGCATAATTACTAGTACGATTGGGAATCTCTCACGGGACCGAGTTCGTATTAGTTTTGACATTCGGCTTGATGGATGGACCGCAATCTCTGGACGAATCTCGTGAATGAACGCGCCCGTATACGTGACATCACACAAAACTCCACGGACACTCGTTGGGACTTTTATTTTGATGTCTCTAAGAATTGCTTTTGTTTGCGTCGTTGCTTGGACCAAATTTGCTAGGTCATAGATGGTACAAGCGATAGGTGTGTCAAATTGGGAGCGTCGGGGTTTGGTGGTTTGACAGAGACTGGACGGTTAGTTGAATTCCGGATTGATTACTGGTTACTTTTGTAGATTGCCGAATTTGGAAAACGGACATTATGTAGATGACTATCATCTTACTATCACCGTTATTATGATGTCCATTTTGTATCAGGATTTTATCTATATATTCTTTTGCAAACTATATGCTTGTATTCAACCCTGGGTTGTTATAAGTATGAGATACACATACAGTCAACTATCACTCATTACTTGTTCCATCTATCAAGCAAGATACATAACATAAGAATTTTGCATTTAGGCACAACTTCGTCTGATGTGTAAACAATCTTGTTTACACGTCTAATAATAAGCTATCTAGCTTATTCAATATTTTTCACATTTTTTGAAATATAATCATATTGATAAGTAGTAACACTGGCATCATCATCACTATGTCAGTCACATAACGTCCAATACTGAACATAGGACTCCCCCATAGATTTCCAGAGCAACCGGTTGGAAGCATCACTAAATCTTTGGTCTATCTGGGTCTATTTTAAAATATTTCTATTATATGAAGTATAATGTATGAAATATTACTACATGTAGTGTTAGGCGTAGCTTTCAATCGCCTATTCAAGAATTATGAGAGCATTAACCTAGACCTAAAGGAATTTTTATCAAAGACCCGCCAAAAGGAAGTCTTATAAAAGAACAAAGCGTAACATCAAGATAACTTGGTGTTGCCGCAACACATAATGTCAACTTCCGTTTCCATGAAAGCGGGGCTTATGGAGCCATGAATGGCAGATATTGTGCGATTCTATTCAATGTACTTCTTAACTGTGAGCTTCAAAATATTGTTACAGAGACATTGTATCGTATAATGTACCTACCTGGACCAATCTTTTACGGACACGCAAGTGTTGGGTTTTGGTGTGACAGATATCATTTTTATGTGTTAGTATCTAATCAGCGACAAACTTTTCGAGCGATTGTTTTTATTGTAACAAATGCCGATGATTGCCACTTTGAAATATTTTTTCGTTTTACAAAAATTATATATTTTGATAGAGATTGAAATGGCTGTTCATGTTATTTACTCCAAATTTATTTTATAGATATGTATAGTTTAAAACAAAAAATTGAGAAAACAAAACTATCCTTTTTTGTTTATATTCTTCTCATATATTATCTTATTTTATTTATTTTATCATTTATTGTACACAAGAAAAAAAAACATACAGATACAACATAATAGAGACGACACAACAGTTTCTGCTTATTTCTACAGTGAACCCTATTATAATATATATATCATATACCTAGTATTGGGTCACCTGGCCGTATAATGTTCTTGATAATTTGTCATCTTTAAATCACTTATGATTAAAGTACCTATAAGGATCTGTTAGGAAAAATCATGTACCTTGACTTCTCTTTTTGACATATGAAATGTAGAGGCGTGATTCCCTGCTAAACATATCAACATATTAAGACTCGGTCCTTGTATAAACAATAAAGCGAATTTCATTGATTGATTGGTCGCATATGGAGAATGATGTTTTTAAAAACTAATCTGATAACAACAAAAAAAATGGTGTTAACCGCTCCAAAAATATCAAACTCTTTAATGCATCTCATGTGATTACACGGTTTACAATGATTACCAAATCCAAAGCAATTCCCGATACTAAAGCTTCTAACGAGGAACATTGTTGGGTCTCTCATAAAATGCACGCAGTCGTTTAACTATTTCAAATCTTGATGCATTAAAACGCATATGGAATCAGTTACGTAAGATTATGTAATGTTGACTTTAACGTGAGATGGTAATTGAAACTTCGATATAAAATTTCATAGTGTGATTGGACAAATAAAGATTGATACAAGAAAATATTTTAATGTGTTCTTAAATTTTGTTGTGTAACAGATGGTGAAGTGTGGGTTTTAAATGGTCCAATTGTATAATCTCTGAATACTGATCAATCTTGAACAGTTCCAAAGAAACATACTAATTACAGTAGGTAATTACCTAAGCGATTAGTCTGAAGCGATTTTACTTTCCCGATATTAGTAAAATATTGTTACATTGAACAGATATCGATCTCGAAACGTAAGATATATGTATTAACTAGTGTTACGTTGCACTCTAGATTATTTTCGCCTCAACAATGAAAGAGAAAAAGACATTTCTAAAAAATATAACAGATTCAACTGAATATAATTTAATTACCTCGTTCGACCACATCAACAACAGATATACACATGCAGACGCAGAGAATATCCAATATCATCTTTAACGAAACGTTATACGAGGCAAAACCACTGCAACTCTAGTTTGACAGCAACAGTTACAAATTGCAGTTGTTACAATGTTCGATCCAGAAATCGAACAATACAAGAACATGACAACGACGGGCCAAGTTCTTGCGATTGACAATTGGTACAATACAAAATAATATTATATTACGTTAGTCCTTTGTGCCACTGTGCCTTTATGCAACTCATAGGTTAGTAGTCGATTCAACTAACTTAGCTACAGTTTGTTTGATTACTTTGTTTGTATTTCATTATTATAAATATTTCCATATGGCCGATAGTCATGAACTATCCAGTGCTGTCAATTTTTTTTACATAAGAAATATTGTAGAATAAATAAATAAGAAATATTCTAGAATAAATTATAATAAATATCTTTTCACATACACAGCGCCATCTAGGTCCACAGTAAGGATCTAGGCTTGTGTTATGGATACCAGATAGTTGATAAACTACATAAATACATTTATGAATGAAAAACATCCATAACTCGGGAACACATATCTGTATTCATCATACAAACATATGCCCCTAGCGGGATTCGAACCCGCGACCTTTTGGTATAGTAGCAGAGTTTCTAACCACTACACCAAACAGGTCGTCAATAAGACATAAAATATTGTATTTGACTGAATTTTGTTTAAATTATATCTTTACTCTTCCTTTACTAGGGAAATGTTCACCTTAGTAACTATTATTTCTTATTTGGCTTTAAAACATTGACTATTAGGTAGCCTCTAGTCTGACACAAATCCACCAATCTGCATTGGGCTCGCGTGGGGGATTATAGCCCATATCCTCACCTAGAGAGAGGTGAGTGTATCCCAGCAGCGAGGTAGTTTGTCTATATCCTGTGTGTGCAATAAAAAGTAGTATACTACTTTCTTTAAATCAACGTGTATTCATTATACGAAATAAATTCCAGTTTTTAAAGTAGACGATTAATTTCTATAAAATTTTATTGTGCATACTGCAAAATTTAACTAGACATTAAGGTAACAGCTAAAGATGCACAACAATTTGTCGTACAGATATTATCAAAATGAAATATAGTGGTAACCCTGTATAAGCAACTCGATACATACTGAACCACCCACGGGGTCGATCCGGGTATCGCTTTACAGGAAACCGACAGTTGCAACAATTGTATCATTCATCGAATGAAACGCGAATTGAATATACCAAATCTAAAACGCATTAACCATTTAGAACTTCACGTGTTTACAAATAGAGTATGTTATTGGATGAATGAGAGCGTCAAAGAGATAGACCGGAAGAAAAAATTACGTCACCGCAAAATGACAGATGACAATCAAAGATTAAATTCTGTGTGCAATTTTTATTGTTGCGCTTTTCAAATTCATGCGACAAGATTTTGGTGTGCTCCGTAGGTATCGTTCGTAGCTTACAGTTTTTGTGCTATAGATCCTGCACGTGTTCAAAGAACATCTATAAAAAAATTTTATACTTTCATGTTGATCAGTTTTATCAATTTAAAGATAAATATAGCATTGCAGTGATACAGCAAAGACAAGTGGACTTGCGCAAATGATTTTCTACTGATCACTTCTCTAATACCTACATTATGGCCAGGACGAGGCCATACCGAACCACCAATATTTATGCAGCCAAAAACAATTTCTGGTTAATTCCATAGAACACCCACAACTCTTCAAGTGGAGTCTGAAATTAAAATTCAGGTTACCCAAAAACGGACATAATAAAATTTTTGAAAAGTCATAGCCATACCATAGGTTCTTATTTAAAACAGTGCAGTTATATAAACAAATACTTATTTGTGAATAATATACGTGGATTATCCGTTAACTAATAAAATAAAACAATATATCATGTATGACACAGGCTTGTAAATATTGATGAAGGCATTACATGTTGCTTAACAATAAAACGATTTAATACCTTATTTTCTCGCCAAAGTTAATGAACTCCGGACTTGCCGAAATCAAGAGACTGACATGCCTGAAATTAAATTGCAATTTGTTGGCAAGCAAAAAAAAAAATTAATCACCTGCAGTTACTAAAGGAAACGAGCAGGAACGTTTCTACGAATAGGGGTGAGTTTTTATTTCCTAAATTACAGTTATTATACCGGGTAACCGTAATTGAGATTGAGTTTTGTAAAAAAATACTACTACATAGTTTTTGCTTTAGTGAACTGTTATGTTTATTGACCTAACTCAAACATAATACCACAAAAATGTTGGAAACCACAATTGTAATAGTTGCAAACGCAAACTACGTCTCAGTGCATGGAGGATATTTCTGATCGAAGAACGAAAACTTCACACAACTCTTCGCACAAAATTCAATGAAATACATATTTCCAAACATAACGATGACAATCTTACCGTGCCTAGATTATAAACATCTTTTACCAAATTATGATACTGGAATCATAATCATCCCTCAACAACCATGAAATACAACGGCAGTAGCGTCGGTGCAGCGTGTAATAATTCTTCTGACCACCTGGGATAGTACTATTTAATAGAGTCGGACTAATACTTCAAGTCTTCGTTCATACATATTCAATCACTGCAATTTACAAAACATGATTGCACAAATAACATCGGACAAAATCTGCTTGATTTCCACCTGCAAATTGACTTTGACTGAGCTAAATTCGGACGCAATGTGTGTCATAATAATAAAATAACCATTCGTTGTATCATAATTTTTATTGTTAACGACCCAAGACATTGTTTGTTCTTCTCCCGAAGTCGCCGAAGTAGTTTGAATGCTTTGTAAACATATATACGGAACCAGCAATCATTCTATACGCAACGACCTTAATGATAGCCCTTTGAACGACTAAATTATCAATTCCGCCCGAAGGGATCGGACCTTGTTTTGGAAAGCGGTAACAAGCCTATCATCTACCCTTGAGTCATCATCATCTTATACGCTATTATGACCTCAAAATTCTAATGCGCTTGAGTTCAAGATCGTCTAAAGATAACAGCCATTAAAATTTAAGCCGACCAGTCCGTTGCCATGTGAAATAAAAAGAATAATTTAAAACGGTTTGACCTTGAAAATGATGTATAACATGTAATACGTCTTAGTTAAGTTTGGTAGTAGATTGGATAAGTCAGGTCATTAGCATCGAGATCAATTAGATTTGGGTATAGTCAAGTTGGGTATATTGAAGTGTCTACCACAGATGTTGATAAGCTAAGCTAATGCTGCTGCATATTACTAGCATAGGCAGCTTTGCATTAATTTTATTTGTAATGCATCAAATACAAAACTATCAATCGATCCGCTTATTGCCAGCTAGTTTGTAAGTTGCATGTTACGAGCATGGAAACGATTATCGCAAAGTATATTCAGCGAACAACATAAAGATTTCCATGAAAGTAGCGCGTTAGGTAACCTCGATAAGTGGATGGTCATATCTTTGAATTTCTACGGTTTATACCAAAAAATATTTCTTATTTTCTGTAAAAAAGAAAGTCGTTTTGAAATTATTTATTTAAAAGGCTCATATCGCCAAGTCACATGCGAAAACAAAAATTAAGTTATCTACTCCTCAATTGTATCCTTCCGAGATTTGCTGGAAGAGATCTCTTATATTTATATTTTTAACAGCATTCTGGTTTTTTTGTTTTCTTTAATGTGTATGCTTATATTTTTTTCATGAATAGATATGCAATAAAGTGTTAAATAAATAAATAAAAAATCGCTATAGTACGTAGTTACTGCTAGAAATAGGCTTCTGACATACAATCATTGTTACCTATATCCAGTTGCTATATCGTGAAGTGAGGCACTTGTGTGGTATTTTAACCAAACTACAAAAAAAACCTTTTTTCTTCTCAGGTTCTCTATTCATCGCGTGTGTATTTTTTTTTGTTTTGACGGAAGAATTTTTCTAAGTATTCCCATTATCATCAATATCTAATGATAGAGTACCCCTGGGGTGACCGGAACTCCTTAACAGTGGATGCCAAAAGTATTATGGTGGAGTTTATGAGGTACTGACATGTCACAAAGCTGATAATGCATTTGATGATCCCGAGGACAGAAAACGAAACAGAATTGAAATGCTTGGCCACTTTTTTGGCGGTGCAATTAGGTATTAGTTCACTAAATCCTCCTCTTAGGCAGATTTTAGGTTTTTAATACTCAAAAAAAGTGTATGGAACTGAATACGGTGCTCGACTCTGTAGTAATAGCGGCGTCTTGCGTAGATTATGTAACAGAAATTATAAAATTATAGTGTAAAAACATAGAAAACTTGCATTTGGTTAGTTTGACGTCACTCGTACACACGAAAGCAAACGCTTGTAGTTAAATGACCCCTTCAAGTTTTGCTCGTTACATTTTCTAGCTTCAAGTGCTTTCCTAAAATTCGTTACAAGTTAACATGTTTCCATGTTGAAAGGTAACTTTTCTTGTTTTATTTTCAATGGACTCGTACGTTAACTCTATTATTACAAAGCAATTACGTTTTAAAATAATGTGAAAAGTAAATAAGCTACATAATTCGTTATTGAAATTGTGTTAGTATGCAGTCTAATACCTAAGTACAGTCTGCAACAAGTTAAAACCCTAATTGACAAAAGGCTTTATAGTTTACTCTAAATGACCAAAATTTGTCTATCTATAGATTGCCGCTTGCAATACGGAGTATGTGTCAATCTTAAATAATTGTAGATTTGGAGCCGATTTGGCTTTGGCTTTCCTTTTGGTGGTATTTACCTTAATCAAAGCTCATTTTCAAAAGATGTGTCAATGTTGAAAAAGATGCAATTAACATCGGTCAAACTCCGTTACCCTTCTTGTAACCTGTTTATAATAATACGTAAAGAACTCGGTACATTGACCGTTAATTCAGTAGCTACACTTTTTATCATGCTATCTTCACTTCAATCATAATTAAATGATAACGACAGAGCGCCAATCAGCAGGCGGCATTACGGTCACACCCACCGACGTAGACGCCATCTTGCCGGCTTGCGCATACGCATATTAATTGGCTTATTTATAAATACAACAGCGTTAATTTGGAATATTTGTAGTTGATAAACAAAGAAATAGACGAAACTCCTGCATAATTTAGACAATTTAGATGAAAATAAAATAATTTCAATACTGTAATGTAAGAAATGTAAAATTTGAAGTGCTGTGCATTTTGTGATGACAAACAAATAATTATAAACTAAAGGCCCTTTAAATTTATTAAATGACTTCAAATTGATCGCACATTATTTTCCAGATATTTGGGTTGGTCGACAAAAATATAACCAAGTCATGGTTTTTAAGAATTTGACGAATAAAAAATTACTGTAAGCCTAAGTCGTTCGTCAATAAACAATTTTTTTAAAGATTTTTAAAGAGTTGATAAAACACATCAACTGTCTTATAAATGTTCACTGCTGGCGTCTCCCACGGTGGTTTATCCCCGAAGTATGGTTTGTAACACTTTTTGCGATTTCTAAGAAAATAATTGAGTTGATCCTATATTTTTACATGCGTCAAGTCGCACGGCACACTAAGTACTACAATATTTTTTTATATATTTAGATTAAGTAGGTACCTATAACTTTTTCGAAATAGCAATGCAAAATAATATTACATCAATTTAATATGTATATTTAAATTAATTCTTTTCATTCTTTCTTTTATGCACGACGGGTTCGCACTTGACCTCAATCACACTTGATGTTAAGTGAAGATGAGGTCGAAAGTGGAAGCGTACTGACCCGGAAACCCCAACACATTTGGGGGACTGGCTATCTGATCTCTGACAACCGTAACACAACAATGCTATTAACATTGCTGCTTGGCGGCGGATTTAGATAAGGTGTACAATAATTATGTATTATTGTATTCATCATCATCAGCCTTACACATTATATTGGGGCATAGACTCCTCTGCACTTTCTCTGGATTGGTAGATTTTTGTTTATATTTCAATTGAAGCCAGTCCTTAAGTCGGTGACCTACAGGAGTGGCTTAAAGAGGCCGTCTGAGATAAAACCACCAATCTGTGCCTCGACAGTAGGCACCTGTGATGATGATTATGTGTGTGATGTAAAAATCCTATCCGCATTGATATATTTTTATTCTGTTGTTTAAATATTTATATGCACCAACATTATCACAAATATTAATAGTTCTACATACACACATAACGTCACGACTTTTATCCTAAATTTTATCTCAAATAAAAAATAAAATAATAAATAAATAAATTTTATCATAAATGGTTAGAGATATCCCAACCATCGGTGTTTGGGTATTCCAGTTTAATACTTGAAGTAGTATGCACGGTTCACCTTTCGGAATACATAGAAATGCACACGTGACAGGAGTGAGCCCATCGCCATAAAACGTGAAAATCTATATATGTTTTTTTGGTGGAAAGTCCCATAGTCGCGTTTTACGACACCCACGGGAAGTGTTGGGTTGGTGTTATTCTTTTACGTGCCGAAACCATGATACTAAGATATTCTTAAAGGTAGGTACTATTCTTATCCAATTCAAAATCAAAATCAAACAATGCTTTATTTTGTAGGTACACAAATAGTCAGATTTTACATTTTTTAAGCTACTGCTTGTTCAAAAGCCAATTTTTCCCTGATAAGAACAAGCAAGAAACTCGAGAGGTAGCTCTTTTTTTAAAAAAAAGGTTTTTAAGTTACAAAATTATTAATTATTATTTTATATTATAATATTTCATTATTAATTGTGAAATAGCCTGGTTACGCGAACGGGCTGTTCATGTCCATGAATGTTTATCATCTAAATAATCTGATATTTTATAATATGCTTTCTTAATAAGTTTCTGTTTTATAGTATCTTTTAATTTATTGAAAGGAAGATTTTGTATATCAACAGGAACCATATTAAAAAAGCGTATACATAACCCTTTGAATGAATTACTGACTTTGCGGAGGCGACTTATGTGACCTGCAAGTTTATCTTTATTTCTTGTATTGATATCATGTTTATCACTATTTTTCCTAAATGATGCTATATTTTCTTTGACATAAATTAGATTTTCAAAAATGTACTGTGAAAATTACAAAGGTACTCACTGTCACTGAACTTAATCTCCATACTATTTTACACATTCGTAATTTAACCACCTCTTATAGGTACCTACTACACGTCATCAATTTTTAAGAAATATTCTAGTTACGTTTTCAAAAAATTGTTTATCTGACCTGACGTATTTAATGACCTACAAAATATCTATAACACGTAATTTTTATGGCAATTTACCCTTTAACTTTTTTCGCTCGGGTGCCTTTGCCTTCACATCAAACAAATTTATGGAAAAAATATCGTTATATTTGGATTTGGAATATCCATGTTGTTTAGGGTAATCAACATCAAAAAATATGTCCATTGACCTGTTTTTTACATTTCATTGGGTATTCGTTACTGGTCTAATTGTTCAAGTCAGACACCGTTTCTTTTTAATGATGGCTTCTTTCTCTATATTTGCCTACAGCCAACAATGCAAATTATTTCTCCTTTTTTTTCTACAAAAAATGTTTATTTCCAAAATATGATATAGGTTGTTGGAGACTTCTTTTTTTTTGCACAACGGGTTGGTATTTGACCTCAATCACACCTGATGTTAAGTGAAGATGAGGTCGTAGGTGGAAGCGTACTGAGCCCTCAAATCCCAACACATTTGGGGAGTTCCCCAAAGTGTAAGTGGGAAGTAGCCAGTTGGCTATCTTATCTCTGACAACCGGAACACAACCAATGCTATTAACATTGCTGCTTGGCGGCAGATTTAGATAAGATGGTGGTAGCTAGCCAGACGGACATTTAAAATGCCCTACCACCAACCAAACCGAGTACTTAAACATATACCCCGCTGGCGATCGAACCCGCGACCTCCGAATCGTAAACCCAATGTTGTTTACATTGAGCCACGGAGGCGGCTAACTTCGATTTGACATAAAAATGTCTGTGCCAGAAGACCCCGCACTTCCACAACTACAATATTTACATTTTCGTTTCTTCTTCATTAGATAGATAAAACATTTATTCACTGCACAGTACGTTCAACCAAAACAGAAGACCACAAATAATAAACCCTACGTAATTAACACATAAAATAAATAAATAAAAACATAATTCAGTGATACACTGATCAAGATATATTTAACGATGGGCTGTACCCACTGTGCACTGAAAGGGCTCTGACACAGCATAATGCTACAGTACAGACAGAGGCTCATACGACAGCGCTGACAATTCTGCCAGTACCGGTTACGGAAAAACGCACGCAACATTTCTGTAGCGAAACCAACACAATTATTATCCAGCGCGTCAAATCGCTCTCGCGGCGTTCTGCGGAACTCTCACGAAATTTGTGCTAGAATATGTTACCGATATAAACATATTAAACAATACGTGAAATGGAGAATGAGAAATAAACTTACCAATCCCTCTGCAATCTAAACCATGCCGTTGCAGGAATAACCTAATTTTTAAGTCCGTTTCTTCATAGGCTTTAAAGTACAAAGATAACGGCCTCCGTGGCTCAATGTAAACCACATTGGGTTTATGATTCGGAGGTCGCGGGTTCGATCCCCAGCGGGGTACATGTTTAAGTACTCAGTTTGGTTGGTGGTAGGGCATTTTAAATGTCCGCCTGGCTAGCTACCACCATCTTATCTAAATCTACGGCCAAGCACCAATGTTAATAGCATTGTTGTGTTCCGGTTGTCAGAGATAAGATTGCGGTTGTAAGATAGCCCAAATGTGTTGGGGTTTCAGGGTCAGTACGCTTCCACCTTCGACCTCATCTTCACTTAACATCAGGTGTGATTGAGATCAAGTACGAAACCGTCGTGCATAAAAAAAAGATATAGGTTTCATGTAGTATAATTTCCTCTTACCATAAGGTCCGCTGTAATAATTATTTTTTATAAAAAATTATTCGATTGATAAACGAAGTCGGATGACCATTAGAGATAGATGGTTAATGTGGGATAGATGTGGGCGGTCAATAATATGAGATGACTGGAGTTTCATATTTAAAAGACTATTAAATACCATTCTATGATAACAACTAAAAAAATTCCCATACATGGTCAATTTATAGACGAATTCTTTTCAACCTAGATAGTAAAGAATCAAACCTCACTGCTCGCTGTTAAAGGTGAGTAACGATAGGCATGCAGCTAAACTAAAAACTATTAATTATGGAATTTAAAACAACAATAATATTAATATTTAAGGTTAACTATTGCACACAGTTCTTAAAAATCCAGCATCTGATGTACTGACCCAGAGCACTGCTCTTAAATTATTGAATGAATGTCCCATCACCTAACGAGTAGACATTGACATATTTCATTGAACCATTTGAAAGCGCCACACACATACTTGTAATGACATCCATTGAATGTTCGACATGTCCATGAGGTTGTTTTCGTTTGTTTGCCTTCGACATTGACTGTCAACGTCCACAAATGGTCTGCCGTAAAAGTCGACGTGGCTAATTTACAGCCCCATCATGAGTGTGGATCGTGTTCGAGACATTATGCGACATGTGGGCGTGATCATGTTGATTCCTAAGATAAGCGTCTCTATTCTGAATTCTCTATTCACATTTTCTCATTATTACACCAGTGGATATTCCAATTTATGGGAAGTTATGCGTTATTTATTTTAAAATTCTCAATCAATTGCTGCTTCATTTTATTTTCTTAAAAACGCTAGGTTATTATATAATATTGCCAATATTTCTGCTTCCTGGAGGGTTAATTTGAGGTCTCCAAGAATATTATAGTGAATTTGAATTTGGAATCTATAAAACTCCAGGATGTAAGCATAATATTCTATTACATGCCATATAATTTATGGAAATATCCATATAATTTAAATTTTTCAAAACAACACGATTGCATGTAAATTTAAAAAAATAATCGCGGTAAAAACGCGGAGAATTTTGCAAAATCAATATTGTTCTTTTCAAGTGTACCTATGGGGTTATATGAAAATCAATTTTTAAACATCGTTCGACCATCGACAGTACTGTACTATTAACATACAGGGCATGTAATTTTTATAATTATACTATAATTACAAAAGTGTACAGGAAAAGTCCTGTATTTGCAAAGTGTAAGTTTGGTTTCGATTTCATTTTACTAGCATTTATTTTTCAGGTGCTACATCCAGCTATTTTGTTAAATAAAATTATCATTGTGGAGATCCTTGGGGGAGGCTTTTGTCCAGCAGTGGACGTCTTTCGGCTGATATGATGATGATGATGGCATAAAATTATAAAACTACATAAAATCCTTAATCCAACTAAATATGAACTTGTGTGATGTTCTATAATGTTATATGACAAAATATAACACCAGAAATAGCAGAGCTATGAATGGACGATCGGTTAGTAAAAAACAATTATTCAGAAGTAATTTTCAGATAAACAAACTGTTCTCAAACCAGAATAACACTTTGCATTAAACATAAAATTTTAACATGCTAAGTAAACATCTAATAGTCGTTGTTACCTGAGTAGATACAGTTATTATGGTCTCATTTCTCTCGACTTTTTTGCTATATATTTATAGAAAACTTGTTATTGATATATGACTATATCATATGGTGTTATTTACCAATTATAATACATAAATATTTATAAAAATTTAGGTATTAAAAGGAGAGGTAATTTCTTAGGCATTTTGTCAAGGAAACAAAAGTAAAACAAATATTTTATTTTTTATTTTAATAAAGCAGCAACTCGAATTTTATTTTCTATTGCCTTATCAAGATAATCATCGAGGCGCCTTTTTATCGACATTTTATTTCGTATGACTGAATTTAGAGCCGGTTCCTCGGGATCTATTTTTATTGGCTACCCTAATGGATTTTTGTAATTTGATCCCTAATTTTGGTGTTTTTTACAACACATTGTATGCTTTTAAAGTCGTGTACCGCACACGTATAACTTTGAAGCTATGTGATGTGTAGAAATAAATCTTTGTATGGCTCGTATTCAATAATGTCTTACATAATATTTAATAACAAACGAGATAATTGGATCAAAACAAATAAAAAGTTTTTAACTGCGGACTATAAACAAATACAACTTTATAATTCGTAACCCATATATTTATATGTTTCTGATATCTGATGTAATTATGTCAGATATCAAAAACATTTTTACTTCTAATTTCGATAATAATTACTTTGTTCTACTCACTTTTTTTTTTAAGGATTTAAGTCAATTTGTCTGTGCCAGTTCATTATACCTTATCAAGTTACCTCTCGTTCATCATACTTACACCTGCGCCTGCACCATCCTGAACAGTATTGTGACAGTTTAAGCGCCTCCCTGGTTTAATGGAAACAACATTGGGTTTACAATTAGGAGGTAGCGGGTTCGATACCCAGCGGGGTACATGTTTAGTACTCGGTTTGGCGGTTTGGTTGGTGGTAGGGCATTTTAAATGTCCGCTTGGCTAGCTCCAACCGTCTTATCTAAATCTGCCGCCAAACAGCAATGTTAGTAGCATTGTTGTGTATTAAAATTGACCACGCGATCTCAGTAGATGCCTATTCACCCTGACGATTCTTGAAGATTTTAATGCGATTGGTGGGTGTAATAGTGCCATGGCATGCCATCTAAATTTCGACTGTATTTTTAAATCCCCGACTAAAAACGACGGGTGTTGTGTTTGACGACGTTTTGTATGTGTTGTGTGGTGTGTGTGTGTTGTGTGGTGGGTGTGGTGTATCCACTTTTTGTCCGAACGTATCTCGTAATGCGTGGTCTGATTTGAGGAGGTATGGTTTTTTTTTTATAAATATGAAAGACTAAACGAGGGGACCGTTTCTTAGCTAAGTTTGATAGAAATCGGTTAAGACGTCTTGAAGACAGTAGACTGTGAGAATATATTTAACGACTTCTCGATATCTTTGCTTTTGATATCCTTTCTTTTTTGTTTACTTGAGTTTTAAAACCAAACTTTACCTTATCATAACTAACATTAACACTATGTTTTGGTCTAGATCTACCTGGACTATAGTATTATCAATAATAATTTTGTTTAATCAATGTTGTCGGGGGTCTTCTATATTTTCAATTGTATGATGCAACTAGTTTTAGACAATGCAAGTGGATAACAAATAAGCTACTATATATTTACGTTACGGATCATTGTACAAAATAAGAACTCAGTAGGTGGCAAATGTAATTGAGTATTGTCTTCTGTAAGGCCGTAGGCGGTTCAAACCTCAATGAATGTTATTTTACATATCCCTTTTTGTGTATTCACTTTTGTTTTATTATTATTAATGGTTCTGATGATAAGAAGCCTGTTCCGATAACTTCGGATGATTTGTTAGCGGATGGTTGTAATGAGAATTTATTTCTCATATGATTTGTATTTTCTCGATTGTATGTATTGTATGTATGTATTGTATCGATAATTCTATTCACAATCATCTAGCTGCATTCGTGTATCTTTCTTTACTAATATTTTATATGATTCGTTTTAAATTTTTTTACTGACATCTTCCTGATTATGTTATAATTGGGTGTTTCAGCTTCAACTTCCCACCACTTATTTATTTTGTCCTGTATATTTCTGAACCCTGTGCAACTTTTTTTATCGCCTTCTACTCGAAACAACTTCGTGTCCTAAAATTCATCACCATTATTTATACCACTAAATCTACCAGCCTTTAGTCCTCACTGCTGAGAAACACTTTTCTCACTAGGGAGGTTACGTCCAGCAGGCGTTGCTTAAATTCGCTAATCTAAAATGAATAGCGAATGCGACTGCGACACGTATATTTTAATTGTGCAGTCTGAAACGACAAACCTTTGTGGCTTGCATAATACAAATTAAATTTTCTCAGGAAATATTAATCGTTTTTGGATTTATTTTTATACAGTTAATGCAATTACTGGAGTTCAACAATAGGTATGATAAAGTATTATAGAAAAACATTTATGATTTGCTGAGAAAACTAAATTGGTATTACCTATGCAGTAGGTATTTCTCTATTTCAGACTGTACCTTGGAAACGAACTTTTTCTATTTCTTTATGCACAACGGGTTAGTACTTGATCTCAATCACCCCTGATGTTAAGTGAAGATGAGGCCGAAGGTGGAAACGTAAGGATCTGGAACCCTATCTTATTTGGCGGACTGGCTATCTTATCTCTGACAGCCGGAACACAACAATGCTATTAACATTGCTGCTTGTCGGCAAATTTAGATAAGATATTGGTAGCTAGCCAGGCGGACATTTAAAATGCCCTACCACCAACCAAACCGAGTACTAAACATGTACCCCGCTGGTAATCGAACCCGCAACCTCGGATTCGTAAACCTACTCTATCTTTAATATTTTCAGGTTTATGTTTTTTTCCGTTTCACTTCTCTGCCAAATTCCATAGGATCGGTTTAGAGGTTAACTCGGGAAAAGTAAGGTAAGGTAGGTCGCATTTAGTGTTGGTTATCATAACAGGTTGGCTCCGTGGCAATCAGGAGTCGTCGATTCACATAAATAAGATAAGATCGTATTAACTTTTGAGTTAAATGAAGGATGCCATCACCTAATTGTGTTAAAAGTATGTTGAAACCGTGAAAATTATTTAATGCTAGTGGAGTGTGTTCAGAATAGTCTTTCAGTACAGTTACGGCAAAGAATACTAAATTACTCTGAACAAGCGACACTCACCTCCAGTCGCTAATTTGCGAGGGTAGCTTCCCTATGTTAATGTAGGTAATATCATTGGAGGGTAGGCATTGTTAAAGCGTTATGTGACTCTAAAAATACGATGACGATCGTCTAATACAGAACTATGTAGTTTTGTCGAAGGAGTATTTGGTAAATATTGGTTCCAATTTCTTTATGGTGAGGTATGGCAATGAACTTGGTGGTGGGTGGAGGAGGATCTATATTCATGTGTCGATGTTCACTCATATTTTCGTCGATTGTTAATCGGTTTTGATGATTATTTTTAACCCGACTGCCCAATAAGGAAGGTAATGTTTTTCGTGTGTATGTATGTATGTTACGTTATGTACGTACGTAAGTATGTACCCTAAACGGCTAGACCGATTAGGTAGTGTATGGTGTCGTTAGATTGGTCTCGATCCCCAAAGTATTATGGGATATATTTTTGAATTTGAATTTATGGCAATGAGCTTGTGGTGGGTGTAGGAGGTTCCACATTCATGTATCGATGTTCACTCATATTTTCGTCGATTGTTAATCGATTTTTATGATTATTTTTAACCTGACTGCCCAAGAAAGGAGGGTAATGGTTTTCGAGTGTATGTATGTACGTAAGTATGTGCGTTCCTTTGGCACATTCTGTAGCCTAAACGACTAAACCCATTAAGTAGTGCATGGTGTCGTTAGATTGGTATTGATCCCCAAAGTGTCATAGTATATATTTTATGGTAAAAAACCAACATCGCGTCCGCAAAATACAAAATATGCTGTCGGGGTTTTTGGTTTTTAACTTAAATAGTTATGTGTAAAGTTTGTTATGAGACCCATGATTAAAGAATTCCGTCTTCAAGCACTGAGTTATTTTGGACGAGAAGATGTTGCACAGTTTCCGTTTTATATCAAATAGCTGGAATGCAATAACGTTATTAAACAGTGATGCCTGGAGGCAGACTTAGATAAGACTGTGACCTCCAACTAAACCGAGTACCTAACCTACTTACTACATCGTAAAATAACAAGCGTGCACGCACAGTTCCCTAGATTACCAATTTTATGATTGTTATTAACAAATAAAAGGGTGCAACTTGTGAAATAAATAATGACAATAATATGGAACCGTTAATAATTAAAATGTGTTCTCCAAACCCATAATACGAGTAATTACAACAGCCGCCACAAATGTGCAGTGATATCAATAGTTTTAAGCCACTTAACCCTCCAATGTGCAATTCTGGTCCAATACCGCCCTCACAATGCAATTTAGCGTGATTGCGTATTTATAAATTTATTATTTACCCTTGCCATATCTGCTGCAAGATTAAACGGCGACTTGTACGAAGATTAAATCCAGGATTTTATGCCCATATTGCCGTACATTTCCACCCCACGGTTGAGGCAGAAAACTCGAGTATTCATTGCGGGTAGCCAAGCTATGTTGGCAAGGGTTGACAACGTAGCGTTTTATGGTTAACCTGTGCCACATATTTGAGTAAACATTTAGGTAAATTTAGAAGCGATGCGAAATTTAATATTATTAGTTTACTTGGTTTACGTTTTGAAATAAATTTTGTTTAGTGTAACTCCATATTTCTAAATAACACTTTATACACAAAATAATATAAAATATACGAAATATGTAGATTGTATACGTCAGGGATTTACTAATAATAAAAAAGTTTGAGTCATAATTAAAACTCTAAATTTATCGACAACCCTGCGAACTGCAAACCAAGATTTATATGGAGGTCGTGGTTATTTATACCAACGAGCCTTATTTTTATTCCCTGTGTGATATTTTTAATGAGGCAAGTGAATAGCACCGCTGCACCTTATATTACTAACTTTTAAAAGCATTAGGTGGATTTCACCAGTCAGATTCACGTCAGTGATTCTTCATATTGTGAAACTTGACTTGAAAATCAAGTGACAATATCAATCAAGGCTGTTTTATTACTTTAAACAAGTTAACAAACAGAAGTAAGTTAATTTTAATAAATCCAGTGTAGCGACTTTTCAATTGGTTTTACCCCTTCTCTCTCCAATAAGTTAAACAAATTAACATCTATATTACATAACAAAAAAACAAAACGTCAGTCAACACCAATTTTATATTACAGTAACAAATGTAAAATTAGATAAAATTAATTTAAATATAATTCTGTAAACAGTCGACTTGCGGCATTCTATTTGTTTTAGAATAACCATCGTGGTGATGAGCCCATAATTGGACCTCACACGGATCGCACTATGCAAATGTAGCAATTAGGTTAATAAAGACCCGGAGTAGGTGACCCGCTGGGTTAACGATGGCTTAACAAATTTGCTCGCGCGTCCACTTGCATTAATGAGTTAAGATTTTTATTTACGAATCTCTACAATTTAAAGGGTTAATCATTGTAGACATATATATTGTTTTAATATTTTAATATCCTTTTTGATTAAAGGATTACGGCGAATTTATGATGATTTCTATAGGAAAGTTTCGGAAACTTCTAAGTAGCTGTAGATTAGGTTGTTATATTGTATAGATACCGTCCTGGTCTTATTTACGAATATTAAATATTGTGGGCTCACAAAATTTGTGATCAGTTTAAGGACAAATATTTAGTGTATAAATACTGCTATACTATACTATTTATATATGTATAACAAATGGTCATAAATTTTGCCTTGATACGCAGCAAATTTTGGTATTTCAATAGCTTAGCATACTAACCAAGCTAAGTGGTCACGCTTTGTTAGTCAATGCACTAACTTCTGTGGCTACGATTTCACTTCTCTCACTCAAGTTTAAACGGCCTAAATATTTGATGAGAGCAACAAGATCAAATGAAATTGCTATGAACGGGATACATCAGCGAAAGGGAGTCGGGTATCTACTAAGTTAACAAGGGTGCTTGTAGAATATATTTAAGTTTCGATCGATAAATTGCTTTACGTTAGATGTTGTAGGATATTACCTGTCATCATTAGTTACCCATTTTAAAACATCATGAAATATCCTTTTTATTTGAGGTAGTTTGTCTTTACAAACAACTGCTTCAAATTCCGACATTAGCTTGAATGCTTGGAAACAGACGCCATGTTGTATTTTGCGGGCGCCATGTTGGGTTTTTTACCCGACTGCCCAAGAAAGGAGGGTAATGTTTTTCGAGTGTATGAGTATGTATGAGTATGTATGTTTGTATATTCGTTCCTTAGGCGCATCCTAGGCCTAAACGGCTAGACCAATTTCGAAGTGCATGGTGTCGTTAGATTTGTCTTGATCCCTGGAGTATAAAATACATCATGGCGTCCGCAAAATACAAAATATACTGTCGGGTTTTTTACTTGACCTCAATCACACCTGATGTTAAGTGAATATGAGGTCGAAGGTGGAAGCGTACTGACCCGGAAACCCCAACACATTTGGGGGACTGGCTATCTTATCTCTCACAACCGGAACACAACAATGCTATTAACATTGGTGCTTGGCCGTAGATTTAGATAAGATGGTGGTAGCTAGCCAGGCGGACATTTAAAATGCCCTACCACCAACCAAACCGAGTACTTTAACATGTACCCCGCTGGGGATCGAACCCGCGACCTCCTAATCGTAAACCCAATGTTGTTTACATTGAGCCACGGAGGCGGTTAAAGTTAAATTTTAAATACTTATTTTTTTTTTTAATACTTAAACCTGATATTATCATATAATATATCCTATAACACTGGGGATCTGAGCAAATGTAAGGAAACTTTGTCCTTCAAAATCGTTTAAGCTACAAAAGGTAACATATAAATTTACTACATAATTGTACTTAACATCAACTTCTTAAAAAATACTTACGCACTTAAAGAAAACCAGCAACCGCATATAGGCCTCCGACTCGATTTAAATCAATTGAGTTATTTCGTCTTGTTTTAGATTTTGTTTAGCTAGCTATTTCTAACCGTAGTCAGGATTTTATAGGTATAGTTAAATATTTTTAATTTTTATTTAGATATTTTTTTTGGTAAAATCCTAAATCCTACAACCTTGGGATCTTCAAGAGTAGGGTGAATAAGCATCTATTGAGATCGCGTGCTTCATCTTCAGCCACATCGTCACTTCAAATCAGGTGAGATTATGGTCAAACGCGATCCTTTTAATCATAAAAAAAAATAAAAAAATATTAATTCTTTCATGGAGACCTATAATTTGACACCCATCTCGATGAGGTGCTGGAAATTATTTGTTGACAAGTGTGACAAAATGGCTGCTAGCGTCCGCCATATTAGATTTATCATGATATCTTATATCCTATGAAAATTCCGGGATTTGTACTAATTTAACGACATCTCATTTTGTCCGCATCGGCTAAGGTATTTAGGCTGGAGTAGTAACGTACTTACTACATATTACACCTGATGAAAAAATAGTGCATATTTGGTAAGTGAAATAGAAGGCATTGGCATCTCTCTCTCGGAAGATATATTACCGTCCTTTTGGCTTCGATGTAGTCGGGTAAGAACATTGAATCCGACGCTTTGTTAAATGCGTAGATTTAGTTGTAATACAAATCCCACCAAAAACATTCTGTAAAAAACTAGCCAAGTCTCGATGGAGCTGCTTGATTATCTCTAAAAAGTAATGAAATCTATACAAAGTCGTGCCAAGTGTAAGGTTCCTTACTGCGATTTCTTTATTATTATAGTTAATGTTGTGTGACTTGGCCGTTGAAGGGTACACAGGGGTACAAAACCAGGTGCTCCATGACACCAACCTGTCGCCAGAACCGCTATTATTGTTATTAATTATGTTATTAAGAATGTTCAACGGCAAACTATTAGCGAATAATCTGTGTGGCATTTACATAACATTCTTTAAACGTTAGTGGCTTTATCAAGCCTACAATTGACTGGTTATTGAATCAACGTTTTCCAAGTGGCAATTTTCCATCGTCAATGCGTAGCGGTTCTGGCGACAGATTGGTGCAATGGTGTCATGGAGCACCTGGTTTTGTACCCCTGTGTACCCTTCAACGGCCAAGTCACACAACATTAACTATAATAATAAAGAAATCGCAGTAAGGAACCTTACACTTGGCACGACTTTGTATAGATTTCATTACTTTTTAGAGATAATCAAGCAGCTCCATCGAGACTTGGCTAGTTTTTTACAGAATGTTTTTGGTGGGATTTCACTTCTTTTTGTAGAAACGTGGGCATATTATATATATGCCCACGTTTCTACAAATATACTTGATACTGCAAGTTGAGTCAGTTCTACCATACACCAAGAAAGATATTGAATGGAAGAGACAAGACCCGTCTTTGGGCATACCAACTACTTGGTAGCCACTAAGTTCATCGTCGTCTTTTAATAATATCGACATTTTTTACGATAATTATTATCTTGCGAAATCAAACACAATTAAACTCAACGACCTTTAGTATATGGACAACAAATCAGAAATACCGATAATATTTAGACTAAAACCTACTTATATCTTTAAGGCTTCTTTTGTCTTAATAAAAAAAACTTAAAGAAAATATTACTCTGCCTACTCAATCTATACTAACTATAAGCAAAACGTTAACTCTTAATTATTAGACAAGTGTCAATATAATTAATTATCAATGAACTTTCTACCAAAGGTACTACCTACCTAGTACTGAAATACAGCTAAATGAATGATATTTTTAAACGAAACGAAAGAAAAGTGCTTATAAACACGAACGCGATTCGAAGTACTGCCTAACTGTAAATTAAACCTAGAAAACTAAAAGTAGGTACTAAATAATTAACAATTAAATAAAGTATTCAATTGAAACTTCTTTTAATTCTGATAATTAAGTAATAATCAGTAATCCGTCACTAACCATATAATTCCTAACCTGTTTAAATCTTTGAATTAATATAATAACAACCTGCCAATTAACCTTAGCAAACCTCACGAAATAATCAGCGAAATCAACGAAATGCAAATAATCCCTCCTAATCCCTAGCAAACATTTTCAAGCGCAATAGAAGAATGTCGTAAACGACTGTAACGCGGCCGGTTGCCACTTTGCCATATAAGGTTATCGGAAAAACAAAACGTAAGCGCGTTTTAAAATATAGTCAACGCCATCTAGCGACGCGCGCGGGTATCACCGCCACTCTTAGCCAATGCATTATATTTTGACCAAATTTTCGTTTGTTTATTTAATTTGTGTAATGTTCGAGTAGAATAAAATTAATCGTTTGACTATTTCTTCTTGTAAACTTGTAATAAGTATAAGTAAGTATAAGTATAAAAGCCAGTCTAGTCTTATCCAGAGTTTTCCTTTAATTTTATTTATATTCGTATTAAAAGCAGAAGGGGAGGCATTCGCCCAGCAGTGGGACGCTATAGGCTAGATTAAATTAGAAGATATGTCCCACTACGCTGGACAGTCGATTTTTTTATGTACCAATAGTAGAAGGGGGCATTACCATATCTCTAATACAGCTGGGACCAGCTGAGGGTTCTTCGTCAGATATAAAGTTAATCGTTCGACTATTTCTTCTTGTAAACTTGTAAGTATAAGTATAAAAGCCAGTGTAGTCTTATCCTGAGTTTTCCTTTAATTTTATTTATATGCGTATTATAAGCAGAAGGGGAAGCATGCGCCCAGCAGTGGGATGCTATAGGCTAGATTAAATTAGAAGATGTGTTCCACTACGCTGGATTTTTGCAATGACAGTCGATTTTTCTATGTACCAATAGTAGAAGGGGGCATTACCATATCTCTAATACAGCTGAGACCAGCTGAGGGTTCTTCATCAGATACTTCAGACCTTCGATTTTTGACATCAAATGAAGCGGCCCACCAAGTTGAATATTTTTTGTAAAGGCGGTATATGTCGATCTCTAATAGTTTGGTTGGGCTCTTGTGTTTCCTAATCAGGTTCACCAGGTACTCCAGATCTTCGATTATCCTAGTTTTTATAGTTTTCCCTTTATGTGGCCATTGAACCATAACTCTGTACCAAATTTCAGCTCTCTGAGTTTATGGGAAGTACTAGTTCTATTTTGATGATCATGAGTGAGTGAGTGAGTGAGTGAGTGTCATAAATGCGAAACTTTGCTTTCGCTTAACTTTGGAACTAAATGACCTACAGACTTGAAATTTTGGATTTTAAGTATGTGATTATAGCTTACTGGATGATGAAAATTTCTGCGTTCTAGTCTTATCCAGAGGTTCTAAAATAGGGGCCTGAAAATGCGGCGAAATGGTTCCAGTAAAGGATGGTACGGCAGTGTTTGCTTCGCGCTCGACTTGGCGGGGGCACTGCCGTGCCCCCAGATTAACAAAGCTACGATACTCGACTGCATTGCAAGTGGTACAAGTTGGATCGATTATATCAATTTCAAATACCACCCGGACCACTTTTACTTTATATTCCGAGTTTACCGAAACAATTGGATAGAAATTGCCATCCAATAAAACCATTGCTCTGTTTAAGAAGCTCAAGAGGAAGCAACACCGCTATCAATATTCATAAGCAAAAGATGCTGTTTCTGAAGCGAAGGCAAGCAATAAACAAAGCCCGCCCCAAGTGAAGTGAAGTGTAGTGAAGCAACCGCTCTCGAAGAGCTCTTACTTACTGCACGCTCATAAATTTCAGTTTGCAACTTGCACCAGCGAAACATTCGATCAATAAGTGTTTTGTATGGGTTCTATATTTGCAAGCTAATACGCCACATCAAAACTTCGAAGCTTGCCTTCCAAGCCAATATTACTTACGTCACGAGCTTCCTTAACCCCTTCCATTACTAAAGGTAGTAACCACCATTTGATGTTGATGTTATTACGCACTTTGCTATCAGCGTTGAGTGGAATGATTTCAAATGGCGTTGTAAGTGATTTATGTAGCGTTTAGCAGAATTTTCATTGCACCGGTGCCAATTATGATCGAGTCACGTGTCTTACGTTACACTAGGTAAATCAGACCGGGTGTTTTCTTGTCGGAAATCTTATAAATTACCTGTAACAAATTTGTCAAGACTTCAAATGGTTTACTTGGTAACTTTGATATTATTGTTTGTAAATAACAATTGCGGTAAGAACCCGTTGCAATGTCTCATAATTACCAGCACCCGTAGCATGACATCGTTTGTCGCGCGCGATGTGGGAGTGAGAGTAGGATAGTTGTATATTTCGTCCAAGAGAATGACCAGGACAAATAATATTTCATGCGACATAAACGTTTATCACGCCTGTCATGCTACTAATGCTGGTTGGCATAAAACGTAAGTTAACCAAAAGAGACCTTGACCAATAGGAGCCTTGACGAATAGTAGATTTAACACATGGGTTTTGACTCAGGTATTTATTCAGGTATTCAATCGTGTAATATGTATCAGGATGACGTGGGTAAAACGAAAAGGTATTTATCGCAAAATTTTATTAGATTAGATTAATTTAAACGTCGAAAGCAGGAATGATGTAACACTAACGTAAGTTTGAAAAACATTTGTCAACTCACACGCAGCACAGTTTTTGTAAAGAAAAAACAAATGTAATTTTTTTATTGGAACAATACAAGATGACTACTAGGGCTTAAGCAAATTAAACAAATTAAACTACTTTGTATACACCAAAATTCTGAATATATCATCATCATCATCTCAGCGCGTAAACATCCCACTACAGGAATCTATATCCCTGTATATAGGCCTTCCCTCGTATAATGAGTGAGTATTAGGCCATAGTCCACCACGCTGGCCAAATGCGCGTTGGGGACTTCACATGCCTTAAAATTTTCATTTCTCAGTCATGCAGGTTTGCTCACGTTATTTTCTTTCACCGTCAGAATATATAAAACTAGAAAAATCCTGAAGCCAATCAACCTGAAAAGGCTCCAAAACACGAATTCAGCCCCAAAATCTAAGCACGGTAGAAAGCGCGTTCAAGATCGCTATCATGCGGGAGGATAGCCATGCTGGCAGCATTGCCTCGTTGAATGGCCATTTGCTAAAAATATAAATATTGTATTACGAATTTAGATAAAATACATTGCTTGATAAATAGTAATTGTTGCATAACAGCTTTGAGTATTTTTTCGCCAAACTGAAGTTTAATATGAATTTTTATTGCAGTCTAAAATATTTCTCAACTTGCGAATACACAATTATTTCATCGACTACATTTTTCAGTGCTCTTAGTGTTTTTTCTAACAACAAGGAAGTGAGAGCCTGGAGATCTATCGCACAGGATTCCTACCTTTATCAGACTCCAGTACCTCAAAAAGAGATTTGTTTGTAATTACCTACCATAATATTTAAATTGATGTCACATGCGTCGACACTTTGACACCCTCTCACATATTACAATATTACAATATATGCCGCCATAAGAGTTGGGGCCACGGCTGAGGAAGCTCAGCTACTCAAGTGCCGCAAATACTCATCATTGCTCGGTAACCATGAGTTTGTTGGGCTTGCTGTAGAAACTATGGGCCCGTGGTCATCGGACACCCAGAAGTTCGTGCAGATCTCTCACCCAGATTAGTACTGGCCTTGTGTGATTTTCGAGCTGGCGCTATCTCTCTTAATATCTTAGTTTAACTGTTCAGCGAGGCAACGGGGCGCGTGTATTAGGGTCTTTTAACTTTATTTTAAATTTTTGTTTGTCTTTAATATTGTAATATGAAAACTTTTTTTTAAAGAGCAACCTCTCGAGTTTCTTGCTTGTTCTTCTCAGGGGAAAATTGCCTTTTGAATAAGCAGTAGCTTTAAAAATGTAAAATCTGACTATTTTAAGTGTACCCTGTGTTTGATTTAATATTAATATAATCCTGCCCATAAATAAATTGATGTACTTATTTTATTATTAATATTACTCTTTATTGCACAATTAAAATATTGACTACAAAGATAAATACAGGTTACATGATATTAGTATTCTCAACTTCAACACAACAACAAAAATTCGCTTTGGCCTCGCTTTATATGACTATATTTATTATCTGTTTAGTATATATCACAGTTGGCAGTTCATTGGTTTCCAGGACGTGAGATTGCGAATTCGAATTCATTTCGTAGTGATGGTTTTCCAAGAAGACATTGGCATAACGATAGAGAAGTACGTGAAGAGGAAGTGTTACAACAACATTTCTTTAATTTCATTGGTTAAATATATAATTGACAATAATAACTTTTTCAAACAAGTCATAGGATACATTTTATGGTAAGAAGTCCAACATGACGGCCGCAATATACCGAAATACCGAATCTACGCCGAAATATGTAGTCGAGTTTTTGGTTTTTTAAACTTATGTTGTTATTTTATAGATACAAATCAATGAAATAGTTGTTACCGCTTATTATTTATGGTAAATCCTTTATTTATTCGAAACATATTTTATTATAATAATATTAAAATTTAATTTTGGAGATCCTGGATAAATCTCTCTTTCTCTTAACAACCTTATGCTTCCACTGATAGGACACAGCTAACTCTCACTGGGGGAGGCGGTATGGATCCTAAACCATCACAGAAAAGAAAAGACTAATAACCACTTGACAGTCTTTACAAGCTGCCTATTATACCCACTGAAACAAGAATTAGTGGAGTGGCAAAGCTATACTTTGATTTACATTAGACATAATAATTAGTAATTGTAGATTTTTTTTCTACATTTACTATAGCATAATCATATTTTCAATATCCATAAAGAGAGGATTTCAAATAATATATATTTAAAAATATTTATTTATTAGATATAATTATATGTCGATTATTAAATTTAATACAATGGAAAAAAATCATACAACCAATGCACTTCCGGTTGGATTCCGGTATGTAAAAGAATTGGACCCACCTGTCTCTTCCCGTGGGTATCCTCAAAGACGACTAAGGGACTTTCTACCCAAAAACATTATATTGCTTTCCCCGTTTTAATGGCGATGGGCTCACTAGTATCACATGTGCATTTCTATATACATATGTGAAATGTGGATATTGTTTCAAGCATTAAACGTTTAATATTTAGAACACCCAAACGTTAAACGTTTGGGATATCTGTAACCACCCCATTTGGGATAAAAGGTCGTGACATTATCATGTCATGCAGTTATTAAGTCATTATAAATAAAAATTAAGTTACTTTCTGTATTAAACAAAACGTTAATAATTCTAGTGAGCTTATAAATCCACTTTTAATTTTTATTGTTCAATCTGAGCGTGACTCCAACTAATAAAGAAGTGCAGCGCTTATAAATCAAGGAGATTATCCTGCACATTAAATAACAATAATTTCTTTGGCCGATTAAAAAATGTATCAGTCACAACTCTATTTGTATTATTTTCAAAGCACGGGTGGCCGACAATTTGATTCATTATATCCGTAGGTGGGCTCTTGAACTTTGGTCAAAATGACCCATAATTCCCTTGTTAAGGCTCGAGGGAGATAACTCGGTCTAACGTATTAATCTAAAGCCGTAAATAAAACTCAAAAAAGACTGCTTCGAATTATACCAAACAGGTTCCCAGGAAAACTATTAATCTTCGATCGACTTCCCTAATTACTGGTTTCCGATCGAGACTCTCTATTTACAGATTCTTATGTATTAATTTTCCTAAATAGAAACTTAATGATTGGAATATAAAAATTTTAAATAGGAAATTGTGTTGGTAATTCTAGTGATTAAAATACAGGGGCCGTGGGTGTAACACTAATGAAGAAGCCATCATCTTAATTAGGTTTTTATGAAATCGTTTGTAAGGCGTGGAAAGTAGTAGGCGAGATTAGTTTAGCACTTATAGAGGCAAAAGATGTGGGCGAAAACAGACGGATAACAAATAATGGGCAGGTTCTGCAAAAGCTTCGTCTTTTAATACCAACACAAAGTATACAAAGACGACCTGTTTGGTGTAGTGGTTAGAAACTCTGCTGCTATACAAAAAGGTCGCGGGTTCGAATTCCACCTAGGCATATGTTTGTGTGATGAATACGAACTTGTGTAGTACCCGAGTTATGGATGTTTTTCATTTATTTATTTACAAAAAAAAATTATTTATTTACACTTTATTGTAAATAAGCATACACGTCAAACAAAACAAAAAAACAGGAGAATATTAAAATAAAAGGCGAGCTTATCTCTATAAGAGATCTCTTCCAGCAAACCTCAGTAAGGAGACAAATTGATGAGGTAACGTAAAAGTAGACAGCGAGTACACTTACAAAAACAGTAGTTGTAAACAAACATACAACTAATAAATAGAGAAAATAACAACCATGTCGATGACATACATACTTAAATTATGTATTTGTGTAGTGTATCAACCATCTGGTATCCACAACACAAGCCTAGTTGCTTAGTGTGGAACTAGATGGCGCTGTCTGTAAATGTCCAAGGATATTTTATATTATTTTATTCAAAAAATTATCTCGAAATAAATACAAAACTCTGGTAGAGTATTTGAAACTCAAGATAACAGGAGCTAATCATTGTCTGAAATTGGAAGCAAATTAAGGTTTAATTAATTACGGACATATTTACCAAAAAAGCTAAATTTATTGAATAAATATGGATGCTATTAATTTGGAAGTAGGTTGCGGCATCGGGTCGGGTGTATCGAATGCTTAATTAAAATTTATGGGGGATGATTTGTTTGTATCTTAACCACCAATAACGATGGAGCAGTTAGATGTAATATTAACCTATAATAACAGGGATAGATCCCTTTAAGTAGAAACGTTCATAAATATAGTTAACCACCTCCGTGGCTCAATATAAACAATATATGGGTTTACGTATCGGAGGTCGCGGGTTCGATCCCCAGCGGGGTACATATTTATTATTCGGTTTTGTTGGTGGTAGGGCATATTAATGTCCGCTGGCTAGCTACCACCATCTTATCTAAATTTGCCACCAAAACAGCAATGTTAATAGCATTGTTGTGTTCCGGTTGTTAGAGATAAGATAGCCAGTCCCCCAAATGTGTTGGGGTTTCCGGGTCAGTACGCTTCCACCTTCGACCTCATCTTCACTTAACATCAGGTGTGATTGAGGTCAAGTACGAACCCGTCGTGCATAAAAAAAAATATCCCCATAGAGTCTAAAATTCTTAAGCGATGTAATCAAGTAATAACTGACTATGCATTTTTGTAAATCTTGTCTGCATTTCTTATATGTGTCTCAATTCCCCCAAAATTCGTAAATAGAATACAAAATCATGAAAATAATGGATAGATTTCAATATGGATCCATTATTTTCTCGATTTTGTACAGGAGTATTGTTTTCAATTTGAATAAATTGATGAAAGTAAAATGTCCAAATAATTAAATTGCTAAATGCTTCCAACCGAAATCGCACTGCAATTTTAGAGCTTCGAACATTCATGTATAAAATGTTAACAACTTAACAGCTACTAATTGTAGAACAAGTGAATGTACGTATCTATTTATGTTCTGCCGGCATTGCCGCCTGCGTCGTCTCGGCTCTTGAGGAATCACAAAAAAATTGACATGGTAATTACACTTGTCAAGCTGCAACGGAGATGCTAAATCTGGCTCAGTGACAGCTCTGCAAAAGGGTGCGACTGCGGTCATAGAAGGTGGCGAATCTGCGCTAAAAAAATTAACCAGTAAAAAACTATTGCATAATGGCGTAACATAGTGTCTTTTGCTTTGTGTGAGCCTAGAAACGATTTTTCATTATTCCTCATTATAATTTTGGGAGACAACAATTGGTAGTATGTATGCCATTTTTTTATTACGCTGGGAAATGGTAGAGTGCATGTCTTGCAATCTTAGATAAAGATTTTTTTATTACTATTGTGACGCATATTAAGTCAGGTGAATTTTGCTTCATCCATAGCATCTTAAGTAAGATGTGTTGCTTATTTTTCTAAACAGAAATCTGTTTAAAATCATCTATGTGTGTAAAATAAGTGGCACATTTTTAATTATGGTTAGTCAGTCATAGTCATTAGTCAGGCTTACTTTAAATACCCTGTGCAAAACAAACAGGGTCTTTCTTCGTTGGGTCCCGGGGCACGCAGGCATCGAAGGCAACGAAAAAGCCGACGAACTAGCGAAATTGGGGGCTAGCGGATCCCAGTACGGCCCTGAGCCTTTCTGCGGCATCTCAAAAAGCCTAATTCGTTTTACCCTAAGGAACCGGTGCACCCAAGCAGCTCTTAAACTCTGGACGAACACGCCAGGTTTAACACACTCCAAATCACTAATCAAAGCCTTCAACAAGAAGGCGGCCGGCGAAGCGCTGGCACTCAGTAGGAACAATTTACGCATTCTCACAAGGGCACTAACGGGCCACTGCTGTCTGAGCAAACACATGCTCAACATAGGGCTCCGAGAAACAGGAATGTGCAGATTTTGCCTCCTCGCAGAGGAAACACCTGCACATCTGCTGTGTGAATGTGGCCCGCTAATGCGTAAACGCAATATCCACCTGGGCAGCCACTTATTACACCCGGATGAGATAAAAACCATCGGTGCCAGGAAAATTATCCAATTCCTCAAAGAGGCAAACCTGAGCAACGAACTGTAGGTTAGTGGCGATCACAATAGATCGGCAACGGTCGCAGTGATACAGGTCTCCGTTGACCTGCAACAGCCACATACACATACAATACAATACAATAGTCAGTCATTTCTCAGAAGACATTCATTCAAAATACCGCAAAGTGCCTTCATAAAATAGTATTTGTTTATTTTAAAGTTTAAATTGTGGGTATATTATATAACATTTATTATAAATATCATAAATTATATTAAACTGAAATTAGGAAAAGGATTAGACACGTTCACCTATGGATATGTTAAGCATTTACCATCTCGCGTTCCTACAGGAGCTGGAAAGCGACATTACTACTATAGTCATCACCCTGCGTATGCGTTGCCATTCTTTGAGAGTTTGAAGGACTCCAATTTATCGCTAGGGAAGTGCATTATTACACAACCTATACATACGCTTAAGGAAGTCAGTGAAAAACATTTTATAGTGATTGAACATGGGTGTTCAAGTAGCGTGGCTGTAGATTTTCTGGCGGCGGCATCGAGTAGTACGTACAACTGTATACCTGTGGAATCATTTCTATTTTATTTTTCAAAAAATTACTTTATTCTAATAATAAGCGTATTATATTAGTTAGACAAGTTAGATTTAAATCTAACTTGTCTAACTAATATTATAAATACGAAAGAAGTTTGTTTGTTGTTCAATCACAGCGAAACGGAGGAACGGATTTAGATGAAATTTGATATAATAGGTATGATATACCTTGAATTGGGTGAAGAGTGATGACACCCTGCGTATACGTTGCCATTCTTTGAGAGTTTGAAGGACTCCAATTTATCGCTAGGGAAGTGCATTATTACACAACCTATACATACGCTCAAGGAAGCCAGTGAAAAACATATTATTGTGGTTGAACATGGGTGATCAAGTTTAGTAGTGTGGCTGTAGATTTTCTGGCGGCGGCATCGAGTAGACGTACAACTGTATACCTGTGGTATCATTTCTATTTTATTTTTCAAAGAATTACTTTATTCTAATAATAAGAGTATCATATTAGTTAGACAAGTTAATAAAAATAGAAAATAAATATTGTCTAACTAATATTATAAATACGAAAGAAGTTTGTTTGTTGTTCAATCACAGCGAAACGGAGGAACGGATTTAGATGGAATTTAATATATAGGTATAATATACCTTGAATTAACACTTAGGATACTTTTTAACGCGATTAAGGAAGTAGTTCCCGCGGGATAAACAATCAAATCAAACTAATATTATAAGTTTGGATGTTTATTTATTTGTTTGTTTGTTACTCAATTACGGATGAACGGATTCGGATAAATGTGGTAGGTATATTGGTAGAATATATCCTGCGATAAAGACATAGGATACTTTATATCCCGATAAAGTGAGTAGTTCCCGCGGGATAAACGAATTAAACATATCCGCAATTCCACGCAGGCGAAGCCACGGGCGGTAAGCTAGTACCTATTATAATTTACCACGTAATTGTTTAATAGTACCTAACTGTTTCATTTCTATCGAGATAGACGGTCTACCCAAATCCAATGTAACTAAAATTTACCATCATCTACACTTCATATTTTCGATTTAAAAAAGTTAGCTTAAAATTAGTTACAAGTGTAGCAAATTTTTATGTTTATTAAATTTTTATTATTATAGCTGAGACTTGTTTTAGTGTACAATGAATTCTTAATTTACGAGTATACCTTACCAATATTTATTGATCTCTCACAGAATTCCGTAAGCCATTACGAAATTATCTCATTACGTCATGGGGTACCGGAAATTTTGGGTATAAGTGATCGAACGGAAAAGCAAATTCGACACCGATGTAATTAAAATTAGTGTCAATAGATATCGTTGTTTTGAATTATAACAATATGGAAATCAACAGCGAGGTATTTACCTTATTATTCTTACGAAAGACATTGCAAGAGATAAATTTTACATTTAATATTCCGAATTAAATATCTATTAATAATCAGACCCAAAACTATGTCGAAATTTTATGTTCAACTCAAATTATTTCTTAATACTTCAAATAAACCACATAAATTTAGTTACATTAAATGTATTCGTCTTCTAGTATTTTGTGCGAATGACTCAAACTAACTAGCGACATTTATATACTACTATCTACAACTGTGTCCAATCAGCCTAAAGCGTATTCATTCATTGCTTTAGTGTCCAGGTATATAATCGTAGACATTATCGCATTTGGATTGAATTACTTCTATCCAGACAGTCTCATATTGTACGATTCACACGGAAGGTAAGAAAAACAGTGCTGCTTCCCATCTCTATTGAAATAATATTCGTCCACTCCACTTATATCAGATTTCCCATTGTTCCTCAATTCATTCCATTAACGTTTGTCTAAGGGACCGTTTTCGCTTAATGTTTTCTTGGGGAATTTATCCTTTTGATTTGTGACACGGAAAATTGTCAGTGTTAGAACATTCTATTATCTCTACTGTATGTTCCGTCCATTCACTCATATTAATTGCGAGGATATCATTTGTCGAAACAATTTGTTTCGTTTCGGTTTCGAGTATATTTCATTGCCCGAAATTCTAGACACAATAGAATACTATTGTTTATCTGCTATCCGGGGAGTACCTATTTCCTGAGAACTGTAGAAAAATATTATTCTGTAGAAATATTGTTCAAATTAATAGCTGTGTAAAACTTCTGTTGAACGATGTCGTCCTAATGTATATGATGTATGTAGGTACTCATCTAAATAAGTAATCATAGTAAGGTCAAGTCCTACACAAAATAATCATGATTACGGCGAGATAATCATACCAATAAAACTAGGATTTTCAGTTCGGATATCCAAGTTATTTTAGTATATACAGGGAAAGAGGTTCTCCACTTACCTCGTTGTCGACCCACCCTGTCTCACTGGTGGTACACCACGAGGATAAATACTGATACATCCTAATTCACTACCAGGGTCTAAGTTTCAAAAATGCCCAGAGAGCAGAAGCTACTAAGAGAGGGATGACAGTTTCCTAGAGCGCACTTACGTAAACGCGCATGCCTGTGCGCGCCAGTCGGCAGCCCCCAGTGTCTACAATTGACAGATCACAAGCCTTTTTATTATGTGCTTTTATACTGTGTAATCACACAAAACGCCTTCTCGTCCCAAGTGTGCATGTGTAACCAATACTTTAAATTATCCTTCCTCCAATTCTAATTCCTTTTTTAAGTATTTCACTGTACGTGCTGCACAGTTATGGAATAAATTACTAGCGAATATTCGTGACAGTCCTTCCGTGCCTGTGTTCAAGAAGAGGTTAAAAGAGCACTATCTTTCTCAATTATTAGTATAAGTTTGACTAGGCTATTATTATTGAATTTATTTATGTATATGTATAGGTTATTTATATGAATTTAGTTATTTGTTTTTTTAAGTATGTAGTTTATTATTAAATGTATTTGTTTCATATGTATCTATTATTAACTGCGTATAGAAATTTTTGGTTTTACATTTTTATTTGTGCCTCCCGTGTAACGTTTCTAATCTCCAGTAGGGTTGGGTGGAAGAAGTTTGTATTTCTTGTGCAATAAAAAATAAAGTACAAAACGTATTGTAACTGCGTAATTAATTAGTCATTACAATTCGTATCACAAATAACTATTTAAGTATATAAAAACCAAAAAACCCGACGGCCTATTTTGTATGGTGCGGACGCCATGTTAGATTTTTTACCATAAAATGTATCCGATGACACTCCGGGTGCCAATTCCAATCTAATGACACCATGCACTAAAGGATCCGCCAAAGGAACGAACATACATACATAGGTATATACTTACATACATACACTCGAAAAACATACTCTTTTCTTGGACAGTCGGGTAAAATAATACTAATGTTGTAAGGATACTAATTTTATTTACTCCTATACGATCGTATAAATAGTATTGTATTTAAAAATTGCGTACTTACACAGCCAATATAGCTCGTATTACAAAATAGTACAGTCGGCGTTATAGTAGCCTGGTGGTAGTAGGGAATTTTGAATGTCCGCCTGGCTAGCTACCACCATCTTATCTAAATCTGCAGCCAAGCAGCAATGTTAATAGCATTGTTGTGTTCCGGTTGTCATGGATAAGATAGCCAGTCCCCCAAATGTTGTGGTTTCCGGGTCAGTACGCTTCCACCTTCGACCTATCTTCACTTAACATCGGGTATGATTGAGGTAAAGTACCAAGCCGTTGTGCATAAAAAAAAACCTACTCGTAATAATCGTGAAGAAGAATCAAACAGTGACCCTTTGTATTTCAGGCAAAATCAAAACATATCGTACCCCAGCTAAGGTAGCATGATGCCTATTACCATGCCATATTTTGCCACATGCCAAACACAATGCTCTACAATGATCTTCTTCACTACACCATTATTTTTAGAGAACTACGGATGGTATAGTTTAAATTGCCAACATGCTACCATAAATCCTGTGTACTGACCATGTACGATTTAATTATAGTACCGACTGTACTCACTGTATGCCATAGCACTGTGTAAATACTATCACAAGTTCTGGATTTTTTACACGATTACACAAAAACGGAGTATTATTTTACAATTATTAACAATAATATTTTTCGTTAACAACACACAATGGTTTCTGGATACAGTTGGCTTGAAAAAATACCAATGCACATACGTTTATTTGCTCCATGCAGAAATGTAATGAACGAATTTAATGGACGCCTAGACCGAGAGCCGGTATCTCAGAGAAATTTTGTTTCGTCGTATAAATTTATTAAAAAGCCGAATGTTACAATCCATCAATCATCATTTATTTGCAAGAATACTTCAATACATAGGGACCTTAGAAGTGTATTTACAGAAATTGTATTCAACCTGCGTGCAGGCGTGCAAATTTAAATTTATAAAGTAGACAAGTAAATACTTAGGTAACTATATAGAAACTAAAACATAGCGGTGGCTAACAAATTAAATAAGCTCACAGGCAAATTATTCACTTATGTCATAAAAACATTTTGCGATGAGCCATTTAGTCAAAGTTGTTTTGAAGTTCTTGACCTCTAATAACCTAATGTGATTCCCTAATCATATTAGGTTTAATATAATTTAATATAAATTTACAATATCAAATGTATTTTTTTCATAAATGTTTGTATGACAAGGAGGTTGATAGAATAAGTTGCTGTAAGTAATAAGTCTCATTCATCTTTGTTCGTTGACATTTCCTGGCGCAGTATATGAGAAATAAAAACTCTGAGACATATGATGTGGTGGACTGTGGCCCATACTCCCTCATATACGAGGGGAGGCCTATATCCCTGCAGTAGGATGTTTACGGGCTGATGATGAATGTATAACCTGCCGCAACGTATGGATGTGGTCTATGCTCCTATAGCCTTTTCGAAAACAGGCTTGTTCGAGGCTGGAAGTCATCAAACTACGTACGGCACGATTCATGATTACCCTATAGAAAATAGCTTGTAGACATTGCTCAAAAGCGATATGGGTCTATAGTTCTTCAATAGGGTGATATCCCTCGTTTTGAAGAACAGTACTCGATCTATTCCATGCCTCTCACGTTACGCCCTCGAGTAAGACGAAGTTGAAAACTTCTGAAGAACTTGAATCTGTCATAGCCCGGCGCCTTGTCGTTCAGCTGTTTATGGGCCATCCTAATCTCGTACAGGCTAATGTCCGGGATCCATATGACGTCCACCGCTGAACATGACCCTCTCCTATTGAGTTCCAGAGCAACCGGTTGGAAGCGGCGACTTCCGGCGACCTTTCTCTATATGATTTCCATCCATACTGGGGGAGGGCGTAATGGTGCTTGCTGGTGCAAAACATAATGTTTAAGTACAATATACATTCATACGTTTTGAACGTACTTATTCGGGATGAACTGATAATAAATCTTATAAGAAATAGTTACTATTTAGAATTTAACAAATGTATAATATGATTGCTTATGTGTTACTTATATTATTTTGTACAATTTTATCATATAAGAATTCTATATGTATCTTTTAGGTAATAGTTAGGTATAGCTCTTCGACTATAAAGCTGCAGTAGTTTTAAACATGCAACATTGAGTTTCACATAAAAGTTCGTACCGAGAGGTTTAGATGCATCCGGACGCACTTTTACATTTTGACATGAATTTTGCAGGCCTTCGGAAACAGTAACGGAGAATATGGCTTTAGTCTACTCTCTACAATTCTGAATACAATACCATTTTTAACGCCATGTAACACTAGTCTAGTTAATCTTGAGTGTGATCTCAAACATAGCAAGGTACTAAAATGCTAAAAAGTAAGCTATAAGTGTTACTAATTGTGTTATATTATGGATACCGGATGGTTAATATATACATAAATACATTTATTTTTTCTAAATATAGATAAGCATATTTTAATCGAAAACATCCATAGATCGGGAACACGTATCCGTATTATCATACATAATACATATGCCCCTACCGGGATTCTTACCCGCGACCTTTAGGTGTGAAAGTCAGAGTTTCTAACCACTACACCACCAGATCGTATTGGTAGTAGGTTAGTAAGAAAACTTACAAAATTTCAAGATATAGGAGATAACCTTGATTTTTTCGTACAAAAGCCGGGTACATTTATTTTGTGTCACCTCAATTATTATGCCCATTGTTGGTCAGATACAGTTCAGTCACATATTATACAACCTATATCATAGAACTCAAATTATTGTAACTTATATAGTTAATGTATTTTCCATGATTTTGCCTTTTGACGACATTTCTAAAAAACAAAAGAAGTTGATTGACTCAAGTTACTCGGTATTGAACTTAAAAACATTGTATTGCGAGCTCAGGAATGAAGTTGACTCCTATCTATAGGAATTCGTTCCTATAGAAGTTGTAGTTTTCTGAACGTGGTGTGAAGTAGCTGACTTACTGAGACTCCTCGAGGCTGATTTTCACCCGACTGCCCCAGGAAGGAGGGTAATGATTTTCAAGTGTAAGTAGAATTTAATTTGTGTATTTCCTGTTTACTGGTGACACCACTCCAAAATTTTCGATTACACATAGAAAGTAAACCATTCTGAAACTACCTTTAGTATATATATATCGGCTATAGTTCCTAGTGGAAAATTGTTCGTAATCAATAGTAACGTCACCAGTTAATGATAACTACTCGAATTCAAATTCACCCTGTATGTTACCCATGAAGCCCAAACGGTATGACCAATTTAGAAGTGCAAGCTATTGTTCGATTCGTTTTGATCCCCTATGAGTGTTGCAAGATACATTTTATGTTAAAAAAATCTTACATGGCGGCCGCAAAATACAAAATATGCTTTTGGATTTCTTGGTTTATAAATACTTTTATTATTTAAGGAAGTCAGTTTGGTAGCATATAAGATACATCAGCCAAGGTGTCCCAGCACGGATGTGTTTTGTCACTGGACGAAGGTGTTTATCCGCGTCGCTCGTCGCATTACCGTTTACTCACATCGTTCGGTTGTTTATTTAAGACTACGTTCATAGAAGCCGGATAATGTGTATTAAAATCAAGATGTCTCATGTCTGATTAAATCGATGGACCAACTTAGCATTCCACGCTTCTACAAAATAACTTAATATCGCCCTCAAGCTTCATTAGATGTGATTGAAATTGAACGCTAACTCACAGTGCAAAAAAAATGGAAATATACGTATACAGGGTAGAAACTTTTATTCCGAAATAATACAGGCTATTAAATCTTTTTACTGAGACTGAAATTGATATTAGTAACTATCACAAGGAAACTAGATATGACCAAAATTTGGATTTTTCCTACATTTACTATAGCCAATTCACATTGAACTCAGTATAGCATTCGCAATTATTGATAAAGATGGGATGCTCATCTCGAAATTACAAGTCCACAAAACCCCTCAATTATTTACTTGATATAAATATCTCAATAAGAGTTATGCCAGTAAATGTATAGGAGAGACAAACCTTGGGATCTTTAAGAGCAGAGTGAATAGGCATTTACTAGGATCGTGTGCTTCATCTTCGACCACATGATCACTTTCCATCAAATGAGATTGTGGTCAAACGCGAATCCAGTCAATCATAAAAAAAGGCGCAAGGGTAGTTTCTTTCCAGATTACTTATTAAAATCAATTTGTTTAGCTAGTGACGACATACATTGAATACTTTGACTGTAAAAATCTTGCCAAACTCTTTTGTAGTATGACTAGGACGAATCATCAGATGCGCGACATGGCTATAAGGCGTACTGCGCATACGATTCTCAGGGGCAGCACCCAGCTCCTGGGGGAAATGGACGAGGGTTGTTACAGCCGGGCGGGGGCAACATAAGAAGCCGTCCGGGAAATGAGATTGAGGTATGCCAATTAACAGAGAAGAGAAAAAGGAAAAAGACGTAAAGCGCCGACCTCAAATAAATTGGGACAAGGGCAAGAAGACGATGATACTTTCAATATCAATAAAGTTTTACAATGTCTTGTGAACTTTAGGAATAGTCATTTCCACTCTGTATGCACATAAGGCCGTATGGTTGGTTTCCGGCAGAGTTGATTAGGATGAATCTTCTTCCCATGGTTATCCATGACTTCCAGACATGGTATTCCTGACTAAAGACGTTGCTGCCCATTACTGGTGTAAGCCGTTATCCTCATAATTTCGCCGCCTTTTACGTTATCGTAAAAGGCGGCTAAATGATGAGGGTGAATAGATTAGGATGAATCTTCTTCCCATGGTTATATATGGATAACGGCTTACACTAGTAATGGGCAGCAACGTCTTTAGTCTGGAACTCCTAGAAAAAATCTCCGATCACCAACCCGCTGACCCAGCATGGCAATTAGGGCAAATACTTCCATGGAAAGCAACCGCTCCACGGGAAAGGCTTATGTCCAGTAGTGGATTATTATAGGCACATAACGAATGGGAATGCGCCATGATTTCGTCAAAGTTTACCTTAGCTTCATAACCATAATGAGGACAGAAATCGCTTCCGCTTTTTTAAGTCCATATTACTATGTCGTGTTCCTAAACAATATCATTTCGAAAATGAGCTTTTGTTATCGAAATGCACTATACAGTACTTTAGTCAGTCTTACGAGGCGTTTAATGAAATCAGTCATTACGTAAAGTGCTTCTAAAGTTTGGTATGAGGATAAGACAAGGATATTTTCGAATTTCCTTTAGGGATGTCGCTCTACTAAAGAAGTTCTACCTTCCGACATGTAAGTACATTGTAGGGGCTTATATAGTAACAACTTAATACTGACAATAAATTACGGAATCGTATATTAGGGCCTAATATATACCCCTCCGGTCGCGTGGTTCGACAACGTTGTCCAACATGTCGGACGACGAGGAATTACGATCAAAATCACTCGACGGGCTATGGAAACAGCTATTGATAATAGCCCAGATCTAATCGTAAATGGAATACTACTGTTAAACGACGTTGACAGACTTTGCGGAACGACGCATCTTTAGGTGACGATTCAGTTACAGCTATACTATTTTTGCATTGAACACTGGCGCAAGGTCACATGCCTATCAGTGCTTCATAGGATACCTTTCGGTCAATGCGTTGGATTGCATAAAATTAATCACCGTCCTGTCCATCTTGGATTGCTAGACATGGTCTTAGACTAGAGGTTTCCACAAGCTCGTCATCGATATACCGATCATTCTCTAAACGCATTGCTTCTTTCTTCATAATGCGGGCTGTTATGGTATGGATCCCCCTGTCAGCGTCAGTTACAATCTTTGGACCATAAACGTCCAGGGTGAATAAACATTTACTGTATTCGCGTGTTTTATTATCGGAAAAATCGTCACTTTCCACCAGGTGAGATATTGTTCAAACGCGTCTCCAGTTCTTCATAAAAAACGCCTCTCTAAGGTTGCCATTAAGTACCTAATCCACAGCATTATCTCCATAAACTCACTCGCCTTAGTTTCTTTCTGCTCTGTGAGAGCTTGGCAAACTCAGAAATATAGGCGAGTAAGCTCGTGGAACCGTTTACATATGCGAGATTACCGTTCGTTACTCTTTTATTGAAACGTGTGCGTTCTTCTTGTTGTAATGGAATTTCACAAGTCGAAACGGCAGTCGAATCTAAATAATTGATAACGTTATTTCGTAGAAGAACTTAAAGCATACAGAATTAGTAAATTCAAATGGCAGAGCCTCATCTCCTATAGAACGTACAATCAGCGAAGAAAAAATCTGTCTCGTGTAACGATTTGTTAGCAAGCATAACGTTAGATGACACTCCATCATATGGGCTGATGATAAAAAGGCCAGCTCGCAAGTAGCCTTGAGCGATGTTTATATTCAGTAATGAACTATGATTATGATAGACGGAGATGATGACAGACCACATTAATATATACCTGTCTCAGTCTTCGATCTTACTATGGAACGACAGATAATCCGAAAAATCTGGCCTTCTCAAAATCACCGATTTTAGAATTTTTACTCAAATTACAAAATTTTTAGTTTTTTCACCAACCTTGTTCTATGGGGTGACGAATATGTGAGTCAATGGACTTCTATGTCGTTTAGATTAAGACAAATTTACTTGTAATGAGAGGTGTCTGGCTTGTCAATTAGTGTGTAGGCACGCATTAGTTGATAAAAGAAGAACGTTCATGTAGCAAACTTGTACGTGCAGGTAAGCAGTGGAGATGCATGTTGAAGATAGAGAACAGGTAGAAATTGTTCTATGATGTCGTCATCATTAGGTATTATGTATCACTTTGCCTCTCTAGTTTACCGTTGAACGTAGGCATTACGAGGAGTTCATTTGGAACAATTCTATGTCGATTGCATCCAGTAACTTGTCAGTTTATCAAGTGAGAGGCCTTCCAGCTCACCGACCGAGCACATCAACTGATTTGTGGCCGCCAATAGATAACTATTTAGATTACAAGCAAACATGGACATGATCCGCTTGGCGATATTCAGTCTAGTTGTTATTATTGTTTTCCCTTGTTGTCGAATGACAAATAGAAATAACCTTTATTTAAATAAGAGCAAGCCTTGTGTTTCTTGCTCGTTTTTCTCTGGAGAGACAGCTATCTGAATAAACGGTGTAAACCATTATGATTTCAGACGTTATTTTAATAACTTAAAGTTATTTTGATTTCATTGTTTTAATTTTTCGTTTCGTAGCCAGGCTTCTTGCAGTGAACGCGCTATTACCAACGTGTTAACCTCTACCATCCAGATATGAAGTATTGCGCAGCCTTTTTTATATCATCATCTAGTTTTGAAACGGATTATCCAAAACACTACATATCTGGGTATGATTCATAAGTTAGTAATACGCACAAGTGTAATATTGATGCAAATATACCGTTTATTAGTTCCCGCATCTCGACTTTGATGATATCCATATCTGGCAGCTCAATGCTCTTGATATATGCGCGTGAGATTATCCAATGCTCTCAACAGTTCCTACACATTTACTAGAATTCTATCAAAGAGTTAGTTAATTTCAGTTACCTATGTTCAACACCATGGAATTCAAATATGCATTTGTATACTGAAATGCATTTATTTTTAGAATTACCATTTGTTAGATTATGTATTCATTGTCAACTAAGTATCTAAAAATTTCGCAACCTAATTTACAAAAGAAAGTCGTCAAGGTCGCTAGGATTGGCAGCGATATTATACTGCCGGATACAAACACAGATTACACTGATCTGTTTGACTATATCTTACATTATCTTTAGCCTATCGGACTACTTATAGCACTTGTCTTCCATACCAATCTTTATCTATCTTTATTGTTTCTCACACAAGGTAAATAGGTAAGTAATATTCTGACTAAAGCATTATAACAAAATTCTGGTCCAAATATGCTTTTTCACTAGGGAGAGACTGACATCTGAAATAGGAAAATAAATCTGTTTTTCAGATTGCCAGGCTCTCCCGCTACGTATCATCTATACTAATAATGGAGCATTTCTTTCACCAGGAAACCAATAAAATTATGTTATCAAATTAATCTGGTAGGTACACAAGAGTCAAGTGTGATTTGATCTCAGTACCGATGCTTTAATATAAAATTTCTATTATTAATTTGTGATTGTCCTTCACGCCGTTCTGTGTCTATAGGTACCTACATACTGAGAGGCGAGTCTCATACTGTGTCGAATGTTTATTCAGATGCAGGCCATCGAGAGTCGATTTACTGGAAATTAAGAGGACGCCCGTCATCCGACAGGGATGCTAGAATAACAATGAGCGGCCAAAAATAAAACAACTAAAAGTGTTTGGAGTAAAAATAACTTCGATGTGAGAGAAAAATTAGAAGAGCAATAACAATATGTGGTTTTGACATACTCGTAGAGTTCCTCGTTTGACAAATTTATTACTTTTTTTATTATTATTATTAATATAAGCACTATCACTCGTACACTGGCTACATAAAAATCATCATAGCTCTTAACAATATAAATTTCAGAAGAGTTATGATAACATTTTTTTGTATACACAACTATAACATTCGCACTAAGAAGTTCGATTCTTCATTCATCATCCGAACAGCTAAGGCATGGAACTCTCTTCCGGCATCAGTCTTTCCTGAATCCTCCAACCTTGGGATTTTAAAGAGCAGAGTGAATAGGGATTTACTGGGATCGCGTGCTTCATCTTCGACCACATCGTCACTTTCCATCAGGTGAGATTGTGGCCAAACTCGACTGGATTCGAGTTTAATCATAAAAAAAAACACAAAAAAAAACAATTACAGTGATCCTTAGTTATTAATAAATATTATACAAAAGGCCAGCTTATCCCTAAAAGAGATATCTTCCAGCAACCCCGACATAGGACAGTGCACATAAAGTAAGAATTTCATTATTACATAATAATAAGTATGTAAATAACCCTATAAACATATAAATAAACATTGGTACTAAATGACATATTTACTTAAAATTAATACTTACTAAATAAGCAATGCACAAATCTGGTTTGCGAGATGATTCTTATGTTTTTAGGATATTTAACACAATTATATCATCTATTATCAAACCAATTGTGTTAACAGTTCGAAACGACTAAACCGATTTTGATAAAACATGTCTAAGATCCAGCGCTAGAAAACCTGCTTTCAAATAAAAACCGCATCCAAATCGGTTAAGTTAAGAGGTGGCATAGGCAGACAGACCTCTGTTTTTGCATCGGGGATTAAAAACATTAGGCTTATTTTTCTGGTACAGCAAAAGTATTATGAATATTCAGGTAGCAACTAGATGGTATACAAAATAAATTTCAATTTAATTAAACAAAATAGGCCTCGCGGAATTCTTATAGCTGTAGATTATGATATTAAAATGATAATATTTTGCTGACCGTGGACGGGAAGGGCCATTTGAACCCAAGTGACATCTTCTCATTAAAGTAAAAATTGCTAATGACTTTATCTCCATATTTTTGCATAAAAATGTCAGCGCTTTGTACAGTTTCGCCTTCAATGAATATAAAAAGTATATAAGTAAGCAGGCACTTACAAATCTTCTGTACACTGCTCGATAAACATTTTAACATCGTAATATATTTAAGTTAGGTTCCGTATTCCATAAGTTTGTATCAATCAACTCACTTCTCGGTATAATTACATACATACCTACATATCGTCACGACCTTTATACCAAATGGGGTGTTCACAAATATCCCAAACAGTACAAGTTTAATGATTGAAACAACATCCACGGTTGAAACAACTTATAATAACAGGGGGTGAGCCCATCGCCGTTGAAACGTGTAAATCTTTGTAGACGTTTTTTGTGGAAAGTCCCTTAGTCGCCTTTTATGACACCCACGAGATATAATTACTTACTTAAATACTGCTCCTTGTAATTGAGTTGTAGTCGCTTTCGATTAGCCAAGTAAAGCAATGTCTGATGCAACTAGTATGTATTCCGTTAAAAAGTCGATCCCGGTTGTTCTCAAATTGAAGTCAGTCATTAAACTGACTCGGTAGCCCACAGAGGCAGCTTGGGAACACTATTAGATGGTCACCTAGTGCCATGAGAGGAGGCCATGGTGCAACCGTGGCGATGACGTAAGACTGTGGATGCGTGTCTTTGTGATACAGGAATCACTACCGTAGGTAGGGCAGATTTGGTTGGTGGTAGGGCATTTTAAATGTCCGCCTGGCTAGCTACCACCATCTTATCTAAATCTGCCGCCAAGTAGCAATGTTAATAGCATTATTGTGTTCCGGTTGTCCTCTAAATGAGTTGGGGTTTCCGGGTCAGTACGCTTCCACCGTCGACCTCATACTCACTTAACATCAGGTGTGATTGAGGTCAAGTACCAACCCGTTGCGCATAAAAAAAAGGTTTATGTCTCATCGTATGTCAATCAAGATAGTGTAGCATTCTACGAACTTATCATGCGTAAGCTAAATGATACCGATTTTTTTTAGATTACGTTTTTTAGATTACAAAATAAATATTAATTATCTTTAGCAGGGTTATAATTCCAGCTGGTCGCTTTGGAAATCTATGTAGGAGGTGATCATTCATCAGTGGACGTCCTGTGGCTAATATCATGATGATGCTATGTTCTCTAGAGTATATCTAGAGTATATAGTATATATAAATAATCGTTGTTAATACCTTACAAGATTTATAAAGAAGCTCAGTGCTGTAATGAACGAAAAGTATTATTAGATACATACTGATGATAAAATGATAACTTATATTTTGGATTTGGGTGTCCGTGTGACTAACAATAAATAACATGTCATCCATCACTTATAAAGTGACAATGTGTGATATCTAACTAAGCCTACTTACCTTTATTGATCTTGTTCTTGGAATTCACCTCTGATTTAAAAGGAGATTCCAAAGACGGAAGAGCACATACTCAAAGGGATTGGTTAAAATAGTCACTTTATAAATTGTGTATAACTTTTATTACTTATTGTGCAAGTTTAGATGTTAATCTAACTGAGTAATGACGACCGATTGGTGTAATGGATAGTGACCCTGTCAGCGAAACTAAACCCGGGATTTCGGAATTCTAACCCGGTACGGTTTGAATCCCACTATAGGGGTACCTAAATGTTTGTGTGATGAATACCACGACCATTTATTCCCGAGTCATGGATATATAAATATAATAGCTTTTCGACAGCTGATATGTTTAATTTGTTTATCCCCCGGGAACAACTCCTTTATCGGGATAAAAAATATCCTTTGTTTTCATCCAGGATGCATTTTTCAACCAAATCCGTTCATCCATTTCGCCGTGATTGAACAACAAAAAAATAAATAAGCATCCAAACTTTATTCTTTATAATGTTAGTTAGTTTAGATTAGACAGATATATTTATGCTTTTAGATAGATATGCATTTATTTGCATTTATGTACACACACATAACAAATTTTACATATTAAAAAATCCAACTAAAACAATAAAACACAAGTACAGAAACATGTGTGTGCGGCAGTATACACATCCGTTACCTAGTATCCATAGTGTACTATGGGCCTTGTAAGATTTTCTTAGTTTGGGACTAGATGATTGGAAATGTCAGAAATATTTATTAAATAAAAAAAAAAAGAATTCTAAGTAGGTAGGCAAAGGAGGAAGTAAGTACCTCTTTATTATAAGATCATACAATAACACTTGTCAAATCTGAAATTTATTTTAAGCAATAAATTAAATCGTTGTAAATTATCGAGCATTCTCCCTACAAATTATTGTCCAAACTAAGTAACTGTTTCGGAGAAATTCTCGAATAGAACATCGATGTCTGCTTTCGACGACGGAATCCTAAAACAAAAAGAAGATATAATTACAAGATACATCTGCATATCTTTTGACGCCTCCACGCTATTACTCGACACATGGATGGAGATGTTAAATGTTCCGTTTTAATACTTTTTTGCTCTTAAGTGCAGATGGGTTTATTGCCAGGGGAGTTTACAACAGGAAAATACAGCGCTCTCTTTAGTATAGTTTCATGTTATGTTATCCATCACCTGTGATAGAATAAAAACTATATGTAAGGCACAAAATGTGCACAATAAGTCGGATGTTTCATTTAAATGTTACTAGAATATTATTATATGAAGTAAGTATGATACGTTATGTTTAAGTGAGTTAGTTTGTCTATCGATCTATATATGTATCTTTATTGTTAGTATACGAGGTATATTTTCACGTAGTTTGTATCTACATTCTTATTTAATACCGCACAACCTGCCTATTTCAAATATATTGTGTGCATGTTCAAGGATATTTATTTATTATTATATTATTAATTTATACCCAAAGGACGCCTGGAAGAGATCGCTTATAGTATAAGGTCCCAAATTGAACGTTCTGTTCTTTATTTTATTTTATTCATTTACATAGAATCAACCGCATTATTACAAATTCTTATACAGAAAACTAATACCAAACTTATGCCAATTAAAGATTCTTATTACGTTACTGACAATGGTTACCCTTAAAATTAAATGGGTAATGTTTTAATTGAATTACAATGTAATTACATTAAAATTGGTAATATTACATTATTAATTAATAATATTATTATATGAATATCAATAAAAACAAAGTCTTACTCTTACCAACTTTCTGTAACTGTATTTTCTTTGTGTTGTGTTGTATAATAATTATGCGATTACAAATCAGTAAAAGTAACACTAAGCTACTCTATGATGATCAAACCCTCATCATCATCATCCTCAACCCACATCCACTCATTGCTGGTAAGAGCTTCTCTATTAATTTTCTGAGCAAACCATAGTATTTTCATATTATTGTTCATGCTGTGTTATCTTACTAAATGTTTGTGAGATAATAAGGCGAAACGTATGGACTTACTTGAATACTTACTATTAAAAACGGATCAAGTCAAGTTAATACATATTGGAAACGTGACGGTTATGGCTGGCCATTAATTTTATATTTATCATATTCTATCTGTCTGTCTTCCTATTTTTTAGATTTTCTTTTATTATATTGTTAACCTTTAAACTTTGCGTTTCATTGCTAATAGTGAGCGTAAAAAGGTGTCTGCTCTGAATAAATAACTTAAATGTATCAATCAAATTTACGAAAACAGAGAGAAGGATTGGCAAAATAGTATCAACAATTCGTCGAAAAGAGAGCATAAAAATAACAAGAACGTTTATTCGGGCAATTTATATGAAATACACGAGGTATCTCGTTCGTTAATTTGTTTACATTTTGCATATTCCCCCGTGCCACTGTTTACTTTTCACATCTAAGGATCGTCGTAAAACGTAATAAAGTTCGCCTCTCGATGATTATGGCCCTTTGAAAATAAACTTGGAAGTTGATTCACAAACACTGTCTTTTATTTTTTGTTTAGTTTACTTTCTTTCGCCCCGTTTCTGAGTTATGGTATGGATATCGGCATTATTCTTTTGGAGTTTCGCGGAAAACTTTACCTCTATCTTTGTTTTTATTGATTCGTTATGATTTTTTCATGTTATTTCGTGGTTAAATTTGAATGGCGGCATTGTTTTCATGACGAATATATTTCAATATCTTATCTTGTCAGTACGTATTTTTCTCAACCTACGGTTAGTTCCATTACTTTACCTTTTTGTTGTTTTATATTCAAGGTATCGGAAACTTTTCTATTTTTTTTATTTCGCTGGCAAGTTATTTTGCAAATTAAAACTGCTCAATATTTAAAGTCTGCAACATAATGGCGCTTTTAATAGAACATTTTATTAAACGGACAGCATGAAAACTCTTTCACACACATGAAATTCTCGGTCCATTCTTCATTCCCAACGTTTTATATATCGGAAGCACGTCAGGCCATAAATATTCACTTGCCTCCTGTTTGTTTCCACCTCTTAGGCCTCATAAAATTAATGCCTTTATATTAATATTTATTAATATATGAATGTCTCGACGTACATTGTAGTAAAGCCGTGCATGATAAAATGGTAAGTAAAGTTTATGGTGCAATAAACTGGCATTATGCTCGTATTGCGTATGAATTTCTATATTCTATGAGTTACACTATTAATGCATCTCGTTTATTTATCTGATGAGTGAAAGGGATGGTAACTGGGAGAGTAAGTTAGTCAATTCTTTAGTGTCGTGAAAGTATCGAGGCATAGTTAGTTAATATTTAATAGTGATTGGTTGAAATAATTTGCGGGTAGAATTGTAAGGATAATGAAGTTTGCCGAGATAATGTTGTTGTAAACCAAAGTTTTATGTTGAGAGATAAACTACACCAGTTTAATGTACATGTACCTGTATCTTGTTGAGGTACTCCATCCTGCTCTGGATCCACTCTACAGTCTCTCATCCGGAATATAGATAACAGCCGGCGCCGGCGCAGTGCAGCCGATGAGTCTTTCTCTCCTTGCAGCTAGGAAGAATCTGGTACTCCTTGAAGCCGAACATGGGCTCACATTACTTATCTAATTCTAATACTGATTTATTTTAATTATATACGTACTTCAAAGGTTAATATGAACTACTTTGTCTATTAAACCAGTCCTCTAATTAAAACCCTAGGTGAACTAAATTCAGTAAAAGATTAAACGATCCCAACATGAAAGCACAAACCGCTGAATTGGAATTTCACGAATCAAAAACGAAATTTTGTAATATGATAGAGGGTCGTTATTCCTGGAACTTCTGAAATTACTCCCCAACACCAAATTGAGATGTGTTGGACAATTTTGACCATTGCCTCTTTGGATCAAGGTTTGTGATTCAAATAAGATGAAAATAATTTCATCGTTCATCCGGCCGGAAGATTGTTCTTTGATATGATTAAAAGGGTGACGATAATTTTATGTGGCAATTAAGGAGTTTTGTTGCTTTATAGCATCGCAGCTCTTATTTCCACTAGACGTGGCTATCTGGATTACATAACACTATGTTTTTGGAGCCAAGTCAAACCAATAACTAGGCGACATTTCTAAATTCTTTCCTACTCTGTCCTCATCCTCTGGTAGGTCAGAGTCATCCGAACAAATATTCTATTTTCGTATAGTCATTAGTAATAATAATAATATAATAACAAATGTCTTTGCACAAACATATAGCGCCATCTAGGTCCACAGTACGCATCTAGGCTTGTGTTATGGATACCAGATGGTTGATAAACTACACAAATACATTTTTTTTTTGTAAATAAATACATGTATAAATGAAAAACATCCATAACTCGGTAACACATGTCTGTATTCATTATACAAACATATGCCCCTAGCGGGATTCGAACCCGCGACCGTTTGATAGAGTAGCAGAGTTTCTAACCATTACACCAAACAGGTCGTCAGTAAATAGGTATATCACTAAAATCTCTTTTCTTTCAAACAATTTTTTAATACTAAGAGCGAGGGTGGAATTATTTATGGATCTGTCTAATGTTTTCACCAAACTTTAGCACTTCATGTGTAAAAATAATTAAATTATGCTTCTGCACATCAATATTAGGTATCTTTTTTAGCGAGACCGGCTACGCAAACAACCCAACTTTTCACTTACGGGGAGCGCTTGTTTGGTACAACGTACGCGTTGTGGAGAATTTGCCGAAATTTCCGGTGTCGAATGTGTTTTTCAAAGTTCGATGATAACGATTTCTTGGCTTTTAGAGAAAAGATATGTTTGGTAACGAAGTTGTACCTGTGTAACTGGCCAGTACCTGCTCTACTAAACATTCGACTTTTTAGTAGGTAATAATCGCTCATTATAACTTTGCTAATAATGATGCACACATGTCATAGAACGAGGCATGAGGACACAAGTCCAAGACGTAGAAACCTTTTAAGAGAAGTCAAAAAAGTCAATAAATATTTATTGAAAGTCAACATGTGATTTTTTTAAACTACATCGCTTTACCATTGTAAAGTGATGTAGCTTATTCTCCCTATAACCAAAGTACATTTACTTTGGTTATAGGGAGAATAAGCGACAAGAAACTCCGTAACAACACATCTTTTAAATAGGTTGGAATTTACTCTGAGTGCGATGAGGAGCCATCGTCCAATCCATCGTCGTGAGGAGTAATGCACTCACAATCTAAAAAAGTTAAGTTGCCAAAACTATAGCGGAAACAAAAGGTAATAAAACAAGTCCCGGGTTATTGTTGTGGAGTATTAATAAGCCACTAGATAAGTCTTACTTTCTTACAAATTTATACTTGAAGCTGAAATATTGTATGAAATATCCTGTCCTTGGTGGCGTCGGTGGCTCAGCGTTCGGTTCGGAGGTTCGGGTTCGATCCCATGCAGGCCATGTACCAATGAGTTTTTAAATTTAATTTAATTACTTATGTGCATTTATCCGACTGACTTTTATCGTGAGGAAACCGGCATGCCGAAGAAATAAAAATTCAAAGGCATGTGAAGTCCCCAACCCGCATTGGGCCAGCGTGGTGGACTATGGTCTATACTCCCTCACATACGAGGAAAGGCCTATATTGCTGTAGTGGAATGTTTACGGGCTGATAATGCTCCTGTCCTGATTTTATTTGAATTTTCCGACCAATTGACCCTGCCTCCGAAATCAACGGTTGTGCAGGTTCATGTGGTTCCTGACAGAGTAAAATCGAACTAACACTCTCTTCTCGTTAGTGTCGTAAAAAGCGACTAATTGATTGTGAGTAAAACAGTATAGACCTGGTGGGCAGCAGCCTCATTGGTCCGAAGCTCCCAGAAAAATCAGTAATCTCCAACCCGCCTGCCCAACGTAGCGATTATGGCAAATGGAGGACTATATTATGAATTAGAAAGCGATGCAAATCGCCCCATGCTTATATCCAGTAATGGAGAGATGTATGTTTATCGTATCCAAAGCTTTGCATAATCTGAAACTATTTTGTTAAAAAAAAAACTTTAAATAAAGTATAATTTAGGATGACTAGTTTAATCGCGATGATTTTATAATTAAAAATGTGAGTTTATATGAGTAACTCTAACTTCCAATAATTTTTTATTCATTTAGGATTTTACGAAATTTTAGCTTAATATATTTTTAGTAAGATCAGGGCTATGACAAAAACACTTTTATATGAAAAATAATCACAAGGAAAGTTGGCTTGAATTTAACCTCATTCATTCATCCATATTCTTATCTTACCTTCAATCTAAGAGTTTGGCTCTAATAATAAACCAGCGAACAATGTCTCCACGGTTTTGTCTGCTGTATTTTGTTTTCTCGACAGCCGGAAACGGATATAGAGGGAGACAGAATAATAGCCGTCGGAAATGGTCAGACATAGTGGAATCTTACTTTTTTCTCTCATACGCTGGACATTGCTAACTCAATACATACGAAATTCACTGCAAACGAAAAGGAACACTGGAATGCTATAGGAGAGTTCACAATAGCTTGTCTTTTGCGATGTATAGTTTTTTGAAATTACGAGTAGGGTTGTATTCAGTGGTGCATATCACAGTATATGCAAATTCTGAAGAGGTACGCATGATCACATCAGAGCATGGACTGCGGTGTCAATATCTATATTTATTTTTTATGAATGACTGGATACGTTTGATCGCAATCACATCTGGTAGAAAGTGATGATATCGCTGAAGATCAACCACGCGGTTCCAGTAAATGCCTATTCACCCTAGTGTTCGCAAGTAGAGAGCACGCACCGGCAAGAGCAGCGTAGGACGTCCACTCATAGGGTAGACAGACGACCTCATGAAGGTCGCGGGGAATAGGTTAATGTAGGCTGCTTCCAACCAGTCGCTCTGGAATTCTGTGGCGGAGGATTCAGTGGACGTCCTGTGGCTTATATGTTGATGATGATGTCGCGATTCTAAATTTTTCCTTACATATAATCTATATTTATTTTAACCGCGTCCGTGGCTCAATATAAACAACATTGGATTTACGATTCGGAGGTCGCGGGTTCGATCCCCAGCGGGGTACATGTTTAAGTAATCGGTTTGGTTGGTGGTAGGGCATTTTAAATGTCCGCCTGGCTAGCTACCACCATCTTATCTAAATCTGCCGCCAAGCAGCAATGTTAATAGCATTGTTGTATTCCGGTTGTCAGAGACAAGATAGCCAGTCTCCCAAATGTGTTGGGGTTTCCGGGTCAGTACGCTTCCACCTTCGACCTCATCTTCACTTAACATCAGGTGTGATTGAGGTCAAGTACGAACCCGTCGTGCATAAAAAATATATATATTACGATGCTTATCTGCTATGTCTGCTCTGCGTTGGTAGGTGGCGGACCTACTCCCGATTTGTCGGACCGCCAGTTCGGATTCCGACAGAGGCAATCGACGGTTGACGCGGTCAACCTCGTTCGCTCCCTGTCGGAATCGGCGGTCCGCGGGGGGGGCGTGGCGTTGGCGGTGAGTTTGGACATCGTCAACGCCTTCGGTGCCCTCCCCTGGCAGGCGATCAGGGAGGCCCTCGTGTATCACGAGGTGCCTCCCTACCTGCGGGCCGTTATCGGGGCCTACCTGCGCGACAGGACCGTGAGGTTTGTCGGTCGGAACGGGGTGGAAACACGGAGGGATGTCTGTTGCGGGGTTCCACAGGGGTCCGTTTTAGGGCCCCTGTTGTGGAACCTCGCATACGATGCGGTCCTTCGCATCAGTCTCCCCCCGGCCTGTCTGTCGTCTGCTATGCAGACGACACACTGGTGTTGGCCGGGGGGACCGACTTCGAGTCGGTGCTTCGGCTCGCCGAACTTGGCGTGGCATGTGTCGTTGGGAAGGTACGCGAGCTGGGCCTGGAGGTAGCGCCTCACAAGACCGAGGCGCTATGGTTCCACGGCCTCCGAGGAGGCCGGCAACCACCCAGCTCGCGACTCCGGGTAGGTGACGCTGAAGTCCAGGTGGGGCGGTGCATCAAGTACCTGGGCCTCACCCTGGACAGCCGATGGGGCTTCGAAGAGCATTTCGAGCGCCTGGTCCCCCGAGTGCGGAAGGTAGCGGGCGCGTTGCACCGCCTGCTACCTAATCTCGGGGGACCACGGGAGGAAGTTCGCCGCCTCTACGGTGGCGTCGTGCGATCCATGGCCCTCTACGGGGCCCCCGTCTGGTCCAACGACCTGGCGGGGTCCTCCCGCTGCAGAGCTCTCCTCGGGAGCCTGCAGCGGTTGATGGCCATCCGGATCGTACGAGGCTACCGGACGATTTCGTTCGAGGCGGCGACGGTCCTGGCGCGGACTCCACCCTTCGACATCCTGGCCGACATGGACGCCGCGGTCTACGACCGCATCCGTTCTGTCGGACGGGATGCCGAGGGGGTCGCGCCGGACCGAGAGCTCGGAATGCTACGGCAGAACGCACACCGACGTGCGCTGACGCTCTGGCGGGAGCGCCTTGTGATACAAGGCTGCGCCCGCCAACGCGCCGTCGGAGCCGTTCTGCCGAACTTCGAAGCATGGATGGGGAGGAAAGGCTGCGTCACCTACAGGTTGACTCAGATACTCACCGGGCACGGGTGCTTCGGTGAGTATCTGAGTCGAATCGGACGGGAGGAGACGGCACGATGCCACCACTGCGCGTCCGACCAGGACTCCGCCCAGCACACGCTGGAGGACTGCCCGGCGTGGCAGTCCGAGCGTCGAGACCTGGTCGACCGGATCGGACGAGATCTGTCCCCGCCAGCATTAGTCGCGGCTATGCTGGCGAGCGAGGAGGGTTGGAGGGCAGCGGCCTCCTTCTGCGAAGCAGTCATGCTCGAGAAGGAGGCCGCAGAGCGGGATCGGGAGAGGGCCGATCCCGCTCGCAGGAGGCGACGTCGGGGGGGCGGCAACGCTCGCTAGCCCCCCCTGCACGTCGCCTGGGGTCGCGGGCGGCTACATCTTCGGGGCGATGTAGCCGTCGGACGCGACCCGGGAGAGGATGACACCCCCCGGAGCGACCGGGGGGGTGTCGTCGGATCGGGCCCTGTCGCGCCTCATACCGCCGGCTGATCGCGGTTTGAGGCTCGACAGCGCCCCCCGTGGAGGGCGTGCGTTTAGCCGCCCTCCGGGAATGGGCCTCCCCTTGAGAGGGGAGGCGAGGCGGGGGGGGACCTGGAGCCGCTTATGCGTTCCCAGGTCCTCCCTACTGCCGAGGAAGGTCGCCGGGGGGTTTTAGTGGGTAGTCCCGCTCCGATAGGAGCGGGGAGTCCCACGTATCCCCGCCGCCGATCCCCGTTGGCGGCGGGTTGAACGCGTAAATGCGTTTCCCCTCGACAAAAAAAAAAAAAAAAAAAAAAGGTGGCGGACCTACTGCCGAGGAAGGTCGCCGGGGGGTTTTAGTGGGTAGTCCCGCTCCTGTTATTGGAGCGGGGAGTCCCACATATCCCCGTCGCTGCCCCACAGCGGCGGGTCGAATGCGTAAACGTATTTCCCCTCGAAAAAAAAAAAAAAAAAAGGTGGCGGACCTAAACAGTAGGTTTACATTGTGCTGGAAACTAGAAGTGCTTGTATTAGGATTTACTGGATCCGTGTTTTTTTATAGGTAGTTCACACGATGCGTATAACCTGCATCAGTGCGTGAACATAACGCGTGTAACAGGTGCCGTGTAAAAGCACCTTTAGAACAATGCAAGCCGTGGACAGGAGACACCATAGTTGCTCCGCTGACTAATTCAATCCCAGGTAGGTACTACCCAGTAGCATTCTATTCAATGTCTATCAGATAATTCGAACATAGGGCATTTATGCATGACCAGATCAATATGTTACCTAACATACACGATCGTTATGTTATCTGCAAGAAATATTCATTAAGAAAATTATGTCAAATAAAATTCGTCTATTTTATCATAATGCTACAACGCGACCAAATCATAGTTATGGAAAAACGCAACATCAATATTCTATGTCGTGTGGTTTCCGGTATAAAGAAAGAACTGAACAAATTTGTGTCTTGAAAAAGACGAGTAAGGGACTTTACACCAAAAATATCTTAGGAAGGTGAGCTGATTCTCTCTTACAAATGTATTTCAGAAGGTCAATCGTGGATGTTTGGAAAATCAACAACCTTACGATTGAGTTCTCTCTGACAAACTAAATGTAGTTTTTCTTTTAGCATGCATTAAATGTTCTTGTCACCCTATTGGAACGTTTATTTCACATTCATCGCAAATGACATAATAAAATTATTATTAAAGACGAATTTAATACCGGATAAACACAATAAAGGAATAAAATATCGAAATTAAAGAACAAACAGAACTCGTTAAGGGTACGACAAAGAGCGTTACTTAACGACGCGTAAAAATATCGATTCAATAAATAATAATGTCGTTTTGTAAAAACTTAAACAAGAGGCCAGTATCTTGTAATGGATCACTTAATTTCGATTAACTTACGGACGCAGGCCAAGAACAATACGCCACCGGAAATTACTCGTTTTCGCTTTTTGATCGTTTTTCACGTTATTTTCTGTACAGCTCGGCGAGTTGGTCTTAAACAAATATTTATACGGCCAATTTTAAAAGAACCCTCCAATTTCCGTGTCTACCTCTCTACTAGCCTCGGTTTATGGGTGTAGAAGAGGGAGGGGTAGTCTTTCTAAAATTTGACAGGTCATAGTATGGCCCCTCCAAACGAGCGATGAAGCGTGTAGCTCAAAACTTGCACCCATTATTTTAATGGGCAATCAATACATTCCCTATAGTTAAACAACATATTTCACTTCGATGGAAGGATACTAATTAAGTTTGTTTGACTATTTGCTTTGTGGAATGTTTGAATTTATGCTGCAAGCCATTTGTTTTCTGATGGGCACAATCATGTAAGTTTGCTGAGGTTAAATTTTATTTGTAATATCGTTTTATTGCATTGCGGGCAGCGCCGGATCGATCGTTGTGGAGATCTTTGGGGGAGGCCTTTCCCCAGCAGTGGACGTCTATCGGCTGATATGCTGATTGTAGGTTTGTATACAATTAACAACAAAGTCTACTCCATGGGTGATTGCCCAAAATTCACATCAAGGTATTATTCTGAAATAGCCACAAGTCTGGTCGAATATGTATATAAATGATTTAATTTGATTGCGGCCAATCCATGTATAGTGTATATGCATTTGTGATCGTTGGGTACTGAAATAATTTAATTTATGTTTATAATTCTATTTCGCGTACTTACCTAAGTAAATAATAAAATGACTCACCACAACGTTCTCCTAGTGCGTCATTAGGTCGCTCTTCCAATTGTTGCTGTCACGCTGTTATTCTATATTATCGCCATAACTAATCACTGGTAACACATCTTAAAGCAGTGAGGTATTTTGGGCGAGAATCGTTGCGCAGTTTCCCGAATGCTGCCCATCCGAGAACACCAATTTATAGCGCCATTTTCCATATACCAGATGATTTTTTTACTGTAAAGGAAAAAAACAGGGCATAAAGAAAAAAAACAAAGTGAAATAGAAGTTATTGGTATAGCTAGTTTAATTTTTTTTTTTTTTAAACGTACGCGCCGCCGCAGATTGATATGCGACTGACGGGATTCGTAAGGTTCCTATCATGCGAAATTTATTTAGAACTCATATTTTCTCCAAGTTTTCTTTATTTGTTTAATTTAGTGGAATAGGCTACAGACACCACCGTCAAATGACACAATTAACACTTTATTGACGACCGATTGGTGTAGTGGATAGTGACCCTATCAGCGAAACCAACGGTTGCGGGTTCGAATTCCGCGAGGGGTAAATGTTTGTGTGATGAATACCAACATTTATTCTCGAGTCATGTGTGTATATATAAATATTTATGTATCCGTCATCTAGTATCCATAGGACAAGCTTTGCTTAGTTTGGGGCTAGGGAATTGGTGTAAGTGTCCGAAATATTTATTTATTTATTATTATTATTTATTCGATGATAGTTTTGAAAAAAAAAACTGCCTATGCCAATACCTTCTATTTCACTTACTTAATATGCCCTATTTTTTTTCTTACGGTGAAAACTCACTCGGTATAAATATTTAAATATACATCTAGTTAAAAATACTTAATTTTGAATATGGAACTTCTCCAGCTAACAAACTGTCGTAAAAGAAATCAAGCTTATCTCAATTGCGTAAACAACTAAAAACAAAGTGAAGGTACAAATACGTTAAAGCCCCGACTTGGAAGTAAGAAAACTGCTTCATCCGTGGAGTTTGTTCCATGAATACCACTATACCGACCAAGTTTAATGCCTACAAAGTTTCTATTTGATAAAGAAAGTTTCAACACCGGTTTGTTAGTAGATATAGCTAAATTAAATCATTTGCTTCAAAATTAATGATCAACTTGTGTTGATTATTATTCCAGTTAGTATTTTTTTTGTAAAATATTAATTAAATTGTTTACATTAGACCACCATCGACCTCTCCTAAGCCACGGTGCGAAGCCCGATCTTTGGATTCACGTATCCACTTGTTTCCACCCGTTATGAATAAATCGTCGCTTCATCGAGCCAGGGTCGTCTCACTCTACGTTTGTCTAGTCGCAATCTTCTCTCCAAATCTTGCTCCAGTAACTTCGGATTTTGCGACAGATCAGACACAGTCCATGTCCACTCCAGCTTGCTAACCTTCAAAGCTATGTGGACGACCTTGATAGGCTACGTGGGTAGTATTATTTTAATATCAAACAATTATTAAACACATCTCTAACTGCTATGTCTGTATCGTGATCGAATCCCGCTATACAGGGTGAATTTGAGTTCGTGTAATTCCCATTAACTGTTGACGCCGCCACTCTTCATTACGAACAATTTTCGCCAAGGAATCACAGTGAAATTCGATCAAAAAATTTTCGATTAAACCATTCTCAAACCACTTTTAGTATGGAAGTCCAACAATTAGTTCCTAGAGGAAAGTTATTTGTGATCAGGAATGGAGTCACCAGCCGAAAATTGTTGGACCTCCGTACTAAAGGTGGTTTCAGAATTATTTACTTTGTATGGGTAATCGAAAATTTTTGATCGAATTCCACTGTGGTTCCCAGAAAGGTGTTCGTAATTCACCCTGTATAGCTTCATTTTGCTATTGCCTTGTGGTATATTGGTAACATATTTCATTGCGTGCTTCTTTAAGCAGTGTAAGGTCCCTCATGACCAATTGAATAAAAATACAACACTTTTACCCTGTGATTTACCATTTAATGCCCGTGTTCAAAACCACTAACACATTTACGAGTTTACCCTTTACGTTCTACTTTAAAAACTCACTTTGATGTCGTTTAGAATTAGTTGGGGCCAATTTCTTTACAAATTGATTTATTGTCGACACATTTTGAGGTATGACCCGTATGTGCGTACTTAATCTTGATTTACGTGACGTAAACGGTTTGTCTGTACCGAAGATATTTTCAAATTAATTTACGATTTACATGTGGACACTGTCTTTATGGATAGAACTGTAATCTTACTGGACTTCTCTCTTCATTTGACTACCTACTAACATTTGACGACCGGGTGGTGCAGTAGATAGTGACCCTGTTAGCGAAACCAACGGTTGTGTATTCGAATCCCGCGAAGAGTAAATATTTGTGTGTTGAATACGAACATTTATATTATTTATGCAAAGATATTTATTTATTTATTCCCGAATCATGGATGTTTATATAAATATTTATATATGTTTATCCGATACCCATAGTGCAAGCTCCGCTTAGTTTGGGACTAGATGATTGGTGTAAGTGTCCGATTTTTATTTTCACTATATGAAGTTATTCACTTTCTTTTTCAGTTTATAACTAATGGTCAAAAGATTATATTTCATTGGATAAAGTCATCACTTGAAAACGTTACATTATTTAAATTAATATTAAAATTATTGTTCTGTTCATTCATAAAGCTGACACCCCAGCGAAGAACGAAGAAGAAACTCAAAGGTTGCTCTTTTTAGGTAGTTTTTGGGTTAGAGTTTGTGATTGGACAACTGCCTCTTAAGCAGCTACTCCTATCCACTAGTTATGATAAACTTATTCTATACAGTTTCAATGAATGTAAATTTATTTTAGTGTTTACACTATGGTGTAAATACTGTTAAACAACAATATTTTACTACAGCTAAAGCGACAATTCCACAAAATCTGGGAAAAAAAATTTGCACTAAGTGCATCCTACCCATAAAGACTTCATCATTACCATATCGTCATAAGACGTCCACTGAAGTAAGAAGTCCTGCAGGATTAAATTTTTATCCATAAAAACATAATGTAAATCGTAAATTATAATGACTTACGGAGCTGAAACGTATTCGCTGACGATATGATGAGTATCGCTTAGTGTACTATGAAAGAACTGTACTCAGAATGTGAGAGAGAATCCGGATGAGTGTGATCCACTAGAGAACCTAAGCTGAAATATCGCATTTAACCGCCTCCGTGGCTCAATGTAAACAACATTGGGTTTACGATTCGGAGGTCGCGGGTTCGATCCCCAGCGGGGTACATGTTTAAGTACTCGGTTTGGTTGGTGGTAGGGCATTTTAAATGTCCGCCTGGCTAGCTACCACCATCTTATCTAAATCGCCGCCAAGCAGCAATGTTAATAGCATAGTTGTGTTCCGGTTGTCAGAGATAAGATAGCCAGTCCCCCAAATGTGTTGGGGTTTCCGGGTCAGTACGCTTCCACCTTCGACCTCATCTTCACTTAACATCAGGTGTGATTGAGGTCAAGTACGAACCCATCTTGCATAAAAAAAAAAAAAAGGCTGAATAGGCAGGTGATTTCGCAGAACCTGATTGACGGTATGGACATTTTTAAATGTCCGCCTAGCCAGCTTCCACCGTCTTAACTAAGTCTGTTGCGAAGCAGCGAAGATGATAGTGTTATTGTATTCCGGCTGTTAGAGATAAGAGAGGCATCCCGCAAAGTGGCTTCCGATGGAGCACGCTTCTATCTTTGGACTTATCTTCACTTAACATCAGATGTGATTGAGGTCAAGCGCAAACACGTCGTGCATAAAAGACCGACAATTGCTGGAGCTAGCAGCCCCTCCGCTAGATGGCGCTGCGATCTGTGTCGGGCGATTGGAAGGAAAGAAACACACACAGAAGACCACATTTTGGCGAGATTTTTGGCCGTTTTGGCGAGCTTTACTGCTGTCGTAGGATGTCCCGGTCCTATTCAGAGGCACCTAGAGCGTCCATGACACAGCTTTTTTGAATTGCGGTATTTCAAGCCGTGAGAACTCATTGCGGATCAAGGGCCTATACTATTATTATGACAGCGTCAACGCCCCACTGAGTACGCTCTACATTCTTCTCGAAATAGCCTTACCGATTTTAAGATAGTTTCCATGGTCTCTATTAACGGAATAGTTTAATTAATGAATAACTTTTCTCGACCCTTCTCAATCTCTTTCCACCGATTAATAAGGAGAAATATTGTAAAAATTCAAAGGGAGATATTTTAATTAGTCCCAAAATACTTCAATAAAACCACCGACCGAGGCACGAAAGTTATAAATTCAGGGGTAGTGTTAAGCTTGAAGATAATTATCAGTTGCCTTTTGGTGTGGAAATTTATAGTTTGACGTTGGTTGGACCCACAAGGAAGAGCTGCTACTGTTTTTATTTATCCACCAATAAAAGTGATTGACATTAATTTGGTTGAGTTAATGATAGAAAAGCAAAGGCGTTCACAAACATTTGTAAGTAAAAAGCGGTAGCGTTGTATAAATTCTGGTGTAACTTTGTGGTCCTCTGGTTACGTCATCATGTCAATCCTGTAGGCTTTTAATTAGTTCTTGATACCAAAAGATATACACAAACTCACGATTACAAATAACTTTGCCAAAGTAACAAATTTTCTTTTTTTTTATGAGCTACTGATTATCACTAGATTTCAATCACACTATTTAGGCTTTATAACATTATTAAGAGAAGATAAGGCCCAAGAGGAATACTCTCAAACAAATAATTTAGAAGAGTTGTTTCTTTGGGAAGTGTAATCGTGAGTATATTTATTGGAAACTAGCGTTCCGCCCGAAGCTTCGCCTGCATTGAACTACTCCTCTATCGGGATAAAAAATATCCTATGTTTCAATCCAAGGTATGTTCTACCAATATTCCAAATTTCATCCAAATCCGTTCATCCGTTTCGCCGTCATTGATCAACAAACAAACAAATAAACAAACATTCAAATATCCAAATTTTCGCATTTAGGTATAATATTAGTTAGATTAAAAAATGAAGCCTCTACTACTGTCTGTCGTTTTTGATATCCTATCACTTTTGATTCATTTTCCGATTTGCATAAAATTTTATATCTACAGAACGTAATGAAGTTAGTTGCTACATAACTTTTATAAACAAGATGCAGTTTCTATAAAGAAATTTATTATATTTATATTTAGCATAGGTATAGTCTTGTCACAATATAATTAGTTTTTTTCGTCAAAATTGATTTTTCTAGTACCTTTAAACGTAGCTTACAATAGTACCTTCATTGGGAAATTGTGTTAAAATAAACATATAATAAATAATAATCAATAAATAAATATCCTTAGACATACCGCCATCTAGTTCCACAGTAAACAACTATAGGCTTGTGTTGTGGAAACCAGGTGGTTGATATACTACATAAATACATTTTTTTTTGTAAATAAATACTTATTATAAATGAAAACATCTATAACTCGGGTACAAATGTCCGTATTCATCACACAAACATATGCCCCTAGCGGGATTCGAACCCTCAACCTTTTGGTATAGTGGCCAGAGTTGCTAACCACTACACCAAACAGGTCGTCAAACATATAACTCAAGCGAACTAGTTCTAAATGCTGAATCAAATGCCATTTGTCATTTTGTCACTTATACCAATCCTTAACAGTCGTATGCGCAGTCGGCACTTACAAAAACATTGTTTGGCCTCTCTGGCGCCTGTGTGATCATCAAAAATAACATTGACAGGAAGTTCTGATCCCGGGTTGTAAATTAAAAGAGACGTTAAGCTCTTGAATTGTGATTTTATTGTATAACCTTTGATAGAGTTGATTTATTTAATATTCCACTCAGACAAATTCGAATTTATGCTTCAATAATTATATTTAGAAACACAAATGAGGTTTCAATAAAGTGAGCTGACTACTAAATAGAGTTATTTGTATGTAAATATTAATTTAATAATTTGCAACACCTTGAATACTGATCTCAAAATAAACTAAGTACAGTCTGAAACATATAAAACTTTACGGGCCTGTATAATACAAATTAAGTTTTCCCAGATTTTTTTATTTAATTAGAGCAATTACATTAAAATAAATAATAATAAATAAGTATATTTGCACATACTATACCGCCATCCAGTTCCACTCTAAGCAACGAAGCTTGTATTATGGATACCTGATGGTTGATAAACTACACAAATACCTTTTTTTTTGTAAATAAATATACATTATTATTGAAAAATAGCCATAACTCGGGTACATTAGGTCTGTATCCATTATACAAACATGCCCCTAGCGGCATTCGAATCCGTGACCTTTTCGTATAGCAGTCAGAGTTTTAACCACGACCACAGATTTAATATAGTAACCACGCAAGTCGTTACATTATAATAAAGTACTACCGAGTAACATGAATTCCGGAGGAGAAGACTGAATTTGTGAATTAGTCATTATTCGAAACTACTTTGACTGTGCTACGAACAAAAAATGGCAGAGGTCAATAAAAATCAGCGCTGGTTTAATCATCTCACACGCAACAGCATATATAAACTTGGTTTCTATTATCACAATATCTGCTGCTGAATATACCTAGGTAATTTTAAGTATTCAGCATAGTGTACCTAACTTTTTAATTCAACTGAGAGTCTTTTGGGCACCCTCTCTTACGGTTTAGAACTCGAACACGTTTTCTTACCTTTCAAAGTTATGGAGAGTAGAGGGCGTGTTCGGACCTCTTTTTTTTGATCGACTGGATTCGCGTTTGACCACAATCTTACCTGATGAAAAGTGACGATGTGGTCGAAGATGAAGCACGCGATCCTAGTAAATGCCTATTCACTCTGCTCTTGATGATCCCAAGGTTGTAGGATTCAGGAAAGACTGACGCAGTTTCATTACTTGGCTGTTCAGATTCTGTTACCGTGTTCTTTTTTAGTTTATTAAATTACTATTACTTTTCTTCAATAAACTTTTTTAATAACAATTTGTACACCGAAATTTATATACTAAAACCTTTTAGGATTTTATTCTATTTTATTTCAAAAAATAGATTAAGTAACAATACTAAACCTGTTTCGTATCCCAGGGCTTTAACAAAATAAAATTAAAAACGAATGTTCAAATAGGTATTTAAAAATAATAGCGTGAATGATTAAATGGTATTCGTTTTCACCTCATTAACAATAACACTTTTGGCCATTTTATTAAGCAGAAGGTAATTTATAAATACTTAATAATGAACGCGACGGTCGTAGATCACCCTAATTGGCGTACAAAAGGTGGGTAGGTACAGTTTATACGACGTTGAAATCCACTGGATTAAGCATTAGCACGCGAACTAAGTTTTCGACTATAGTTTTCCATTGGAGGTGTCGCAGATGGTTTTAAATAAATAATGAATATTCATATTTACGAGTATTACCTTATATTTAGTCAGATTCAAGGTGGTGTACTAATTAATTTTGTTACAGAGAAGGCTGACTGTAATACTCATTTTCGTATGATCGAAATGCTTATGTAAGTAGAGACACAACGGGCCAAAGTCAGCGAAAAAAAAACTTATGATCCATGAGCTGTACACGGTGGTACTATTAGCAGGCCGCGATTAAAATTTTTTATTTCCATGAATGGAACACTATCCTTTGAACTTGTTACATGTATGTTACCTACATGCATACCTAGTTGAAATTCTTGTCCATTCTTGTGTCAGAGCTTTGCATAGGGAGCATTTGCATTAGCTATCCAAAAAAAATTGAAGTTGATGAATTTGCATAAAAACAATATTAGGTAAGGTGGTCGGCCTATAATCAAAAAAACATGGCAAGTCGTCTACGACACAAAACAGTTATACGATCGAAAATAACTACAGCAGTAGGTACGTTAGTTCGTAATTTCGAATGTATATTAATATATAGCAAATAAAAATTATAATCTGCTATCCGCACCTATTTGTGAACCTCTTTTTTTGGTACTTAGAGCCTACTTTGTGTTTAAAGCAATTTATTATAATTTATATATTTTTAGCAGTCTCAATTTCGGTCCGTTCGATTCCCCGGCAGGCCATGTACCAAAAAGTTTTTACCTGACTGCCCAAGGAAGGAGGGTATTGTTTTTATATTTAATTTAATTACTTATATGCATATACCCGACTACTCTAAACGATGAAGGAAAACATCGTGAGAAAACCTGCACGCCTGAGAAATAATAATAATAATAATAAATATTCTTGACATACACACAGCGCCATCTAGTTCCACTTTAAGCAACTATAGGCTTGTGTTGTGGATACCAGGTGGTTGATACACTACACAAATAAAAATTCAAAGGCACGCGAAGTCCCTGATGATATATTTTTCGATTCAAGATATCATTTAAATTTATTTGTACATTACATACCTACATTATTATCAATAATCTTTAATTTTTTTTATTATTAATACCATTATTATTGGAAATTTTTGACTAATAATTGTTGACAATAACGGAATTTAAGAATTTGAATACAATTTAATGCAATACAATTTTAAAATTTTACAGTTTTATTACAATTCCAATATTATTTCAATAATAACTAGTTTATGATAATGATCATATTATGATGTAACAATTTAATTTAGTTTAATTTAATTTATTATGACGTGCTTCTATTCTATTTAATTTAATTTGCACTAATTTAATGTGATTTAATTGATCTTGTTTTCTGACAATAATGTAATTATTATTATTATTTAATACTGTCAAGTCCACTGCTGAGGAAGGTTTTCTAAATACTATGAAGGTTTACATTTCATAGTATTTGGAAGCCTTTCTAAAACTAAACCTAACCTATTTCTCCGAAGTCCAAAACTCGATAATAGGAATTGTCATTGTTTCCGTTCAATAATAAAATTACGTAAAAATACCTCATTGAACGTAAGCAAATAAACGCTCGGTGACATTTAGCTGTCGACAGTCTATTAAGGGCCCTCACCGAGTGGCTTATAAATGGCCCACTCGCATGCAACCGCAGTCATTCGCCGGAAAAATTGCCAGCGCGGATAAGACCTCGAATAAAAATATTATTCCCACCTTATTTACCTTAATGGTGTACTTTATAACGACCTGTTTTACTGATATTTAAAATGTGGTTAGACAATATTATATTCCATTTTGAAAAAAATACACTTTTGTATTTATGATAATTGAAGAAGGAGACGAATTTATTTCCACCAATACAAGTACGTACATAATACTGAGCAATAGCTGTTGTCCGCGACTTCATTCGCGTGGAAGAAATGAAAGTCGTATCAGCAAAAATTTAGTCTATATGTGATCCAGATCCTAATCTGTCTACAGGTAACAAACACACACAAACTTTCGCATTTATATTATTAGTTTGATACTCGTAAAGAATAGGTCATCAGCATCATCTTATCAGCCACAGGATGTCTACTGATGAACATAGGACTCCCCTACAGATTTTATACGAGCTATGGAGAGGGCGATGCTCATCGTTTCACCAGATCGAATCAGAAATGAAGAAATTCGTAAAAGAACGAAAGTTACCGACATAGTCCTGCGGGTTGGCACATACCTCGAGGAACCGATGGTCGGTGTGCCCCACGTTCTTCATTGGAGAATACGGGCAAGCTCAGAGCAGGACATCCACCGATCTGGACAAAAATTATTTCAGTATAAAATAATCTAAATACAAATTGAGCGTAGCAAAACAACATATCAAAGAAATCTTAATAGGTTATTTACAGAAATTTAGAATAATTTTGCTTAAGTTATATTAGTGTAATACTTAAATTAGGCAAGTATTTTACCTATATCGTAGGCATCGAGTTTGAACTAATACAAAGATAAAAGCGAAGAGGGTGTTGTGCGTTGTTGAGGGGACATATAAATAATTCAACAAAGTACTTAATGGCCACATTCTGGTCCTCAAGAATATGATATATTTCCCATCGACTCGCTAAGAAGAACAAATTTATCTAGTTTTTTGTATACTAGTGTAGCAAAATTTTATGAATATCCATTACTTTACTGCATACATGTTTTTTTTAACGTCAAGCAGTCGACCAACAGAATCAGTCCAAAAAGTTTGATTAGAAAACTTGTAGGCACTCATCTAAAGATATTCAAATTAAGAACTATCCTGGTTGTTAGCCGTGAACGCAACAAGCTTGTTCTAAATTTGAATTTAAAAAACTATTGTAATAAAATAGCCGCACAAAATATGGCGGATTTAAGTGAAAGTTACTATGAGTAAAAATGTAATTTCGTAAATCTTTCTTCGTTGTAGTTGGAAGAAAAGAAGAATAAAATAAACACAACAGAAATCTATTATTGGTCTTCTACAGTTGGATTTTGATTTTATGTTTCTCAACAAACCTTAAAACAAAATAGCACAATTTTATTTTCGTGAGTCCAACTCTGTTATTACTCTACGTTTAATAAAATTGAAATACCAATTAATTCCTTCATAGTTAAACAGATTGCTTAATTAATTAAACGAAATGAATAAGGAGCCTTTAAGGCAGTAACATGAAGTCATTAATTTTAATGATAAACGGTATATATAGCAGAAGTCTTTGGCATACAAACGTTAATTTAAAGGCAAACTTTAATTTTAGTTATTATTGTATACAATATATTGCAAATAACAAGTCTGAGGGAGAATATTAGAATTTCCGAGAAACTTGCATTAAGTGTCATGATATTAAAATTGTAAATATTATGTAAAAAATCGGCCAATAGTGCGTGTCGGATTCGCGTATGAAGGTTTCAGTTTCACCACATAATTAAACACTACGATAATAAATAACAAAATAGATGCGATAGCGATCTGTGAATGAACTGGCTAACGTATGCCGAGATTATACTTTCGTGTCAGACGGACATGCAAGAGACAGCGTAGGTTTCGTAAACAATGGATTGTACCCTAAAGAAGCAATGATTCATGCGCCTTAACTCCTGTATTTATGGATAGTCTAGATGGAAGACTTCATCTTCGGCCACATCATCACTTCCCATAAGGTGAGATTGTGGTCAAATGCGTATCCAGTTAACTTTAAAAAAAAGACTATTGTAAGCCGTTGACAATTATATGATGTAACTAATCCGAAGATGTAAGGTCCGCATGAACTCGTGAAAACATATAAAATAGTCTTTTTTATAAAATAGGTATGACGGTTTCAAAATATTTTAATTGTTTTAATAGCTATGATTTACATAAAAATCAAAAGGAGATTTATCCTATTTATTTCCTGGTCATAGCCAGGGCCATCTAATTTAAGTAATTTTGAGATCTTCCGAGGTACGGTTTCTAGTATAGTGAATGTCAGTCCTTTTTTTTTATTGGTACATACATACATAAAGTCACACCTGTATCCCGTAGGGGTAGGCAGAGACCACAGACATTTTATTTGTACATGCCTTAGAGTATAGAGTATCTATGCACTAGAATCAAATAAATTTAAAAATTGTATGTATTGAGTTTCCTGAGAGATAAGATAGAATTTCCTGTGCCGACCTCCTCGGGTTACGATTTCTGGATTTTTTTATGAGGTCAGATTACTTTGTTACCACTGAAGCTGTTAGACCATTGTGACTAAATGAGTCGCAAATCATAAATTGGAGAAGTAAGACATGTACCGGTAGAGCCGCAGACGTCACGTGAGTTTTGAATTATTTACTTTTCATCTCACGGTATAATATTTAAACAGGCCGAAATTACGTAATTATTTTCCCGGGACGTACGTTTATTTTAAAAGGTACCGCGTATGAAATTATTTTATAATTAGAGACACATTAGGTACACGTTTCATTACAACTAAACCTACCCAACTTGTCTTTACCAACTTAAAATTTACTTAAAAATAAAGATTATATATTTTCGTATAGAATTAAATTTATTTTTAATAGAATAGAATGTCAGAGTTTACAGATGCATTGTCAATAAGCATTGTGTCTCAAACTCCCATTTTCAATACGCGTTTTGTGTATAGATATGCATATTGTTTACGCATTTAGTCTCGAAAGCTGATTTGTTAATACGCATTTTGTGTAAAGGCATTTAGCCTCCAACGCTAATTGACAATACGCATTATGTGTAAGCGCATTTAGCGTCAAACGCTAATTGTCAGTATACATTTTGTGTAAACGCATTAAGCCTTGAACGCTTATTGTCAATACGCATTTTATGTAAACACATTTTGACTCAATCGCACTTTTTAAAAAGTAAGTCTAATTAATTATTTATCCACTGACTGTTGTACAGTCAACATGGAAAAGGTGTTTCCATTCCTTCAAATACGTCATTTTCCGGGTAGCTATTAATAACCTGGAATCTGCTACTTATTGTTCAAATCACGCACACATATTAGTCTATAGGTGCTTTTCATTGGGTGGTGTGGACCCCGTAGTTTAGTTTAGTCAGTTATTTTTATGGTTCCGTTTTCAAAAATAGATTCATCGGTAATATATATTCCATAATTGTTTTTATTATCTAAGTCTGTCAGCGTGTACCTTAGTATCGTGTAGTTGTTGTTTCAGTAAGTATATAAACGAGTCAATATATACTGGATTAGTTTTTTTACCGTAGAAAAAAAAATAGGGCATATTAGGTAAGTGAAATAGATGGTATTGGCATAGGTAGTTTATTTTTTTTTTCAAAACCATCGTGGAATAAAGCGTTAATTTTGTCATATAACGGTCGCGTTTGTAGCCTATTCCATATAATTATATTATTAAATTAAATTAATAAAGAAAATTTCGAATGATAGGAACTCTACAAATCACGCCAGTTGCATACGCATGCCATTTTGAAAAAATAAAATTAACCTACCTATGCCAATACCTTCTATTTCACTTACCAAATATGCCCTATTTGTTCCTTATGGTAAAAAAAATTCATCCGGTATATTACATATTAAATTATAAGATATTCATTGGCAATAAATGAACTTATTATTTTGTATTTGTACACTGTTCTAGAAAAGTTTGCTTATGTTTTATTAGAAAAATAAAAACACCCTTAACCAAAATTGTTATTCCATAAGCTTCCATTGCCATAACTACCACGAAACGTAACACAAAAGGACAAGTGCCCGAGGCAAACAGGTGTCGAGGTAGTTAAGCACATAAAGGAAGAAAGCTTAAAAATGGTTGAAATAAAGTCAGCGTTTCGGATCGCGAAATAATAACGTTGCGTTTTGATTCTTAGTCGGTGGTCCAATACATAAGATGTGCGGAATGAAATACACATCAAAGTCTTTAAAGTCTATAGAATGAAGTCTTCCTGTCCTGAACTCTCTCTCTCTCTCTCTAATAAAAAAAGTAATGCACACACATTACTTTTTTATCTTTAGATTGAAAACTTTTACTCGAACAGCCAATGTAATATGTTGTAGCTCCTGCCACAGACTCTGCCTAGTGAGGGACCAACGGATAATGACTCTCATTTTATTTACTGTTAACTATAGGATTGTGGTAGCATATATATATATATATATATATATATATATATATTGATTTATGTATAACTCATTTGTGAAATTTCTTAAATTATTCTTATTTGAATCCAGACGTATCGCTGTTTGCTTATAACATAAACTGTAGTATAAAGGTATAAAACGTTGTATCGCGACGACTGCTTGCGGCTATTGAAAATTAAAATTGCTGCGAGATTTTTTATCTGCTAAATTCACGGTGGGTAACCCACCCGGCTTTTGTTAGGAAGTTATATTTTTGTTGTTAAAATAGCAACAGTTTTGTGAGAAATTGCGCATTTATGTTGTTGGTTCAGCAAAGTTCCCGATAACACATAACAAAGTAGACCTAAAGTCGATTTTACTTAGGTAATTCAATTCGATCGTCTAATAACAATGATGGGTATACATTAATTTGACTACTCGTTGAAGAGGAAGAAAAGTTCTTTAATCTTTACTATACACAACATAAAAGTATACATTATAGGCGTACAAAAGCGGTCTTATCGCCAAGGCAAAGTAGCTTGGATTGCAAACCTACTAAAAGTCGTTGTTTACAATTTTATAATTTATTTTTTCGAACAAATGAGTTCGAAATGAAACACATTTTAAGTAACATTGTGATATTCTATATACGATTCTCCTCGTTCTGACCTATAATTGTGTGTAATGTGTAATTTCATTCCTTGGATATTTTTACAGCAATTAGTCAATTGAGTTAGCAAGTGTTCAATCTCAGTTATATACTTAATGTTCTATACATATTATCTTTCCGTGATAGTCCAATACGCTTTCTTAGTGTCAATCACAAAGATGAGACCGATATGATGGAAGCACACTCATTTCGAACCCCCAACTTATTTTGGGGAACTGGCTATATTATTTGAAACAGCCGGAACCCAATTCATCTATGTTTTTGCTTGGCAGTAGACTTAGACAAGATGACGGTAGCTATCCAGGTATTAATTTGAAAATGCTCTTCCAACAAAAGTGAGGAAAAAAACATGTACCCCGCTTGTAATAAAAAAATATTCAGAAAAGAAAATAAATGCAACGTTATGCATCAGATATATTTATTGTTTGTTTATCGAATCTGCAACATGTTCACAATTTTTATACTATAATGACACATAATTACAGTGTAGTACGCACGCACATATGAGTGTCTAGTCAGCGTGAGGCAGCGGTCAGAAGACACTCTGTTTAATATTTTGTTTACCGACTTTACCTAGTCGACGAAGAATTTTTACCTTAAAGTTTTTGGTGGTAATTACTTAATTCATAGCAGTTCTCCACACAATTTATCATATAATTTTACATAGATTCACAGCGTGGTTTTCATCAGTTCAAAACGTGTGACAATAGGGTGCGTACAAAACAAAATTAAACCGGAGCCAAATTCATTTAAAGTGAACGATATTACCGCGGAATAATTGCGGATTAATTGCGTGGCGGACTCAAATTCATTGAGTTTACATGGCAATTCTGTTTCAAAACATGCATCGTTTAATTTTATAATATTTCGAACGAATAAAGCCAGGCAGGTAATATGTACCTACGTGTATGTTATTAACATGTTAACACTTATATAGGTAATTATTATTATCAGAGCAAAATAGAATAATATGTTACATAGAGACGAATCAGGAAAACGAAAACCTTGCCCCGGAAGAGGTGTCAATGGAATTTACTCATAATGTAGATGACAGCCGACAAGTAACAAGCGCACTGTTTCTGCCTTTAACTAAAGTACTACCAATAACTATTTATTTCCACGCACATAGACAGACTAAAACAATATACAAGAAATTAAAACAGCATTGGAGTCAAAATGCACGACCGTTTGATCACTTCAGCTATTCAGTACTTCACAGCTGCAGCTTTTAGCTCATTTCGATGATTTACTGAACGTCATGTTGAAGGCGAAAAAAAAATCATATGATTTGATATTTATTGCTGTACGATTTTGTAATAAGCTCTTCTTAAAGTTCTTCCTGTACAAGAGCGCTACATGTTTGCCGTTGTTACTTTATTGCCATGGTAATCTTTTGTGACGTTCAGAGATCAAACGCAGCACTCGTATCTTATTCACAAAAGATCTCCCGAAGTAATGATACGCCGACATTTGAAGCGAATCGAATAGCTCTAAAATAATAGGGGTGGAGAGTGGAGACTCATTCGGAAAATTTGCATGTCGGCACCTATAAATTATACATGTCAAATATGTTAAGCGTTATTGCCCTAGGGTGCTCTGAAGTTTGCCTCTAATGAGAAGGGAAGTCGCCGAAATAATGGTCAAATTACAAAGCTTATTAATGATGACGGTAGCAATGATCCTTGTTATGGATTTAATAAATATCAGTCTTACCACACAAAGAACTTTCAGGACAGAAGTTAAATTCAGCAACGTAGTATCAAAAATCAATGCTTTTCTTTTATTAGTAAAATGAGAGTATAAAGCTATAATTGATCCACCAAAACTTGACAAACAAACGACTACAGTAAGTGGATCTCCAGAGTCCATCTTCAGATATTAACCAAATTATATGGCACCACCTTGATGACAAACCTTATCAAGTAGAAAGACAATCATCAAAATCGGTTAACAATGAACAAAAATATGGATGAACATTCATAAAAAACTAAGCCTTATACAATTTTAGGTGGACTGGAAGAGATCGTTCATGGCATAAGTACGCCTTTATACACTTTTCTGACTTAATTTATTACTTGTGTTATTTTTTACAATGGAGCGTTCACAAATAAACAAAACAAAAAATAAAAGACGTACAGACGAACACAGAACCTCCTCCATTTTTGGAGTCAGTTAAAAAGGAATTCGTCGTAACATTCGTAAAACAACTGTTTAGTTGTTTTATGAATGTTTTTATATGTTTATATTAAACCTTTATATTAAAGGTTTAAATTATTATATTATGTTTATATTAAAGGTTTGTGATACGGCTGACTATTTCAATTTAGGTACAATAAATAAAGTATTTGGCTCTTTAGAGAAATTAGAAGTTAAAAATAATTGTATCGTTAAAAAATATTCTACAAAATTAACAAACAACAGGCCCATAGCCATATGGATGTCCAGCAGTAAACTCTGCTTTAATAAATAAAGAAAAAATAGTCGGACATTCTACCGATGATCTTTATCAAAATTCAATAAACAGGTAACATTAAATAGAAAGATAACTATAAGGTGATTCTAAATGTTTAAGTAAATTGGTCAAATTAATAACTAATAAAATTATAATTTCCGAACAAAATCTTATTAAATATAGACCATTCTGCTTCATCTTCAGTATTTTCTTATTCTTTAGTTTATGTGATGTCTTTAGTATTTAAGTTATATACATAACGCAGCAGTGGAGGTAGTGAGTGAAATATGGTGATGATAATACATAATGCTACATTACTACTGACCTACTACTTACAAGAAAAAAAGTCTGAGATCCCTAATAACCGGATCGTTTCTGCTTTAGTTTTGCCAAAAGTTATTGACAAAATTTCAACTAACAAACGATTATTATTACATCAAATTAATATTCCATCCCTAGCATATCAAAAGGGAACATCATACGAGATAACGCGTTAATCTAACACGGAGGTATTTCTGTCATTAATTTAGATGAGAATTCATTATGGTTACCTTGAAGACATCGTCAAGCGATCACGTATGTCGTGCCAGGAAGGATTAAGATCGCAATATGTGACATCGGAGAACATAATAGAATATTGCTTTGTCCTATGGTGGAGGATGATATTACGGTAAGATTTAGTAATTGTAATTATTAGGAAATATCCGATGTTAATAAACGTGAATTTGTACATAGGCTCGGTTCAGTATTTTATTATACGATCAAAATATGATGAGTAGCTGATTTAAGTAAACAATACTCTCTAAAAGGTAAATTTTTTTCTTTCAATAAATCCTACAATTTTAATAAAATTAAATCTGGATATTGTCCCAAAATCTTTGGGTTGGTGGATATGTCAGTTCGTTATATTAACCATAAAGCTAAAATAATAAAAATCCCATTTTTTATGATTTTAACATTAACCAAGAAAAATAAAGCGCTATTAACGTGTTTTAAATAAATTGTTTTCACAATTTCACACATCTGTAATGTTATGGCTCGTTCATACCGGGATATTTCTATCGACAACTGTTGCGATACACGTTCATACCAAAGGAACAAGTGGCGATACATGTCCCGACACTTGTTGAGATGCGGTGTCAGAACGGTGTGTAAATATCTTGCTAATTTACTAAACGATCTATTGTTCTGATATGACACCTATTTTCTATTATTATGCTTAATACCTACCGTCAAAGATAACAAAACACAATCATCAACATCTTTGACCATGACAATATCAACCAATGTATTAGTAATCGTTTTATGGTGCACAGGCAACCGGCTGGAATCATGTGCAGAGGAGGCATGAACGCTCGAGGCATTAGAAGTTGCTATAGGTTTTTCTACTACATACATTTCTTCACCGCTTTTTGTTGTTTATATATACTATTTAATACGAGTGTTTCCGTATTTTAGAGTGCACGTTAGTCGGTCTCAGTTGTTTTCAATAGAAGGCAGTTGTTAAGCCAAGTCCGTGGCCTATAAAACTAACTGCCAGATGGTCACTAGTCTGATACAAATCCACCAATTCGCATTGGACCAGCGAGTTGAATTATGGCCCATAACCTTTTCAAACAACTACTTTTGTACTTGAATTTTCTTTACTTAAATCCACAACAAAAGCAATTAAATATTGAAACATGATCATCCCACAACTTGCTCACTTCATTTGTTACTGCTGACAAGTTAAGTCGCCGGTCTGGGGTGGGTAGTCAGTATTCATAAGACACCTTCCCACAGTCGTTTCATTATCACCCCACTGCGTAGATGGTGTAGGAAAATTGAGGCGGCACCAATGAAAGCGTCTAGACGCAATCGCCTGTTGAGTGTTAGAATGTAAAATCGAAATTGTTGTGATTAGATTGCAATCGGTTGAACGCAACCAAGAAAAAAGACAATTGTGTCGAATCTGATGACACTTCACTGTAAGAAATTTTGTGAATATTATAACAAAAATTTTGTATCACCCAGAAACGTGAAATCCGTAAAAATGTTATTGATACTGTTTTATTGATTTTAAGATCCTGTTTATTAATTCAAAACTTGAAAGTGATTCTATTGTAGCACCGTTCTTTCTTCCTAGAATTATCAAACCGGGATAGTACCATAATTAAATTATTTTTAGTTGAGAGAAGTGTGATCAGAATTGAGAGACATTAATTTTTTTTCGGGTATTCGTCTCACTTTGTATGACTTCATCTACAACTTATTTTAGATTAACCCAGTTATTTATATGACAACATAATAATGTCACATGATAATTAAGGTAAATCTTAATGGACCTTGGAGGAACAAAACGACAATACGAGAAAAATACGTACAGTTAATGATGAACTACTTACATAAATATATAAATAAACCACAAAAAACTTATATCAATGATAGATCTAATAAACTCTACATAGGCATGGAAGGACAGACATTCATAGTAATAATAATATGTTAACGGAAACACATTTTTGGAAATTTACGAGGATACATCCGTACGTTTCAAAATTTACAAACCATTTTTCAATCTGATTGAGATGAAATTTGGCATATTTAGGTCATCGAATGACAATTCAATATTATGGTGCCATCGAGCTTATCTGATGGAGCCGGGAAGTAGGGACTGGAACTCCCTGATGGTAAATGGCAAGACAAACGAAGTTGGGCCAATTTATTTTGTTGCCATGTACTTTTTTTTAAGCACAACGGGTTAGTACTTAACCTCAATCACACCTGATGTTAAGTGAACATGGGGTCGAAGGTGGAAGCGTACTGACCCGGAAACCCCATCTTATTTGACACCTTCCATTATACATGATTACGAGGTTCTGAAGATGGATCCAGAAGATTGCCATTGGAATTCCTTGATGGACTTTATGTTACTCGTCATATATGATACTTGTTTTTAAAAGTATTTTTAATTTAGAACTTATTTTATTTTACAGTAATGGCAATTCTACATGTTTGTAATGTCACTGTTTTCGTTGATACCCTGCCTATACGAGAACATCATTCGCGGTGCGATGCCGCGAATCTTGCCACATGGTGGTTTGGGTGCCATTCTAATGCAATTTTGATAACCTTCTAACGAGAGTTATAGCTTAGTTCGTGGCTTTGCTTGTATATGAGCTTCGTCATCCCCTTGTGTTACTTAATTTATTAGTAAATAAATAGTAAGTACTAGTAAGTTTTTTATGCAATAATTGTATAAATGAATGTCTTCTCATGTCTCAAAAATGTCACTTAAAATCAAATTTTAACTTAAAATTAACTTAACTACATTAAATTCTATAAGGCTGCCTTCCTAGAGAAAATTGTTCTGGAAATTCAAGGGGTTGCTCTTATTCCAAAATATCAGTGTTGTAAGGCAAGTTAGCCATTTGCCCAAAGTTTTTCGGCTTAGCGCGTGTCCACCTTCACTTAACGTCAGATGTTTGTTTGTATTCACTTTATTGCACAATATGAATAGGATGAAAAAACAGCATTACAAATACAAAAGTATTCTCAACAAGCAGACAAACTAACAGAGCTATCTAAAATAGTAGCAGGAACTGTCGCTATGTGACGCGACGATATACAGGATTAAGTTAATGTTTTAAACGCACCCTCCTTGAGTTTCCCTAATGTCGTGATGAAATACGCAATGAGCTCGTGGAAACTAAATTAATCACCCGAAGGCGACGTATTTTGTCTCAGTATGGTCCCTGTTGATTAGGCTAGTAATAATTTTATGGTGTTGCCATGATCTTGCTTGTGGAATTACATGTGGGTATTGTGTGACAATTTGTGTTAATTGTAAATTTGGTAATAATTTTGTCCTTCTTGAAATATCCAATCAAGCTAGAAACGTACCTTTACGTTCCTAAGTGATATTTATATCACACTTATATTTAAAAAGTAGCAAGATGGCAGAAGCTACAATGTGTGGATGATCTCCAGCGAGTGCCTCATGAGGTTGGACCACATATCTTCAGTTACATTGCTAGCTAACAAAGCCACCATATTTTCGCATTTCTTATCCTATTTTAAACATTTGTTATTTCTTCCTTTTTAAAGTATTATAAGCGGTCATAAAAAAAGTTGTAACTACGAATTGCCATTATAATGACTCCATTCACCATGCAGAAACTACTATTTTCAGGACGAATATTTTTCATTAGTTTTAAAAGAGGTATAGACGGTGATGAAGCTTAAAAAATCTAACAAACCTCTGGCTCGTATTATGAACTACGGACCTTTAATTATTTGTTATGTGGATCATAGTGATGTTAGAATAATATAGTAATGCTTTATACCATGTTCAAAAGTAGTCTATGACATGTCAAATCGGGCAAATGCAACGCAATAGCCTGTGTACCTATTACGTTGCTAGATCATTTTGAGCATGTTACCAGCATATATATCTGCATACCTATATACCTTCACATACATATGTCACAACCTTTCTCCCGAATGCATACGTGACAGGAGGTGAGCCTATCGCCTTTGAAACGTGCAAGTCTATAGATATTGTTATAGTTTTAAAAGGAAATCTTCTCACGTATATACAAATAAAGTAACGAAATGCTCCAGTAATCGTCCAGATGGCGACAGTAGACAAACTAGGCGACCACCCGCTGGGGTTCGATGAGTCTATTGTAAATGGGAAAACGGAAAATAGGTGTGAGTAGAAAGTACCAAAGTAGAGAGCTTTCGTACAAACAATTGTAAAAGTTATAGGTACTTTATAAAGACCAATTATTTATAATTGGTGAATCATACAACTTTAGAAGAAACTAAGTAAAGAGATATTTATGGTATATTTAACACAAGCGTTGTTTCAATGAAGGACAGTAACGAAATGATGATGCTTTTTAAAGAAAAAATTATAATAAAATATGAAGATAATGATGATAAATTTAAAATAAAATAAATCTCGTTATATTTGAGAGATTATTTTTGACATTGTAGCAACTTTTATTTTTCTTAAATACGTAGAATATTTCATACTTCGAAACTTACCAGTGAAGCAATAAAATAATTTAGGTATAGCAGAATAATTCATCTCGAAACGTCAACTAATCTTACGAGGAACACCGAAATTATTATGTAAGGACTTAATTAAACAGATTAGAGTCGTCTTCATCAACATACCACGGAAGCTTAAGGTTTTCCACATCGCTGGAGTTAGTCTGAATATAGCTTTATCTTACGCAGTACGCAGGGCCTCGGTACACGCTACCGGAGACCGCAAGGAGTAATACATGGATGTGTTAAAGTGAGAAGTTGGTATTATTGATGGGAGAATAAAAAAATAATAATAAATTGTATAGAATACAAACTCTTTTACTCATTTATACCCCAATATTATATATTGACATTAGCCTGTAATTGTTATTTATTTGAATTATTGTATGGCATTATTATAAAATTACATTCGGAAAAATATTATTTCAACGTTTTATTGTAAATTAATTTTATTAAGCCAAGCAAATTATCCATTAATTTATTTCCTTTGTGTGATGAATACATCCATCATATGTAAAAAGTTGAGTCTAGTGCATCTCCAGGCAATTGTAATTGTTGTCAATTGTGTGATGTGTGTGTGTGTGTGAAATGTAACAAAACTAACATTCTATATATGTCATAACTTGTATTGTTTATTTTTCTTTTTGTATGCCATTTGGTCGATCACAGTGATTCAACTATTTTAAATCCGTACCATCATTATTATACCTGTGTATATAAATATATATATATATAGAAATAAATGATTATGAAATCGAAATGATGTTGGAAAGAAATCCCATCTTGAAATGTAGCATACGTTTCCAAAGATGAGACTACTAGGCGCGCAGTGTGTTTCTCCCTGTGTTTTCTATAAATCCTACAATCTTTGAACTTCAAGAGTATGGTGAAAAGGAATTTGTTGGAATCGCGTGCTTTATCTTCATCCACATCGCCACTTTCCACCAGGTTAGATCGTGATCAAACGTGTATGCAGTCTATTGTAAATATAAACTGTACAATACCAGGTGAAGATGTATAAAACGAATGTAGTGCTCAAGACTCGATTCCGCCAGTTTGGTTTGGAAAAGAAAAAAAATAAAATTTAGAAAACTCCCGAGAAAAGAAGCGATTAAAACAGAACAGCTGAACCGATGTTGATAAAATATGTCTAAGAACCGGCGCTAGAAAACCTGCTTTCATCGAAAAAATAAAACCGCATCGAAATCGGTTCACACGTTTAAGAGCTGCGGTGCCACAGACATACACTTATAACACCCCACTTTTTTGCAAAAGGACCTTCAATAGTTTGTCAATGGTGATGTTATGTAAGGATCCCTCAGAGTACGACTATTACGAATACGCGCTTTACCGTCTGTTTTTATGAAGGAAGTCCTTTGAAAAACTTTGCTTTGCGGTTTATTCATAGTACAGAAAACTGACTGCCCAAACCCATCCGACTTGCGCTTGACCAGTTTTTTAAATATACAATGTTGCAATTGAATCAACTCATGTGAGACTCCCCAGATACCTTGAGTATGTATTAAGTTACTTCTAAGAATCAAACCTCCACATTATGGGAATAGCTCAAAATAAAATAAAATAATGACTTAATTTGTAATCTGACATTTCGAATACTAGCTAATAGTTGGTTGTTAGACAAACTTACATAGATAATTAAGGCAAAGTCTAGTAAGAAAGGAAAGGTTTATTTATAAAAAACGTTTCGATCTGTTATAGCATCGCAATAGAGTTTATGAACCAATTAAATTCATAATTTGCGTTTATGGCTGACTGATATTCAGTCACCCTTAAACGAGTACCTACGAGTATGTTATTTTCAACTATATTTACGGTAATAAAGTTAGGTTAATTAAAGTCCGTAACCTAACAAATCAAAATAAACTAACATACATTTTTGTTACTAAATACCGCGATGTCTCAAGACGAAAGTCTTTGATCGCTGTGCTGTATTGCCAGTAATGACATATGGAACTAAAACGTTGTCGCTTACTATGGGATTCATAAGAAGGCTCAAGGTCACCCAAAGGGCAATGGAGAGAGCTATGCCGGGATCGAATCAGAAATGAGAAGATACACAGGAGAACCAAGGAGACCGACCACACACCGAAAGACGCAGCGTGGACCGGCGATTTGGTAAAGATTACAGGAAGCCGCTGGATATGGACCGCGCAAGAGCGATCTTTATGGAGATCTTTGGGGTGTCTTTGTCCAGCAGAGGACGTGTTTCGCATGATAAAATGATGCTATACTAAAAAAAAATAGCATTGGGTGTAGTTGATAGTGCACATTAATTGCCTAAGCCCCCTACATACCCCCCCTCCACACGCCAAAAATGGAGGGGAGGGGTATGTTATATATGTGTGTCCAGCCTTTGTCCGGATGTAGTAATGCGTGGCCCGATTGGAGTGCGGTTTTTCTGTTGTATTAAAAACTAATCGAGAGGTAAGGTTCAATTAGGTTAAGCCGTTTCACAGACATTTAGCTTTTAACATAGTTGGTTAAATTTATCTAGATGATGTGATGTGAGGGTTTTCTACATTTTCATATAATTACGTAAATATATGTATATTACCATTTTCCCAGAAAGTTCTTGTTTGATTTATATAGATATGATTTTGAAAGCAGGTTCTCAGATATGTCTTACGTGTTAGTCTATAATCCGTGTAGACATAAACATACTGATTAAAACGTCTCACCTCAGAGCAAATTCTTATACATTATGTAACAAAAACCCTGTCGGAGTTTTAAAGGGCTTATGTACCTACTCAGGAAGACAACTTTTGAAATTTCACGAAATATCTAGGGTCTAAATTGACATAATCTCAGCCAGCCAAACAAAGCTACGCCACCACATTCACCGAAAGGATTAAGGTTTAGATTTGCAACTAGCTGACCGGTTCGATGGCGCAAAGGTCAATGGCTCTTGCCTTAACAGCAAAGCTTACTTCCTACTTCTCCGTTTATTATGTATTCTGTGCCTAAGGTATGCTGCTGGGTCAGTTTCCTCAGTCCACTGGACTGGAGCAGTGCGAATTGGCTAATTTCTCTTAGACTGGTGGACACTTGACAGAGTATACAGTCGCCTCTTATACCACCGACTTGGCTCAACGACGCCTCCTATGAAAACAACTGAGACCGACTATTTAAGATACTCATCGAAGCTAGGAAAAATAAAATATATATGCTACCAATGGAAAACAGACCGCGCCGGACGTTACTTAACTTGGCTAATTAAAAACCATTAGTGAATGCTTCTACTATGACTTGCCTCATCTCCCTGTAAATACACGTTCCAAGAGCCAACTAATACCATAACCGCTGAAGAATGTCAGCGTTCAGGTAGCTTGAAGGCGAGTAATTAGTACTAAAGCTCTTATTAGCACGGGCTCCAGATAATGGATGTTTGTGGTTACAGCTGAAGTCTAACTCGAATCAAATTTGGTACCTAGGTATTCTACAAGTTGCAGAATAACTGGTCATTTAAAATATTCTTGTTTAAATGGAAATATTTTTTTTTTAAACAAAGGGTTGGAACTTGACCTCAATGATGTTAAGTGAAGATGAGGTCGATGGTGGAAGCGTACTGACCCGGAAACCCCAACACATTTGGGGACTGGCTATCTTATATCTGATAATCGGAACACATCAATGCTATTAACATTGCTGCTTGGCGGCAGATTTAGATAAGATGGTGGTAGCTAGCCGGGCGGGACATTTAAAATGCCCTACCACCAACCAAAAAAATATTTGATTGTCATAAAAATAGGAGGTTAATTTTTTTGAAGTATTGGGTATCTATATTTGTAAGTATAAAGAATCTATTTTATTCTCAAAAGATTCCATTTCACTTAATGAACCTAACATAGCAGATAATAAGTTCTCAGAAAATATTCCTCGATAAATTAGGTATAGAAAAAATACCTATATGGAAAATATAAATATTCCACATACATACGTCAATTAGTAATTTAGCCCGAGTTTAGGCAAAAATAACAAAAAAAATATTAGATAACGTAAAATATAAATAAATTAGTAATATTATACACCATTATATTTATATAGGCCTGCAGTGGGATGTTTACGGGCTGATGATGATACTATTATATGTATAAACATCCACAACTCGAGAATAATATATTTGTATTCATCACACAATCATTTACAAAAATATATAATAAAATACATATACAAAAATATTATATATGTATATTTTTCGTGTATCGGAATATTAAATTATATTTCAAAAAACGCTTTAACCACCTTCCCGCTACATCACCAGACCCTCATCACCAAGTGTAATGTATTGGACTCGACAAAACCAAACCCCAAACTCGATGGGTTTACTGGAAGCCATTGAAGACTTCAACTATTTACCTCCCCGCTTCATCATCAGATCACCTCGATGGTACCAAATTATTGTACTGCCATCCAAATTCACACGTGGAAAATCGATACGACTTCTAGAAGTATTTCGTCAATCGATAGACAACATACAGCCGAAGCTAATAAAAGCGTTTGAAAATTAGCAGAGCGATGTACGTTTGTTACCGAGAATTATTTCAGGAATTATTTGCCGTATATAATTGAAATTCAGTATGTTTAGTAGAAAATGGTGGCCTAAATACCGATGTTTCAGTTTAAAATTCGATTTAATTGTTATTTTTTAGGGGTGCTAAACGGAGATTTAAAAAGAATTTAAGATCATGGATTTATTCTACATCCATGTCTAAATAGGTGTGTGGATACCATTTTTACCATATCCGTGGCTGAACGTACATAGCACAAAGTTTACAAAACTAAAAAAAAATTGTTTGAAATAATATGTTCTGTGTGGAAACGCTCCACCTTCGGCCTCATCTTCACTTAACATCGGGTGTGTTTGAGGTTAGGCACTAACCCGTTGTACAGTTTCTGATAAACTTAACTAATCACATATAACATACGTAAAGCTAGTTTGCATAGTACTGAATTCGGCGAATAAGTTCTACTAAAAAAGTTTCGACTGAACAAAACCCGGTACCGTCAAAGGGCAAAGCTGTGTAAAACGGAACAGCCTGAGGTTAGAAACTAAATAACTAGAGTTAACGCCTCATGTTACGTTCTCTCTCAATTTATGGGCTTAATTAATTAATATTGTATTAACAAGCTGCGGCTCCTGTTGGCTCAAGTTCTCGTATAATAATTTTGTCAAATATTTATGCAGTGCTCATAGCGCAATCTTAATAATTGATCAAACTAATCACGCCTGCGTAAGAACTATATTTGAATCAAACAGTCTGCAGCGTTCATTGCTATAGATACTGTGGACATGGTCGTGCGAATAAATCTTTTTCACACTTTTCTTAGTAAATAAAACAGCGCCATCTCTTAGTAGCTTCAAGAACTAATAGGACTTTCCAAAACCAATGCAGAGTATAACCAATTTTTTTTTAGTCTGCGCTAACAAGCTATTAATTGGTCCACATATGAGTGCAAGAAAAAATTGCAACATCATTTAAAAATATGAGTTTACGAGTAAGACCATGTTTTTATAATTAAAAGATAGTCGCATGTTTTTTGGTCACTTTTCTGTGGTAAGTGATGCATTTATATACAACATAAATCAGCATTTGTTACGCTAGTTTTCGAACTAAGTCGGTGGTTGAAAATGAAGTAGTGCCATTTTGATTAAATCAACGACCAGGTCTATACGCAGTTATAAGTCTATGGCAGGGTTATAAATAATTTGGTGGGTAATTTTAGGTCTATATTCCTATAAGTAGAAACTTAAGACCGTGATAACAATTTAACTTACTCGTAGGAATACTCTTTGATAGCGAAAATAGAAAAATATTAACAAATATCACTCACTAATACAGTACCTAATGCTCTATAATGAGCAAAACCGACCTTGCCCAGCTAATGGGGTTCCGTACCCGGAGGGTCCAAACGTATACTGAGTCAACTCTGTCTATCTGTTCTATATCTGTCAGAGGCCTCTACATCAGATCCGAAATGAAAAGAGATACAAAGTTTCCTTGTCCTGGAGGTGGTTGCCTGAAGACCTGTAAAATAGGTGTCTATAAAACTTTTTTTAAACATTTATTTATTAAACTTCGATTTTCCACCGATTGGGTGCTATTGTAAGTTCTTTAAGTAGTTATTCAAATTTTTAATTCCACCAACTATATTCAGTTAAAAGACTATTATAATTAAAATTACACTTTAAAACTCCATTTCAAGTTTCACATATAATAATATCATACTTATTCTTAAATAATTAGCGAGAAATGTGTGGTATCTTAATAGAATATTAGAAGCAATTTTCTTTTACCAAACCCCAGGTACAGGAGTCCGGCTCACGCTTGGTCGGATCATTAATGTGACTTATACAACTACACAAAAATACAAATAAAAATAATTGCAGGTTACAAATTATCGGTGTTATTATAAATATGTTTCTAGTTTTAATTACAAGATATTATGAGAAAGCTAATAAGAAAATAATCTTAAGGTTCTATATTTAAAATCTGATGTAGTACACAGAGTACACTTAAAATAGTCAATTTTACATTTTTAAAATTACTGCTTGTTCAAAATGCAATTTTCCCCTGAGAAGAATAAGCAAGAAACTCGAAGGGTTGCTCTTTTAAAATCAGGCTTTGATTTTACATAAAGGTTTTTATATTTCAAAAAGGTTTTTATATTTCATTATGAATTGTGAAATAGCCTGCCATTCGAATTTATTTAATGCATCACATGTTTTCTTATGTGAAGTTTTGCATTATGCCTATTGCATAAGATTATACCTAGTATTGCTCTATTACTAACGTTCGAATACTCAAATGACTCTTAACTTTAGTATCCCTTAGATATCGTGCTGTCGTTGACATTCAAAGAAAAAAATTCATTAGAAAGAATACATCGGATTTTAAATCTAAACCCACTTCAGTTTATTCTATAATTCATTTTTATTTCTCATAATTGGAGCTAGAAACATATAACATGTGACAGTTGAGCCGAGAAAAAAACAGTCAAAGTTGACAATAATCAAATTGACTGAGTCCGTGGGAATCGTGGCTGCTCTGGGACAATCCGGCTAATTGGCTTCGAACTTCATCGACGAAACGCGGGATTTTTAATTAAAACTTATTCAATATTATAGAGTCCAATAGAGTTGGTCACTCAAGTAACTCTCAAGTTTCAAAATAACATTGGGTTCGTTACTTTATTTTTAGGTCTGAGTTTTGTATAATTAAAATCAATTTAGACTTTCCGGGGAATGTCAGATTATGCGTTAAGTTTTATTAAAATTGGCAATTGCGAATTTAAATAAAGGACGAGGGGGTTTATTAAGAAAAAATATTGTATATTATTGTTCAGCAACGAGAGTCATGTTTAAAAACAGATATTTGCAAAGAGATGCATTAGAAACTATACGTGTGCCATATTTTTTATCGTGTTAGGTGTTTTGACGTCGTTGTTTGTGTGTCCAGTCTTGGCCCGGACGTATTTAAGTAAGGCGTGGTCTGATTTAAGTCCGGTTTTTTTATATCAAATACTAAACGGGGTTAGGTTCTTAGCCATCGGATTAGAAAATCGGTTAGTATCGGAGACATTTATCATTTAAAACAGTTTTTTTTATATATTTCGAAGATATCATAGTCTTTCGAGAGTTCTCAAACTATAAATTATTTTTTATATTTAGGTTAATCTCGGGGATAAGTTGTTTAATGTTTGATGGAAATCGGTTAAGGTTTCGAAGATATTTAGCTTTAACACAGTTGATTTGGGCTATCATTTGTTACCTCGAGGGTTTTCTAAATTTTCAAGTTTCATGTCATTTATTGCTCTAGTTACAGGTATAATTATACAGATGTCATTCACAAAAAGTCTACTATAACATGCCTTTTCAGGCGTACAATATATATATCTACACTAGGAACACTTAAATTGTCAATAGCATGCTTAATAATTTAACAAATTATGCAACAGTTGCAGTGACTAAAACATAAAAGATTCACAATTTGTCATCAAGAAATTCCTTAATTGTATAGTAGCATGTATTTACAAGAATGTCAAATAGTTTTAATTTGAAAAACTAAAAATTTAGCTCTTTTAGATTGTGAGGTAAGTTATTAAATAATTTCGGTCCCATTACATATACGCTTTTGCAAAAGAAACTTGTACCAGGCAATTTATGTGGAATAATAATTAATTTATTTTTTGTCTTGCGAGGTAGCCTTGTATTGTGAATTTTATAAAAATGTAAATGCTGTTTAACAAAACGACAGATTCCAAATATATAGGGTAAGTTTAACAATTTCAGTTTGATGAATGAATGCCGGTTTGCAACTTTCCATTTGGTTTGTTCCGGACATTGCTCTAATACACCTCTTCTGCGTACGGAAAAGGGGAAGCACATTGCTCTCAGCGGCGTTACCCCAATGCAATAGCCCATATCGCAAGTTTGAGGCGACATACGCATGATATGTACTGAGCGCTGCTGAGTTGTGGATTCCATGACACATGTTTATCTAACAGTACCTCTAGAAATCTTGTCTGACTAACTTCCTCTATTATAGATCTAGTTATTGATAAGTTATTCCATATTTTATAATTTGATTTCATGTTTTATATTATATACCTGATTTCGAACACAATGACATTGTTGACGAATAAATACAATACAATATATGACCGTTATATTTTATAGTTATGTCATGCCTTCGCCCTTGTGGGAAGTAAAACTGCATATATTTGTTTTTCCTAAATTTATCATTCAATTATTATATGTCATCCATAAAATTATTTGTTCTAATGTTCTATTTATGGTAGCTTCGTACTCGTCATTATTAATATTTTTTATAATCACAGTGAAATCGTCAACAAATAGGATCATTTGTTGGTCAATATTTTGGGGAAGATCATTAATGTAAAGCAGAAACAATAAAGGCCCAAGGATACTTCCTTGTGGCACGCCGTATTTCATAGTCCTTAGTTGCGACTTTGTGTATATTTCATTTTTATCGTTGCCAATGTGTGTTATTTCTGTATACTGCTGTCCGTTGGTGAAATATGATTGTATGAATATAAATTTAGGAAAAACAACAAAAAACTACTATTTATATTTATTAATTTATTTGTAAGGGTTTCATAACACACGAAATCAAATGCTTTGGACATATCCATAAATATGGATGTTACTGAAACGCGATTGTCTAAACATTCACTAACCGTTTTCATTAAATCATAAATAGCTTGTTTGTAGACCGGCTTTTCCTTAAGCCATATTGTTGATTATAAATTTCTCTAAGAAGCTGTACATATTGTTATATACAACTCTTTTAAAGATTTTTGATATTATAGGGATTAGTGCTATAGGCCGGTAGTTCTCACATACATCTTTGTTACCCCTTTTATATACTGGTTTGATTACCGTAGTTTTTAGTTTTTCGAAAAATATTCCTTGACCGAGTAATAAGTTTATAACATAATGCGAATGTCACTGAGCAATACTTAAGTACTTTCGTCGATATCTCGTCATAACCTACGCTGTTTGTATTTTTTAAACCATTGATTATCTTCTTAACACATTCTGACGTAGTAGGATTCATAAATATTGTTTGGGTAACTTTATCTATTTGTTTTGTTTTATATATGATTTGTTGTCTGTTGATTTGTTTATTTTCCACTATGTCAATATATGCGTTATTAAAGGTATTTACAATATCATCAGGAGTAGTAGCAATTTGATTTTATATTTTATTTTTTGAATCTATTGTGTAGATATGTTATACTAATTTTTATTTATAATATTCCATGACGCTTTACTTTTGTAATCATTTGCATTATTGATATATCTATGCTTTTGTATTCGTTGTGATTTTTTTTAATACACTTGCGTAGGTGTGGTATTGGATTACTTCCTTATTTTTTACGTAATTTCGTGTTTTTAGATATAAATTCTTTTTAGCTTTATATGATGTCTTGATACCGCGTGTGACCCAACTTTGTTTTCCTTTTAAATTAATTTTTATGAGCTTGAAGGGAAAACATAAATTGTAGTAGAGTTTGATTAGATCGTAAAACACGTTGTACGTTTTGTTTACATCTGTTAATTCATACAGTTCGTCAAAAGATAAGCTTTCCAAGCAAGTTTCAATTTATAGTTATACTTATCAAGATCAGCAAATGTTGACGTTCAATCTCTTTGTCACTGTTAGTTTATAATTTTGATCCACTATACGAAATACTTTATAGAAATAAACATAATTTCATTTCCCTTTTTCAGAAATCATATAGCAATTAGGGCCAGCCGTCTCGACAGTGTGATATTATCATTAGGCAAAGAGTGGAAGCAGACCATAGGTGAATAAATTATGAGAAGTAATATGAAAACTCTTGAAAAAATCTAGTACCAAAACATTATAGTATCTTCGGTTTCTCATCCACATTCGACAGTCTTAGATGTGGATAGTTATACCATATATTTAAAAAAGTGTACATGGAATTTATGTAATACGTACATAACCATGTTACACTGATCAACAGCGCAGCGCGGCGCTGCTATCCCATTTATTTCCTGGAAACGGCAAACGACCAATAAGTCTTGCTTCCCGGGATATTAACACTATCATAGGTTACTCTCTAGTTTTATGAAGATACATTAGGCACGCAGACATTTCCATAAATGATTCTAATATAATTTCGTTGGGAAACTGAATTATATTACGATACATCATCCAGTTCAATTTGTACCCACGTTATTAATTTAATAATTCTCATGTAAAATATGTGGGCATATTTAAAAAGTAGTGTCGTAAAATTATAAACAACGTTCGTAATTTAAATCGGCTGGGTTAATTTTGTAACGTTTATCGGTACACTTTGCTTTGAAACGGATTGGGAATGTAAATTAAATTTACATTTGAGACCGACGAAATGGACTGTGCTTTATATAGTGGACGGACCACGCGGCCAAATAGCTAAATGTCCAATAAGTCCCGCACTCGATATTAACAGCGACAAGTTTACTGCACGCGCGCCGCCTGTTCATTATTGCCACGCTGTTTTATGACATTCGAATTTCGAAATTTATATAATTGACCGGTTTTAAATACCGGCACGGAGTCCGATGTTTAATTATTGTGAGCTTATAAAATTTACAGTTGTACCGAACGGCAGCAAGTGGGGTGAATTGATGCATTTGGATTATTGTTCACAGAGTTCGTGCCACTGATTTTGGCACGTAGACAGAAACATACCATTAGTTACCAAGTTTCTAAGTACGATATGCTACATTATCAGGCTTAGTAGAATGTCTCAGGCAAGATAGAAGACAGGCTTTGTTCTGTTCAATTAAGCATCTAGACTTCGTAGTTTCAACAACGATGTGTTACAACAATATTACCAGTGCCGAAATTACAATCTTATTAAATAATATATATATATAGTAATAGTACACATTAGATTCAAGAGTGTATAATTTGCATTTATAGTGAATTATAAAAATTGAATGCAAAAAGAAATATGTTTCAGAAAACTTTTTTAATTAACCCAATATCGAGGAGTCGTTTAACTGCTCATAATATAGGCCCTTCTCTATGTGAATGGTAAGATTTTAAATAGACTTTTTAGAGTTGCATTACTAAGAACAAAACAAGGAGACCTTATAATTTCGCCATGTCCTCTGTCTGCCTATCAATCTGTCAGTGGCTTAGCAAAGAGTCTCTTAGTTTTTTTTTAGGCACAACGGGTTGGTACTCGACCTCAATCACACCTGATGTTAAGTGAAGATGAGGTCGAAGGTGGAAGCGTACTGACCCGGCAACCCCAACACATTTGGAGGACTGGCTATCTTATCTCTGACAACCGGAACACAACAATGCTATTAACATTGCTGCTTGGCGGCAGATTTAGATAAGTTTACATTGAGCCATGGAGGCGGTTAGTACTAGAGAGCTGTAATTTGGCATGGGTGTACATATTAATTATTAATCGAAGCAACGGTTGCTCAACAGTTAAGACGCGGTCTCCCAATTTAGGATGTCCGGGTTCGATTCCCAAGCAGGCCAATGTATCAATGAGTTTTTAAATTTAATTTAATTACTTATGTGCATTTATCCGATTGCTCTTAAATGAAGGAAATCATCGTGAGGAAACCTGCATTCCTGAGAAATAAAAATTCAAAGGCATGTGAAGTCCCTAACCCGCATTGGGCCAGAGTGGTGGACTATGGCCTATACTCCCTCATATACGAGGGTAGGCCTATATCCCTGCAGTGAGATGTTTACGGGCTGATGATGATGATACATATTAATCACGCCAAAAAAGTGGTAAAATAAAATCTAAAAAAATATATTTTAAGTACCTCCTGAACCTCCACGTAAAGTGAGGATGATTTTTTTTATTTTTGTATCCCATCGTGTGCCATGTCGTTGGATAGGTTGTGTCCGAACCCGTCGTACATAAAAAAAAAATAGGTCCGTTTTTATTAGAGGAACAGTTTTTGTATTCAGGGATCCGTTTAAGAAATATATAACTTTAAAATGCAAATTTTTGTCAGAGTCAAGTCCTCCAACTCCGCTACTTAAATGGTTGGTTTTGGATACGTGAAAAAAGTCACGGCAGTATAACGAAGTTTAAAAGAAAACTATCACAGCTAAGTAGGCTTTACAAATTAATGAGTAATAGTTAAAAAAGTTAATGTACTTTTCGTTAAAAATTATTTATCAAATAATAAAATGCCCCATTCTAAGTCCGCCTGTTGCGACTTGCAATTACGGAACCCTACACAGCGCGTGGCCCGACACGCACTTGGTCAGTTTTTTTATTATATGTTACACCCAATAACATTTAAATTACATTTACTATTTTTCTATTTTAGGAATAACCTCATTGGTTTAACACTTGTTTTTACAGTGTTACCCTCTAGCTATCCTGAATAAATTGAAAACATGAAACAAGGAAATCCTCAAGTCCCAAAAACATTGTATCAGTGGGAAAGCTCTAGCGGATAAAGGCTGAGCCCAAACAGGTGGGCTTCGCATTGAGGCCTGACGAGTCCTTTGATACATTATTGGTTTCAATATACGTTTTCATATCCAAGAGGCTCTTGCGCAACGTCTCCTTTGATATTTTCAGGAAATACCGAAATATGTGTTGAAAAGTTGAAAACGAATTTATCAAAAAATATAGATTTGTTTGTTTACACACGCTTTAATTAAATTGTTATTAGTGACACCAACAGTCAATCACAGTTTAGGGTAAGTTCATTTTATGCTATACCCATGTCTTTAGTAGCATCAAAACTTATAGAATAATATACAGAAATGCGCACGTGATAGGAGGGGAACCCATGGCCATTACAACGTGCAAATCCATAATGTTTTTAGTGGAAAGTCCCATAGTCGCTTTTTATGATACCCACGGGAAGAAGCACTGTAGGATTATTACAACCTTCATCGGACTTACCTAATTGTTTTTAATTTAACGAATCGCTGTCCAGAAGAATTGATACTACCAGCATGCATGCTTTACGGCGACATTCTGGAATTATTTTAATTCATGTTGATTTCTCGACTTGCGTAAATTATTATAAAGTTACTTTCTATCATCCACATACTTCTTTGGCGTCATTAACTCTCATAAAATTTTTCACGCCTTGTCTTTCATTATGACGTCCCCAATTTGATCATTCAACGTTCGACATACTGCCATCCACATTCATTTATCCTCTCCACGCGTCCAAATCATCGAAGAATTCACAACCTTTTAGAAAATTTGTCACTACATCTCTTTTACACCATAGCACGTAATGTAACAAAATAAAACACATTTCCGCATAACCGTATAAGGACATGATATGATATATTATAGACTTATATATACCTAAGTCCGTGCAGAATGAAATAGGAAACAAAGGAATGAGGGTCCGATTAAGGATTTTGTCAATGATTATTGAAAAGTTACGGCGGGAATCCGCCGGATAACCCTGTTTGTGCACAAGAGCCTTTGGTGGGTAAAGTTGTTTTGCCTTGATGAAAATATATAATACCCTCCTGAAAAAGGAGTTCGATTTTTAAAAGATTTTCTTTTGTACTGTTTGTTATACGTTATTAGAGTAGCGAGTTAAATCTATGACTAATCAATACCTCTTTATAATGTCAGTCTATTATACTACCTGTAAGGGACAAGTCGACATTCCTTGAAACAGGTGGTTTGGTACATCGATACAATAACCTTAATCGATTTTTTTATGTTAATAGAAAAAATAAAAAAATAAGTTTTTTTTTTCCAAAGAAATTCATTACATATTCTAATTAAAGCTTCGTCTACTATCCTACCAATCAGTCAATAGTCGTGTAAATTTGTATAGGGTGCGTTAAGAGTAATTTTCGTCGATTTATTTGGATATTTATTTGCGACCGAAGTAAATAAGATATTTTAATTTGGATTTCGGATTTAGATTTATTTTGAATTAAATAACATGCCCATAAATAGAATATCTGGTTGTCCCTTACACGCAGTATAGAAGTTTAGTTATCATTCTTTATACAAATATAGAAGTTATGAAGATATGAAACAAACATTTCAAAATAGTCGAAGTAACTACGTAACTTAACCGGAGAATAATCACACTTATATTTCTATGTCCAACTTCACCAGAAATAGTTCGGCTATGACTAGCATAAACAAATTGCGTGCGCTTTGAATAATTCATCAAAGAAACTGGCGCTGACAAATGAAATCTAATGAATACGATATGAGAGGAGAGATTTACAGAGATTCGCTGTTACCTATGACTGTGAAAAATAAAAGATAGTTTCGGGGTGAATGAAACGTAATTGTAAGTCTTGGGGGTGTGTGGTGCAGATGCATACGCAGTATGTAGGCCACCGACTTGGTTTAACGAATGCCACTGCGTCACGAGTGATTTCAATTAAAGGTTATGATTGTTAAATCGAGTCATACTTAAATCCTCATTGGGCCCGCGTGGAGGATTATTGTCTATAGTGCTGTGCCCTAGCATTGGGGACAAGATGGATTTTGATGGAACCCTTATGGAATCATCTCGGTATCTGTCTGCAGAAATATGAGTGTATGCAGTAGTTAATACAATGAATATTTTTATAAAGTAGATCTTTGTATCCTCGCAAAATTTATAAGCATATATTAGTGCTCAATTGCCAATAGAATTACATTAGTTGTCGTTTCTAAATTCTCATATACGTATTAAAACAGTATTAAAAAATAGTAAAGACTGAGTCGCAAGCTCAAGATCGATTTATTAATGGCGCCCTTATACTTGCCAAAACAACGCCTCAACTTTTATTAATAAATTGTCTATTGTGTTTAAATTTCAATTGTTAGCATTTATATAGTTAGCTAATATTCGAAAATAGGTGCTGTTAAGTCAACCTTAAAATCTCATAAATTAGTTTTTAGAAATTCTGTGTGATTCCTATATAGTGGTAAGATAAAAATAATATAAACTTATTGAACATTAAAGTCTGTAGTGTTGAGTTCGTCAAATTACATATATATTGTCCTTAGAAGTCGTGGACGCTTTACGAATATTGGAGTCTACGAGAATATTAATGTTTTCGTTGGTATTTGCTAGATTAGTCTATCTTAAGTTAATGTTCTGTATGGTAATGGTACCAGCATCACATGTATTCCATGTTCTAAATATGGAGGATTGAAAAAATTTTTAAAAAGGGAAAATATTTTTAAATCCGTAATATATCCTAAACACCGCCTTTTGACCACCTCCGTAGCTCAATGCAAATAACATAGGGTTTACGAATTTGATTCCAGCAGGATACACGTTTAGTACTCGATTTGGTGCATGGTAGGGCAATTATAATGTGCGCCTTATTAGCTGCTATCTTATCTAAGTCTGCCGCCAAACAGCAGCATTGTTGTATCGATATAAGAAATAAGATGGGGTTTGAGGGTCAGTATGCTTTCACCTTCAGCCTCATCTTCACTTAACATCAGGTGTGATTTAAGTCAATTATTAACCCGTTGGCCATAAAAAAAGAACACCAGGAAATGGTGGGACATACATGTGAGTTATTCTGATACGAAATTGTAGAGATTGCAAACGGGCTATTGTTTCAAATCCAGGCTGAGAACAAATTTGTTACTTATACATATATAACATAGAGTACAGAGCAATTGTACTTTTAATAGCATCAATAAAAATAATAATGCAATTAAGCACCATAATGTTGTTGTTGTAGTTCACTGTATCAATTAACATTAAACAAATGATCTGGTACCGTTACAACGCCAATAAAGTTATTATTCGAGTAATCATTATGAAAGATAAGTGGCTCCAAGTTGCGTACAGTGATGAGATCCGAAGCTTATTAAAGGTGACGCTATTTTGCTTAAGCGTAGCGATTAGCGGGCTCGCAGAAACATTTTTTTTTTACATTAAACATTAAATTAACTGCACTCAATCTAAATCTAAAAGTTCGTAATTCGTACGTGAATTTTTATACTGTATTCTATGTTATAAACCTAATTTAGGTAATTTACTGTTTTTTTTCTCTATAAGTGAATATTAATTTTTTTGGAGAAAAATAAAATCTTAAACCATAAAAAAGCCGACTCAGGACTAAAATCATTGTGACACTAAACAGTCACAAAACACATATTAACTTATCATATCACTGTCCATGACTATATATAGTAACCTTCGTTATTATTATTATTAAGAGCTCATAGTGTCCCATTGCTGAGCAAAGGCCTCCCTCGTCTGTTACTTATTTCAGAAAAGTCCCGAACCTTCGATTTCTATCGAAAATTATGGAAAGTTAGCTTATTAAGTCAACGCTACAAGTTCCTGATGTCTTAAAATTCTTGATGAATTGTGTGATGAATACGAACATTTATTCCCTAGTCATGGATGTTTATATAAATATTTATGTATGTTTATCCGTTATCTAGTATCCATAGCACAAGCTTTGCTTAGTTTGGGACTAGATGATTGGTGTAAGTGTCCGAAATATTTATTTAATATTTATTATTATTATTCTTAAATGAGATATGAGATGGTTCAAACCATTAAACTGTAATAACTGTTTAAAATGTCTAATTAGCTATTTCTTAGAAAAGTTTTTGCCTACTTCTTTACCGAATTCTTCATACTCAGCATTTTTAAGTTACAACATTTTAGCCCATTGTTTTCTTTATTTTCTAAAAACGCGCCTTCATGCGCAACGTACGACAGGTCGGATAACGTCTGCCCAAGCTGCCCTGCGGCAAACGTCTTTATTGCAGGCAGCTTCTCTCAACTTTTGATATGAACAAGCACGCATGTGTTTATGTTTACCTCACTAAGTATATGTATACAACTGTATCTATTATTATAACTTACACAAGCAGCTTTTGTGCTATTGTTAAATTTTAGTACCCACTAGAGCTTAGACCAGGGGATCTGACAGGGGAGTACAATAGGAGTTCTAAATCTTAAGAACACAATTATTATTTACAAGCCTTTATTCTGTTGCTACTAGAATCTATTCCAACAACTGTAAATTGAAAATTTGGAACACCTCCGAGGAAACATATAATGATTATTATCATCTAGATAGATCAAACAATTGTTTATCAAAAAAACGTTATTGAAAATTTTGTTTTTCAATAACGCACCCGCCGTCCGGTATTTGATATGCTACTGGCGTGATTCTTAGGGTTCCTATCATGCCAAATTTATTTGGAACTCATATTGTCTCCAAGTTTTCTTTATTTACTTAATTTAATGATGTAATTATGTGGAATAGGCTACAAACGCGACCGTCAAATGACACAATTAACGCTTTATTCAATGATAGTTTTCAAAATAACAATTAAACTACCTATGCCAATACCTTCTATTTCATTTACCTAATATGCCCTATTTTTTTTCCTTACGATAAAAAAACTCATCCAGTATATTTAAAGATGGTAAGAACAGAACGTACAATTTGGCAACCTTATTACTAAAAACTATCTCCTGGCACCTTTTGACTCTCTGCCACATCATACAAAGTCACCTGACATGCATCTACTCATAAATATTAGTGTAGCAACCCAACTTTAGCTGTTAACTGTTAAGGAGTTCGGGTTTCACCATAGGTAGGTATACCATCTAAATATTTTATTGAAAGTCAAAGACAACGTCGAGAATATCTTTCTTATAAATAAAAGTTCAACCAAATCGGCTACAGAATCTCGGAGTCATGATGCACATACATAACTCGTAATAAGTAATTAAAAGACCAAAAATTATCAAAAAAAAAAAATGTTTTCAGTAAGGCTCCGTTCTATATCCTATTCGGAGTTCATCTTCGGAATCACCAAATTTATACCATATATACACACACCATCTTCGAAACAAAAAATTGATATTGCTATCAATGACACATATTGGGTCTTTACCTACGAAATTGGAGTTTTTTTTGTTCGTTAATCATATGTACAAATTCCTGCGATTTTCAAAGCTATATCCAAATTTGTTTTTTATTTGGAAAATGGAATATTATTTCAAGGTTTCACATGAATATTTTTTAATTTCTGGGCTAAATCACATAATAAAAAAAATTTGAACAGAGCTCTTTTCATGTGCTTCCCCATAATCATTTCTTAGATTCGCTGAAACTTTTATAAAGCGCTTACTTTTAAAAATTACCGCTGCCTATACTTAACTTAATGTTACGCGATAATAGATACACACAAAGTTTAGCTAAATTTGGATTTTCCGTTCCCAAAAAAAATCAAAAATGTTTGTATGGAGAAAACAGTCTTAATGAAATTCTTCATACAAAACGCCAATTGCATAGGTAAGGACCTAATACATAGCGGGAAGTCGTTGGATGCGGGCAGCGCAGGACCGATCGTTGTGGAGATCTTTGGGGGAGGCCTTTGTCCAGCAGTGGACGTCTTTCGGCTGATATGATGATGATACATACATATAAAATAGTGTCCAATTGAGAAACTCGTCTTTTTTTGGAAGTCATATAAAAATACATATACCCGTCGAATTGATAACCTACTTCAATTCTTTGTAAGCCGATTAGAAATGGATTTTCCTATAAATATCTCGTTATCAAAATAAGCCTCTTTATCACTCTACCTAGTAATAATAACATATCTCACATTTCGAAGCTTTATTGGCAATACTGAATTTAGGTAATTCTCCGACTACAAAGTGCTCGCAATACAGTGGAACACAAAGTATTTCAAATCCTTTGATACCGCTTCTCTTGTTGGTACTCGTGTTGTTCGCAGGTTATTATTATTATACGTTATATTACATTACGTTCAAAGAAACGTAATGTAGAATCTCTGTATAGGTTATTATATTGCCGTTTATTGGATTGTTTGCTATATTAAAGCTTATTTCGTGGATTGAATTAAGGCTGTGTGATTCGATAAAGGATCTTGGGTAAGGCTTAAAAAGTTTTGTTTCTCACAAAGAATACAAAAATTAACGACAAATATTCATACAAAGTTTAATAGTAATTTTCTAAGGAGTCTAGTCTTTTGAATTCACAAAACCATTATGAGTAAAATCATGTTACACAAAAAGAAATTCTTGCACAAGCTTAATTTTTTAGAAGCCAAAAATGACTTGGTTTGGCGTGCGGTTGCTCATTGATATTGAGGTTACACGTAACAAATGTATATCTGTAAATAGGAAGATGTCTATATTTCTAATATGAAATGAAGTAACCCTTCTTAGGCCTCTTGCTGGCACAGCCTCATCTTTTCAAGGGTATTTCGGAGGTTGGGGATCGAACGAAACCTAAAGACGGAATACTGACAACGCTGAAATAGAATAAGAACTACATGATGTCTTTTTTAAGTCTCTATACTAACTACATGATGTCTCAACGGCCTATTAAAAGCAATTGAATAGCGTACGATCGGGTGAAATATAGTCCTCCACATATGATACACATAAATACCATAATCTTCACTTACAAGGAGCACACAAGTCCGAATCAAATTAAAACGAAAATTTCTACAAACTACAAAAAAAAACTCAAAGCCAAGACTAACAATAGAAAATAGCAACTATAGAACGTTTCCGTTTTTGTTGCAAGCAATTATGTTGAATCATTGCTCAGTATAAACTCACAAGCATAACAACAACAATGAAATTGCTTAAGGGTTATAACAACCAGGTATCACAACCTTCGTTCAAGGTTAAAACAACAAACTATCAAAGGGATTGGCTCAAACAAAGTTACGACTTAAGCTAATCCTCGTATAAGGAATAGTCCCAATCGGGTCTTTTATGTCGACACGATTTAGTCACATACCTCTAGCTAATACAGGCCTCAGGGGCATCTTGTAAGTACTCGAGGATCTGCAAATAACGTTGAAGTATTCCATTATATTGGATCCCTGCCTTAGGCGAGGGCGCGTCCGGCCGTTTGTAATAAACAAGACAATATTCAAGCCGATATAGACGGATGCCCGTATCGTCCGTGTTTGTTTATGGGGTATATTTTTCTGTTATATTATAATTATGAAGAATAAGATTTGGGTAAGGTGGTATACGATTTATTCACGGCGGTAAGGCTGATCGTAGCCAAGATACGCCTTCTGGTAGACTGGGCTGGGCTGATAAAGGAGAGCTCAGGTAATTGCGATTTGTTTATTTTAAACATTTGTTTATACGTTTTCAGTAAAAAAATCCCAACTCGAATATTGACTTAATACTTCGTAAGTTTAGTTTAAAATATCCCAAATGCTTCATCTACCTATACCTTCTTAGGGCTTGCATTGATGAAGTTGATAGGATAAATAGAAAGGACAATAATTACAGCTAAGTAGGCTTTGCTTGCTACGGAGTAAAGGTCGACCAACTTAACTCCCTGTAGTTAGGTAGGCAAAGAATTCATAGAAATTTCATGCAAAACTACTTAAATTATCTGCAAAAATAACTTTGTATTTCAAATAAAATTCGACTACGTAACCCTGCTACGGGAAGTCAATGGTAGCAGGCCGCTTCCAACGTGTCACTCTGGAAATCTATGGGGGCCGTTCTGTGTTTGATACGATGGTGAATTCAGACTACTCTTTTTCGAACACCTCTTTCAAATTCTTTGTTTTGTAGTTGGACTTCTTCTTGCCGACTGGCAACATTATTATTAGCAACTAATGCGTGCAGTACCTATGCGCCCGCGCTTGCATGAGAGCTCTATGTACACTGGTCGATCTATTCGTATTTTTAAAGATAATTGAACCAACTTCTTTTAATCTACCTACTTATTATAAGTTGCAAGATACGCTCATTTTATGTAGTGTTAGTTATAACATTTCTCATGTAAGTGAATAATTCTTTTTGAGAAATAAAGATTCTTTAGTCCCTAGTAATTTCGTGTTTACTTCGGCTGTCTGAGATAAGATTGCAATTCCCTCCAAAAATTGAACAAAGAAGACTCCAAATACGTCTCACAATACCTTTTTGCGCAATTATTACGCATGAGTTGGTAATTTCGGAATAACTTTTAATAAGCACATGCATTGAAACAGTAAGCCCCTGGGCAATACACTACGCTAGACCGAATGTGTATTTGCTACATACATTGTCCGATAGAGGCAGTTAATGAACTTTGTACTGAGGGCTACCCGAACAGGGCGCTGCGGTTGTCGCTTTGTTGTTAGGTTACCTACCGTAGTATTGCATAATTTTGTTATGCTTTCTCTACCGAGAAATCTGGTTTTGAATACATTTGTGCGGCCCGTATCTGTAATCGGGAAGCACTCGTAGCTCTGTTCGCTATTCGTCCGTAAAGGGTAGTAAGTAGTTTTCATACAAATTGTAAGAGGCCAAATGTGAAATAATAATGTGATATTTTCTGTATATAAGTAATAAAACTATAATTGGAATGAAGTAGGTTTTTTGTAAGCTATTGCTGCGATTATTTCGTATTTTTTATTTTGTTATACGAAATATACTAAATGTCGAAATTACCGTAATAAAATAAAAATTTAAACAATCACTTATTCGTACTGCTGAGGAGTATAACTAAACTACGGTTAACCAAAGGTTACGGGCTATTGTGCCTGACTGTTCAAAAGCTTACTTTTCTTTAAGGAAAATCGAATACCTTGTTGAATTTTAGCGAAAATTAGTTCAGCATACTTACATAATTAATTAGTGAAAAATGTTGTGGGAGGAGGTAAAGGTGATTAATAAGACGAGTGAGTAGGTGTATACAACCGACATGTATCATGGAAGTAGGTAGGTTGTACATGTATTACGCCTAAATGTTTACTCCTAAATATTATTTATACCTAAATTATTCTGTGAACGACACTAAATTTTAAATTTTCTTCATGTACCTAAGTGACAAAATCATCATAATGAGAAATAAAGATTTTTAAAGCTATTCCTGGCAACTAGACTCTACCAACTGCAAGTTTTATTACCTACTAAAATATAGAAAGTATCGCTTATTTTTTACCCACGTGATCGACTATAGTATGTAATATCAATATAAAACAAGCCAAAAATCTCGACATCATATATTACATTTAACGGGCGCCATTTTAGATTATTTACCATAAAATGTATCCTATGACACTCAAGGGATCATCATCTAACGTAATTAGATTATAAATGAAAATATCCATAGCTCGGGTACACGTGTCGTATTCATCATAGAAACCTATGCCCCAAATTTCTGAAGGATTTGAACCCTCGACCGTTTTGTACAGCACACACGGTTTCTAACCGCAATACCAAACTGGTATATCTAACGATCCGCCTAGGTATTCAATTCAATAGCTAATTTAACTATCTGCTTTCGACACATACGTCAACTTTGGTAACGACATCTGAGGACATTTATTTATGACGTTCAACCACGTGTTAGCACGTGCAAATTGCACTTTGACACACGTGTCTTAAAGATAATCTCAAGGGCCGATCCACCATTTTTTTTACAAACGCAGCACTTAAGAATTATCGAAAATTTATAGGATTTCTGTTAAGTTTAATAATTTTTGTGTCAATATCAGCACCTTTCACTCAAGTGGTGCTTCCGGATGGCGAGAACTAATATGTTTCCCAAATTTTATGGCGTTAACTTGTCCTGTTCTAAGAAATTACAGGGGTTTCGTTTATTTGTAAACAATATGATCAAAGTAATCCCTTACTGCCGTCGTAGCACGTAAAAATGTTTGCGATTAATCGTTAAATTTGGTATCACAAAGCGCCCTATAAGTAAATTATGATAACTCAATAATTTTTTATGCACAACGGGTTATCACTTGACCTCAATCACACCTGATGTTAAATGAAAATGAGGCGGAAGGTGGTAGAAACCCCATCTTATTTGGGGAACTGACTATGTTATCTCTGACAACCGGAACACAACAATGCTATTAACATTGCTGTTTGGCGGCAGATTTAGATAAGATGGTGGTAGCTAGCCAGGCGGACATTTAATATGCCGTACCCCCAACCAAACCGAGTACTAAATATCTACCCCGCTGGGGATCGAACCCGCGACCTCCGAATCTTAAACCCAATGTTTTTACATTGAGCCACGGAGGCGGTTACGTCTATCTATTAGACGTTTATCCCCTTATCCGTACTTATAGGGCACTTATGTGGTATCAAATTTAGCAATCGAATTAAAGCATGGTGTCATAGACATGGTGTTAAAGGTTGATAGATGAATGACGCCTCGTGTTATCTGAAATATCAAGGGAATTCCATAAGTAGTGCCACTACGACTCATAGAAATCCACTTGCAATGAACACATTGAAATGGCGGATTCCCAGAGGAGCTTGAAACAGGAAGCATCTCCCGGAACACAGATTCCGGGATCGTTATTGTGTAATAATTACTTATACCGCACTTAGCTGCTCCGTTTTAAGGGATACAAAGTATGGACGGAGATAAAACAAAATGTAATTTACTTACGTACATACATAACGTCGATCGTTGGGGAGATGGTTCGGGGAGGCCTTTGTCCAGCAGTGGACGTCTTTCGGCTGACATGATGATGATACATAACGTCACGAGGTTTATCCCAAACGAGTGGTCACATATATCCCCAAACATTGGGGTTCCAAACGTTTTACAGTTTAATGTTTAAAACAACACCCACGATCAGAAATGCACACGTGAAAAGGGGTGAGCCCATCCACTCCTAGTCATCTTTTACGAAACCCACGGGAAGAGACAAGTTGGTTCCATTCTTTTTATGTGCAGAAACCACACTCTACAGCTCTTTATAATGTCAGTGTATAAGTAATGCTTGAAACAATATCCACGGTTCACCTTACGAAACGTGCAAATTTATAGATGTTTTTTGGCGGAGTCCCATAGTCGCCACGATAGTAATACAACAATATAATTCACGTATACACGTATGAGCGGGCGGAGATGGTGGGACGAGTTGGATAAGTTCCTAACCAACTCGTCAGAGGAGGCCCGGGACAGAGAACCGTGGAGAGAGAGGAGGGAGGCCTTTGCCCAGCAGTGGGACATTATAAGCTTCTAATAAATAATGCGTATGGCCGTGTGGTTCGCAGCCGAGTAAAATAGGATCAACTCGTCTCTTCCTGTGGGTATCGTAAAAGGCGTCTAGTTGATCGTCAGCATAACAGTTTAGACCACAGATGGACGCAGCGTCATTGGTGCAGAGCTCTTTTTTTTATTATTAAAAACTGGTTTCGCATTTGACTATAATCCCAAAGCTCCCAAAAATTCTGCGATTGTAAATCACCCAGCCCAGCCTGACGAGGGCAAATCCTGCCATAGAAAGCGACTGTAATTGCTCCATAGGAGAAGTTAACCGCCTTCGTGGCTCAATGTTAACAACATAGGGTTTACGAATCGGAGGCCGCGGGTGCGATCCCCAGCGGGGTACATGTTTAATACTCGGTTTGGTTGGTGGGAGGGTATTTTTTGCCACCATCGGTTAACATTTAAATCTGCCGCCAAAACGGAAATGTTACTAGCATTGTTGTGTTCCGGTTGCCAGAGAAAAGACGGCCAGTTCCCCAAATAAGTGGGTTTTCCGGGTCAGTACGCTTCTACCTTCGGCCTCATCTTCACTTAACATCAGGTGAGATTGAGGTCAAGTGCTAACCCTTGTTAGATAAAGAAAAGATATAGAATAGAAGAAAAGAAAAGAGATAGAATAAAGAAAAGCTTATGTTCAGTAATGGACTTTAATAGGCCGTTGATGCGTGTGTGTGTTGACCTTCGTCCGGTATATAATGCTTATGCCGACCAAATTATTTCAATGTTATCTAGAACCTATCGAAATTTTGCTGCTTTACGTCAAAAATAATTTTTAAGCATATTTATAGTTCTTTTACGAATTTATTGAAACTTCTTGTAAATTATTATTCTAAAGAAAATTTATTCTAAAGAAGTAGTCTCCATATTAATCCCACTCTCGCCAAGTGTCGATAGACAGACGATGAGCATTCCTCGAGCTGTTTAAAGATGCTCATAATTCTATGCGAGTGTTTAACACGTAGTAATCGGTTAACTTGTTGTTATAGCTTATATAAGCTATTGCAACATAATAATATATATGTTGCAACTACTAAATGTTTACTTCAGACGTAGAACATTAATAAAACTTTTAAAAATGCAGTAACGCAAGTGACTGAAAAATTTTAGAAAAATAAATACAATTATCTTATGTCATTTTTATAATATCACATACTTAACTCCAAAGCTAATTCAAGACGCGGTTTGCATAAACTTTCATTTCTCGAGGCGATGAGCATTCTCGGGAACCTCGACAGTAATGAAGGTTGGCTGGTCTTCATACTACGATGTAATATTCTCCATATAGATCCTCTAGTCGATATTTACACAACAAACGACAGGAGACCGATTAGTCCGATATTTCTTATTAACTATAAGTTTGAAGTCATTGTTCGTCTCTCTGTATGTGATATCGAAGCGTCAAAACGGCAAAACTGATTTTTTCTGTTGCAAACTTGCTTTCGAGATCCGAGTTAATTCTTAGTCATATTTGATAGATTTAGGCGATTCTAAATTTCTACGACAGTTTATTTACCTAAGTATATAATTTGACAGTCACAGGAGTTTCCAAAATTTTTCTCGTTAAACGTTCTCTGCTTTTTTCTCGTTAAACGTTTTGATTTTACTTTGTATGAGGCACTAACGCGACAGTTCTGTAACACCGTCTATTGTTAATGTCAACACCTGGACAAGAGCAACAGGACTCAAATTAAACATAAACCGCATACAAAATAACAATTTGCGAATTCCTAAGTTGCCCTGTATACGTTGTTCGGATTGGGCCGCATTGGCATTTGACAAACCAATAATTATCTAGCCCCAAGTTACAAAATTGTGCTTGTGTGAAGCTGTATTACTTACCTATTACATAAATATACTGTGGTATAGAGATTGTACATTTCGACAACAGATTTCATTGTTCTACAAGCACAGTAAGTTTCCTGTTTTATCTAAATAAGTTGGTATTCTTTGTTCCTACAACCTCTGCAATCTATAAGGTTTCATTATTTTCATAAGCTAAACAATATACTGAATACTGGCAAATCTCTTTATATAATTCTTTTGTAGTTGTTTATTAAAAATCCTACGAAAAAAGCTTAATATATTATCTACAAGTAAATCTTGTTTATTTTTATCTATTGTATGTAGATAATTTAGTCGCTAGTATTTCATTCTTCTTCGTATAAGCTCTCTACCTTTGCAAAGAAGTCCGTCTTTCTTATGTATATTTCGATAATCCACTCTCGCCTTCACCTCCTGATACAACACTATACCTACAGGTGAAATTGAATTCGTATAATTCCTATTTACAGGTGACTCCTTCTTCTGATAACAAACAACTTTCCACTAGGAACCAATAACCGAATTCAGCCGAAAATTTTTGGGCTTACATACTAAAGGTGGTTTCAGAACGGTTTACTTTGTATGGGTAATCGAAATTTTTTTGATCGAAAAAAATTGATCGTATGCATAAGCGTAGCCAGAATTCAAATTCAACCTGTATTTATCTTGACCTTCACTTGCATGTTCTCCGAGGTGAACTCTTATCCTCTTCCCTTCTATTTTACCTTCCATTATGGTTCTGATGAAGTTGACATGTTATATCAGGTAACCCAACATATTGATATTTAATTAAGTAACGTGAATTAATTAAAAAATTGTTTTATTCTTAAAATTTTGTGGATTCTACAATGATAGTTGTTATATAAAATATTGTAACATAAACAATAATTTCTATAACACTAATTGTTGTTGGTACCTACTTACCAACGTATTATTTGTTATCTAACCACAGACTATAGTAAAGCAAACGGCTGCTTGGAATGGATATTCAGCAGAAGGGTGAGCAGGGTTATACCAAATCATAACACAAAAGAAAAATACGGTTATTTTACACCAACGTGGTAGATTATATCTTTTATGTTCAAAATCAACAGGAAGCTTTCAAATGGGGCATGTAACCTACACTTATTATAGATGCTGCTACGCAATCGTTGTGGGGTGCATAAATTTTCGAAAGCAAACTTTGAAAGGGTTTGCTCAAACAATACGAGTAAAGTAATTTGCTACGTTTTTTTAGTACCTAATTGGTAACGATACACAATGAGAGAATGCGGTATAGTGTAGAATTAAAAAAATTGAGAATTTTAACTTAAAATTGTGTAAGTACACAACTGATTTAAAAGAAAGTTAGTTAGCATTGCTTAGATTTATAAATTGACAAATTTATTATTTACGCTTTGAAGTGTTAATTGTTATATTGATTTATTTAAAAACAGTAACAAATAAAGAGATGGAATTTAAATATAAACTAGAACAAATGTAAAAAATTAGGTCCGCGTGGCAAAGTACCGAAAACGCTGGCAGCGTTTACTCGCTGGAAAGCGTTGAGCGAGGAAACAGCCAGCTCTCGAGTCACCAGTGACTTCGACTATATAATTCTTATATTAAACTTGAAAGAATGGAAATTACAGGAATCATCTACCGTTAATCAAAAATTGTGCTCAATTAGTGCCTCAAGGAAGAAAAATAGTACCACTATAGTTTAAGAGCTATTCAATATTTTAAGTAAGCAGTCTGTAGTCACGTGATGCATTTGTGAGAAGGTAGATACCGTGCAGATGACGGACTTTCTGTTCACCGGGCAATATAATCCACAGCGAACAACTTTATGTGCGAGGCTGGAATGTATGGTATTCTATGCAATAATGCATTATCATCATCATAATATCAGCTGAAAGACGTCCACTGCTGGACAAAGGCCTCCCCCAAAGATTTTACAACGATCGGTCTCGCAATAACGCATACGGATGACAAAAAGTCCATTATTTGCGTAGCTCCTTTTCAAGGGCGAGGCTTTTCCTTTCCGCGAGGGGTAAGTATTTGTGTGATGAATACGGACATTTATTCCCGAGTCTTGGATGTTTATATAAATATTTATGTACGTTTATCCGTTATCTAGTATCCATAGCCCAAGCTTTGCTTAGTTTGGGACTAGATGATTGGTGTAAGTGTACGAAATATTTATTTATTACTATGTACAATTCCAAGGCAACATCATTGAGAATTGGAGATGTAAATTAAATTAAATATAAATACAACGTTATCAGACATTGTTGTATCTTTAATTACGTTGGTATTTGTAGATAAGATATTAATTAACTATGCTGAGAAAATACTTTTTAGGTAATGTTTGAGTTTGTAACACTTTTTCTCTTCACTCCTTTGTTGCTAGGTGAGGCCAATTTCGTGGCACAGTTCTATCCGGTCGTTATATCTGTGGTCAATTTTGCACGGTTCCATTGCTTGAATGCTGCTATTTACAGAGGGCCACCACTGTTTACTTTGTTATTAACTTGGGAATTGTTATTAAAAATACTGGGAGAACCACAGCCGCAGTAAGGTAGGTACGAACCTGTATTGTTTGTGTGAATCGTCCTGTGTACACATGCTGAATAAGCAACGTTAGCTAGGTGTTCTCTAGGTGTTATTGCAATTATGACTAGAACATTCAAATATTTCTAAAAGAACATGTAACACAAATTATAAGAAACGGCATAATATAGGATGGAGAAGTGATAAGCTTTCCAGGCCACAACACATAAACAAGTTAAATACAAACGATATAAATAAATTGTAAATTTAGAAAACTGAACTGAACCGATTTTGATAATACATGTATGTAAACTGCCAGTAGAAAACCTGCTTTCAAATGAAAACCGCATCTAAATCGGTTCGTCCGTCCGCGATGAAGTTATTTCACGCAGGCGAAGCCGTGGGCGGAAGCTAGTGCTAAATATATGTACGGTTTCATAATTTTTTCAAAGCTTATACGTCACATTCTCATCCCAAATACCAAGCAAAAACCGGAAATGTCAATTTGTTACTTTTTACATGTGTGACGTCACCCTAAATTACATTAGGGAGTTTTTGCTATGAAATTGTAGCATAGCGACTAAAATTTAATATAACATTGATTTAATATCTACTACCAGATCAGACTGTTTTTATAATGAAAAAGAATTAAAATAAAGCTATTTAAACGAACCGACCGATTTCAATGGAGGCGAAAGCTCGTATGACCTTGAAAAAGCGTACAATGTTATATTGAATTATAAATTGAAAATTTACAATAACCCTGAGGAAGTAATCATAACAATATCATCATACAGGAATACAAAATAACTTTGTTATAATATCTTCACTCTATATCTGAACCGATTTTGATCAAACATTGCTAAGAACTGTTCCCCTAGTTAACTCTTAAATATAAAAAAACTAATCGGACCACGCATTATAACAATACATAACACCCATCGCTTTTTGTCGGGGGTTGAAATCAGTTTAATGAGTATACCTGTAACAGAATATAGACATTTTTATAAGGATAGTTGCCAGGTCGAAGAAGGACACACACACATCAACAGCCTATAGCAGTCCACTGTTGGACATAAGGCTCTTACTAGGTGCGATTATCATCACTTTCCATGGAAATATTTAACTTAACGCCATGCTGGGCAGGCGGATCGACAGTCGCAGATTTTTTGAGAGCTCCGCATCAATGGTGTCGATTCGGATGTACGCCAACTAAACTAAACTAAAACCAGTTTTGGAGTGGTGCCGTCGCATCGTAATTTAGTTGGTGTACATCCGAATCAACACCAATGTCGTTGCTGCCCATCACCGGTCTATGCCGTTATGCTCACCATCCCTTAGACGCCTTTTACGAACCTAGACCCTCACCCCAAATCCAAGAACATTCATTATACCCAACAAATTAAGTGTCTCTAACAAAAAACATCAAGCAAATATTCCGAAATCCACGCACATGTATGATAGTGATCGTGACATCCTCCCATCTTCGCCACATGTTCTGTATTAGTGATACGTAAAACTTAAGTCCGGTGATCATAATATACTATGTTGCGGATTAACTAGGGATTTATTTGATTTAGAAGCGTTACTGGTGGTCTGCCGCCCTTAGTATATTTTTTGCGACAGTCACATATCGTGTACTATGAAGCCATGCGGTGGGAGAGCTCCAAAGTGGTTATGACACATCTGTTACAGTATTTTTTTTAATATTATTCATTAATTACTCTTAATATATTTAATATAGTTCACTAATGTTTCTAAGTTCTTCATTTTTGAGACACGTATGTTCAGGTATTGCTAATTAAGGATGGCGATGATTACTTCTGTTTTGTTGTGCTTTATAGTATTATGCGTCTGAAGCTTATCCTGTCTGTGCATGTGTCTATCTGGCATTGCAGCGTCAAAACGACGGACAGATATATTAACCGTTTTTTTTTTATTAAATATGGTGTTTTCGAAATGTTCCTTAAGCATGTTTGATGAAAATCACTTCTATCATTTTGAAGATATTTAGCTTATAACACAGTAGGTTTCTCTATCTTGATGGTAATTCGTAAGCCTCGGGGAATTTCTGAATTTTCTTTTTATAGTCATTTTCTGACTGTTTACGATTGACAAATAAACGTGACGGTGAACGTTAAGTTCCCCAACTTTATATTCAAAAAGTGTTTTCATAAATAGCGATTGTATGCCTATAATAGGAAAATGGAATGATATTACATAAAAATTTTGTAAACGTGGTCGGTGTGAAAAGTGCCGCATCTTTATCTGCAGATAAGATTTTAGAATTTAGAGATATCACTAAAAATTTTAATATTTGGTAGAATGGATAGACGATGTCTTTCAAAAGTGTTTCGTTCCTTTAGTAGTCAATTTATAGGTCAATATTTTTTTTGGAAAAAAGTGTGCAACTGTTACTTAGTTCTTGATGCCAAATGATACGCATGTACTCATGAGTAAGAACAACGTTCCCAAACAAACAATTTTTTTTAAATAATTTTTTACTTTCTTAGAAATGTACACATCGTTGCAAACAACTTTCCCAACGTAACAACATTTCTTTAATTTATTGAGAGCACGCTTCCATCATGCCTTATAGGTATCAGTGTAGTGCTAACCTGTTCATAAATTAAAAAAGAATTGTTGGAATTAGTCTTGAGTACATGCATATTTTATCTAATTGTACCTATATCATTATGTAGTTAAATATATTGTAGGTACGTGTATTTTATAGACCCTTCGTTCTGTTGGACACAAGGGGACAATCCTTTAACGACATTTGGACTATTCTGTCACCCCTTCAACGTTATACGGCTAATGTCACTCATGTTCATTCATGATTTAGGGGTCCACATTGTGTTAACAGTGAAATTAGTATCGAAAGGTGTGAGTATAAGTACTCGAACTTCATTCAGGCACACGAAACGTAAAACCAGTCCATGCTTTGATTTTTATTATGGTTTATGATCCCAGTTGAAGTGCCCCTGTTTTTTAAATGTGGTTAGTTTGGGATGGGGCACGGTACACTTTTTTAATGGGCTCGATTTTGCTAAGCTTCTATTGAAAACCAATATTTTGGGGCCGGTACTTTATGTACACGTGTCGTCACCTATACCATCTGCTCAAAATAAGTACCCATTTATCTGTTATTTTACTGTTCCTTTTTTAAAAATTTATAGATGCGATTTCATTTGATATGTAACCTACTTTCAATTTTAGTTTAAAGATTTTTGATATCTTTTAAACTGAATAATCGCCAGGCGTTATATGTAGGGATTACATACTGTAGATACTTAATATGCCACCGAGTGTTTGTTTCTGCCATTTTAGTTTGCATAAAATTTTGTTGTACAATTTCATTTCACATCACACATACCACATTAAAATTCACTGCTACTTAAAACCAGTGCGACTTGCATTTGTGTTGATGGAAGTATTTGCTAAAATTTTCGCAGATATCTGACTATCCTCAATACGGCGATCACTGTTGTTTTCACGACCCTTTTAATCAATTAATATTCATAGGTAAAAATTTCACTTTGAAATATTTAGTTTTTACAACTTCCAGGCGTTCGCTATTTACAATCCTCCTTTGAGAAGAAGCCTAAAAAACTACAGATAGGTATATTTTGCTATATTAATACAAATCAAAGAAATAACTTGACAATCGAGCGGCTAGTTCGCATAATAGGCGGCTAAGTAATCGGATATTTTATAATAGTCCTTCGAGCACAATTTGCGTTTACTAGTAGTCTTATATTTATCAAAGGCCAAGTTTTGGATATCAGCCGGGACCTTATTGTCAAAGCGTATACCTTTGTAGGATTTATTAACTTTGTAAATTAGGCTAACATAAATAGATAACTGGTTCTCCTTCCTTGTATTAAGTATTCTGCCTATCACTAATTTTAGTAATTAAAAATTCTCGTATTGAGATGGTTTAATTTTAGCCCCATATTTTTCAAAGACCCAATTTTGGATATAAGCAGGAACTTTATTGTAAAATTGTAAAAAATTTATTGTATTACCAATAAAATAAATAAATAAATAAAAATAAAGCTTTAGTCGCCTTTATGATAAACACGTTGTTAAAATCTGCCCTGACAAAACAACATGGCCAATTATCTTATTTATATTAAATGATGTAGTTCCTTCTATGTTATATTCGTGTTATATATTATGTAGTATTGTTATCATTAGTACAGTTCTGTATGAGACGTGTATAATGTATTATAAATATTTATTTATTATTTTTTTAGTCTCTTTCACACACGGCACTCCTTCTATTCATAGCTATATAGCACAATACAAATTCAGTACAATGACACAATACTTTCCTGCTATATAACAAGCACTAATTATTAATAAGCACTTATTTTACACATGCCTTTCGTGGGATGGAAGAACAGCGACCAATTCTTGGAGCTGAGCATAATGCTGAGTCCCACTCCTCTTTGCCACAGTGGTCCGTAAAATTGTTTGTGTTCATCGTTATATGTTTTGTAGATCGTTCTTTTTAATGTTTTTTTTTTTTTTTTTTTTATGATTAACTGGATGATGCGCATTTGACCACAATCTCACCTGATGGGAAGTGATGATGTGGCCGAAGTGAAGCACGCGATCTCAGTAGATGCCTATTCACCCTGCTCTTGAAGATCCCACCGAAATGTATCCTGTAAAAGACCGAGAGTTGCGGAGAGAACTGACCCTTGAGGTACCCCGGCATCAATAGCCAATAGGTCAGATGAGCAGCCATCAATGACTACCTGGATTGACCGTTCGCTCAGAAAATCAGTTTTATACTGGATGAGTTTTTTTACCGTAAGGAAAAAAAATAGGGCATATTAGGTAAGTGAAATAGAAGTTATTGGCATAGGTAGTTTAATTTTTTTCTTTCAAAAACACTCGCGCTGGCCTGTTTTTAATACGCGACTAGCGGGATCGGCTTCCTATCATGCGAAATTTATTTGGAACACATGTTTTCTCCAAGTTTTCTTTATTTATTTAATTAAATGATGTAATTATGTGGAATAAGATACTAACGCGACCGTTAAATGACACAATTAAGGTTTATTCCGATGATGGTTTTGAAAAAAAAAAATCTACATACGCCAATACCTTCTATTTACCTTACGGTAAGAAACGTTTGAGTATTTTCTTTCTTTTATATATTAGAGAGTATTTCAAAGACGAAAATTAAACTTAACGTACAGATAAACTTTATTCAGCCTGAAATGAATAAAAACCAATGTCTGTAAACTGAAACACTTGAGTCGAGTACAGTAAAATTAATATGCAACATCGCTGCAATACATAGGAATTGCTTGCTTAGAATGAGAAAACATACTGGAGTTTAAACCGTGCTGTATTTTTATACCTGTAGTGACAGTTATGATTAGAAATATGTAAGATAAAGTTTTATGAATGCAGTAGCAGATACGTACTTTTAATTAAACCTACTTACTTAGTGTGGAACTAGATGGCGCTTCGACATACATAAAATATTATCATTATTCTTAGTTTTCATCGATAACAGAATAGAAGATAAACTACATGGGTAGTAAAAAGTTTTTTGCGTGGTCATGGAAAATAAAATTCGGCTTGGAGTAGGTAGTCGTGGTACATAACAGTAAATTGATGATGATGCTTTCGACCGATTTCGGCGATGGTGACTACTTTGATTCCTAGTCAGTTTGGTGCTGCTAGTACGCTCGAAGATTGCTAATGTAAGCACACCTTCCGCGTAGTGATACACCTTCTACTCAGAACTGACGGAGGGCAAGCGAAAACATTGCGGTCAACTCCTCAGATATTAGGACGTTCAGAAGACCCATTTGAAAAGATGCAACATTGAGCCATCTCGATGGGAAGGTTTGGCAGCACCATGTCGTGAATGGTGCAGAATAGTAGGTAGGCGAGTATACGATTTCGAGGAGCAGCGTAGAGCTAACCACGATCCACGCTATGAGCTGAAGACCCGTCCACCCGCCTCCATTCATTATCACTATGACAGTAAATTTGTGAACTGACTGGAACCCAAATGCGTACCGCAATTGAGTTCTTCTTCTCATAGGGGTTTCTTTCTGTGATCAACGTTAGTACAGTCGGTGTCATAGATATTTATACAGGGCTGTTCTATATGACTAATGGTATCATCATCATCAGCCGAAAAACGCCCACCGTCCACTGCTGAAGATAGCCTCACATCATAATTTTGTAGCGACCAGCTGGAAACGGGCTGCATCCAGCGACTTTATTAGTACCTAACCCGTTCGTAGTCCGTTCACCTAGTGTATACGCAATATTTAATTATTCTGTTAAATGGCATTTTACGTTTATGGCTCCTTTAGTTCGTACATGACATAGTCGCCATCACAAAGAAGGCGAGAAGCTTAAGCAATGACCACTATGAACATTTTTTGAATTATATTTTCGTTATAATTTATAATAGCAACCATAAGTTATTTAGCTCATTACTTACAAGAAATTAGTAAATGGACTGCGAACGAGTTTACACAATTTCAACTCGAGAAATTATTTAAGTCATACGTAATAACCTCGCCTATGTTTTGCTCTTAACTGTCACTTTAAACATTTCACGACTGAAGGGAGAGGAATTTTGCATGGATAATTTGCTTAAACGCAGTTTACAAGTTAAAGGGGCGGTCAAGTGCTCTCGACCGACCGACAGCTGCCCAAAGCCCATTTTCTTAATTAAAACCTTTAAAAGTTACGACTACTATACAAATATTCTCAAGTTTGTACCAACCGTATAAAGCAAGCCTCTGGCTACGCCTGTTGTGATAAACCCAGTGTTTTAATATACCCTTAATTATACAGCAGTTGCATAAATAACTATAATGCCATCCCTTTTCCGCGTGTAATACCTCATACTTTTCACTCTGACAGCTAACAACAAGGTCTCCTTTTGATAGTCGTGAAACACGATTCGAACCAAAGTGCAGTATCCAGTTTAGCTTTGTGACCGAGTGCACACAAATCAATTTGAACACGTTACACCCAATACACTTAGGGAACGTGCCATCTCTTATCCAAATGCTGTAAATAACAATACTTGTAAGATTAGCATAACCCTCAAACAGAAAAATAACAGGCCACAAGACGATGACTGAATCACTACGGTACTTCTCAAAGGGGGGTAGAACACCAGTACTTAAAGCACTTCAAAAGCTGTTTACTTTCATATCGCGCGAAGGCATCACGGCGGAGAGAAGAAATGTTGTGGTACTGTACTTCAAAAAGTGTGATAACACTCAATTCACGAAATATAGGCCCATCTCGCTACTGAGTCCTGTATAATCATCATCAGCCTTACACGTTTCCAGGGTTGGGGCACGGGCTCCTCTTACCGGGAGAGGGTATGGGCCATAATCCAGTATGCGGGCCCAGTGAGGTTGGTTAGACTAGTGACCAACTAACCGTCAGTGTATTTAAGCCGCCGTTGCAGGCCATCAATTTGGCTTAACAATTGCCTTCATCCATTCAAGGACTGACTGTGCCAGACATTGCTTGACTTCGCTAATCGAAAACGAATAGAGCATGCGGCTGCGACTTAATATACAAACAATTTGAGTGTACCGTCTCGCAAGCAAGTTTCGCTTCCAGCCTTCCAAACAAGCCGGTTTCCGAAAAAGCCATAGGTAAATAAAATGCACACGCTACGTCAGATTATACAGAAGACCAGGAGTACAATTTATTTCTAGACGCTGTGGACTGTGGGAAGCCTGGATTCATTCGAGACCTGGATAATGCTGCAGTCTCTCTAGAGGTGTCAAATTGACTATCGATATGGCGAAGCTTCAGAACTTCAGAAGAGTTTATAAAACGAACTCACTGTGGCGGTCCGAGTACAGGAACAGAGAATGTGAGCGATGTCATTACAGAGAGATGTGAGGTAGGCAGACATCTCTCCGAGACTATACACTGCCGCACTAAATGGCGGTTTTGAGCTACTAAAATGGTAACAATTTGGTATTGACATAGTATATCACTCACCGCGTCGGTTTGCTAACGACAATACAGTCACAGTAGAATCGATGCAAGACCTATGCACGCAACAGATGTACGTTGAGATGAATATGGGCAAAACGTAAATAATGGGGAATATCCGTGTCGTGCTGACATCAATATCAGATGAGAACTCCATTTTCGAAGTTGCAGCCGAGTATTGGATAAGAGATGAAATATAAGTTCTACTACGATATATAGTCCAATTGGCGGATAGATAGGGTTCCGGAAACTATGCAACTTCTTCTCGTCCAAAGTACCACAGTACTCACAGAGATAATCAATGTGTGTCACTAGGGTGACATTAAAAGGTGGTTTCTGGCTATGAGCCTCAAAAAAATAGAAAAGCTTTGGTGAGGCCGATGGTCGGTGTTTCTTTACAATGTATTTACAATAAAGAGATCTTTAGAATACGAAATTCCTAAGCCATTAGTAATAATGCGCAGTGAGAGGGCACATTACATGTAGAACTGATAGCCATTGGGTTTATAAATTGTAGAGTGGAGATCTTGTACCGGCAAACGCAGCGTGGGGAGTCCACCCACAAAGTGGACGTATTACCTGATAAAGGTCGCACGATGCAGACCTTTTCCTATTGGTTCCTTCAAAAATCTTATGGGGAATTGGACATTGGACGTCCAGTAGCTTATGATGTTGATGAGCCATCAAATCAATTAAAAAAATCAACGGGATAAATCCGCCGTTGTACTTAAACTCTATCACCCATGTAAAACTAATGTAATTGCTTTTCGTACAATAAAGCATTTACAAACAAATAAAAATATACGAAATCTGTGTTTATGTGCATAGTGGTGCTTGTTTGTACATATGACTGAACTTACTAAATAATAATTCATTCACTTTCCTGAGATAGTAATCTTCACAGATCCTGGTATCCACAACCTAAAGACGCTTGTCTGTTACCTTTTCTAATTCCTAAAAGCTAATTCCAACTACTCAACATAATATTTGCATAAAATGTAACGTTAGAGAGAAATAGTAATATACTACGAGTTCAACATAATTCTAACAACATATTTTAAAATCTATCGTTCCATTAAAAGTATTGCAGCATCTTCAACATGACGGAAATCATCAACTGTTTGAATATGAGTGAAAAGAGCATTTACTGCAATTGAGATTTAACGTCTTCGAACAAATTCATGAATCCGGGTGATATATTTTAAAATGACAATCAGCTTACAAATCAACGTAATAATTGAATATGTTTAGAAAGTGACCATCGAACTGCTGGGGTGACCATTCCGTCCTTTGTCGGATAGCCGACTCTAAACGGTTAATGAAAATCGGCTCGCCCCGCTTTCTGCATATAGAGAGGCAATTTAGTGAAACGGTCCTGCCTTCGAACTAATACGAAATATTGATACAGCAACGTGATGAGCAAATCTCTACTTTAACGCTACAGATATAGGTCGGCAATATGCTGAAGAAAGCTGGCGCCGGCTTCGTTCAATACTGATTATGCAAATACGAAAGCCCTAGGAGTATTTAGCATCGATATCTTGCTGTGATAAATTGATAAGGGAAACATGCTGTACTGTGTTTATTAGAGAGATTTATTAATTAATGTCGATTATGCTGATCGTTTGTCAGAAGTGATCTATTATGTAACGATTGATCAATATTTTATCCTCTTCCCTTTTAGATAGTTGGGGCTATGTGAAAACTTGTGACTGTAATTTAGATTGGTAATATGTAGGAACTAAGAATGTTGATATTTTGAATGTCTAAAAGAGATATTAAGAATTTCATACGTTATACCATAGTAAATGAGCGCCTGACCTGATACTGAAAACACCCAATATTTATTAAACTACTAGCTGTCTTATTTCAAAATGTCAAAACACAATATTACAATCAAAACGACCACTAGTTGGTACAAATCGATAAATTGGACAAATTGGACCGCTAGCTCGGCGGTGGAGTTTCAAATATTTGAACCGCCAAAAGTTGGCAAAATAATCGACTTCAATAGGTTATAAGCAGAAGTGCCTAGAGATGCACATCTTTACTAATAGGTCCACCTTTCATAAAAAAAAAAATATCTAAATCAGTTCTAGCCGCATTCAGTATATTAAGACGAGTGATGCCGTGCATCGGCGGGCACATTAAAGAGACGGTCCAGTTTATAAGTCGGCGGCCTTCAGGGGTGGCTTGGTAACTCTATCAGGTGGCCATTAGTCTGATATAATGGCGTACTGGGTCCGCGTCGTACCCTCTTATTATTATTTATGGTCTAAATTAATGTTCTTGGTCTGGATCCAGTCCACATGCTGCTGAAAACACTCATTGAATTCTTCCAGGCTGTCAGGGAAATGTCAACCAGGGGCATCTATAATATTGGCAACCGTCTGCTCCGGCGCACTGCAGTTACACGCCGTAGGTCCTTGACATTTCACTTATAGAGGTGATGGTCACATCACTAAACCTGCGTCCGGTTATTTAGCTTGAGCTCATTAGTTGTGAGGAAGCTGTACCGCAGCAGTGAGGACTTGAGTCTGTTGATATATGTGTGTGTCTAAAGACTATAAGCAAGATTACATCCCGCGATGTTTTTCTAGTAACATCAACAGAAAGTTATGGATTCATAGCTGACGTGCCAGCATGGCACACACTATTAATGTATTTCCAGAGCAAAGGTACACGGTACTCGTTAAAACTCCAAAAAGTTCACGGTTAGGTAAGCTTCACGTACGCGATTTAGGTCGAAAAGCTTTTCATTTTTACCTTTAAAAACGTTGAATTCGCTGTGAAGCTTTAATAAAGTCGAATTTTCGAAACCGCGATGAGAGTGATGGAATTATTACATAGAAAGTTAGCTTAAAATTTCAAACTATGTCGTGTAGCGAATGTTAAATTTAGTTATTAAATATTAAAACGGTGCCTAAGCTAAATCTGGAATATTATTAATAGGGGACAGGTGAGTTATTTCTAGAAGTTTTAAACTATGGCCTAGAATTAAATTCATATTCAATTCTTACAAATTGGTCGTGTCAAATTTGATTTACTTCTGTATGGTTTATAAACGGCTCACCTTTTCATATATCAGAATGACACCGCCTATTGAATTCAAAAGTCAAAATTTACGGGTTTCTATCATGGTTTAACGTCATTTCCATCATTCAGTAGCCAGGCACCACGCTGTGGCATAACCATAAAACATGAGCATATGAGTGTGATTATCATAATAAGGAGGCTCGAACACAAAACTTTCCCCTTCCTTTATTTATTACCAAATACGTTGTAAATTAACTACTCCTAAAATTAGCTTTCAAGAACTGACAACAATTGACGACCTGTTTGGTGTAGTGGTTAGAAATTCTGCTGCTATACCAAAAGGTCACGGGTTCGTATCCCGCTAGGGGCATATGTTTGTATGATGAATACAGACATGTGTACCCGAGTTATGGATGTATTTATTCGCAAAAAAAAAGTATAGTTGCTTAGTGTGGAACTAGATGCGCTTGCACATGCAAAGATAAAAAAAAATATTAATATTAATATTTTAAAATATTAAAAATTTTATTACTAATTGAGCAAATAAAGATATAATAAAGAAGCAAGAAAAGATATAATTAGTATTATAAAAAAATATGTAGTATTGACTTATTCAAGAAACCATATGTACCATATAATATAACCTGAAGAAAAACAGAGAGGTTAGCAAGGTGATGGGAATACATAAAACTACATACAACAATAACAACAGGAGAGAGAATAGAAACACAAACAAAATCACATAACAAACATACAATCTGTCGAAAGCCATTAGTGTTCTTGATAAAGTAAGCAGACCGATTTCGAACAAGTTTAATCAGAGAGAGCATGGAACAGCTGAAAGTAACCTGATACTTGTCCAACAAATCGGACGGTTTGTCATTAGATGACCACGTGCATTGAGACTGAACAACACGTGGGATTCTGAGTAAGTTTGATGTTTTCTAATAAAGTTGAATCAAGGTTCTTAAATTATATCATGCAATATAAATCTGAAATTATAACTGACATAATGAAATATATAAACAGTTAGTCATCTAGACGGTGTTTTAACAGAAACCGTTAATAATAATTTGTTAACAATATATAATTTGTCCAGCAGTAGATGTCTTTTGGCTGATATGATGATGATGTAGTTTGTTAATTGATAATTCCACATACCAATACAAATTATTGACCTTCGGATTATTTTCTTTTAAATAAATAAATAAAAGGTTCATCACAAAGTTAATTTAACAGGTAATTAATTGATAATAAATTAGGTCAAACTGTGATGAAGCAGATTTGCTGATTTTCAGTCCCCCCCAAGCAGAGTAGTTGCTGCCACCAAGGAATTAATTACTATTACTCTATGAATAAATTTAAACATTAACTAAAAGTAAACAAAAACAAAAATCTATATCTAAAATCAACTGAAAAATAACTGCAAGTGATAAACCATAAAAAACTAGATACGAGAAGGTATCATATAGGTAGGTATTTGGTAAATTTTCAATAATTTTAGTTAGACATGAACCCACTTTCACGGACAGTGAACCAGACACAATAGAAGTTTTATTGTTATAACGTTCAGTGTCCGCGAAAGTGTTACTGGCAAAGTTTTAGATTCCAGATCAATATTTCATAACAATAATGGAATTTTGTACTTTGGCACCTAACTTACCTATTAGTATAGTTTTGTATTTCATAATAAACGTACTTCCTGCTACATAGTCCTAGAATTGGAATTGCTAATTATTTAATTATTTTTAGACAGACCTCTACTGACTTAACCTGATATACCTAAGTATATTCTCATTGACCATAATAATCATCATATTCAGCTAGTATCGTTGATTGTGATTGTGATCTAATAATATTATAGAACGTAGATTTTAGTAAGTTTTGTCTACTCACCCTGTAAATCTACAGAGATTATCAGGTGGGAAAATGAATCACTCCAGTGATAAGACCTCAGTGTAAACCCTTAAGATAAGGTGTTGTAAACTCATTAAGCGTCACCATTTAAGTAAGATGGATGCACTTACCTACAGCTACTTTCAATTAAAATACAGCAAACAAAGTCAATTTCAATATTTCACTTATTTATACAAATGTAACTCGTAAAGGGTCAACCACTATTTCGTATGTTTCGTACACAAGTTGGTCTGATTAATTGATTAATTTTGTAATTTAAACTTTTAGCGGATAAACCTTCCGTTTCACAAGACTTCTGAAGATGTATAGTAATCAACATCAGTGAAAGGTACTTCGCGAGGTTCCCAAAGTAAGTCGGTAGCATGATACCAATGAACGACATGATACCGATATCTGTGAACGACTTCAGTAATTCAGAATAAAACAAATTACTCAGCAAATAAGTATAGATAAAGGGAAAACAACGACTCATAAAATTGAGAGAATTTTAGGAAATATCCCACGGACTCCGCCACCAAAAAAATTGAAAATGAACTAAAATGCCATTGCAACGACTTTACAAAAGAAAAGCACAATGAGCACTATGGATTTTGGTTTTGTTGATTTCTTTATTTAATTATAAAATTTAAATCTTCTTTCGCTTCTTTTCTTAGAAATAGCGTATCAAACATTTAAAAAGTTTTTCGCATCTGCGGGTGTCGCAACAACGTTTTCGAGTGCTCATCATTCGATCTAATAAGTTTTCGAAACAGCGTACCACTCAAAAAGATTTTCGCAACAGCGTGTGTCGCGACAACGTCATTCGAATCTACATACTAAACCCAGTCCAAACATGGTAGACGACAAACATAAATACTGACTTACTACGTTGTAGAAAGGAGATTGCTAATGCGTTTAGAAATCAAACACTACCGTCGATCGGTAGCTGAGAAACCTGACACTGGCACACGTCTACCTCACGTCTTTTAAATAAACATTCCACGGAATGTATCCGAAATAACATTATAAATCATTTTCCCTTCCAACACAAATTTTTTTTCAGTGAAATTTGTTAGTTTTGTGACAATCTGTTCCGCTATTTGCTTAGCGTCACTACACAGATGGTCGGGACTAGGGAGTAACGCATTCATCACCTGAAAGATTCATTAAAATTATATGACGTTTTTGAGTGTAACTAATAGTTTACACACCACTAAATTCTATATTAATTTATTTTATATACATTCGTAAATTATAAACAGAAATCTCTATTTCACAATACAGTTCAAAATAAAACTTGCATAAAGGTATTGTACTATTATGAGAAGGTATTGTATTATTAATAAGTTTGTGTGAATAAGAAATGTTTGTGTGATGAATACGAACATACATACGAGTCACAGATATTTAAATAAATATTTTATCTAGTATCCATAGTACAAGCTTTGCTTACTTTGGGACTAGATGATTAGTGTAAGTGTCCGATATATTTATTTATTATTTATTGTAATAAGTCAAAAAAGTATCATTTTGGAAAATGATATAACTGAGAAACGTAAGGATGATCACGATACCCATAGATTATCTAATCTGTGGGTGTAGATACACTAAAACAAATCTATAGTTTTGTTTTAGTGTATCTACACTAAAACAAAACTTGGTTGAACTTTGTTCTGTCTAGCAATAGAAGATAACAAACCAGTCACAATACAGGAACACGAACAATAGACTCTTGCTTTCCTCCACGCTAAATGAAACACCAAGCTTCCAATAGTTGCACGAACAAAACTGTGCCTCGTACTGCAACAAATAACGAACTATTTTTACAAATAGTAAACTTCAATTACAGTTTGGAATCCGTATCATGTTCGCAATGCTATTAGATGCTGACTTTTGCTCTCTGTGCGAGCATTCGGGGAATCTTAAAATTACACATTTAGCATTTCAGTCACGAGCCCGCAATAGCGCTCCAACGCTGATTTTTACTTCTTTCCATTCCGATTGCATCACCTGGTAATTTGTCTTCATATTCAGTTGAATGTAACTTAACTACACGGCAAATGAAATGTTGCACGATGATACTGCACGAAGTAAATATACATGAAACACGTGTCAAAATAAAGTTACTCTTTAAAAAAGTTCTACTTTCACACTTCTCTAAATATTAAGGCGGAAAAAACTTCAAGTTAGCACCTTCACGCATATTAGCGATTCCAGGATGATGTGACGAATGTAAGTGGAGCTTAAAATTAACGTTATAAATTGGCGTAACTGTTACGCTTGTATAAAATGATAAGTTTCACAACCAATTGAATATACTGACGAGTTAACAAAATATACAATAAATAGGAGAAATAAAAGTAAAAAAAAAATATTATTTTGTGAATTGGCTACCTATTGAAAGAACATTGTCAATTATTCCAAAGGAATAAAGAAAATATCAAGTGAACAAAATCACCAATAATAAAATATTCCGTCTAGACTAGATCAGAGCAAGGAGCACAAAAACTTTTCTGAAGCACCCGGGAGATCAAATTTGTTAGGAGCGTAGTGAGTTAGTGAACATCGACTGAAAGAAAAAAGTCCCGAAACAAATTGTTGGCAAACGAGAGAAGTGTCCAAGAGCGAAAATATGTTGATTGAATAAAGAAAAACTATTAAAAGTTTCTCTTGGAGTTTCTGGTTCAGTTGTTACAGACAACGGGCGCAGTGCGTGGGGCGACGTCCCTACAAGTTTAACTGTACCTTGCACCAAGTATTTCGATTCGTAACTCGTGCCAATATAATAGTGAAGACATTTTTGACTCTCTCAACCTGACAAAGAGCAAAACTCCCGTAAAGTATTCTAACATTAATCGATAAGACAAAATAAAGAGCTACGTGCTGTCGCTTGCAACTTGCACTTCGCTTTGATTTAAAACTTTCGATGACGTTATGGGTAGGTAACTACTATCTGTTTTACACTTGACTTGGGGTTGTAAAATATATTTTTTATCCTAGCTGTCATTTTATCAATATCATCTTTATTTGAACTAATTATGGAAGGAAATTGAAAAGCTTATATGCCATTTTATACATTTGCACATAACTATAATAGCATTATGACCTATCCCAAACGAGGTCGTCAGCACTAGTAGCACGACAGGCGCGACAAACGTTTATGTTGCGCGAGATAATGATTTGCCCTGCTCATTCGCTTGGGCAAATATACAACTAACCCACTCTCACACTTACGTCGCGCGCGACAGACGATGCCATGCTACAGGGGTTGGAATAGTTATAAATATCATTCCGCGAGTGGGCGTTTTGGTGGTTAAAGCATTAAAAGACTATATCGCGGAATTTATGGGAGACCCACACCAATGATGCTGCTTTCAACCGCCTCCGTGGCTCAATGTAAACTACATTGGGTTTACGATTCGGAGGTCGCGGGTTCGATCCCCAGCGGGGTACTGTTAAAAGTACTCGGCTTGGTTCGTGGTAGGGCATTTTAAATGTCCGCCTGGCTAGCTACCACCATCTTATCTAAATCTGCCGCCAAGCAGCAATGTTAATAGCATTGTTGTGTTCCGGTTGTCAGAGATAAGATAGCCAGTCCCCCAAATGTGTTCGGGTTTCCGCGTCAGTACGCTTCCACCTTCGACCTCATCTTCACTTAACATGAGGTGTGATTGAGGTCAAGCACGAACCCGTCGTGCATAAAAAAAAATATATAAACTAACCCACTCTCATACTTACGTCGCATGCGACAGACGATGCCATGCTACAGGGGTTGGGATAGTTATAAATATTATTCCGCGAGTGGGCGTTTGGGTGGTTAAAGCATTAAAAGACTCAATCGCGGAATTTATGGGAGACCCACACCAATGATGCTGCATCCCATCTCTGGTCTATATTGTTATGCTCACGATCATTTAGTCGCCTTTTACGACACCCACTGGAAGAGACGGGTTGGTTTAATTTTTTTACGTGTCGAAAACCAATCGTAATGCAAACGTTATTCACAAAGCTAATTTTGCCTTGATGACATGATATCAAGTAGTTGCTAATACAAACACGTAAAACTTATCATTGCCGTTAAAGTTTTGTGGATGTAATATAAGGAGCGAAGTTAGTTTCCCCTGCCCTTAAGATTCGCATAACTTTCTTAATACCTCTACGAGATTATACTCGCCCGTATGTTTGACTCACAGATACACCCGAATAATAATAAAACTGGTCCAGTGCGTGTTAGACTTTGCGCAGTTGGTTCCGCAGTCAGAATATTTTAAAATAAAAATGTATTGTATTTTGCAGAGTTTCCTTATAAAGTTTCTATAAAATTTTTATAGACCCAATTGAATTTCATTATATTGATCGAGTATTACTCGAAAACTACATACAAAGTAAACCTTTCTGAAATCACCTTTAATATGGAAGTCCAACAATTTTCGGCTGATGACTCCACTCCTGACTACGAACAACTTTGCATTAGGAACCATAGCCGTATTCAGCCGAAAATGGTTGGAATTCCATACTAAAGGTGGTTTCAGAATGGTTTACTTTGTATGGGTAATCGAAAATTTTTAGATCGAATTCTAGCTGAATTAAAAATACTGGAAAATAGTAATACCAGGCGTGGAGTTGTCAATAAACAAGAATAACACGAATTAAATTTCACCCTCTATTTGTTAGGATTATTCACCGATACTCTGTACAACATCATAATATACAAATGGGCATGTCGAAACTATAAAGGTTCTGTGTTTAACTACGGATCCCTAAAAACGACAATTTCCTTTTATTTGTTACGTCTAACTTCTTACGGCAATAGTTTATACATATATCTATACTATATTGGGTAATATGTTTGGTTATTAATTCTGCTCAATAAAGTCGAATTGTGAGCTATCTTTTATGTGGAATATGTTTTGAGTTCTTCTGAGAAATGGTCAAGTTATTGTCCTTTTATTACTTTGGTGTTGAAATATTGGGACGAAATGACTCGGTATTTTATCTAGTACGATGTCTCTAGATAAGCTGAAGTTTATAGTTATTAGAATTATCAAGAATACCCTCGATCCGACAAAAAAGGGGCATGTTACCCAGTAGCATTGTCAACTGTTTAAATACCATGGATCTAACCGTTCAAACTGTTACATTGAATTATTTGCATACCACTACTGTGAGTTCGGTCCAAATGTTTCCCATTCCAGTAGCAGCCTTCGAATAATTCACTCAGCAAAGGCTCTTTTTTAATGGGAGTCCGACGTCAATTAAAATAACGTCGTCGCCTTTTTTCGGTTCTCGTAAAAAGTGTCAGACGGAGCAGGCTTTTGAATCTTTCGGCGAGATAGGCGCATTCTACAGGTGCAAAGTTTGCTGGTGGCCGACCGTGTCAACCGAAATCGACGCTACAAACTTTATTTGCTGTTCGAGAACCATTTTTATTTCAATTTTGCACCTTAACTTCTAAATAGACTCGGTGTAACTAAATGTGATTCAAGTTTGCTGCGTCCTTGGTCACAAAAAAGTGGGAAATAGAGTGATGGAGTGTTTACATCATCGATTTATATTTTCTTATCCTTTTTAACTGACTTCAAAAAAGATGGTAGTTTATTCGACTGTGGTTTTTATGTATATCCTGCAATATCCTCGCCAGCTGTGCACCAATTTCTGTAACACCTATATACGTAGTTGAACCTGTTGAAGGTGGTGGATATATGCCAACTTTAATTCTGAAGACTTAATATATTATTTTACTTAGTCATTCCATTGTTCATCTAACATTTTATTAACAGTCTATGAAACACTTTGCGCTAATTAAGCAGGTAAAATAATAATGTTCCAACACAATTTTGTATATTAAATTGCGAGGAGGATAATGGTGGGTATTTTAAGTAAAATTTAAAAAGAGGGTTCAGCTTAAAAACTCGGTTGTGTTTAATAAAAAAAATATTAATTTCCCTCGGGGACTATACGCGGTTTATTAATTCTTAAAAGTATAACTTAACTCTGCTCAGAGTTTTTAATATGAATTCAGACAGAACTGTCTAATTTTCTGCATGCGCACCAATTTAGTATTGCAGTTAAAAAATATTTAAAGAATATTTACCGTTTTACCATATTATTTGGAAACAACTACAATTGGTGTAGTGGATAGTGACTACGGGTTCAAATTCCGCGAGGGGTAAATGTTTATGTGATGAACACGAACATTTATTACCGAATCATGGATGTTTATATAAATATTTATTTATGTATGTTTATCCATTATTTAGTATCCATAGGTCCATAGTAGGTACCAATTTTGCTTGGTTTGGAACTAGATGATTGGCGTAAGTGTCCGAAATATATAGTATATTTATTTATATTTATTATTTATAAGTTAGTGATTGTTTTAACCGACCTCAAAAAAGGCGGAAGTTATTATTGTTTTATATGTTTAATCTTCGTCGATTCTTAATATCTTAATATCTTTATTGTACACAAAATTGTTACAGAAATATGCATTGTATATTAAATGTACAAAGGCAAGCTTAACTCCGATAGTTTTTTTCTATCAGAAAACCTTAGAGATACATAGTGTTTATTAGATTGGGCAGAAATTACTGTACACAACATTTGAAAATTATTAAAAAAAAATAAATAAATATAAATAAATACACAAAAAAAATACCGAATAAAACCATTAATATACCACATAACCTATCCAATAAACATAATGTTAGTTATTATTTTTTGTTTAATAAGGTTTTACGGGTAAAGTAAGTACAAATTTCTGTTCTTGTGTTTTATTGTTTTAGTTGTATTTTTCATATGTAAAATTTGTTACGTGTGTGTACATGGATGCAAATAAATGCTTATCTATCTAAATTTTGTGAAGATCTGATGATGCACTTGTGAGGTAGAAAACGGAACCTTACCGTTGTTTTGACAATTATTGGCTATTCAATTATTGAAAGTGTATTCAAAATTTTTACAAATCTATTAGCTTGCCGTATGGTTGCCGATATATTAGGACCAGTCCATATTTTCCAGTGGGTGTCGTCAAAGATGTCGTACGCCTGAACACTTAAAGTTTCTTAACTTTAAGAACGACTTAAATATCTGTTACTTTCGTTTCGTTCACATTCAAAGTGTCGGAATAATGTTAGAGGCTCTTAAAGTTAAGAAGCGTTTGAGTATTCGTCATCAGGGATCGTCGACGTGATATCATAGTCCAGCGTGCTTATTGTCTTACTTACAGGGAATGGATTCCAAGGAAATTCTTAATTTTGACCGAAGAATGGCGATAGAGATGCCCATGAATTCATTGTTCGTTAGACAACAAGGCCACAGATAAACGCAGCGTCAGTGCGAGGCTCCCAAAAAGTCTCGGGCAAATCCTTCCATGGATTGCTATAAAAATCGCACCATGGGAGAGACTTATCTCCAACAATGGAATGTTATATGAACTCTTAATATGGCTGTATACAAATTTTCAAGTTTGGCATTAATATTTCCATACCAATATAACACAATTACTCTATATTAATGTCGCATATCACGCGTCATTCATAATTCGATCAAACCAGCTGTATCGGATTTCACGAGGGGGTCCAACCAAATTTACATACGCGCATCCCTAAAAACCTATATTTAGACAATGTTTTATTAATCTTTAATTTACTTTATTAGCGCTTGCTCCCCTATCCACCCTCGCCCAGGGGATTTGCAGGAGAGAGCGAAAATTTAAATTTGAATGACCCCTGTTGCCTATTACAGTATTCTAGAACACACTTGTACGTGTGTGTGTTTTGGAGGGTGATCCGTGTTTTCTTCGTCTAAGAATAGAATTCTCTGAAAGTTATTGACGAGGCTACGAGAAGAAATTTTAACTATAATAAGTAAACGACGAAATACGTAAATGTCGCGAAAAAAATTGTGGAGAATTTCTATACAAAAGTTCTTCCAGCGACCGGATAAGTCATTATTTAGAGTATGTAATCGTTTCTTAACCTATTTAAAAAAAACGATTATTAAAAGGTTTCAGTGAAGAGTTTAGTGCGAATTGTAAAGTTACATTTAATTTGTAAATTAAATAAAAATACAAATTATGGACATAGATATATTAATGTGTGATATTACACAATCAAGTCCGTGATGCTTGAATATACAAAGCCGAATACAGCTGTAAAGTCAAAAAATTGTGCTTAAATCATAACAAAAACTCCGTGGTCTGCGCTGCTCCTTTTCGCAGACATCTAAATAGCATTGTGTATTTTAAGTAGGTACTATTTAGTATTGGGACTTGTATATTTCAGAGGTACTAGTTATGCACAGTTTGTGGGATTCAAATTTTAATCTGTTGTTGAAATGAGGATATTTGCAGCACTTGACGCCAAAATGCTCACAAAGAAAATTGAATAACCTTAGACTACAGTGGCATTCCTTTGGACATTTTATGACATATGTTGATTAGAGCTGAATTCGACTTTTTTTATTCTAGCATCACTTACGTAATCAAACTATCTGCAAGGCCAGCAGAATCGTGACAACATTCATATTCAACCATTTTTAAAGATATTCTGATTAATGTCTGCTTAGCTAATTATATTCCCTCTAGTTATTACTTAAAATAGTATTTTTATTCGTGAAACGTAACGGTGCAAGAAAGTAATTAAGAACCAAAGCAGCATCCGACAAGAACTAGATCTGTGTTGTTTTCAAATGCAAATATCCCACGAGTAATGAGTAAGTAACTGCATGCAATTTAAAAGAGGCACTACGTTATTACGTATCGTTCAGCAGCACGCGACAAATGCCTGCTAACAGTTTCAATGACTGCTGAATAGGTGATGATAGTCCCTTTAAATGAAATCCAGCAGGCAGTGTACAAAATATGCAACAGAAGCCTCGGTAATTCAAGTTGCGTTTACTAGTTTCATGGTAAAGGAATCGTATATATGCTTGGTACCTAGGTTAGACGGCTCTGCCAAAAAGATAGCGTAGACTCCGGATTAAGAATGAATAGTCAAACATGCACTTAGCAGTTACTGCAACGGCACGCTGTTGTTACTGTTACCAAGATTTTTACAGCAAAATTTAACAACAAAAATGCCGCGAACAAATTCGGTTAGGCCGAAATAAACTGGCTGGAAAATTTTTATAAAAACACAAAAGTGAACAATAAGCCTTTGAATATTCAAGTGGAAAAATATGAAATTCTTAGAACAGCGCAGTTCAAAAGGCAACTCATTAAGTAGCGGCCAAAGAAATGTTCGGCTTGTAATCAGCTCGCTGGCGGCGATTAAGACGTACAAACTTGAGCCGGCCCTGAGACAACGGTCAGGGATGAACAAAGATACTGTTCTTGGAGAAGCATTTTTATACTTTACCTAATTAAAGTCCTACACTTTACAACTTGCAGCAAAGCCCCGGACCACCTTTATCTCAGTTTTAAAAGTATACAACATTATTGCATGTATTTTTTATGACTGAATCATTATTTTTCTTAATAGTTTCTTATATGAATTTTATTTTAGGTCTGCATGTAGTATTATTTTAGTTGTATTTGATTCCTTGTTTGCCCTACTTTCGAGATTTTTATACAATTTTCCACAATTACCTTTATCACGGATCATTTAATCAACAATATTTATATTTATTCAGTGAGTAATAACATAAACGTGATATCGTTAATAATTTTATTGCCACATCTACATTTTTATAAATCAATATCGGATCCACGACTCCCTTCTCCTATTTACGGAAAAGTTTTCCGTCGCAGCTAATTTATTTTCCGACTAAATCTTATAAATTCGGGCTCGCGAGCCGTCCGCACGCAATCTCAGTCAAACGTCGACTTTTTGATAAAGGCATTATTTATATCGCCGAGTTCTTTTTCTTCCTTACTTCAATTTTCATTCTGTCTTAAGGTTGATATTTCTTTGGTTGAAACGAAACTTAATTTTGTACGTTGAATTTTTCTTGATTGACATGAACCGCAAACACGACTGGGGACTTGACTTGCCAATAAAAGAAAATGACTGACATACATTTTATGGTATACGCCACTCAAATGCCTCTGACATGTAATCAACAGTGCTCGTGCATGTTGTGCGGGTATGTTATTTCGCGCTTTACGTAAACCAAATTGTGAGACAAATGCATAGTTGCTTCTTGAACTCAAAGACTTCGCTCAATTTTACAGAAACGTATTATTATTCTCTAATATTTCTGATTTCTGCACGGAAAATGAATAGAACCAACCCGTCTCTTCCCGTGGGTGTCGTGGAAGGCGACTACGGAATTTTCACCAAAAAAAAACATCTATACCTAGATTAATCCTGTCACTTTCTGTTTATTTCGAAAAGTGAACTGAAGATGTTGTTTCAAGCATTAAACATTTAATTTTTGGAATACCCAAACGCTAATATTTGGGGTATTTATGACTACATTTGGGATAAAGTTCGTGACGTTATGTATGTAATTTCCTCGAACCTTTCCTAGATTAAGCATTTATTAATTTTATATTTTCATTTATTTTTTATCCTGATAAAGTGAGTAGTTCCCGTGGGATAAACAAATTTTCGGGATAAAGTTAACTCTTGCAGGCGAAGCCGCGGACGGAAAGCTAGTGATAAATATACGCTTGTAGTACCTACCTTGTAGTTAGCTATTGTCCTTATTAGAAGTAGTATTAATTCTAATCTATCTAGTAATATTATAAATGCGAAAGTTTGGATGTTTGTTTGTTTATTTATGTGTTTGTTGCTCAATCACGACGAAACGGATAAACGGATTTGGATAAAATTTGGTATATAGGTAGAATATAACCTGGATTAAGACATAAGATATTTTTTATCGTGATAAAGTGAGTAGTTCTCACGGGATAAGCAAATTTCCGCGATAAAGTTATTCGACGCTGGTGAAGCCGCGGGCGGAAAGCTTGTTTTTCATTATTCTCTCCAAAAACAACGAAATGTTTCAAATAAGGCTTTTTTTATCAAACAACCACCTATACATGTGACAGCAGATTGGTCTAATAGCTATTAACCCTGATCTCCCAATGCCCATAGGTAAATTCAAAATTAAAAACAAAACACAAAATTTTAATCCAATAATAAAAACAATAATTCCCCGCCTCCAATTAAGTAATTTAAACTTTTCAAACAAGTGCTGCATTCGCCGTCGAAGCAAACCATTTAAATTAGGCCCCGATAACTTGAAAACTGAATGAAAAGGGTTTACCAGGAGTGTTTCAATTAGTTTGCTGTTATTTTTTCATTCCGATCCTGCTGTATGGAAATCGGGTCGATTGAAAATCGATTGTATTCTTTATATTACGTATTTAATTGACAATTTCCATTAAGGTATGCCTGCCTACGTTATTGCACAGGTATTTTTTTTACAAGTCTTCGAGTTAGACCTCAATCAGACAGAGGTCGAATGTGGAAATGCGATGACCGAACACCCTCATCATCATTTTGATGATGGATCGGTGTAATAGGCTGCCTTCAAAACTAAGAGTGACTGCTGGGATGGAGATATTACTGGCACTATTACTCGCGGTAGCCTTCTGCTACCGCCACGCTCACTGCATCTAGGCGCAGTCCGTGGTGTATACGAAAGCAGGAGGCCGAACTTCACTCGCCCTTCTTGCCAATAGGGATGGCCCTAGTGCCATGTTGCATTTCATTGGCTACACTCCCATTTGCCAAGGGGGGAAGTGGGAAACCTTTTTCTTACTTACACACCCTATTTCTTTCTTTAATTAGCCTGGGGTCCAAGGAAGCAATAGAGTCATATAGGGCACCGTCTACCTTCAGTAGACGCCGTGTCGAGTACCACTGTCGATCCTAGCTTATAGTGAAGGTGAGATTGCTGGGATGGAGACCCTTTGGGCATCACTTTACTACACCGAATAAAACAGATCTGGTATTTTACATTTGGTTTTCATTTACCTCGAATCACTCTGTTTTCACTTTTTTACTCAACTCGTTACCATTTTTTTTATGCACAATGGGTTGATACTTGACCTCAATCACACCTGATGTTAACTGAAAATGAGGTCGAAGGTAGAAGCGTACTGACCCGGAAACCCCAACACATTTGGGGGACTGGCTATCTTACAACCTGACAACCGGAACACAACAATGCTATTAACATTGCTGCTTGGTGGCAGATTTAGATATGATGCTAGCCAGGCGGACATTTAAAATGCCCTACAACCAACCAACCCGAGTACTTAAACATGTACCTCGCTGGGGATCGAACCCACTACCTCGAATCGCAAATCCGGTTAAATACATGGTATGAATTACTTAAAATATTACTCTCCTCCATAGCTCCATTAAACAATATAGGATTTACGAATCGGACGTCGCGGGTTCGATCCCCGGCGGGGTACATGTTTAGTACTCGGTTTGGTTGATAGTAGGGCATTTTATTAAATATCCGCCTGGCTAGTTGCCACCATCTGTCAACATTTAAGTCTGCCGCTAAAACAGCAGTGTTGCTATAATTGTTGTGTTCGAGAAAAGATAGCCAGTCCCCCAAATAAGATATATCAGTAGGCTTCCACCTTCATGTGATTGAGATCAAGCGCTAACTAGTTCTACACTAAGCAACTAGGCTTGTATTATGGATATCAGATGGTTGATAAACTACACAAATACATTTTTTTCGTGAATAAATACGCATATAAATGAAACACATCCATAACTCGGGAACACATGACTGTATTCGTCATACAAACATATGCCCCTAGCGGGATTCGAACCCGCGACTTTTGGTATAGCAGTCAGAGTATGATACGCGTATCCGTATCACGTTAGCAAATCTACTCCTAATAGAACCATATCGAAGCCTGCGACACCGGCTTTGTTTTTAATTTTTGCAGGTAGTTTATGAAGTCAGGTTTTAAAAAAAGTCGATTTTTTCATATGTAAGGACCTAATTAATTAATATTAGGTTACTCCCTCACAAAACGCCAATTTCATATGTTAGGACTTAGTATTTTTTAATAATATTTATTTATATTCGTTTTATCCCAAATATATGGACATATAACATAAAAAAACAACTTAAATAACGCCTGCTGAACTGCTTCAAGTATATATAATAATTTGAGGAAGTAGGTAACCATTACTTAAGTTAATTAAGGAAATTCATTCATTTCTCGTCAATGGGCAAACTAAAATGATTGATTATCTACCTCTTAATTGTGCAAATATTTGTATCGATCATTCATAAGACGCTTCAGACAATGGCTTTGAAAAGAGGCCATCTTTGTTTATTTTCCTTTAACTTGAGCACTCATTTCAAGTAAGCTGACAGTAACAATGAATTCGAGTGCTTTTCTTTAATTAATCATATAACTGAGTGCTTAGCCTACTTTTGCGTGTGAATATTTTTTGTTGAAACTTTAGGACATTAATTTGATTGAATGACTATTAGGGGAATATGTTTAGTTTTTACAAAGTAACCTCGCCTATTTAAGAGCTTGATAAGGGCACGACACTCATCACGCGATGATATGCTAAGGGGATTATTTTGAATAATTAAATCACCCTTTTATTAATATTCACACATATTTCAAATTATGAGGTTACTGCTTTGCAATGAAAAATAATATATTTATTAAAACTTTAATAATATGTAACTTCTAAATGAACCACCTCAATACTAATAAAAATCGGACTAAATAATCGGAAATATTGGTTATGAAGATAAAAATTAGACATGCACGGCACGAAGCGATACATCGATAACTGCGCAAAATCGTAATTTTTCTCGATTAACAACGATGCAGTTCATTAAAAAGTAAGGAATCACGCGTCATTCATAAGAAAAATCAAAAAAGATAATTCTATAGTGTATTTTTATTAGAATGAATTGTTCAATAAATCAAAGTGTATTATCTTTCTATGAATATCCTTAAATTGGTTATTTTACATGAAAAGTACATTTAATACAATACAATACAATTCAATACAAATACACTATAGCGCAACAGAAAAGAAAATACTCACTTAACATCAGATGTGATTGAGGTCAAGTACGAACCCGTCGTGCATAAAAAAATTAAAAACTAAAAGTTTCAGAAAAGTGGTAAGAATATAATGTACAATTTTTCGACCTTATCACTAAAAGCGATCTCTTCCATGCAATCTTTGGGTATATTCATATTACATTATTTTATTTATTTCAATATCTCATTTCCTAAACAACTAATAGATAGTAGTAACGTAAATAATTTTAATTGTAACCAATTGATCCGCGTAAAATTGTCAAAACAACCGACTTCACTAAAACTCCGTTCTATATCCCTATGTTGTTCATGCATCATCAAATATTCACGACTACTCTGGCGGTAAACCCTATAAATAAATATTTCGGACACTTACACCAATTATCTAGCCCCAAACTTGGCAAAGACTGTACTGTGGATTCTAGATACCAGATAAACATACATAAACATTTATATAAACATCCATGATTCGATAATGAACATTCGTATCCATCACACAAACAAACATTTACTCCTCATGGGATTCGAACCCGCAACCGTTGGTTCCGCAGACAGGCTTACTTTCCACTACACCAATCAAACAAATCTATCAACAAAATTGGTTAACACGAAGATATCGTATTGAATTCCATGATGATAGGTTTGCATGGAAGAGATCGATGTTCGCGATAAGGCCGCCTAATTTGTAGTTTCTATAAGATATTTAAATGTACCTTCCTTATTTAAAAAATAAAGCGTATTTGATTGATTGATATCGTATACAAAAAGAAAAAAACAGCCAAGCCTCCTTCTTGGATATGCCTTCGTATCGTAATTGGAATGGCAAATTACATCCCTTAAATAATGTCACAATTCATTATTCCAAAAACGTCTGGAAAACCTGTCACTAATATCGCGCGTCGCGTGTGATCTCGGCTTTTAAGTGTAAAAAATTCACCCCCAGCTAAAGGCCTTTCCCTTTTTAAGTTTTTTTTTTTATTTCTTACGGTTAGATGAACAATAAAGTAATGAGCACGTTGACTGGGCGGCGGCGAGCCGGCGACAGCTCCACGACACCCCTTATCTGTGGCACACGCGATGTGTGTGCGTCCACACAGGGATACCTGCTAACGAGTGATGAGTAGGTATTATTTTCTTTAAACCCTCAATTATTAGTACAGTTTTTTTTAATAACAGCTTTCTTAGTAGGTACATCACTATGAGATCAGCTCCTTGCTCACTGATTTGTATTGTCGATTCGAAATCAAGTTTTTTAATTTTTGCAAGTTGTTTTTTTAATTCAATAATTAACTGTGATTTATTAGAAATTACAACGGAGTTCGCAGTGGACTTCCATTGGCTGTTTTGTGTGATGTGACAAGCTGATAATTCTATTAATTCCATCATCATCAGTCCGTAAACATCCCACTGCAGGGATATAGACCTTCCCTCATATTGAGGGAGTATTGCCTAGTCCGCCACGCTGGCCCAGTGCGGGTTGGGGACTTCACATGTTTTCCTTTACCGTTTAAGAGCAGTCGGACAAATGCACGTAAGTAATTAAATTAAATTTAAAAACTTAATTACTTACGTACATTTGTACATGTCCTGCCTGGGGATCGAACCTGGACCTCCCAAATTGGGAAACTGTGTCTCCTCCACTAAGCCACCGACGTTCTAACGCGCATGTGTAACTTATATTATAAATGCGAAAGTTTTGATGTTTGTGTTTTTGTTGGTCAATCACGGTGAAGTGGATAAACGGATTTGAATGACATTTGGTACATAGGTTGAATATGCCCTTAAATGACTCCGTTTTATCCCGTTAAAAGGAGTAGTGCCTGCGGGATGATCGAATAAAAACATATATTATGTTTGTTGCTCTAATTTGGCTGATATTTAGTACACAGGTAGAATATGTCCAGGTCATAGGATACTTCTTTTAGCGATAAATTGAGAATATATATATAAATGAAAACGTTGCTCTGTCTGCCTGTCTTTCCACGACTCAGCCTCTGAACGACCGTATTGAACATTGGCTGAGAGTAGTCTGCGATCAGGAGAAATTCAGGCTACATTTCATTCTGAAAAAAATCTTCGATGAAGTAATTTCCCGCCGGCCAAAAAGCTAGTACTAATACTACCATAAGCTAATATTAATACGTTGTTTAAGAGAAAGCAAGACACTATACTGAAAGTGTATAATTAAAAGACCGTCTACCTACTTGTAACTTAATTTCTATTTTAAATTACTTGGGTGAAATTAATTGGGAAATGCTAAGATAAGCAGCTGAAAGCACACTTTCAAATTAGATTAAAGGCGATTTTTTTGATTATTTTTACAAGCTTTTATTTCACTTACAATGTTCGTATGTTAAATAAGTTGTCCGTTTCAAAATTTGCAAACCATTTTCCAACCCAATTTGTTGTCCGATCTAGCTGAAATTTGGCACATTTATATAAATTCGGTGACAGTGGTGTCGACTCGGATGTACACCAACTAAATTAAACTAAACTAAAACCAGTTTTACAGCGGTGCCGTCGCATCGTATTGTTCCAGGGAGAAATAGACAGTACTACTTTAAAACTGGTTTTAGTTTAGTTTAGTTGGTGTACATCCGAATCAACACCAATGCTCGACCTTCCATCAACCACCAACGTTCCATCGTAGACCTTATCTCGACATTAGTCCAGATTAAGGTCAAGAGCGATCCCATTCTAATTAAAGAAAAAAAAAAAAAAAAAATGCAATATTATGGTACCATCGAGCTGATCTGATGATGAAGATGTAGGGGGCTGGAACTTCCTGATAGCAAATGGCAAGATAGTCGAATTTGGGCTAGTTTGTTTTATTGCTATGAGCACTTTCCATTACCTACACATGATGGATGACAAGGATCTCAAGATGTAGCCAGAATTTTGACACTGGAGCTCCTTAATGGACTTTATGCTACTTGTCTTGGTACTAAAATAATACGTGATAATCATTATTAAGTATAAAAAGTATTTTTAATGTAGAAATTATTCGTTTTAAACTCGATATCCGAGTATGCACTAGACGGCGCCAATGTTATAAAGTGATGCCATTTATGACGCATCATTACCTAGGGGCGTAATTTCATCGATATCACAATGGCGACCTATATCACACTTCGATAATATACACGTATGTATTGCTAATGGGTCGCAACGGGAGAGATACTTATTATAAAATGTATTTTTTATGCACGACGGGTTAGCACTTAACCTCAACCACACCTGATGTTAAGTGAAAATGAGGCCGAAGGCATTAGAAGCGAGTCCATATTGGCTCATGTTCTTTACCCGAAATTGTTCTTCCTAATAATTTGTAATCCGAATGATCACTCTTCCTAAAATTTTTCATCCTAAAGTTTTCATTCATACTATTTGTAGTGCTACCGGCGATGTTCATAACACTCATGTTTCCGAAAATTGTAATTAATAATATCATTAATGTAAATAAATTTAAACTACTACTGTTTTTTATCATAACGCTTTTATCCCTAAACATAATTAAATTGTTTAGGCCTGAGAGTTTATACCGCAGTTTTAACCGTACCTAAACCAATAACTATATAGGACCGATTCGGTTCTGGCACTTCGCCGGCGGCGCTGCCGAGGCACGCTCGCTTCGCTCGCTCGGATCGTGCGTTGTGGTCACAGTTCCGAATCCGTTTCTGGAACTTGGCTGAATGACTGGAGCGGGACTCTGGCTTCGCTCGCTCGGCTCGTGCGTTAACTTATGACTTTGAATAATAGTGTAAAAGATGGTTATGTTGAGAAAATATAGGAAAACAAATAAAAGTATAATTGATGTTTATTGCTACTGACATTATAAAGTTGAATGCTTCGGAATTATGAACATTAGAGACAGAGTAGTTAGGAATTGTGATTGTTAGGATGAAAAATGTTAGGAAGAACATTTTCGGATTTCCAATTCTCGGAGTGGAAAATTTAGGTGAACTTTGGCGCACCCAATAGAAGCGTATTCATCAGACACCCTATCTTATTTGTGGTATTAACCATCTTATCTCTGATAACCGGAACACAACAATGCTACAGCATTGCAGTTTGACAGCAGTCTTAGATAAGATGGTGGTGATGATTGAAAATTTAGAGATGTTGTTATCGAAATACACAAAGCAACTGTGTTAATATCTCTACAGAGTGAAATTTAATTCACATAATTCCTCTTTACTGGTGACTCCACATTACCCATGCAAAGCAACTTTGCTGTTATGATCACGAAGCAACCCATCGCCTTTTAATATATCCATGGAAAAAGTGTTTGCTGGGGGCTTGTTCTGTTTTTTTCTAATATCAGGCACCGCATGACAATATCATAGGCACATTGTCGTGCGAACAATAACATTTCTTACTCTGCATCATATTTTTCAGACATAAGTCAGATGGACGATAATTTATTTTTAATCTATAAACCTTATTGAGTCTTAAATAAGATGTTTAAGCACCTGATTATTTTAAGTATTCGCTAATGAAAGAAAACCTCTATAGTTAATATTATAATCGCCGAAAACTCAAATAAAGTCATATAAATCAGTGTTTATTGCTCATATAAATATCACGTAACTCAGTGGTGCTTACTTAACTTGTGTAGTTTATGCCTGCATTAATAAAATAAAGCGTGCTAACCATGCAACCAGGACTATGCCATAACGGCATACTATCACCGTTTCCTTGCATAACATGAATTTGTTAATAATCTAAGGAATAGAAATGGTGTTATTATTGTGGTACACTGTTCTCTGAATTCTTAGTAATAATTTTCTTAATTTGTATTTGTTCGGTGGGCCCTTTTTTGACCGTTTTTGAATAATGTATGTATGCCGACCTGTTTGATGTAGTGGTTAAAAACTCTGACCACTATACCAAAAGGTCGCGGGTTCGAATCCCGCAAGGCGCATACGTTTGTATGATGAATACGATACCTGCACCCGAGTTATGGATGTTTTCATTTATAATAAGTATTTATTTACAATTCTTATGATACGTACTCCTTGCGTAATATTTTTTTTTTTAATTTGGTTTTTAAAACAGTCGGGTTTTTGATTTTTTTTTATAATTTAATTTTATTATTCCTTTCTTTGCAATACGCTATACCTAATATTTAATTCCGCAAGCTATTAAAAATCTTACTTCGTTACCTTTGAAGAACAACCAGCGATTGCAAATTAACATTAATAGGTGCGAGATTCATGTTCATAACATTAAAACTTCAAGGTTCAGATAAATTCAAAATTATGCCTCCTTAAAACTTTATCCCTACAGGGCACTAACTTATCTGTCGTTTTATAGTTGTCGTGCCTCGCACAAATAATAATAAAGTCACAAACGGACAACAACGCTGACTTTTTTGAGGTTTTCTGACACTTCTGACACTATGTTATTTAGCAAGAAATAATACTTATGATGAAGCCTTTCGATCGGTATGATAAAGCTACATGGTAATTTTTTTTTTATAAATAAAGGGTTCGATTCCCGGTTCAACCACGTACTTATTTAAAAATCTATGAATGCAGTTTAAATTGTTTTTTAAATTAAAATAATGTCTTCTTTCAGTAAAATGTTCCATCTACAAAATTCAAGGTACTTTCCCTCCATGTGGCATAGCCGTGGGACGCCCTGTATAGACGAAATCTTAAATGTGTAGTTTTAAATTATTCTCCGTCAAAGTTATCTTTAGGTAAATACGTGTGTCTGATCGTTAAAGGTACATCGTGTAACGGAAAAGGTATAAAAGGCTTGTTATTTTTATATTATAGGTCTAAATAAATAAAAATATTAAACATTCTTAAGTAAACAAAAACTAACAATATACTAACCTATACCTAAGCATGATTGTTACTAACACTAACAAAAATATGGACTAATTAAGTCTGAAATAAAGTTTAATTTAATATCATGCCGATATGTCCTAACTCTATTAATGGTGTCAACCACCATAAATACTTTTTCATTGTATACGTACCTACACCATATTTTTTATAATAAATAAATATTTCGGACACTTACACCTATAATTTAGTCCCAAACTAAGCAAAGCTTGTAGATACTATGGATACTAAATAACGGATATATATATACATAAATATATATTTTTTTATGCACAACGGGTCGATACTTGACCTCAATCACATCTGATGTTAAGTGAAGATGAAGCCGAAGGTGGTAGCGTACTGACCAGGAAACCCCATCTTATTTGGGGACTGGCTATTTTATCTCTGACAACCGGAACACAACATTGCTGCTTGGCGGCAGATTTAGATAAGATGGTGGTAGCTAGCCAGGCGGACATTAAAAAGCCCTACCACCAACCAAACCGACTACTTAAACATGTACCCCGCTGGGGATCAATCCTAGGGGCTTAATAGTCCTGATCCAGTATTTAGTGAGACAAGCGGGGCTTTTGAGCTTATATGAAGGTACCGCCACAAGCGTATACAGTGTCACATAAATGATTTAGCTAGTTCACTAGCACAGAAGATGTAAAGCCCATGCGAATTGTGCATAAAAGAAGTAAGAATTTCGTCTTTTATAGTCGATCTAACGTGTCTACTCACCACTCGTCCTTGCCACGCAACCCTCGGTAATAATTTACGTGGTGGCGGTTCGTGTCTGTTTACATTACATTTAATTAAAAGTCCGCCTGTTTTATAGGCTTTTTCTGCCCTCATTGAAACACCACAAACACACTTACCTATTTATTGTGTTTGCCAGCCATTATAAACTTCGCACGACTGTCAATCAATGTCAATGTGCTATGTTTTATCTGACTGTCCCAGGAAGGAGGGTAATGCTTTTACAAGTAGATTGTATGTATGTGTATCATTTTTTTTTGATAATGTAAAAACATTATACTATTTATTAATCTCGTCCAATAATCAATCCAGTGTTTCTATAATAGTGATGTTTTGTTAATATAATAATAAATAATAAATAAATGTCTTTGTACATATACACTGCGCCATCTTGTTCCACGCTAGGCTTGTATTATATATACCAGCCAGATGGTTGATAAACTACACAAATACATTCTGTATCGTTCTGTTAAGTACGTATATTAAATATCGCTCTGTATTTGTAAGTATATTTATGCTCTTTGTCTATAATAACATTTCAATTGTTTTCCTTCCGTTTGCAAGAAGATATCGTCGTCAAAATTGAACATTTCCTACAGATAGAGCTAATTTTTGAATTTCATTGCATTACTATACAGCCGTGCACTGTGGCAACCTTTAAAGTATAAAACCAACAATTGTTTGTACATCACTTGCACAAATTTACACACGAAATTAAAAACCAACTCCGAACTTCAGCCTGCTAACCAAACGCAGAGGATGTGTTATTCAGCAAAGTTCGCGGACATGTAAAATGTTACGTTTAATTATGTAACCTGTCCAGTAAAAATAAACAACCACATAATTACTTTTAACGTTAACCAAGCCGCGGATGGACGTCCATTATACAAATTGAGCGTCGGTGATGCACTGTAAATTTTTCTTTTTAGATTTACATAATTTTATGAAGCTATATTTTTGGATTTTATGCATTATTTAATCATTGGATTTTACTTACCTGCTATAAGGCTGCATTAAGTGAACATGGATTAATGTAATGGTTTTTAACCCTCCACGAAAAGCGAAAGCGTTGGGCGTTGTCTGATGTGTGTACAGTCTTTATCCCAATGTATCTCCATAGGACGTGCCACGATTTGAGTGCGATTTCTTTAATATCAAAGATTAAACTATGGGAAACTTTCTTAGTAATGTTTAATGAAAATCTTTTATTTTATGAATGACTAGTTTATAGCATTTCGATGAAATTTAGCTTTTAACATTGTTGGTCGATACCAACTATCACAAATGCACACTAGGACTATTCTGTGTGCATTTGTGAAATTATGCCACGCAAGTCTTTCTCAGTCATTGTTTTGAAACCGTGGTCTGCCGACTCAATGACTGCCTTCAATTTAAAATAAACGGGACCGACTCTACCTTACGAAACACATAAACACTCATATGAAAACCACAGGTAGTGGTCATCTGTCATAGGACCGGACTCCGATTTTCGCGTATTCGATATTTCTTTGTCGATAGACATTAGCATGTCTAACTTTTTCATTCTTATATGTATTCGTTATTGAGATCTTTGGGGGAGGCCTTTGTCCAGCACGTCTTTCGGCTGATATGATAATGATGATGATGATGCAAGTACAGCGACAAACCTATTAATATCTAACAATAGTGACATGTCGAGTGTGCGAGAATCGGGTCCCGGACTTCGGCTTCTCGCACATTTGACATTTGTCTATCACTAGACATTGGCATGTCTATCTCTTTCACGCTTATACGCGGGTGCAAAAGTGACAAACCCATTGATGTCTATCGACATTGTGAGAGTGTGTGAAATTCAGGCCCCTGGTCGCTTTAAACGTTTCGCGAGTGCCATTGCGCCACTAGTGAGTAGAGAAAATAATAAATAAAAAACATTTTAATTTCTCTCGTTAGAAATAATTCCACTTCCTTTCGGCAGTTGCGTTTTCGTGGAAACGTGTCGCACGTCACGATTAACGTCAAAACGTTTTTAGCTTCGGCTAAAAAATAAAGATATTCAAATAAGGGGTCTCATTACACCGCGGGGTTTCACGCTAATGAATTGTTCGAATAATTTCCTACAACTTAGGAATAGTTGATAAATAGAACTTTTTATAAAAGTGTGCAAACAATTCTTTGATAGGTAGGTACCTAGTACAAATACTGCAGAAAATTATTACAGCTATAGGTTCTACTAGTTTACGAATAATAATTAATCAACTTATTACATGCAGTTCAGTCTGAAAAAAAATTATAGGAACTCCATACGACACAAATCAAGCGTAAAATAACTTTATATTTCAAGCTTTGATATGTATAACTATGACTACTTCTCCACGTATTTTGACAAGTATAACTGTAGAAAGTACATATTTTCGTACATGATACCTGAATCTTGCCAAAGATGACTTCAAATATCTAAATGTGTCACAGATTAGGAAGACAAAAGGAAAAAAGCGCTGTCGCATTAATTGGTTTTCGATTAGAGATGTTAAGAAAATTTTGGAACAGCTTGTCTTGAGGTGAGCTTAGTAGCATTTTAATGTGATGTGATTATTCCGTGCATCGAATTGTTCCTGAACCTATATTTAATGTGAGACCACTTTTACATTTTTATATGCTTTACACAAATTTTTATTGGAATATGGATGTTTTCGAACTAAAATAAAATGTAAGGTTAATATTAATTCTACTAGATATACTTCAAATGTTCCTTTTCGTGGCATTCAATGCTAGTTAAAGTTGTTTGCCTCTTCTACCTCATAATTTAGTCTTTTCCACCGACAGTACATTAAGTTTACCATTTTAGGGATCCGTACCTTAAATTGGCGAAAAGAAACCCTTATAAGATTACTTTATTGTTCATCTGCTGGTGTCCTGTGGATTAAGTATAAAGTCAGTTTCAAAATTGCATTACGATGCAAACAATATTTTTTTTTTCGAACACTTTTAAATTTCTGAAGCAATATACCTTTAATTTGCTGCACAAGAATGGTACTCGCTAAAAGGTTACATACAAAGGGTTTCGAAAAAAAAATCGTTTGACCTTGAGCTATGGCTGCAATTTTGAACCAGACTTACATAAACATCATCATGGACTAACTTTTCAAGTGACAAGCTACAATATGTAGTTAGTTACGGAGACAATCGATGAAATTAACCACAAATATTAGTTTGTCGCGTATTAATTCCATGAAGGATTTGAAATTAATATATTCTTGCACTTGTGCCAAATGAACTCCCAAATTAGAAGTTTCTAGGAAATACCCTTTAAGTCTTGATGATTTGTCAATGGGTCTTTTAGTAATAATACGCTTTCAAACGCCATATCAGTTAATTGCGTTACACTGGAATCTTAATTTTTAACAGCAGTTGAAGGTCGACCGCCTTAATACTCATTTAATATTAATTTCAACTGATATCTGACCCCTTCAGGTCTTTCCACCTTCAAAAATTTGTTAACGGCGAGTACGGAACCCGCAAAGCTCGAGCAATTCCCGCACTTGACCGTCCTTATCTTATTATATTCGAGAAGAGCTGTAACAATGCTTCTGCAAAATTTAACAAACTCATCGTCTCACCTCCATTATTTCTGTACATTTTTCAACGATTGTCCAATCCAATATAAATCAAATTAAAATACAATTTTCTCCCTTGTTCATTTTCTGTAACTATATTTTGATCAGACCTATCAACTTCTCTCGTATTTTAATTTTTCACAGCTGATCCACAAGCGCGTATTATTTTGTTCCAAAAAAAAAATCTCCCATCGTCTTGCGATTAACGCTACATTGTAACGACAGTGCTGTCGTCAAGTCACTTGCAGGTATTCTTGAAGGCACCTTGAGTTTTGTGTAATTCTTTACTTATTATAATGTTATACATCACTTTCCACCAAGTGAGATTGTGGTCAAACGCGTATCCAAAAAAAATCGACATTGATATGATGATGAAACTTCATTTTTCACGAACAAATTCGTTGCCCGCAGCCTCGATTGCATCGCTGTGATTAATAAATCTGAAAAGTTATGGAAAATAATATAACTGAGACATAAGTACGTACTGATTTGTGAATGCATATCTGCCTACTGCTGTAAAACTAAGTTCCAAGTTAGTTAATGCGTTATGAAGTGTTACTTATTTCCATATCTTGAGTCATCATCAGTGGTACCACGTTTTAGTTTTTAGAAGCAAGACAATGATGTTGGTATTTAGGTACTGGTTCGTTTTCAAACGCTTCAAACTCACACAATTTTAATAACATTGTTGTGTTCCGGTTGTCAGGGATATGATAGCCAGTCCCCCAAATAAGATGGGGTTTCCTGGTCAGAATGCTTGCACCTTCGGCCTCATCCTCACTTAACATCAGGTTCCAGAGAGGTCAAGTGCTAACCACTTGTACATTAAAAAAATACCATAATGAGTTCAAAATTGTCATGCTAAACTTTGATGGTACCGCACGCTGCTGAGAATAAGTTTAATGAGGCATTAGAACCTATCTACTAATAACAATATGAGTTAAAAACCAAAAAACCCGACAGCATATTTTGTACTAGCTTTCCACCCGCGGCTTCGCCTGCGTGGAATATCTTTATCGTGGAAATTTGTGAATCCCGCAGGAACTACTTACTCACTTTATCGGAATAAAAGTATCAAATGGTTTAATCCAGGGTATATTCTACGTACATACCAAATTTCATCCAAATCCGTTCATCCGTTGCGCCGTGATTGAGCAACAAATAAACAAACACACAAACATCCAAACTTTCGCATTTATAATATTAGTTAGATTTCGCGGGCGCCATGTTAGATTTTTCAATATAAAATGTATCCTATGACACTCCAGGGATCAAGGCGAATCTAACGACACCATGCACTTTGAAATCGGTCAAGCCCTTTAGGTTACAGGCGGTAACATAGAAATCTACATACGGTACCCTTCCTTCCCTGGGAAGTCGGGTAAAAAGAGCTGCTTAGTGTGGCATTCTAAACATTGGCATATTTATCTACCGTACCTACTTACACAAAAGTCAAAAACCCACCAGTAAAATATTTTATCAACCTGATAACAATGTAATGAAGTCATGATTAACGATCATGAGCGCTAACCATTGCCTTTGTTTAGTTCGAGTAAACCCTGATATCGCCGAAGTAAGGGTGAAATGCTTTTACCTTATCCTAAGTACTCACGTGAGCTTTAAAGGTTAGCTGTTCACTTAATTCCTTAGACTAAGAATAATAAATACTGTTTACCTTCGTCTTAGGATGTAATAATATATGAATATCTTCATTGAACTTCAGTCAGACCGAATAACTCGATTGCTTTTGGGAATTGCAATAGTTCATGACGTCAATGCACTGTCCGTCCTTGTCATATTGTTACACAATGACCAGGACAGAGCATTGCTATGGATATCGCTATAGCTTTATATTATATTTATATTATAGGCGGTAGAGCCCCTGGAGACTTTAACTATACTAAATTTAAGACTCTAGATACGTTTGGGTATAATTGAGCGCGCTTCCAACATCAGCCACATCTTTATTTATCTTCATATCAGGTGCGATTGAGGTCAACGCCTTATAGGTATATAAAAAAAGGCTTTCATTGTTTTCAGTGACTAAAACATTTTTTTATGATTAGCTGGATCCCCGTTTGATCACAACCTCACCTTATGGAAATTGACGATGTGGTCGAAGATGATGCCTATTCACTCTGGTTTTGAATGATTTTCATTATCTAAATAATCATAAATTTTCTAATAGCTTTAGGTAATCAGACATTACCTACAGCAATTTTAATTTTATTTATAGAAAAATTTTATATGTCCACTGGAACCTTATTATAAAAGCGTAGGACTTTGTGACTGTATAAATGATAACATGAACAGCAAGCTGTATTTGAATCTTTTGTATGTCAACATTTTATAAATTAATCATACTTTTTTAAATTAAGTTTTTCCTAAATAAACATATCGAGCACCAATTGTATAGTTCCAAGATATACAAAACGTATGGACACTAGATAACGGATAAAAAATCATAACTATTTATGTAAACATCCAAAACACCCATAATCCTTATACTAAGAATTTAACATATCATAGATAGGAGAATTAGTCATTTTGCTCACCAACCATCCCCGATCTCCCTGAAAGATCACCAGTTTTTCATCCCCAGCGATTTAAATGTTGTAATATTATCACTCATTTATATTTGGCAATCAAAACATCGCTATTTCGTTTAAGTAAAGGTTTACGATGATAACTTGGCGTTTGAATGAGTTATGTACAGTCAGAAACAGATAAACCTTTACAGGCCTGTATCTTACAAATTAAATTTTCTCTGGAAACCATGAACACTTTTCGACATTGTTTTTAATTACAGTAAATACCACGTTTAACAATAAGCAAAAAGTAATATCTAAAAATATTTATGATTTGCTGAGACAACCCATTTGTATTATGCAGAACTGTACCTACTTAAAAATGTCTTTAAAGACTTACTTTTTAGTTTATGCGAGCCTTGACTTTTCCGTTTCTCTGTTTATAACTTTTCATGTGCTTTTCACTACGAGCGACCCTACTATTTTTATAAAGTTTACCTTTGCTACGGAATAAATTTGGTTTAAATTATTTTGAAACAATGTCTAAATATAATCAGCGATATCTTGAGAAGTTTTTATTTTTTATTTTATTTTATTAGGTACACCAACAGTATAACATATCACACTCTTATGAAAGCTTATACAGTAGTTTTGTTCTGATATGAATACCTATTACAGGCGTACACAACATTGATAACATAGCTACACTAGTTACATAAGTAGTACCTACAATATATTATTTTAAAGTACTTAATGATTTAATTATAAATAAGGTACCTATTATGGTAATAATATTGTAGTCAGAATTACAATACACTAAATATTAAAGATTTTGAAAATTATGGATTAGAAAGAGAAGCTTTGAGGTGTTTCAGTATTTTACTGCTAAAATTCAGGATTGAATCATGGAAGTTTAATTATTTTCTTTCGAAAAAAAGATAATATTACTTTCTGCGTCTTTTGAATTAAAGCAAATACAGATCTTAAAAATACATGCCTTAAAATCAAAATATAGTCCCGATCTGAGGACATGCAACTAAGTGTAGTACGTGACGGCTATCAACCGGTCACTTAGCATATCGCTTGCCGCAGCCGCTTTTTGTTGCCTAAGCGACCTTATACACGCTTCCCTAGGAAGAGGGTTGCTATTCACGACCTGATTAATTATTCGTATCAGTCATTTAAGTTCTAACCTAAAGTAATGGTCAATTAGAAACACTAAAAAAATTAGTAACAAGTGAGTTTTGTAAAGGCTTATTTTTCTATGTTCATGCAATTTTAATGATGAGAAATAAGATGATGAGAATTAGGAGTGTTTATTGCTTACTCCAGATTTCTTTAGTAATATTGGAATATGGTGAAGACTTCATTAGTTTTCGGTGTTGGTATATCCCACGGCATTGCGTACCATTGTGGAGCGTAGTTAATCACTGTAACCCGTGTGGATGTGTGACATCAACTGCCCGAACGCACGATCAAGCGGCGCTCGCACACCACCACATTACGACCACCGGCTCATCCGATAACGACATCATTGCAGCTGATTCTTAGCCTAATAATTTGAAAAAGGCCATGTTTCATCCGTGGATGAAACATGGCCCACCACTAAGGCCCGTATTAATAAGCCGTACTCAAGATTGAGATGACCTTAAGTTGATGCTTGAAAATGTATTAGAAATATTATATTTAGTTGTTCTGTACCTAGTATCCCTACCTTTTAAGTTGCTTTTAAGAAATACTCTTAAAACTTTATGTACGAGTATGTGTGTTAGTGGAGTAACAAACAAATGATTTATCTATCTATTAAAAAAGTATATACAAGAAATAGTATTGCGAAATTTCAAGATCGTTTTATTAATACAGCCCTAAGTTTTCCGTATACTTTCTAAATTTTTTATAGAATTATGTAATCGCTTTCTATGACTTGAAAATGCCAGTACCGAATATCAATTTTCTTTGCATGACGTTGTAGTAACACCGGTAAAGGAACCAAACTGATGCTACTACTTCTGCGTCCATTGTAGAACTGACGAAGCCGGGTCGCTTGCTACAGAGTCGTGCGAGCTTCGCCGCGCGTCAGAGCGGTGACCGCCTGGCGCACCTCTACAAAATCCGCTTCAACGCCTTCGGTGCCGGAACCATGCAATTTAATCATATTTAAAGTAAAATACTTTATCTCATATTATACGCTTAATATCCTAATTAAGTAAGTAAGCTTAATATCCTACTATATGAGAAGAAGTAGTTTGAGTTTTAAGTAATAATTTTTAATAAAAACTTATATGTCGGTGATGGGGGTGGGCGTTACTAGCGACTGGGACGGTGCCAGCGTCGTAGTAAACGGTTGCTCGGGCAATTGCGGAGAGGATATCAGAATGACATTAGGAATTTAACAGAACGAACAGGTCTGCCACTGATGGAACACGGGCCCTATTACCTTAAATCTTTAGGGAGGCAATTATAGACCATTTACTCACACACAAACAACAACATTAAATTATGATCATGAAAGCTGAGATGCTTACCGGTGAATGGAAACATTTGCGTGCCCCTCTTGCATCCAACTTGGCCCTCGCATGCGGTCTGTGGATTTCAACCTAGCTAATCCTCCTTGCTGAAATTCCATGAACAACTTCTTATTGTAACGACTCACCGGATTCGCCCAAGCGTCGGTGATAATGGTAATACGTAGTCACTCACGGTCGTTGATGTGCTAAGTGGTGGTCCACCTCTTTCGACGGCTGGTAGCAAAGTGCCTCTCATTTTTGATGCAGACCTAAAATTACTGTTAAAGTCGCCACCGCGCCATTACCGTCGAAACCAGCGCCACCAGGTTTACTTCCCATAGCAAACCGCGTATTGTGATAGTCATTTGACCATTCGAATAATGAATTCCATCGCTAACTAAGACATATAAAAATCACATGTATAAAGAAACGCATTCACAGCCGTCTGCCATGTTTATGACGTACTTACTTACCGTTTACTTGTCGACCGTAATGTAGCTCGTATTTTATTATTAATTTACTCCAAAACTCAAATTAATCATTTGTGAAGGTTGCTTTACGGGTTAGCTTATGTGTAAGGCGCTATCCTAAAGTCGAAGACTTGAAGAGCAGGGAGCTCCCGAGAAGATCCATCTGAGGTAACAGACACAGGATCACGAGGTACCTATTTTATTTTTACAGTTCTCTGCTCGTTCTATCGAAGTAATATACAATTTAATACTCATCAGAGATGTTTCTTGCGAGTCTTATTTGCAAGTGTATTGAAAAAATAATTAAACCGTACTAATTCGGTTAAAAGCGACTTTTTTTTTTAATGAAAGACAGGTTTGTACTTGACCTCAATCACACCTGATGTTAAGTGAAGATGAGGTCGAAGGTGGAAGCGTACTGAATTGTTTATTCATCTTTACATGCAACTAATAAAATGGAACTTATAACTTTGCATGGAACAAACAAAATGTTCGTAGCTCATTTCCCAGTGTTAAAGGTACAATACAATACAATACAAATACTCTTTATTGCGCAAAATATTTTACAATAATTTTTGTACTATACAATAATACAAAGGTAACAAAATTTTGGCTACAGTATTCTCAATTTAATGCAGCATGGAGTTTAGTGAAATGTAGGATTTACCAAAGTTTTCCAAAAAAAAGATACAAGGCGCGTAACATACGCTAATGTGTAGTGAAGCAATATTATTTGAAAATATTTAACGTACATTTAAGGGCTGGCTAAAATCTAATCATCGAGTATTTTATTGAAAGAAAATATAAAGTATCATTTGTATTATACATTATTAACCTTCCGGAAGAAAATCTCTAAATGATTGTGAAAAGCGTAACAAAATCCGGTACAAATTTAGAAGTACTAAGCGCACTAGTAGACAGCCTCTGATATAATATTTAGACACTAGAGGCGAGATTAGAGAGAAATAAATGGACAATATACTACAAGAAGTCAATACTCCAGGTGAGACTTTCTCATAACTTTTTAAGACAATATTAATCATCTATTAAATACTTTTACATTCCTTCAGTCACCCTGATTATATTGGCTGCGCTCCAAAGCAATACTGTGAAAAGTTCTTTATAGGTTTCAAAAGAATTGCTACCTACCTAGACATCAAAATAGCTGAAGTTATTACTAAAAGCCGTACCTTCAACAGTCAACCTTTGTTTTAGTTCCGTGACTTTCAGCTTTGTTATGTTGGAATGCCTCGTTCGGAATAATTCGAATGCTTGCGCAAAATATGTTATTTATTTCTCATTTTCCGGGAATAATGGAATAAACTGCTGCAATATACCGAATATTTTCGAACCGTCAATCCATAATTTGCCAAAAAAATATTTCTTCGAAAATAGTGTGTAACTTATCTCTTGCTTTGTTGTAGTATTTTTTTATGCACAACGGTTTGATACTTGACCTCAATCACTCCTGATGTTAAGTGAAGATGGTATCGAATGTGGAAGCGTACTGACCCGGAAACCCCAACACATTATGGGGACTGGCTATCTTATCTCTGGCAACCGGAACACAACAATGCCATTAACATTGCTGCTTGGCGGCAGATTTAGGTAAGATGGTGGTAGCTAGCTAGGCGGACATTTAAAATGCCCTACCACCACCAAACCGAGTACTTAAACATGTGTGTATCTTTGTTCACGATTAAGCTACAGCTAACACCAAATATAGGTATTTTATTAATGATTTTAACAACATTTTGTACACCTACGAAATTAAATAGGCGTATAGCTTCTTTCATATCCGAAAACCTTCATCCCTCCAGGCCTTTCTATCCAGTGTTGAAACTTTTGAAATACACCGTTATTTAACTCTCCACGCTAAAATTTTTAAAATTGATGCATATTTCCTGTATATGCCTTTAGATATACGATACAATACAATACAAATACACTTTATTGCGCAAAAGAAAAGAAAATACAGTTTCAGAAAAGTAGTAAGAATAGAATGATATACCTGTGTATCTGTCCATGGTTTTGACAAAATGGCCGAGCCGCTTTGAAACGGTTTTAATTTTAAGATGCGGGTATTTGGGAGATGATTGTTGGTCAAGTTTGATGGAAATTGATTATGCCGTTTTGTAGATTTTTAATTTTCAAAAGGTTTGTTTATCTGGATGACATTATCGTGTCTAGAAACTGTCAGAAGTTTTCAAAATTGTATAATTAGTTTCGTTATATCGTGTCCATTTGTGGTCATTTATTATTACCTTATTTTTCACAACGTAATTATCACGTAATAATGTGAGGCCTAATACAGCAGACTGACAACCAACTACAGAAACTTATATTAAGTATAGGTGGGGTATATATATATCTATATATATATATATTTCACAAACCTCATAAGAATACACAAGTGACACAATTCAAAACACCTTGTATTAATACATAAATGTATTTCATAAATATTTGACGTAAAATTATATATACGATTATATACCTAAACGGTATGTAATAGACTTTTTACTATGATACTATAAAATATAGACAACGCAGGTGCAGATTTCAGTAGTATATATTTTCCTAATTGAGGATAGTAGATAAGTTAAGTTGTAAGTGTTATACCTTATGTTAAATGTCACAATGACCTTCGCCGGTGTTTTTTATTGTAAATATCTAGTCCGGGTATGTAGCTCTAATCCTTTTCAAATGCAGGTACCGGTGTGGCTACTTACCGAGCTATTCTCTTGGGTATAACAGAATCGTTCCCCGAAGCAATGAGCAACATCAAGCGATTGCTGGGCTTCTTGGTAGAGCTTTGTTGGCAGGAGTGAGTCCCCAACCACCCGACGTAAAATTGGCGAAATGAAGACGTCGACTTGCGAAAACATACCACCTTTATCTTATCGACCGCCTCCGTGGCTCAATGTAAACGACAGAGGGTTTACGAACGATTCGATCCCCAGCGGGTGGCATGTTGAGTACTCGGTTTAGTTGGTGGTAATTATTAGTCCGCCTGGCTAGCTACCACTATCTTATCTAATATGCCGCCAAACAGCAATGTTAATAAGTTGAGTTCTTGCCAGAGATAAGAAATCCAGTCTCCCAATTAAAATGGAGTTTCCGGGTCAGTACGCTTCCACCTTCGGCCTCGTCTTCACTTAATGTCAGGTGTGATTAAAAAAAGTGCTAACCCAATGTGCACAAAAAATCTTAGTATCGTGTGGTTTCCGGTACGAACGTAAATACGTAAAGACTTGACCCAAATCGTCTCTTCACGTGGATGTCATGACTAAGGGACTTTGTACCAAAAAACATCTAAAGACTTGCACGTTTCAACGGCGGGCAATGTGCATCGCTTTACGTGTGTATTTCTGAATATTTCGAATGGCGAACCATCGTAAATGTTGTTTCTAGCATTTAACTTTTAATGTATGGAACACCAAAATGCGCTTGCTTGGAATATCCCTAACCACCCAATTTGAGATATAGGCCGTGCCGTTATATAGGTATGACAGGTAAAGGCTGTTGACTAAAATTGTCATGTCAAGACCCCATTATGTTTCGTTACAGTTAAAAGTCATAAAATTGTTTTAGTGATATAGTTATATAAATAAGGTGTTGACGGCAGAAAAATATGTATACACTTTCACTCTCCCTACGTAACGTGTCGCAAGGTCAGTCTTTTACGCATAAATCAAGCTGCTTAAATACACACAACATACCAACTTAGAGTTGGTTCACTTAAAAGTCCTTACAAAAGATTAGTTTGGGCAATTATAACGAATTAGGTTAATGTGTGTGGGTTTTGAACACAAAACCCTTTTTTATTTCGTGCCACCGACATTCTTATCAGATGGCATTAATCACAATTTCCACCCCCAATTAAAACAGCTAGCTGCTTTTATAAGGCAAGAAAGTGGCTTTATTTAGCGTTTATTTCCTAGTGTACTCTGTTTTGTTAGCTAGCTTGTACGACAATTGTTTTTATGGCGATTATAAAAGTTTAAAACTTTTATATGACGCAAGAGTAACTTTATGCGTTTCAGACGACGATACGACGCGATAGGAAAACAAAACTATAAAAAGCTCAGTTCATTTAAACATGGAAGAACGTGTATGAAATGTCGCGAAAGATAGTGGTTGCTCGCGCTCTATGTCATATCAGCGAGGGCTTGCCAACCGTCAAAAGCGAGCCCTCGGTCGACGGTCACAAATCATTCTAACACCTGACCGCGGCGTGTTATCGCGACCACGACGTGAAAAATTACCGTCTCCAAAACGGCGGTAGTCACAGTTTTTCCACACCACTCAGTGGGGGCGCCGCCCGTGCCCTGTGGTCATTAAAATAAATTGTTGGCGACAACTGGCGCGTAAGATTTAAACAACACTGGAGCAATCGAAGTTTTGTACATAAATATTGTGCTAATTGAATTTTGATAAATTGTACAAATAGTACTGAAATTTTTCGTTCTTCTTACATAAGAAACGATGACCTATTTTATGTAGTGATTAGAGACTGACTGCTAAACTTGGTCGCGAGTTCGAATCCCGCTAAGAGCTATGTTTGTGTGATGAATATGGACACGTATACCCGAGTAATGTATCGATGTTTTCATTTATTGTTTTTGTTATACATGTTTATATTTACAAAGAAAAATGTATTTGTGTAGTATATCAAACATCTGGTATACATAATACAATCCGTAGTTGCTTAGTGTGGAACTAGATGATGCTATGTGTAGGCATGTGCAAAGTATTTATTTATTTATATTTAATATATTGTAGACAGTATAACAGTTCTGATAAATACCACCTTAATTAAATGTGTCATATTACAATTATTAATATTAAGACAACAAGTTATTTTTGGTATCTTCTGAAAACCATACATTGATCCACATTTCTATCTAATCGGACTTTCACAATGAGTTTTATGACAAATACGGTAGAACAGAATATTTATATAATTACGAGTATTATAGCAAATTTATACAAAAATACAGAAAGGAAATTGGAACCAGAGGCCAGGGGAAATTTTTCACCATATAACATTATACCAGTGAAGTTTCCATTGTGACAAAGTGGCTATAGTTTCCAGTAGATGCGACTCGCAAAAAAATAATATACATAAGTGTAAATTTTTTTAATTGTGTTATTTTTTGTTCATGTCGTCATAATTATGTTGAGTGGAAAATTTTATACTGCCTAAACATAAAAAGAAGAACTATCCCACATCCAGTCGTGAATCCGCGTCGCAATTACATGAGTCGCGCCTCCATTGGTCGTGAATTCGCGTCACAATTACGTGAGTTGCAATAACATTGGTCGTGAATCCGAGGCACAATTACATGAATCTCGATACCACTTGTTCAGATGAATTCGCGTCGCAATTACGTGCTTCGCGATTACTGGAGTCGGGATGTCATCTCTCCAGATTTCGTGTGACACGCTTTGTCATGCTAAATTGTATCGAAATGACAAAACCAAGGTATTCATATATATTTCCAAGGACAAGTTTTAGGACAATTTTTGTGGTCGAAAATGACTGTACTTAAATTAAAATTATAACACAAATAATAAAAAAAGGTGATGACAATTGAACGGTGTACATTTTAGGTTGCTCGAATATAATATGAAAGTAAATCCGAGTAGTATTTAATTAGACAAGTAACTGATGAAGGTCGCGGGAAGTTGCTGATTGCAGGCCGCTTTCAACCGGTCGCTCTGGAAATCTATGTTCAGCAATAGTTGATATGATGATAATGATGATGATGAGACTAGCAAAAATTTGTAAATAAAGGAACAATCCTTTATTTTCGCCTAAAATTATATTTCAAGAAAAACCCTCCTTACCAATTGCACTCAGAAATCCACATGGAGACATTCGATGTTACCAATATTTACATTCCCCAGCTGCGGGTAAGCATTAGGTAGGTACCTACCTACTCGTATGTGTACGTAAAGTTCCCTTTGATCCCGCGAACTCTTTGACCGGACTTTCGGTAAATTCATCTTCAATATACCTACAATTTCACCTGAAATCTGTTTTCCGGGAGTCTGTTAGGTTTGCAATATATTTGTTTAATCATTTTAATTAAATTATTTGGTCAGACGTTCGTTTATTAGGTACTCGTACTTATTCGCTTTGTATGTTTTCATGCAAGTTCACATAATCCTTATTTACTATCAGTTTTACTTATCGACTGAGAAAGCAGGGTAAACATACATAATACGTATGTTCATCTCTATATTACGTCTTACTTAACCGATTTTAAAATACAGGGTGTCGTTAAATTCATTTTGGTCAGAGTATATTTTGAAAAATCCAACATGGCGACCGGAAAACAAAATGGCGCTTTTGCTGGTTTTTAAATACTTATTTATTTAGATCAATTTTATAAATTTTCACTTGGGCCGCGCATAAGTCGGGCCGTACAATTAAGGCTAATCCTTTTAAACCGTGTCTCAGAGCAGTGTACCTATGACAAGATATAATATGTAGCAGGGCCTTTTTTTTACATCTTAATATTTATTACTTCATCATCATCGTATCAGTCATAGGACATCCATTACTGATCCTAGGCCTCACCTACAGCTTTCCAGTGCGACCGGTTGGAAGAGGCCTGGATCCAGCGACTTCCCGCGAACTTCATAGTTTGTCCGTCCACCTTGTAGATGAACGTCCTGCTGCGCTTGCCGGTATCTGATCTCCATTCCAGAACCTTTATGCTCCACTGGCCATCAACTCTTCGAGCTACGTGCTCTGCCCACTGCCACTTCAACATACGAATCCGCTGAGCTATGTCGGTGACTTTCGTTCTTCTACGAATTTCTTCAATCCTGATTAGATCGTGTAGCCTAACGCCGGCATTGCCCCCTCCATAGCTCGTTGCGTGACCTTGAGGTTTCTTATGAAGTTAAAGATTGTCATCTCCAAACACTGAGGTATTTTCAACGACAAAACGTTGAGAAGTTTGCCGAACGCTGTCCATCCAAATTGCATTCGTCGATTGGCCTCTTTCTCGAAGTTTTAGACCTATCTATTAGGATATGTTATCCTAGGTAGACATATACTCGTCTACAACTTCTAGATTGGAGTTTCCAACTGATATTGGCGTGGGCACGACATGGGCATTCGCGACAATTTTCGTTACGTCCATTATTATTTATTTTCAGTTAATTATATTGAAGCGTAAGTAAGACAACACGAAAATTTGATGTTAGATTAGATTATAAACAATTTCGTGACAGAAACTTTGTTGTATCTTTTGTAGTCGTAGCCAATATGTTGCTGCAACGTTTACAGAAATTACATCGTATACATTCTACTGATAAACATATGCAAAAGAAAGTTACAATCTTGTCATTTCCAGAACCCCATAAATAGTTTCTTCCTACATTGACTGTGAGTCATAAACTAAATACGTAAAACGACTCCTACGTCTAACATCACAAATGAATTTTTCTCCAAACACGATATCCAGTTGAATAATCAACTCTAGGTAAATACTGTCGAAGTTTCTAAATGATACGACGATGAATCGCAAAAAGTTTTTCATATCGTTCAAGCGGAAAACATTGGCAGAGCGCTTCACCCGTCATAAAGAGGGGAAACTTTACAAATCTTCGAATTTCTTACGCTTTTAGGGACACATAATATATTTATCTGTCCCTCGACACATGCACAATAGCAAGAGTTCGTCATTAGGGATCTACTTCGAGTTAAAGTCTCTCCTGATTACGTAATTCTCGAAGACAAGTTACAAGCGCATGGGAGTTTTCAAAGCGTATTTACGTCAATTTGAAATTAACAGATTGTTTGAAACTTTTAATGCGAGGACGTAAATTATAATCAATTTGACGTATTCGTTTCATGGGAAAATATATTACACCGCACCGTGTTTTGCTTTTAATGCGCAAATAGGTACATAATTTGAGGCTGGTGTAACAATACCGTAACGAGAGTGCCTTGAATTATGAAAAATTATTTATTTCGGCATTAGTAACCCTACATTGAACTATAAACTAAGGTGAGCTCCGAGTAAGTACTTATGTATATGATACATCTTTGGGAGAAGAATGCTTTATGTCAACTAAAATCTTTATGTTAACTTAAACAAAGTTATTATAATTTTGTACTGTGTAGTTTCGGCTCGTAAAAAAAAAACAAGGGCAACCCGTCTCTCCCGTGGGTTTCGAAATCATGAGCATAATAATATATAGTTATTGTTGGGAGCTCCAAAATAACTAACATTATGTAGGTATATATGCCTAAATAATTTTAGGCCCAAGTTCCAGGAACTGAATAGAAATTAAACTTGTTGTGAATGGATCCCTACAGAGTGTCACTCCTAATAAAACTCTGCGGCCCTTGGTATAATCGCAATATCCGGGTCGGTTTAAAACTGGCTGGGTTTGTAGAATTTATTTGGCAGTTTCATTTTCACATTTACATTCTCTGTCGTAATTTCTATATCAAAGAAGACGATGCATTATGCAAGCAGACTATATGCCTGTATTTAAAACATTTAGTCCGACACATTAATACCAATATTATAAACTTAAATGAATGTAAATCATGGTTTCAGCACGTAAAAATAATAAAACCAACCCATCTCAACCCGTGGGTGCCGTAAAAGACGCCTAGGGGGATTTTCCACCAATAAATACATATATATTTTTTATGATTGACTGGTTTCGCGTTTGATCACAATCTCACCTGACGGAAAGTGACAATGTGGTCGAAGATGAATCACGCGATCCCAGTAAATGCCTATTCACTCTGCTCTTGAAGATCCCAAGGTTGTATAGGATTCAGGAAAGACTGACGCCGGAAGGGAGTTCCATGCCTTGGCTGTTCAAATGATGAATGAAGAATTTTTTTTGTTTTATGCATAACGGGTTGGTACTTGACCTCAATCACACCTGATGTTAAGTGAAGATGAGGTCGAAGATGGAAGCGTACTGACCCGGAAACCCCAACACATTTGGGGGACTGGCTATCTTATCTCTGACAACCGGAACACAACAATGCTATTAACATTGCAGCTTGGCGGCAGATTTAGATAAGATGGTGGTAGCTAGCCAGGCGGACATTTAAAATGCCCTACCACCAACCAAACCGAGTACTTAAACATGTACCCTGCTGGGGATCGAACCCGCGACCTCCGAATCGTAAACCCAATGTTGTTTACATTGAGCCACGGAGGCGGTTAAAATATATTATACACTTCACGTTATAATGGCGATGGGCTCACCCCTGTCACGTGTGCATTTATATTTCGACGGTGAACCGTGGATGTTCTTTTAAGTATTAATCTTTTATGTTTGAACACCCAAATGTTTTAGTTTCGGATATCTCTGACCCCATTTGGGATACCTAAAGATCGTGAATTTATGTAATTTTTGAATCAGGTGTTATCTAACGCTGCGCAAAGTAAATATGGTGTACATTAAGACTAATATGGGAGAATTGCAAAGACTTACACTTGTCCAAAATAAGATCTTGCTTCACACCGCCTATACATATGTGCTTACAAGCTACCCTTGAGACGCTCTTTCATTATTAATTTCAAATTTTACAAGTCTTAACTCGTGACTGTGGTATCACGGAATGGCGTCCGTCTAGAAACGAACCCATAACACTTTTATGAGTGAGCCGTCAACATAGCACCTCATGGATATGATGGTCATTAAAAACGCCCGCCCGCTGCGCAATCAGACGGTTAATGTCACCACTACTGTCATCTTAATTAAAAATCTAAATTCCTACTACAATAAATACACGTGTTTAAACATTGTCTAAAAGATAAACACTGTTTTCCCATGTTGTTTTACCTTCACTGGCGTTTAACGCTGACTAAACTTGAATTTAAACACTCTGAAATCAATTAAACACTTTTTAAATTAGGCTTGTCCAAGATTTTTGTGATATATATATATACGGGAGTTAATACGGGACATCATACATCGAGAGTAGAGTATAGCTACAGCTTAAAACGTTAAAGTTGGTGTTAAAAGCATTTAGTTATGGGCACTCGTGGCGCAGTCACATTCGCTATTCGTTTTCGATTAACGAAGTAAAGCAATGTCTGGCGCGGTCAGCGCCGCGATGGGTGACCACCGGTGGCATTTTAATACGAGTGTTTCTGTGCTTCGGAGGCCACGTTAAATAGTGTGTTCCGGTTGTTTTCAATTGAAGTTGTCAAGCCAGGTCGGTGGCCTGCTGGTGGCCACTATAGTCATACAAACCCACTAATCGGCATTGGTTGACTATGGCCCATACAGTGAGAGGAGGCTCTGCCTCAACATCTCTCCCGTAAGTTTTTTTTTTTTATGCACGACGGGGTCGTTCTTGACCTCAATCATACCTGATGTTAAGTGAAGATGAGGTCGAAGGTAGAAGCCTACTGACCCGGAAACCCCAACACATTAGGGGGACTGGCTATCTTATCTCTGACAACCGGAACACAACAATGCTATTAACATTGCTGCTTGGCGGCAGATTTAGATAAGATAGTGGTAGCTAGCCAGGCGGACATTTAAAATGCCCTACCACCAACCAAACCGAGTACTTAAACATGTACCCCGCTGGAGATCGAACCCGCGACCTCCGAATTGTAAACCCAATATTGTTTACATTGAGCCACGGACGCGGTTGAGGTAAGTATTGGAGAGCTGCTAGATTAAATAAGATGTTATACAAAAGAAAGAGTAAGTGTAAATTTTTCCGTGTTCGAAAACATATACACACATAAAGTCACGCCTGTTTTCGGTAGGGGTAGGCAGAGACCACAGACTTCCACTTGCTACGACCCTGACACATTCCTTTGCTTCATACACTATGTTCGAATAGCAGACCACTTTAATATTAGTTAAATTATCAATGTTTGCAGGGAATTATTTACGATGACCATTTTTGCAGTAAAAGAACTGATGTAGAGAATTTGTAGTTTCAGTTTCTCTATCATCATTGAAGCATTTAGATAGACACTTTAAAAATAAAGACAAGAAGATGAAAACGTATAATAAATAAATAAATAAATAAATAAATAAATAAAAAGATATTTATTCATCCACTTAAAAAAATTATACTACATTATCATTAATTATAGTTAAATTTTCTAACGTAGTGGACAAATAGGTAGGAGCCTCAGCAAAATAGCTGTTTTTCAGTCTCCACCTCGTGCATTCACTGATAACAGAACGCATAACACGTCAGAACGTTGTTGCACACTACAATACTATTGGCTACAAGCTACATGCAAGCAAGCATTATGTGACTAAAACTTAGGAGAAAAAAATTTTTGAAATAACAATAAATGGTGAAAGACACCTAATAGATTATTTTGTTACCTATAATATCCACTAAGAAAGGTTTAACATCGAACTAGCTTGGGTTGATGAACGATAATACCACAAAAGCTTCAATAAATTGTATCAAACTATTGCTCAATTTGTCGTCCATCAAGTCATTTTGATCAGTAGGACCACCTTGAACTTGATATTCCACAAACTGACTGAACTTTGTCCGGACAAAATGAGTTCATTTTTGAGGTTCCGCAGCCGAAGGCAGACGGAGCCCTATTTGCTGTCGCTCATGCGTCTGTCCGTCAGTCTCCGTCTGTCTAGCCCGTTGAAGCTAGTCTTCATGTTTGCACCAAATGTGTGGTCTTGTTGACCCGAAGTCAGGTAAAGCATAAAAATAAAAAAATACAATTGAATGAGGGAGTGAAAAATATTTTTTTTCCCGACCGAGTGAGGTATCATTGTTAAGACCTTTTAGATAAAAAATGTATTTTTTGTTTAAAAAAATATTAAAAAACAAAGACATCGCATATAACCGCCTTCGTGGCTCAATGTAAACAACATTGAGTTTACGATTCGGAGGTCGCGGGTTCGATCCCCAGCGGTACTCGGTTTGGTTGGTGGTAGGGCATTTTAAATATCCGCCTGGCTAGCTACCACCATCTTATCTAAATCTGCCGCTAAGCAGCAATGTTAATAGCATTGTTGTGTTCCGGTTGTCAGAGATAATATAGCCAGTCCCCCAAATGTGTTGAGGTTTCCGGGTCAGTTCGCTTCCACCTTCGACCTTCACTGAGGTCAAGTACCAATCCGTTGTGCATAGAAAAAGCATGAGAAAGTCAGCTTTTTTTGTAAAATTTTTTACTTCCCATTGATCTGTTTGTTAATACGGTGTATATTTTATCAACAAATACCAATATATTGATTAATTAATTTTTTTCTTTTAAATTCCCTGCATTTCCGTGTAGCTTGCACAGACGACTTATATTCTACATTTGTTACGGAACCCTAAATGTGCGAAGTCCGACACGCACTTGGCCGGTTTTTAGTATTTCCCACGATTGCACTACACCACAATGCAGTATGGAGTTTTCCGCCTACATAATGCAATAAATCGATATACCGCTGTGTTAACACACCAATAACAGTTTGTTCTCATTTGACGCTCATTTACAAAGGTAAACAGCCAGCTAAACAGCCAATATGGGCGTCTAAACGCAAGCATTAACAGTTTATTAGCGCCTTTATGAATTTCATGTTGTTTAGAAGTGTAGGTATCACGCTTGTTAAGTTTCATTACGGTAATTGATTTTGTTATTGTGTGACAATGACTTTTAAGGGCTTATCTGTTAACAGCCTTGAGTACGAGCGTCAATCGTTAAAAAAACACTTTCTCGCTAATTTGAAATGCTAAAATTGGCAAAACAACCGATTTCAGATCATCAGATCATTGTAGTGTATGTGTCGCCACAATCATGTACGTAGCTCTAAGTATAATAATAAACAATAAACAATATTTTATTGAACCGAAATAAATTACACAACTTGTTGAAGCTTTGTTGTCTGTGGTAGTTAAAAACTGTGTTACAGACAACAATATCTTCCACATATATTTTGTACAATAAGTAAATTTGGTACGTATTCGTACGTAACCTAACCTAACCCATTATGTTTGTCATCTAAAAGTGTAGAGAGTTTGGAAAGTATATAAATATAAGTAAATAATGTAAATAATGTATATAAAATATATTTGAATATTATATAGGATATAATAATTATATCTACAAAATTCTTTGTTGCACTTATGTTATATTTCATTTATATAGTAACATATACATATAAGATAGATACCTGTATACATAAATACTTACCTATATATTAATACGTCTAATGTATTGATACGAAACCTTGATGGGCAGTTAATATACATTTGTCGTAAGGTAATGTTGGTTTAATTCCTCTTGCCAAGTCCGAACACCTCACCACAATCAAATATATAAAGGACCACGCTGGTAGTAAACCCTATCAAACAAAAAATAATCATCAAAATTGACGAAAATATGGGTGAATACATTTATCACTTGTATGTTTGCTTATAACTTCATTAAGCTTCTGTTTTTGTAAGTATACACTACTTTTCCTCAAATGCGTCTCCTTACTGAGGTTTGCTAGAAGAGATCTCTTATAGAGATAAGCACGCCCTTTGTATATTTTTAATATTGTCCTGTTTTTTTTTGTTTAATTAATGTGTATGCTTAAATGTAATAAAGTGTTAAATTAAATAAATACATAAGACGAACATAGAACTTCCCCATTTTAATCGGTTAAAAATCAGTGTTACACTGTTGGTGAATATCCTGTAGTGTATGTTGAACTTATAAATTTAATTAAATATAGTTCCGTGTAGAAAGGTTAACAAAAAACTACAAAAATGGACGTTATTAAATTTTGTAGGTAGATATCTGTAGTGACAGGTAATTATGGTTCATTGAAGTTCGTAAGTAAGTAAACCGAAAAATGGTATCTACTGTAATAGTGTTCAAGGCCATGGAGAGCAGGTTGGCCCTTAAGGCTCGGAACCCTAAAAACAGTCCAATTTGAAATGACGGTCGGACGATACTGAACATAACGAGCCGTGAAAAACAGATTAAACCCAACCAGCTATGAAATGATCGCAATTATACTGAAAAAATGTTATTTAAGAGTGTATGATTGTGCGAATTTCGGTTATATCAACTTACAATATTATCATTATACGTACATTATATAACGTCACAACCTATACCCCAAATGGGGTAGTCAGACATATCTCAATAGTATTTGGATGTTCCAAATATTAAAAGTTTAGTGTTGAAACAACTTCCACGGTTCACGGTTAACTGCCTCCGTGGCTCAATGTAAACAACATTGGGTTTACGATTCGCAGGTCACGGGTTCGATCCCCAGCGGGGTACATGTTTAAGTACTCGGTTTGGTTGGTGGTAGGACATTTTAAAATGTCCGCCTGGCTAGCTACCACCATCTTATCTAAATCTGCCGCCAAGCAGCAATGTTAATAGCATTGTTGTTTTCCGGTTGTCAGAGATAAGATAGCCGGTCCCCCAAATGTGTTGGGGTTTCCGGGTCAGTACGCTTCCACCTTCGGCCTCATCTTCACTTAACATCAGGTGTGATTGAGGTCAAGTACCCTTTGTGCATAAATAAAAAAACTTTATGAAATAGACAGAAATGCACACGTGAACCCATCACAGTTGAAACGCTCAAATCTGATGTTTTTTAGTGCAAATTCCCTTAGCCGCATTCTTACGACACCCACGGGAAGAGACAGGTTGGTTCTAAGGTATTAAAACGAATTATATCTAACAGCAAGAACTTAACCTATTAAGTCCAAAGCCGACGCGTCTAGAGGGAGTATTGAGGCTTTTTGTGTTAATAGTAGTAGTAGTAGAAGCATTTCGCTCAGCTCCTTAGGGATAGCTGAATGGTTTGCTCAATGAGCAGTGACTGTGGAAACAAAGATTTTATCTATCTAGTTACTGCAACGCTATCATCAAAGTAACAGGGCTTTTTACGTGCCCATACCAAAAGACTTATTTTAAGATTGGCTTACAAAAACCCGGCGCTACCTTTGACATGACACATTTTAGTCACAACACAGCAGTCCCCGGCCTAAAACTGGTAGGTGGGTGTTTACTCTTATCTACCCCTCAAGCACAAGGGCAAGAGACAAATTTCGTCAATCAAGGGATTTACCTTACACTTGACGTTGACAACGTTCCTACCTTACAATTCAACGAGGAGGCTTAGCAATCTGACACGATAAAATTGTATGGCCTTTAAATTTATGTCACTTCAAATGTTTTTTGATCATTTTATACTGGATTTATTGCCTGCCACTTCGTCTCTATATGAAAACAATTTTTTAACTCTTGACGTAAAACGACAGGTTTTATGTGTTTGACAGCATTGTCTATGTCCGGATATATCTCAATAATGCGTGGAGCGATTTCAGTGTTAAGCCCCCTTTTTTTGACACGTGAAAACGCCTTTCGCGTACCGCTCGCCTGGGGGACGGTGAGTCGGTTATGTGGGACTCACTAAAACCCCGCGGCGACCTTTCTCAGCAGTAGAGAGGACCTGGGCCCCCATGCCCCTACTCTAACAAGGGGAAGCTCTAGTTTCGTATAATTATGTTATTAAATATTATTATATATTATATATTATTATATTTAAATATTCAAAAAAATCCCTTCTATTTACGCTTCCAACCTAAAGAAAACGCCTATCAAATTTCAAAAAGGTCAGTTCACGCGTTAGGAATGTGCGATGATCTCTGGATTTAGCCAGTCAGATCAGCGAAGTTAAGTCAGTCAGTCCACCACTAGTGGCATTTTAACACGAATGTCACCGTGAAGGCAGTTGTTAAGATAAGTCGGTGGCCTGCAGGAGTGGCTTAAAACAATGACTGCCTCACAATAGTCTCACACAAATCCAACAATCCACAGTGGGGACATGTAAGCCTGATGATGATGAAGCTTTAAGCTTGGTATTTTCTCTTTCAATTTGCACTTTACAAAAGTATTACAATAAAGGAGCAATAACTATTTAAGTATTTAAAAACCAAAAAACCCGACAGCCTTTTGCAAGCGCCATTTTGGATTATTTACTATAAAATGTATCCTATGACACTCTAGAGATTAAGATGAATCGAACGACATCTTGCATTTCAAAATCGTGAAGCCGTTTAGGTTACAGAAGGTAACATAGAAATCATACATACATACACTCGAATAACATTACCCTCCTTTTTGGGGTCGCCGGGTAAAAAGAAGTTAATAATAGATTAGCAGTCAGTTTACAGACTTCAGATTCATGCAATCATTCGATAGAAAAATTCGATGCGCAGTCGCATTTACCATTTGTTTTTTATTAGCAAAGTTAAGCAACGTTTACCGCTGTCTACCTACTAGTTGCGATTTCATTATATTACGAACGTCTCCGTACTTCCTAGGGCACTTTAACAGTCGTTCCCGGTTGTTTTCAATTTGAGTAACAAAGCGAAGACTTGATGGACGGCTTCTAAACACTGTCAGATATCCACAAAATCTGACATAAATCTTATTGTTTCTATTCATTACATGAGATGGGGTTCAACTGGGAACTACTTAAAAGGAAACACTGACGATCCGGAAAAATATAATTGAATCTTTGACGTATGCAGAGTATCTTAATACGTTCCGGTACACATACCCGACACGATAGAAGTTTTAATAACGTCGAGAGGTGGGTTGTGTCGCGGAACGTGATTGGCTCATGCTGCATCGTTGAAAAACATTTATTCTTTTTTATGCACAAAGGATTAGCGCGTGACCTGATCCATACCTGATATTGAAAATGAGGCGAATTTGGAAAGATGGAATGGGCGCTCATCCGGAACCCTTAGCTTATTTCAAGGATTGGCTATTTTATCTTAAACTGGAACACAAAAATGCTATCAATATTGCTGCTTGATGGTAGACTTACGTAAGATGGTGGTAGCTGACCAGGTGAACATTTAAAATAATTATTATTATTTTTTCAGACACTTACAACAATCATCTATAGGTAAGTAGTCCCAACTAAGCAAAGCTAGTACTCTTGATGCAACCAGCACACATAAATATTTACCCCTCCCGGGATTCGAACCCGAAACCATTGGTTTAGCTGACAGGGTCGCCACTACACAAATCGGTCGTCCTGTAAGCAACCAAATGTCCTACTCCTAACCAAACCGAGAACAAAACATGTACCCCGCTGGAAATCTTACTCGCCACGTGTATTCTGTAAACCGTAATGTTGTTTACAAGCCATGGTGGCGCTATAGCTTATTAAAAAACTTCATTACAACCTCATTATGCTTAGACAGGGTGAAATCGATTTTGTGTAATACCACAGAATAGGTAATTAAAACCACATGGCTCATATACTGCTAATTTATTAACTACATTAATTAATTAACATCTATAGACTTGCACATTTCAATGGAGATGGGCTCACCCCTTGTCACGTGTGCATTTCTGTATATTTCTAAAGGTGAGCCGTGGATATTGTTTCAAGCATAATCTTTTAATAATAAATAAATAATAAATATCTTTGCACATACACAAATCGCCATCTAGTTCCACACTAAGCAACTATATAGGATTGTATTATGGATACCAGATGATTGTATTATGGATTGATAAACTACAAAAATACTTTTTTTTGGAAATAAATACATAAATAAATGATAAACATCCATAACTCGGGAACACATGTCTGTATTCGTCATACAAACATTATGCCCCTAGCGGGATTTGAACCCGCGAGCTTTTGGTATAGCAGTCAGAATTTTTAACCACTACAGCAAACAGGTTTATTGTTTGAGATCATTAACATTGCGTGGGATTTTTCATTATTAAAACATTATGTATCTATTTAATTCTTCAAAAGTATTACCAATTCGATTAATAATAATCGAAGTTAGTTGACGATTAGATATCATGATAGAGTAAGTAGATACCCAGCCGGATATGGCCGTGTGTTGGAGACCCTAACCGATATGTCTAGAGGTCGCGGGTTCGAGTTCTGTTAGCGACATTTGTTGGTATGATATGATATGTGTACTTGAGTAATGTATCTTAACATATATATTATGTATATATTTTTTATTATAATATGTATACATATAGTTGCTTACTGTGGAACTAGATGACGTTGTGTGTATGTCCAAGGATATTTATTCATTCTCTATTCCGATGGGTATCAGAAATGACGATTAAACGATCGATAGCATAACAGCATATACCAGTGATAGGCAGCAGCATCATTTTCCGGACCTTCCAGCAAAAATCTGTGGTGGCCAACCAGCCTGCCCAGCGAGGCCATTAGGGCATGTAAATGCTATGAAAATCTCTCCAAAGGAGAATCTTATTTCTCGTATTGGCCTTCTAAAGGCTGATAACGTAAGATAAGCCTATTGATAGCTTACCTATAATATAGTATAGAAGTCTATAGGCTGACTTCTGATTTGATATAAGTGTATACATCTTACATTAACAGCCTATGGAAATGTCTTATTTATATCCACGGGAGGTGAATAATCTCTCTGGAATTTTTGAGATCAGGTGACTGGAGTTTTTGTTAAAAATCTACTAAATTAAGTTACAAGATGAGCAATATAATTTTTTTAATCAACCATAACTTCATGCTGGGTCAATCTATGTGCATTAGCAGAATGCCAAGTGCTTTCAGATAGTTAATAACATTCACGAATACGATGTCACCTGTATGTAAGTCAGCACATACAAAAAGAGATAAATCACGCAAATCAAATCATCTAATAAACAAATTATTTTAAAAGATAAATATTTTGGCAACAGTTGAATCAATTTCCATCGACCATCAGGGCTCTCGCAAACACCAGCTTTCATAAAAATACAGCTTAAAAGTCGATTCAGTCATTTAGGCGTTACCATACCATAGACATACAGACAGATATAGGCTTCAATGTTATAAAAACAAAATGTTATCATCTCTAATTTTCAAATTTTAATTTGTATTCTACGCAGTGTTCTGTTCCCAATCATATATTCTCTAACCACTTGTAGAGTTGGCTGGAAGAAATTTCTCTTGTACATGACCAATGGGTCGTTTATGAATAATCGCATCGAATTCGTAAAACTAAAATCAGTATCGAATACTCTTAATCATGCGTTTAGAATTTACGGATCATCACCATACCCTCGTTAGCTTGATTTTGAAGAACTTATTTGTCGGCTCATGCTGTACCTCTCATCACCCAATCCCTCACTTGGTACCCTCATTCACGCCATCGATCGTGGCCGATAGCCAGTATTTTGTGCAGTTAATTATCCGGGGCGATGCCGGCTTAATCCGTAGAGTCACGTGACACGCACGTGCCGCTTTCTGGGGGCCTTATTCTAGATCCAATCGAATAATGTTTGACCCCAATAAAGGAAGTACTTGACGTAATAAGATTGCTTGGTTCAAGATTGCGCAGGAATTAGAATGATATGGTTACCTTTCATTTTACCCGACTATGGCAAAGTTTTGGCTTTATTGGGTAATTTATTCAGCGCGTCTGTATTACTAATTTTCAATGGTGTCGATTTGGATGTACACCAACTAAACTAAAACCAGTTTTAGAGTAGTACTGTCTCTCTCTCCCTGGAATAGTACGATGCGACGGCACCACTCCAAAACTGGTTTTAGTTTAGTATATAGTTTAGTTGGTATACATCCGAATCGATACCAATGCCCCTTTACAGCCGCTACTATTTCTTATTTTACTTTATTTATTTGTTTATAATAGAATTTTGGTTTATTTGAGAAATTATTAGATAATAAATACAGGTAATACACTGCAATACACTATTTCGTGCCCGCGACGCGGTGCGATCTTGCGATGCCGGTTTTTATAGTATATACAATACAATACAATACAAATACACTTTATTGCACAAAAGGAGAATATACATTTTACAAAACCAAATACTGGAAAGAGTACAATTAGGCGGCCTTATCGCTAAGAGCGATCTCTTCCAGGCATCCTTTAGGCAGGTATTAGATGAGATCATAAAAAAAACGAAAATCTGAGAAACAGCTAGAGCGTTTTCCAATAGAGGCAGTTATGAAGCAACTTGCTACTGTTAGATTTCTAACAGAAAATCCCTTCAAACCGTTTCATCAGCACCAATGCTACGACAACTTAGACAAACACACAGACTTCACATATAATATTTTTTGATAAAGTAAATAGATCCTGCATAACTATAAGTTGAAAATTTAGAAAACCTCCGCAAGATTATATCATCCAACTATACCAAACAATTTCATCATAATAGCAGCCGAAAGACGTCCACTACTGGAGAAAGGCCTCCTCCAAAGATCTACATAACGATTGGTCCAACGCTGTTCGCATCCAGCGCATCTTTACCAAATCGTCGGTCCACCTGACGCGCCCACCGGAACGCGTGGTCACCACTCGAGAACCTTTCTGCCACAATGGCCGTCGATCCTACGACCAAACAACTTCGTTAAAAGCTAAATATTTATCCTCGAAACCGCTTAAACGATTTTCAAGAAATAGAGCTAATAACCTGTCCCATTGTTTAGTCTTTAATACAAATAAAAGCACACTCAAATCGAACTACGCATTACTGAGTTACATCCGAACAAAGACTGGATATACACAGCGCCGTCTAATACATAGCATTCATCGTTTTTCATCGTGGTTTAAAAAGGAGCACACGTTAAAAATGTGGAACTTATCGAAATATTTCTCAACGAACACTCACAAACCCTTTGTTATTTATAATGAAGAGTAACTAAAGGGTAACGATTTCCTGTGTTTTCACTGGCTACTTGAGCGAATAATTTGAGAATAGCCCCAGAGGGCTTGTCTGACGTTACAGGATTAAAATTTATATAAAATATTTGAACAGGGCCGAACGTAATCAGTATTAGAATTTCATAAAACTGAAACATTGCATTAATTTTAAGGGTAGTTCGATAAGCTGAAATTAATCATATTATGAATAAATGCATACTTTATTAACTGTATGTTTCCTATTGAGGTTACACCTAAGGTAAGGTAAAGTATCTATAACATATTTTATTGCTATCCTATTTGCTATGCTATAACATACATGGTACAAGTAAAAAAAAAAGTAAATGCCGTGTCGTATAAGGCAGAATGTAGAGAAGTGTGGAAAGGACTCCACCGACTAGAGCATAGCTCTTAAATATAACAGAGAGAGCTATCCATTGGGAGGGTTTGTCCTAATCGCCACGCGCTGGTCAGGCGGGTTGCCGATCTCAGATTTTTTGGGAGCTCCGCACCAATGACGCTGTTGACGGTCATTAGTGTAATATAGTATCTAATACACTTAAAAATTATAAAATTGTATTAGTTCTATACTTTTATTAAAAGAAAAAGAAAAGACCAATGATCCAGTAGGCTTCTTTCGCCGCTTCTTTTCTCACAGATGATTTTAAAAGCGGTTAGTAGCGTGGTCGTCAAACTGACTGACAGAGCCCCATTTTTATTTCCAATAGATTTAAATTGACGTTTAACAAATGATATCATGTATCTTACGTTGAAACAAATGCTTGAATGAAATTTGAAGCTAATAAAACTGATCTTATTATAATAAGATAGAATCGTACTAGGTATAATACCATATTTTTACAGATTCCAATATAGTATATGTTATCGGCAATGTGTATAATCCGGTATTCTATAGAATACCTAGACATTCCATAGAACGGCTACAACGTTCAGGCAATGTATAAAATGTCATTTATTCCACACTTTACCTAGGTATTCTGTGAAATACTGAATGAACAGCCGGCCAATTTGTTCTGAATTGTAACAAAAAAAAAGATCTGACAAACCTAATCAACAGCGTCTGATTTTTCTGACAAGCGAATCTCGTAAAATGTCCTTCACCGATTCTGATGCATACGGTATGATTATAGCTCTGGTAAAACTGTTTTATTTGTATCATATCATACTACACCTGCAGTAGTAGCATGACAGTAACGATAAACGTTTATGTCGCGCGAGATAATATTTTCCCGCTCATTTATTTGGACGAAATATATAACAATCCCACTCTCACGTCGCGTTGCGCGCGACCAACGATGTCATGCTACGGGGGCTGGTCTCCTAATAGCATTCTATACAATTCCTAGTTATTTCATACATTACCTAAGCAAAGTCTGTAATGATTAACGATAGGTAGATAAAATATTTTACACATTGCCTAGATGAACTTGATATTGTATAGAATAACTGAATTATACACTTTGCCCGTGACTATTATACTCCTCTTCGCGAATAAAAGCAAATAGTTAAAAATGTTTAAATGAAGTATGTAAACATCGAAACGTATATTTTTTCAGTCTTTTTTTTAAGTAGGCCGCCTACTCATTGCCGGTGAATGCCACTTCAAATGAAAAGCAAATACAGCCTACAGTCCAACCCAGCTCATACAATTGGCAACATAAATTATGAAGATTCATTTACTCATAATAATAATTTTACAGTCATAACCCTGCCTTCCTCGTGCCCTAGAAGGCGTTGTAATGCCCTTATAGATTTGTAAATTGAAATGGCCGGGTCAGAGATTACATAAGATTACCCCTGAGGCACCACTTTCATATTCCCCCGAAATCACGAAGGCATAATTTAAAATGTAAGCATATTAGAGAGACAAAAGGCTGCTAGAGGCATGTTGGTAATGACCATCTTAATTAATACACGATTCTGTTTGTGTTCATACATGAAAACACAGGCGTAATTTTGTGCATGAGGAGTTTATGCAATTGTAATGGGACAGTAGTTAAGTTTATAAGTTTGTGAAACTGTTGTATGAGGCACAAATTCATAAATTAGTTGTCAGTTAGTAATTATAAAAAGAATAAGGAAAAAGTGCATGCAAGAGCGTTTCGTAAAAGAGGAATAAAGAAAAAAATCTGAAAAATTTACATACTTGACAAAATGTCTACAACAGCTGATATTTTTTTTTGATTTCATGCTAGGTTGTTTCTTAACGTAAAAAGAATCAACCCGTTGGTTCAACCTGTCTCTTCCCGTGGGTATCGCAAAAGGCGACTATGGGACTTTCCACCAAAAACGTCATATAAATTTGCACCTTTTTAACGGCGATGGGCCCTATGTCACATGTGCATTTGTGTATATGTATTTTATGATTTTAGTTGTATCTATAGTAAAGTTGTTATTCACTATAATGCTTCTTAGGTTGGCAGGCACAATTTGACTCTTAATTAAACTTACGAAATTGATTCACAATCAAAGTAAAATCATATAAAATAATGTGCTAAAGTCTCAGAAGCTTCATTTTAACTACGGCTTAGTAAACGCCATCTCGTGGCCAATTTCCTAGCCGGTGAAGTAGATATTATTTTAATGCGTAACTTGGAAGAAATTTCAACGGAACGATTATGGGGGCAGTTAGACTTGAAGTTGTGGACCACCAATTACTTGAATGGCAAGCAGACCGTAAGAACTTGTGGTATAGTTTGTTTTCTCTATTCTCCAAGTTAAAAACTTTAATAAAATCGCCAAACTCCTCAACACAAGTACTCTGTAAATGCGTTTATATTATTGAATTACAAAGACACTGGTTGTTCACATCTTCAAGTGGTGATCGAATTACCATTTCTACATCGCAGGCTCTTGTGTTCAGAGCTCCTATTTCGAAAGCTCATCTGGTAAATGCAGTAAGAGTATTGCTCGGCGCAGGAGGGCTGCACGTACGCTTAAGTATTGTTGATATTCTAAACCACCCCTGTAGAACGGCGTTGCCCTGTGCCGCAACCGCACACTGTCGTGTGGGTCCGCCTGATTGCAAGCATGGGTGCGGTGCGGCTTCATAACGACGAACAGATATTGGAAGCATTTTTGGTTAAAGAGAATATTTTGTGTTAATTTTCCGCGGCATTTAGTCATAGTTGTTCTTGCCCTGGTCCCAATTTATTTGACAATTTTTCATGTTGGTTTAATAGCTAATCTGACTTTTGGTCCAAGTTGTTCGATTATCTCTCAAAATTTTGAAGCTGTCTAAATGCGTCAATCAGATCAACTTATCTAGGTTATTGCATGTCTTGGAACTTTCAAAATAAATTATATTTGTGGATTTAACATGTCCTATATATTTCAATTAAAAAAAAATATAGATAAATATATATAAGTAGGGTGCAGCACGTGGTGTAGAATATGTGTATCATTTGTTGCTCTTAACATTTGGTAATTTTTTTATTGTTTCAGATACAAGTGGAGCTATTTAACAAAAGTGGGTATGCAAACTAAGTGCTCGCGGCACACCACGGGGCGGGCGGCTATGCCCTATTCCCGGCCCGCCTTAGTAAATAAATCATGCAAACAAAGTAATACCTAATGTCTACGTCTAGTTCCGAAACGAAATACGAGCGTAATTTAAAATGTATTACTTTAATATGACGAACCCATGGTCCATGGGCCAGGTCCTTGGCCCTTGAGACCTAGTGGAGGAGTCTGTGTGGCCCTTTCGATAAAAACTTTGAAGAACCCTGGACTAAACAATTAAAATGTTTATAAGATTTTATATTGGCAACGCTTATGTATTTCATATTACCACGTTATTGCAAATTAATATTTGTGGCCAAATATTGTATCTGTTTTGCTAAATCAATGTCACAAACAAGTTTCATTTTTTTCAGATTCGCCGCATCAAAACGGAAACGTAATGGAAGTCGTTCTCAGTTGGCGAAGCGTTAAATGCTACATTTTCCGTAGCCATTTGCAATTCGATATCCAGCTAAGCTGCGCGGGATTGAACTCTGCGGATTGCGTGTCTCGTCCCATTTCATATTGTAATAATATTCATCCCCTATAAATGAAGAGTGGATTACTTTCTGTGCAAACTTCAGAGGTAGATTTTACACTGATTCTTGTCCGGACTTTGGTGGTGGCCAGAGATCAACAATTAGTTGATTTGAAGACTGGCATTTCGGTCGGTGGATGATGACAGATGCATTAAAATGTCAAGTTAGAAATTAAATTAAAATGAATTATTAACATTTTTTATTGAATACGTATCTAATGTATTAATGCAAAATATATGCGCCGTTCATGGTTAACAGCACAGGGTGAATTTGAATTCGTGTAATTCCCATTAACTGATGACGCCACTCTTGATTACGAACAACATTCCTCAATTAAACGAATTAAATTTCACCACGTAAATATTAATGTATCTAAACTATTTGGTCCTAAATGAATCACTCAATCAAAAAATCACGTCATGGGCCAAAGAAGTGTTGACTAAGCATATAAATATAATGTCTTGTATGGAGGCACTGCGGTTTAACGCTGAGAACCATACAGGCAAACACCAGGTTGGTCCATAGATGTCCATATTTTCCAATTTTGGTACGGAACACTAAAATAGGTATAAAAGTGTACACAAAGATAAAAATATATTAATAGTAATTATAGATAACAAAACATTAATAAATGAAAATTCAAGCAATTACAAAACTAACAAAAGCATCAAACTCATGGCCCCATGTCACGACTCTGTGGGTCCATGAGTTTCGTGGTGTCTGGTTCTGATAGTATTAACTAATTACTGTAATACCATATTTAGAGGTTTGAATAGGTAGTACAGAGGCATTAAGTATTTTATACACAGTCAAGTTACCAGAGTAAGCTGGACGCACGACGCTATCGGAAATATGAACTCAGGGAGACCAGCTTGTAGTGGATATTTTACGGTCGTCGTGCGCAGCCAGCGTGCACATACTCGCAAATCGTGTTATATCATTTTATTAGCGTCAAACTTTCCAAAACATTAGAGAAATTGCAGGTATCATTTTATGTATGAAATTATCAATCGTTAAGAGAATTATTTAACTCGTTATTCTAAATTCGTATAGAAACATTTGCGTCACTATTTCCCTTTCATCTTTATTATTATGGTGGTCATTCTGATTCATTATACTCATCATCTATCTTTACCATAATAAGTACTTATTTATAGCTCAGCCGCAAATTACAAATAATCGCTACAAAGAGGAAGTGTAAAGAAATAATCAACGAATTAGCAGTCGGCATTACAGATTCATAACATAGTCATTCGATGGAATCACTCGTGGCGCTGTCATTTTCGTTTAGCGAAGATAAATAACGTCATGCATCTTTAGCCCTTTGATAGATAATCATGCACCAGTGAGCTTAGTTTTCAAAAGTAGTAAGTAAGTATTAGGCAGAAGTATATAGGTTGTTGCGGAAGCGCCAATTATCGAAGCGAAACTCATTCATATTATTACGCAAACGTATAAAGTATAGCTTACTTGATATTATAATAATAATAATAAATCATTTATTATCAGGCCACTGGGGCCCATAGATAAATACCTTACAGACTAACATGCATAATAATGAAAACATAAAACAATAGTGTCCTATTTTTCAGGCCTCTCTCTCTCGGCCAGAAGTCTCGTTTGTTAAGTTGTCCAGGTGATCAGTCGGGACTGGCGCCACAAACGGTTTAAAATGCACGTGGTGGCAGGAGTCCAGTGACTCCATATTTGAATGTACTCTACACCATCCTGCGCAGTGATTTTGTCTACACTAAGCTAAGAAGGAGTCTACTGGCATTTGAAAAGCTGCAACCATTCTTATGAGGTATAAAATAACCTAACCTGATAGAGCAAATGCGGTTGCCCAAACACTTTTAATTTTAAAAACAATAGGTATGGTTATCTCAACATCAATATACGTTAACTTATCTCTGACAACCGGAACACAACAAAGCTATTAACATTGCTGCTTGGCGGCAGATTTAGATAAGATGGTGGTAGCTAGCCAGGCGGACATTACAAATACCCCGAACAAAACAGAGTACTGAAACACGTACCCCGCTGGGGATCGAACCCGCGACCTCCGAATCGTAAACCCAAAGCTGTTTACATTGACCCACGGAGGCGGTTGAAATCACATCACATGAATATCGCATGGGTTAGATTGTCATTCCCTAGAACGTAAACATATGACTTTCCATAAATGCAGTCATCATAAACTTCCGCTACTAAATATACCAAACAAACTTACAAACTTTATTAGCCTCCTCTTTTAGAAAGGCCACTTTGTCAGGTGTTTCAGCCATTCAAATAGTCATACTAACAAAAGTAACATTGTGAGATAGATTTACACTTCACTGTTTCCCTTACACAGCGCAATGAGTTATCATCTCCAGTAGACAATTAGTTGGTACGTGGGCGAAGAGGCCCGTGGCACCTTTTGTTGGCTTGCAACTTATTGCCATAGCTCCATACACCTACAGTGCTCGCATTATGTTGCCACAATAAAATCTTCATCATGGGTGTCTAGACCGCTCTAGGTGGCAGTAACAAATTGGTAATTCTTCACCGCGTAAGACGCCCACAGGTTTGAGAAGGTGTGGAGTAGAAGAGGCGTAATTTAACAAATTCTAAAATAAAATTTGTCTACATACCTCAAAATTATAGTCGGGCTCAACAGCAGAATTTCCAAATAAAATTTGATGCTATATGGGTGGGTTTGAAAACTTCTATAGAGAGAATCAAATTTTATGTTATACTAGCTGTTGCCCACGGCTACGTTTGAGTGGAACATTTCATCAAAACCCGTCGTTTAGGCGTGAAGAACAAACAAACAAACAAAAAAGTGTTTTAATCTATCAAAGATGGCAAAGATAAGTGATTTCACTTCTCTATTTCATTCTTAAACTATACAATAAAATATTGTAAAACTTTATAGGGTGCTCAACAAATTGATATTAATATTGAAAAACCTAGATTTGTCCAAAATTTTTACCCGATGTATGTCGTAGGCAATTGGTATAATCCGTTCGTTCACCAACGGCATTGTATAACAGTTTTGGGTTTAAGGCTTCATAGTGATAAATGTAACAGTTTTTACAGAACAGATAACTACGTATATTAATACAGTTATATTCTATCGCATGCTAAATAGGGATAGGATCTATTTTATTCGTCTGACTAAATAGATAATAAATATTACAATAAACATTTACCTACACGGAAACTAGGTTAACAAACGTTGACATGTAAATAAGTTGACATTAAATTTGATATTATAAAATTTCTGACTATCAGGATAATAAGCAAGCATAGACATAGATCGCTCGGCGATATTAATTATACAAAATAATATTACATATTGTAACACGAAACTTAATTAAAAAGAGCAACCCTTGAGTTTCTTGCCAGTTCTTCTAGGCGGAGTTAGCTTTGTGAAAGAGCAGTTATGTCAATATATGTGAGGTTTTCAAATGAAAATTTTATCCTACGAAATATATTTTTTTTATTTGATATTTATGTAATAATTTAGGAAAGCAACAAGGAGAAATGACAGGTATTCAACTCAACGTATGGAAAATATAATAATTTGAAAATCTAATTACATAGTTTTCACAAATTTCACTATATTTAAAACCCGATACAAAAGAAAAAAGCATAGTGCATATTAGAATTCGATCGACTTTCAAGTGCTTGACAAAAGTACATGTCCGAAATTTGAATTTGAAAATTAAAATTTCTTACATGTACTTAATTTTTGATTACTAAGCAAAGTAGTTTCTGGATCCGTATAGATTTTATCTCCAATAATAAGAAAATATTCGCTTGCATACTATTCTTGTCTTCATCCTGTATAAAAAAAAAATTATGACTCGTAAGCAAGGGAATTTATTGGTAGCATAACAGAATTCACAATTGATGAGCAGCATTACCTATTGGTGCTGCACTCCTAGAATTTCGTAACCCATCGGAACAGTTACAGCAAATCCTCTAAGGAAAAGAGATTCAAATCGCGCTTAGATATTGCTTACGTCTAGCATAAAACTTAACAGTTTGTTACAACAGGATACAAATATATGTACTGCAACAAAAATTAAAAAGTCATACTACTAGTCACTCTTTTCAAGAATATCACTTCAAAAATATAAGCAGTGTGCATTTTAAAGCCTCTTAATGGTGGAGTTCCACTGTATGCGGAGATTATGCTTGGCAGGCATTTGGAACGAGATAAACAGTGGAGGCGTTCGTTGAGATTAGTGCTAAGAGAGCAGAGGCGGTATGTCTTGAATACTAGAGATTACCGTTTATAAATGGGCTAAATATTTAAAGGTCTGAGAAATCTACTTAATGTGTACTATTGTTTGGATGAAAGTCGTTTAAATTATAGCTATTCTATACAGTCTCAGGGCTGTTTGAAAACTTTTAGAGATATTAAAGTACTCCTGTCATCATTACCTTCGATCATCGTCCCAAGTAATCACTCTGCTAAACTGTCATTGACAAGCTGTTTATAATACATAAATATCATTGGACATACACACAGCGCCATCTAGTTTCTCACTGTATTATGGATACCAGATGGTTGATGTACCACACAAGTAATACATTTTTCTTTATACATATATATTTATATTATAAATGAAAACATCCATATTTCTGGTACATTTTTGTGTGATATATATGGGCACAAATAAATATATTTGTGTAGTACATTCACTTAACATCAGGTGTGATTGAGGTCAAGTACCAACCCGTTGTGTATAAAAAAAAAAGTATATTTGGTATCCACAATACAAGCATAGTTGCTTAGTGTGGAACTATAGATGGCGCTGTGTGTATGTCAAAGGATATTTATTTATATTATTATTAATTTATTGGTCTATTCTCTTGCGTGCAACTATCACTAAATCCTACAAGATGTCTCATCGAAAGGGGATACGAAACTACCCAGTAACCTAACCCAACTACTAACTAAAGTAAAAGGCCGGCAACGCATCTGTGACCCTTTTGGTGTTGCGGGTGTCCATGGGCGGCAGTGATTGCTTTCCATCAGGTGACCCGCATGCTCGTTTGCCGCCCTCTCATATAAAAAAAAATATATATATAATCGATAAGATTTAAATGATTAGAAAGCATATCACTTCATGTATTTTGCTTGAAATTCTCCGTATTGACTAAACAGTTTTCTCGACGTCTAGATGAATAAGCACGCCACGCGTGACCAATTGACGAGCCACATCGACAAAATAGTTAAACAATATTATCTGTACATTATCACGCACAACAAATTGACGGACATTATTCAACAAGTTTAATAAATCAAGACTGGTCTATTAAGTGATTGATTTTCAAGTTTTTGCATTATGGAAGTAAGATAAATATTAGAAATCCTTGTTGTTATTGTCGTTGATATGATCATTCAAAAAATCTAGAAGGTTTGATTGATGAAACCGCCTCCGTGGCTCAATGTAAACAACATTGGGTTTACGATTCGGAAGTCGCGGGTTCGATCCCCAGCGGGGTACATGTTTAAGTACTCGGTTTGGTTGATGGTAGGGCATTTTAAATGTCCGCCTGGCTAGCTACCACCATCTTATCTAAATCTGCCGCCAAGCAGCAATGTTAATAGCATTGTTGCGTTCCGGTTGTCAGAGATAAGATAGCCAGTCCCCCAAATGTGTTGGGGTTTCCGGGTCAGTATGCTTCCATCTTCGACCTCATCTTCACTTAACATCAGGTATGATTGAGGCAAAGTACCAACCCGTTGTTCTTAAAAAAAAATTAAAGAAAATGAAACTTGTAAAATTCTAACCAATTTTCTATCTATATACATATATTGTAAGGAGATGTTATAGAGAATTTTAATTTCAACGTCTGTAATTTAAGTGAATCTCAAAAATCTATGTTCAGCTAGACTATAGCTCTGTCGCTGTCACTCACATCGTCAATTAGCAGCATCACCGATAGTTTTTGATATCAACACCAGTTTCCGTAAACTTATAATAATCTATTACATCAATGGTAAATCCATTTACATTAAACCCATAATACAAATATTCTTACGATCGCGCTCGGAGAATTCCGGATCATATTGATTCTAAGGAGTTAGATATAGAGAGTAACAGTGATGGTGTTACTAATTAATGATAAACGTGTTACAACGTTTGACATATCTTTTTTCTTGTTCAAACAGTTTTTTTTTTACACACAGCGCCATCTAGTTCCACACTAAGCAACTAGGCTTGTATTATAGATACCAGATGGTTGATAAACTACACAAATACTTTTTTTTTGTAAATAAATACACATATAAATGAAAAACATACATAACTCGGGAACACATGTCTGTATTCATCATACAAACATATGCCCCTAGCGGGATTCGAACCCGCGACCTTTTTGTACAACAGCAGAATTTCTAACCACTACACCAAACAGGTCGTCAAAAGAAAAAGAAAAAATTTCAGAAAGGATTTCAGAAATTAACTAGATTATTCAGTCAACTTAATGTTTGAGTTTATTAATAAGAGAAATTATGCAAAACAGTGTCATTATCCAAAATACAATAGCTAAGACGCTAGTGTCTCCGCATCTCAGCTAAGAGCGGAGCAAGTCTTAATCTGGCCCGAGAGCTTTCTCTGACTGCCCTAATGATATCTCCAGTCGCACTTAAGAGCCATACATAACACTCTATGAGACGTTTTTAAAATTTAAGCCAACGTTAATGCATTCTACCCTGTTTACTGTAAATACTTATTCAAATTTGTAGGCGAGCATACAATGCACAGTCTCTTTGTGAAGCTGGAATATTAGCATAACACGAGGACTATTCAATGTACAAAGTAACCGGTATAAAATAAAATTTTACGGTTTACCCTTATATTGAAAATGCGAGGTCGTGTTAGGGCATAATAAAATGACTACGTGTTCTGAGGCCCGGCATTATGGGAACTGAATATTTTACATACCATTGACGAGATGGTTTGACCGGTTTTGTGTCACTGTTTAAATGTATTCAATTAGTAATACATTCGTAGCATATGTCACGTAAGAATGATGACCGTTGGGGCATATAATTTCTGACGTGGAGACCACGCACCGGCGGCAAGCGCAGCGAGATATACGAATGACTTGATAAGGGTAAAGCTTCAAACAGGCTACTTCCAGCCGATAGGTCTGGAAATCTATGGGAGAAGTTTTTAGAATTTACGTTCAGTAGTGGACGTCCGGTGGCTGATATGATGATGATGAGTAAAACATTAAAACTGACACAGAGAGAACCCTTCCGTCAAAGATGACGGACACGCAAAACATTCGCACTAAGCGTTTCGCCTGTTCGTTCACAACGGGGCAGGTATGGAACTGACTGTCAGCGTCGATGTTCCTCGAATGTTACAATCTTGTTATATTCAATTCAAGCATCATCGAAGTTACTTTCTGTCAGGTGATATTGTCGTCAAAGATGTATTCAATTTTACAAATATTTTCACATAACCCTGGCGCATTTGGCACGTTAAGTTGACGGTGGTCAGCGATCGCAGATTCTTAGGAGCTCTATTCAGTGAAGTTAATGCCAATCACTCTACGGTTATGTTTGATTAAAAAATTGTAACTATTTTATGTTTGAAGTAGAAACCTATTTTAACAATAACGGAATTTAGTAAGTTCCACAAAAACATTTTTATTAATGTTAGTCAACTTCGCTGTTACATCTCAATTATGGTACATAGGTATCCTGTTGACGCAAAATAAGTGCTGTTTTCGCAAATTTAATGACAAACACAAAATAATTTATTTACTTAATATAGGATACATAGGTTAGCAGTATGATCAGTAGCAAACATTATTGGGCAGAATGTTATAAATGCTAACTTCCAAGGTATACATTTTTGAGTTTCACCCATTCCAAAAATTTCGATCGCAACTCCTCAAATATTTTAAAGTAGTAGTTTTGAAATTGTAAATCGTCTGAAAGTTGTTCTGCTAGTAGAAAATTTTAGATTGACAATAGGAGCGCAGGGGAAATTGCACAGATTAAAATAAAATAAGTTCCATTCTACGTAGCCAGGCGGCTAAATCGGAAAAACGTTACGATCAGTTTAAATAATACATCATTTCATGTCGCATACATTTAAATCCGCTTAGAATAAATTAGACATTCGAGTTTGGTACTTATACATACTGCGATAAAATAAATTTATAAATATTGCGACCAGTAGAAAATATTGGTAATAAAATCCCGTTCTATTAAGAGGTATGACTCGCTTCTGATTTGCTAGTAGTACAAACTCAAAATTCTGTACTTAAGTCTGTTCAGAAGAGACATGGCAATATCGATGAATAATTTTTGTACAGCTAATCAAAAACTGTATATAAAACAAGAAACACGCAACTTTCTTATATTGAGCCCGTTTGATTTAAATACATTAAATCCTCGACCTAAAGAATTCAAAAAGTAGCATACTAAATGTAATTACTACGTTATTTTCATTTGGTACACTGAATTAGTATTCAGAAGGTACATTCATGGCATTCAAAGCGGCAATGAAAAGGATCCGAAACGAAACTCCATTCGGAAAAACATTTTCGAAGTCCTTTATAAAGTTACCCAGTACTTCTTTATTGTTTTTAATTGAGAGAAAATCGGTAAGTACTCATTTTGCTTAACAGGAATTCATACTAAAGTTTCTTCTGGTCTTTATGCAGTGCATTTTTGTACAAAATTATTTTAATTTTTTTCTTAGATGATTAATTTATTAATAATCCGAGTTTTTCTAAATGAGTCCAACTGGTCACATCTATGCCACATGAGTTTCAATTTGAATGGTAGAGCCTGTAAAATTGGTTAATGTTATCTAAATAGATATGAATAAAAAAATAAAATCTTACTCTTCCAGCCGAGGGTAGATTGCACTTTTATGTTCTATCTGTTATGTAAAAGTATCGATTAGAATAACACAAACGAGGGCAACACAAACCGAATAATCATGCGCGAAGTTAAATGAAAAACTGTGAGGAAAAATCACAAAGTAACTATATTTGAACTCTGCGTTGATCACTCTTTAAATCGGTCATGTTTTCCTTTCGCAGATTTTCTCTCGATAGCGTTGTATTATAACACCCACGCGAAGAAGTGGGTTGATCCAATTCGCAGTGAACTAGAGACATTTGTTCTCTTCTGCGCACTAAAATTAAACGTCAATCCTTATGTCAGCCCCAGCGCACTATAGTTTGTTATTTCAATTACCGACAAGACCATGCTTGCTGGAAATTTTATAAACACGTTCATTGTTCGGCATTTTATAATTTTACCACCCATAGAGCGTGTCTTTTCATAATTCTTAATCAATTTCGTATTTATTTTCGTTGACGTGTTGAATAACTTGAGTTTGTAATATATGTACCGGTATATTTTCTTGTTTGTATAATTGAAATTTTTCCTTCGTTTCTTAGTTTTTGTGAACAATAAATTGAATTAAAATTGCAGTCATCATCAGCCAAAGGACGTCCACTGTTGAATATTTCCAGGGCGACCGGATGGAAGCGGCCTCCAATCAATGATACGATGTTTAGAGCATTATGTTTACGTCTACCTAAAATAATTCGTTTGTTCAACTATCCGTTCTACCTCCATTTCCTCCATTAAAGTTAACTACGATTTTTATAGAAACGACTTCAATTTCCGAAACGAAATCGTTTTCTGAACATACAACTGAAAATTATTACAGCTGCAATTCTACTAAGATTAAACTCAACGCTAAATCGAACTTCAATTGCAATTTTTCCACGTAACGTAAAGGAGAATATGCAAAACAGCGGAATGACAAAAGTTTATTTCGAACTCAGCTAGCCACCAGGTTCATTCCAAACTCCCGATACGGTTTGACAATGCACATGCAAATTATCCAACTGCAAAGAGCTATTCTGACCGGAAAGTTTAATGGCATAGCGTTCCTGGACAGACTTCCGCGATCCTTGCAACAATTATTTTGGAACCGGTATACTTGTTTACCCATTCTTCCTATTATAATCGAGCTTCGTAGTTTATCGAATTAATGATACTAAATGTTCCGAAGTTTCGTTATTTGTCGTAATAGAACCACTAAGTTCACGTTTTTTGGATGAGAAATCTACGTTTGTGATGCTAGAATACAGAAAGTGGAATTCAGCTATTTTGTTAACGTCTAAAAATGTGCTTAAATAGTGCACAAAGGACATTTGTGCATTGACGACCTGTTTGGGGTAGTGGTTAAAAATGCTGACTGCTATACCAAAAGGTCGCGGGTTCGAATCCCGCTAGGGACATATGTTTGTATGATGAATACAGACATGTGTTCCCGAGTTATGGATGTTTTTCATTTATTTATGTATTTAAAAAAATGTATTTGTGTAGTTTATTAACCATCTGATATCCATAATACAAGCCTAGTTGCTTAGTGTGGAACTAGATGGCGATATGTGTATGTGCAAAGATATTTATTATTAATTATTATAATTAAGCAATAAAGGTGGCTACTGTCTTTAGTGTAACCAGACAAAAAAGTCCAGATCACACAATTTTGTCTGCTATATATAATATTCTATTGGCAAATTCGTTGTTTTTGAAGTGCTGTTTATGGGACTTGTATATCTTGGTGGCACTATTTATGCACAGTTTTTTGGGATACAAATTATAATTATAGGTAAAGCAGCCTCTGCGTATGAGAAATGAGGATTCCAGCAATACATGACGCCTGAGTGCTCAATTAAAATATTAAATAAATTTTAAAATGGCATCATTTTTTTCTTCGGGCACTATTGGGCACTATTTAAGCTCAATTGTTTGACATTATTAAAATTTGATAATTAGTGATAGAGTCCTTGGTTATATTATCTTGTGAGATGACTGGAATGCTTACAAAATTTCACAACATCACTGTTACAATTTGATCTGTTTTTTTTTTATGATTGACTGGATTCGCGTTTGACCACAATCTCACCTGATGGAAAGTGACGATGTGGTCGAAGATGAAGCACGCGATCCCAGTAAATGCCTATTCACTCTGTTCTTGAAGATCCCAAGGTTTTAGGATTCAGGAAAGACTGACGCCGGAAGGTTCCATGCCTTGGCTGTTCGGATGATGAATGAGTTCTTTTTTAACACGCTTTTATTGCTTCACTTTAAACTTACTTCTAATTGTTGTAGATTGTACGACACTTTGTACGTATGTGTCATTCTGATGGTAATACTATAATTTGGTATCTTGGAGCTGATCTGATGATGGACACAGGAGGTGGATGGTGAAGTTCTTCCGTGGCTACTAGTAAACCCCTCGAGTTTAGGCTCATATGATTCGTTTTGACGAGTCCAATATATTACACTTCGTGTCGACGATCTGATGACGGAGCCAGGAGATGGATGGATTACTTAATAGAGAGTAGTACAGCGTTTAGTTACTAATTAATTATACCAAGTCTGTTTTTAATTAAAAAGAGTTCTCTAATTAAATTCATATATTGTAATCCTATAATTAACCATGAATAACTCAACGCACTTCCTCGGTACTTTCTTTTTAATAATACAAGAAAAATACGGAAATATTTCACAAACAAAGTATTCTTAAAAATCCAATATCGCAAAATTAAGTTTTTAATTAATTTTCTTACGGAATTCACGGCAGTTTAGTGCTTTTCCTTGCCCGAGGCTACTATCCTGAACAATATTGAGTTCCTCAACATCTTCATAAACTCGAATATTGATTCAATATTGCTACCTAAACAGAATATACATTTCGCTTAGACGTGTTATTGCTTTTGTCGGAGGAAAAATTGGGTCTCATTTTGGAGACAATAACCACTTGATATTACCCTGATTGTACTTCCAAGTTATTATCGGTTACGTTATTGCTTTCTCTTGGATCTGTTTATGAAGATAATATGAACAGATGTATTAAAAATAAACCTCAATTTTCTTATCGTACTTTCGTTTACATAATACTTTATAGTGGTTGAAAGATTAAACTTGAGAAGTTATGGACTGTACCATCCTTTCGTAAAGTTTCATCATACCAGACTATATAAAATCTTCAGACGTAGGAAATGGCAATCAAATCATGATGGATGGATGGTGGATGCAAAACTTGAGAGAGGATCACAGGGGTACGCGTCATAATTTACTTGAACCAAACAGCAATGCAATTATCTGACTGAATATGAATTCTCTTGTCACAACAGATAGAAATTTAAAACACAAACAACATCAATAAATACTACGCAAGAAAAACCACGCGAACAGGAATTTATGCAAATAAATAACAGATTATTTAACTTGTATCTTATTAAACCAAATTTACTTCGCAGCAGCTTACATCATCTACTGGTAGCTTGTATCTTTACCCTAAGGTTTGCCTGGATGTTAGCTGTTAGCGATTTTTGTGCGATTAATGATGAACGCTGTATTTTTCATGTAGCTTTTGTTAATTGTGCAATAACGAGTATTTGATTGATTGATTGATTGATTACATATAGGTCAAGGTCACTGACTGGTAATGTGAACTATCAGTTGCAGATATCCAAGCCGTGTTTCCAATTACCTGAGCTTAGTCTAATGTCGAACTAGACAGGATGCAGTATATAAGGTATTGCTTTATTATATTGGTGAAATTTTAAGGTGCAGAATGCTATCGGATTCAGAATGAAAAAAAAAACTACTGCTATAAATAAAAGTTTATACACAAATAAAAATGATCCCATTTTAATACATTTTAAAGTGTAATGTTTAACATATTGTTTGAACTATTACTTGTTATTTAAAGTATGAAATTCAAGTTATAATTTCTAAAAGGGAAGTGGAACAAATGTTAGTTAAATAGATCAAAACATTTTTGTAATTTTTGCACTTTTTATCCAGTTATTCGATGAATTTGTAATATTTACTTATTCTTAGTTTTCCTTGCATGCTTAGTTCTACCTAGTGTGATATTATTATATTTTTTTATATCCCTGTATTTATAACTACAGTAGCTATCATTGAAATTTTGTACTTCGCATATTTATTTCTGTGTAAAATAATAAATTATTCAATTCTATACCGGATGAGTTTTTTAATGTAAGGAAAAAATAGGGCATATTAGTTTTATATATATGGCATATAAGGTATATACCAATTGGCATGGGTAGTTTAATTTTTTTTTCAAAACATCCTCGATATTTGCGCCGGCTGGAGTTGATATGGGAATGGCATGGATTCGTATGGTTCCTATCATGTGACAATTATTTGGAACTCATATTTGTTTATTTAATTATGTAATTATGTGGAATAGGCTACAAACGCGACCGTCAAATTACACAAAGCTATTTCGATGATGGTTTTGCAAAAAAAAAGAACTACATATGCCAATACGATCTATTTCACGTACCTAATATACCCTATTTTTTCCTTGCGGTAAAAAAACTCATCAGGTATAGTAGCTGATGCAAATTCAAAGTTAATGCGTTTCACTTTCTGATCGATAAACGTTTGTTTTTGTCCACTTGACAGGCCACAATATATTATACCTGTCCCCCAGTTTACACAATCGCATGGGAGGAAGTGTGCTAAATTACATATTGTTCTGTAATATATTGTAATGAATGCGTCGGGTGCGCTCTGCGGCCGATTAGTGAACCGAGAAATTGCTTAATCAGTCAGCTGTGTAATGTCTGCGTCGATGATTAGTCCGATACCGATATGAAATTGACGGGAAACATTTTCACCGGACGTGTACATATTTGTAATTTCAATTGATATTTTATCGTAAATATTAAAGCAAATATTTATTTTAAGGAAAAATATTACAGACGGGCAAATATTAGGTCATTACCTATGAAATTGGCGTTTTGTATGAAGAATTTCATTAAGACTGTTTTCTAAATACAAACATTTTTGATTTTTTTTTGGGAACGACAAATCCAAATTTAGCTAAACTTTGTGTGTATTATCGGATAACATTAGTTAAGTATAGGTAGCGTTAATTTTCAAAAGTAACCGCTTTATAAAAGTTTCTTTGTAAAAGATTATGGGAAGCACATGAAAAGAGCTCTGTTCAATTTTTTTTTTAGCCCAGAATTTAAAAAATATTTCATGTGAAACCGTGAAATAATATTCCGTTTTCCAAATAAAAAACAAATTTGGATATAGCTTTGAAAATCGCAGGAATTGGTACATATGACTCACCTAGTGGAAAGTGATCGATCTACCTCTTTGACATCTGTTATTTGACAGAGATCAGAAAAAAGGTTTTATCTAAAATACAAGAGTTATAGGTATAGCATATCTGTCACCCTGATTTCTGGCTTGGCCTTAGATATTTTTCTCGCTTTCTTTCGAATATTCAAATATTAAAACAAAAGAGTGTTCAATTTTATTGTTCTCAACCCTTCACGTATCTGAAGTTTATGAGGCGTAAGAAAACAGATCCTCGACGATTTTCGCAGCGTCAGTGTATCTAATGTTGGAAAACAATGTCCATGTTCTTACTTATGGTCACTACCCTCTTGTCACAGAAGATATATGTCCTGTTTATACCTACATAAATGGCAAAATGTGCACCATCATCGTCACAACAAATACTTCGGTTACTGATTTCACTGTTTTGAATTTAGACATCAAAACGGAATATTTCGATTCGTCGATTTGATTAATGAATAACAATGTCGAATGATTTTCACATCAATTATGTTACCTATATGCAATTATTTTCTGAATGAGTGGTTCTGGAATCAAGATACATTTGGTGCGATGTAAAAATTAAATTAGAGTTGGAATAGTTGCAATTAACGGTTTTAAAGTGTCGAATATATTTACGCTATCATCATTATTGGCATGACATTTGGCGTAATGGAGAAGCGGCGTATACCTAGCAATGGGTGGATGTGGGCTGAAATTGATTGATTGATCTTCATTCATTACCTATACAAGGCTATTGGTAAGAAGATAGGTTCCTTCAAGATAGTAGCTTTTATTTGCAATAATTAGCATGTATATGTGACATTGATTCATTACAAGATATTTTTCAAAAGAATTTTTATGATTTTTTTAGATATAGATATACATATATTTAGAGGAGATAGAGAGTGAAACCTCACTATAGTCGGTGTTGCCAACTTTTAACGGTTCAATTATTATTGGAATAAATTGAAATTTTCCCTTCGGCCGCCATTTTTGTTGTAATTGTGAAGTGAATATACATTATCAAATACTATTCGCTTTCAGAGCTTCAATGCTCCTGCAGTCTATATAAAAATTCAGCAACGTTTAAACGCAATCAATAAACCAAACCTGTAGATGAAAATAATTGAATTAAAATTTCCAATTCAGTGGGAGCGTATTTACAACGTAGCAGGCACCACGGCTCGTTTGTACTGAACAAAAGCCTGACTACAACCGGTACGTCCGCTCACTGAAATGCTAATAGCGGTATAATCCTTGGCTAATATAAGTGTAAATCCTTTAGTTCTTCTGTGTTTCATTTACGTGTTTATTTTAGAATGTTTACCTTTGGACAGGATGTTTATTGTGCTTTATGTTGTTGCTATTTTTACTTCTGTGTTATTCTTACTGCGAGAATAATAGCGTATCCTTATTTGTGAGGTTTTGGTGTAAATTAAACATTTGTATTGATTTACTCTTGATTTTTTCTTTTTCTCGGTTCTCAGAAAATTCAGTTTATTGGAGCAACGCTGAAGGGGCGGCAACGAGCTGCGAGGATCGGCGCAACTCTCAGAGGAAAGGTCAGTGTCTTGATGGTGGTGACCGCTTCGTGATGTTGGAAATCTACCGCTGGACTTTCTGGGGCTCCACCCGCCGATAAACATAGTACTCGAAGTATACTATGTTTCTTGGCTGTTTATGATTACCGCATTCAACAGTCAGACCGAGTCCCCAACTGATGAATCTTAGCTAAGAACTTCACTGATCGACCCGCATATGCAAGAATTCCAATTCCCCTTAAAGAAATTACCACAAAACGTAAGTCGCGTGCACGGCAAAATTCTATCCAGTGTGGGGACCAGTGTTTTTTAGATTACCAGTGTTGCTACCTTTGTTTGATCTAGACTCACGCAGGTATGCGTGTGGGAACCAGTGTTTTTTAGGTAACCAGTGTTGCTACCTTTGCTTGATCTAGACTCACGCAGGTATGCGTGTGGGAACCAGTGTTTTTTAGGTAACCAGTGTTGCTACCTTTGCTTGATCTAGATTCACGTAGGTATGCGTGTGGGACCAGTGTTTTTTAGATAACTAGTGTTGCTACCTTTGCTTGATCTAGACTCATTCATATCTGCGTGAACACAGAGGAAGGAAATGTTGATTAAAGTCTTCATGTTAGATGTAACCTTTAAGACACAATGAAAATTGGCTAATTTATTTTATAATATTCATTTCATGTTACTTATTTACGTTCTTGAAAAGCTTTCCAAAAATAAAATAGCATTTATACGTATACCTGTTAAATTAATATTCTCAACGTTCAACATTTTATATTCAAAGCACAATTTCTGAAAGTGAATCGGAATAAGAATTTCAATTGCAAAAACATTTCAAAACCTGTTGAAAAAACCTATTACGACATTTATAATGGGTCCTTATTAAAAATTTTAGTATAGTGTTTCACAATCATAGCCCAGCGGATTAGTAAATTGAAGTGGCAAGAGCCAGGCCATTTAGCTCGAAGAACTGATGGCCTTTGGGGCATTAAAGTTCTCGAGTGGAAATTTCGCTTTAACCAGTAAGGGTAAAGGTCGCCAGAAGTCGCTGAATGCAGGCCTCTAGCAACCAGTCGCTCTGCAAATGGGGGAGGCCTACATTCAGCAGTGGATGGCCTGCGGCTGATGTGATGATAGTGCATCATAAACCCGTATTCGTTAGTCCACTGCTATAACCGCCTTCATGGCTCAATGTACCTAACATTGGGTTTACGATTCGGAGGTCGCGGGTTCGATCCCCAGCGGGTTTAAATACTCGGTTTGGTTGGTGATGGGGCATTTTAAATGTCCGCCTGGCTAGCTACCACCATCTTATCTAATTCTGCTGCCAAGCAGCAATGTTAATAGCATTATTGTGTTCCGGTTGTCAGAGATAAGACAGCCAGTCCCCCAATTGTGTTTGGGTTTCCGGGTCAGTACACTTCCACCTTCGACCTCATCTTCACTTAACATCAGGTGTGATTGAGGTCAAGTACGAACCCGTCGTGCATAAAAAAAAACATAGGACCCTCTCATATAGATTTCTGGAGCGACCGGTTGCGGCCTACATCCAACGACTTCCCGCAACCGTCATCATATCGTCCGTCCAGAATAGCAAAGTGTTTAAAGACTAAAGAGTACTATATTAGTTCTGTGACTAAAATTTAATCAATGTATATTACCAGTGATGACTTTTGGCACTGAAATATAGTAGCTCACTAGTAATGTAGTGGTAGACAATGGTGTCGATTCGGATGTACAACAACTAAACTAAACTAAAACCAGTTTTGGAGTGGTGCCGTCGCATCGTACTGTTCCAGGGAAAAAGAGACAGTACTACTCTAAAACTGGTTTTAGTTTGGTTTAGTTGGTGTACATCCGAATCGACACCTTTGCTGTCTTATGTCTTAAATACAATTCATATTTTGGGCCAAAATCGCATCATTTCAAATCATACAAAGTAAAATTATCTAGGCAAGTATTACTTACTGCAATATTACCCTTCCTTCATAAATGCACATATGACTATCTAACTTTTCAACTAAGTTGCATTCACACACTCGTCCAATGCAAATTGACTTGCGATAGTAATTTAACTATTTGCTTGCAAAAGTTGAATGGCTTTTGCAATATTATATTTACTGTGGAACTAATAGAGTGGAGAGATACTATGTAGTTATACCTTGTTTTTTTGATACATCATCATATCAAAATACGTAAATTTTTGTGGTGCAACTTCAAATAATTTTAAAGTTCCTGATTTTTTATAGGAAGAAAAAAAAGCCACCAGTAACAGAATAAAAATGTTTTCTAATGTTTCTGAAGCTTGCTTTAGGTATAGTATAGGTATTTAGTTATAAAACCTGCAATATTCATTTAACGTCACCACTGTGAACTTCATTGCATTGTGTATTATTATATAAATGTTAATGTAAGTTGTATATTTTTTAGATAATATTTACAGGAGGTCTATATAAGTACTACAATACAATACAAATACACTTTATTGCCCAACACAAAAGAAAATACAGTTTCAGAAAAGTGGTAAGAATAGAATGTACAATTTAGCGACCTTATCACTAAAAGCGATCTCTTCTAGGCAACCTTTGGGGTATAAGAACAGTACATTTGAAATAGGTAGGTTGTGCGTTATTAAATAGGGATGCAGATACAAACTACGTGAATAAATTTCATATATTTACATACACATACATACATAGATCAATAGACAAATATACCTACTTAAACATAACATCTATAAAATAACAACAAAAGACAAACGTAAATATATAGGTGTACTAAATAAATATTTATTGATATATATAATATTAAGCGACAACAGGATAACAAGTACTAGGTACCTATATTCTCCGACGTAATGAAATTCACAGTGGTAATTTTAATCTAATAGTCTATGTTTTATTATTAAGTACCTATTATACTAGGTATGTCTAAAGGAAATTACCGATTTGTTTTTTTTTTTTTTTTAATTAGCCTATCGTGTCCCACTGCTGGGCAAAGGCCTCCCCCAAACTCTTCCACTCATTTCTATCCTTGGCGGTTTCCCACCATTCCTCTTGAAACGCAATGAGATCATCTCTCCAACGTTTGCGAGGCCGACCCCGACGACGTCTCCTGTCCTCAGGCATTGTTACAAAACATTTTTATTCTATCACTGACAGGTACTCTATCCTTGTGCAAAAATTAAGGCCTTTACGATTATGGGAAGTTAAAAGTATATCTTTACTGGACTATCCGGGGGTTTTCAAAATTTTCAATTTATAATGATTTAATAATAATAATAATAAAACGTTTATTGCAGGCATAAAAAACCCATATACAAAAGTAAAAGTACAATACAAATTAAAATACCCAAATAAATAAATAAATTGATATAAAGTAAAATAAATAAACTAAGTCAAAATAAAACCCACTAACAAAGATTTTGGCGGTAATTTCCGGTTCGCGCGCTGATGAACAGACAACCAATGCTTAAAAATTGGATTGCAGAGTCTGTCACTCACTGCTTTGAGTATGCTGTTATCTGAAGCGCGCAGTCTTTTCCAAAAGGAAGCTATGCGTGCTCTGAGAACAGCCTGAAAGTCAGGCACCCGAGATTCGGCGAACATGCCCGAGGCACTACTAAAACGCGGCAATCTCATACTTGAAAAATTCACCCCATAGGTACATAATATAGATCACGTCAGCTATCCGCCAGTGTAAGCCCCGGAAAAATCGGTGCAGGCGTTTCGAAGATTAAGAAACAGAAAGACATACAAAACTGAAAAATAATTGGTTTTTGTCTAAGTACCTCATATTCCTTGGGAGACTTGAACTACTTACTTATCGATACTTAACTATAAAGAATATTGAGTAACAAAAATAAATTTTAATAATTGGCGCTGGCATTTCATCCGGCGTCAAGGAACATTTATGTCCAATAGTGAAATTTTATTAGATTGCACCTATTCCAACATATCACCTATTTGAAGAAACACCAATGAAGATCATATTCTAGTTGACACCTTCCAAAAGTTTATATGTCATACACAACTTGCAATAACTTGCATAGACTGGCAATCAATGATGATTTAATCTACACTTTGGCTTTTGCATTTACGCATCTGGAGGAAATCTTTCCATTTCTCTATCCACTTTCACAATCTAAAACGACAAGATAGCGATCTTTCCTTTAATTTAGCGCATGTATACCTACTTTATAACATGCTAGGTATTTCAAAATGTAAAGAAAAATAGCTTAATATTACGCCTTAGATGTGACTAATATCAAGACGTCAGTCATAAAAATTTCATTTCACAAATACCTCTAAAACCTTTCAGCATTAAACCCACTGCTAATCTAGAACACTTTCATAGAGGCGATGACATCACCATAATGCACATACGCACATAAATCTTTACAACGGATGCGATAAAAGAAGTAGGGTAACGATTGCACGATAACTCATTTATCTGAGGCTTTCTATGATGACCTCTTTCCCTTATAGTCTTAACCCTATTTGCAGAGGATCGTGATCATTTTGTGGAATTAAGGCCAAAACGACTTGTTCCGTTGGATTAAAGGGCATCACAAGAGCTTTTCTATTTTTTAGGCACAAACATTCAACACACATTTTTTATATATCACAAATTATGGTTCAGATACTATGCTAGATTTCGTAGTGGTTGTTAAATTTTAAAAATGGTGTAAGTGCTTTATTTCATATTACCGCGGTACTGTCTCGTTCTTATTATTTCAGAAGAAAGGGAGGGCATATCATTAAATTTGGTTTCAATTTAGAGATGTGTCATCAGACTCGACACCAATGTTATTAAAGAGATCTACGTAATATCTTCTGCTTAGGTATGTTAATAACCCTATACATTGATATAAGAAACACCAGACAAATAAATTTGGCATGGTAGAAACCCTAAGAATCACGTCAGTCGCATAATAAACTCCAGTCGGCGCTTGGGTTTTTGAAGAAAAAAAAAATTAAACTAACTATGTCAGTAACTTCTATTTCACTTACTTAATATGCCCTATTTTTTTCCTATCCTACTCATCCAGTATTACCAGAGCGACCAGTTGGAAGCGGTTAGCATTCAGCGACTTCCCGCAACATTCATTAGGTCGTCCGTCCTTGCCAGTGAGTGGTCTTCACCCAAGAACTTGAATGCCCCATTGGCCATTAGTTCTTCTTCCGCTGGAGAATGTCGGTGACCTTCGTTCTTCTATGGATTTTTTCATTCCTGATTCGATCTTGTAATGAAAAGTCGAGCATCGCCCTCTCCATAGCACGTTACGTAACTTGAGCTTTCTTATGAGACCCATAGGTGGTGAAAGTCATCAATGGTAACACACATTGATCACCCGAATTGAATTCTCGGTTCAAGCAAGTCAATTTTCATTGAATGCAGTTTTCATGATATTTAAAAATAGAATTAAATTCTAAATGTTCTTGTAAAAAAATTGTAATTTCCCCATGGACTGGTGTCCAATAAATACATTAAAAAAAAACATTATTTTCATTACAAAACATAACAATCTTGTAAACAATTGTCAGAGCATTCTAAGCTTCTAAAAAAACTTGTGTTAAGATTTCCTGCTTCTTGAAGTATTTAGGTAAGATATTTATATTATAGGTAAGCAGAATTGAAAACCTAGGTTAGTCAGGTTAGTGCTTATGTGAGTTGTAAATAAACATAAATAACTTCATGCATGAATTATCGAGTTCTATCTTCAAAGCAAACTAATGCCTCAGCATAAGTTCTGCAATTAAGTAGATCCTTTCATCCTTACGATGCCACTTCTGTATCTGAAAGTTAAAGATGCAGTTAATTTATATAATTTATTATTTTTCTGAAACGCCTTTAGCCCAAGCCTGCTATTAGTCAAACTATGAATATCATCTGAAAGAAATAATGACTTATCTAAATTTGGTGCCAAACAGCAATGTTAATAACATTGTTGTGTTCCGGTTGTCAGAGATAAGATAGCCAATTCCCCAAATAAGAGATGGGTTTTACGCTTCCACCTTCGGTCTCATCCTCTCTTAACATTAGGTGTGATTGAGGTCAAGTGCTAACCCGTTGTGTATAAAAAAAAAGAATGTAACAATAATCTGTTAGGGATCTGCCGCTCGCTAATAATTTGCTAACATATATTGTCATTATAATCATTGAATTAGGAGGATCTTAATGTAGTAACACCTAATGTAATGTACCCTAATCAAGAGCAATAAAATTCTAATCCGTTCCGTTCCGATCCGTTCCGTTCGGTTGCATTCTATTCTATTCAATTTACAGTTTCTGTGATAATCACAGAAATTGTACCTGAGAATTATAAAAAATATTTGTGTGTGTGTAGTCTTTAGCTGAGATACTTGAGACAAAAACTGGACATACACATAAGGCCATCAAACACATAACACCTGTCCTTTTTCATCGGGGGTTAAAGCAAGTCTAGTCACAAAAGCATTAAACGCCTAACTCACAGGTCTAAATTGTGACTAACGAGGCTAAGCATAATATCACTATTACATAACTAATGTTAGTTTTATGCACTGGGTGTTCATGAGCGCAGCCAGGGTAATGTAAAGGCACGGTCGCTTTATTACTCCTCCAAGCGGGTATTAGTGATGTCTGGCTAGTATGGAAGTGGCTTTAAAATTCGTTAAAACATTCCTCCCATTAAAACAGTCCATAATGATGATTAAATCCTAAGCTGGAGTGAGAATTCACCAGTTCTAAACGTTTCTGACTCATTAGCTTGCTGGATCTGCACCTTAACATCCTGATTTTAAAACTAAATAAAATATTGGAAAAGGCTCTTTTCGGAACCAGTTGATAATGCCAGAGAAAACTCCTGGTATTGGGTCTTCTGTCCACATAATTCTATACATTAATATTTACCAGGATGAAGTAACAACTTATTGGTCGAACGATACTAAACAAATATGTAAGTTAAGGTAAAGAAAACAGAAATTCAAACTAGATTTCAACGTCAGAACATTCCTCGGATCAGGAGTGAAGAAATCCGTAGACGAACGAAACTCACCGACAGCCCAGCGGATTGATGGCCTGTGGGGCATTAACGTTCTCGACTGGAGACCACGCACGGGCAAGCGTAGTGTATCCACTCATACAAGGTGGACGGACGACCTGATAAATGTTGCGGGAAGTCTTTTTTTTTTATGCACGAAGGGTTCGTATTTGACCTCAATCACACCTGATGTTAAATGAAGATGAGGTCGAAGGTGGAAGCGTACTGACCCGGAAACCCCAACACATTTGGGGGACTGGCTATCTTATCCCTGACAACCGGAACACAACAATGCTATTAACATTGCTGCTTGGCGGCAGATTTAGATAAGATGGTGGTAGCTAGCCAGCCGGACATTTAAAATGCCCTACCACCAACCAAACCGAGAGGCGGTTAAAAAGGAGAAACCAAACGGAGACGGTTAAAAAGTCGCTGAAAGCAGGCAGCTTCCTACGAGTCGCTCTGGTAATCCTCGGGGTAGGCCTATGTTCAGCAGTGCACGGCCTGTGGCTGATATGATGATGATGGCATCCCCAATAATACACTAACACTAATAATTTGTCACCTGTTTGCGACTAAATTTTTGAGTCATGGTATTGAAATAGCATAGAGATAGGCTTGGATCTAAGACAATAATATCATCCACATATACCAGTCAACGGTAACCTTCGTAACACACATAAACTCACGACCTTCATCCCAAATGGGGCGCACAGGATATCCAAAAGTTAAAAGCTATATATCTTCAAAACGGCTTAACCGATTTTCATCAAATATTTCGTAATTATAACGATTCCCCTTTAATTTGTTTAATCTGTATTATAAAAAAAACTGCACTCAAATTGAACCACGCAGTTCTGAGACTGGATAAATAACATCTACAGTTTCTCGTCATTCACAGAGTACTAAAATTAGATTACAATTTTGATATTAGTGAAAGTACGAGGTAAGATATCTATCTTACCTTGCATTTGTATCTATCGTACATATCTATGTACCTACTCATATTACTCGCGTAGATATTGTGATACAAAGTTGTTAAAAAATAAAGTTGCATAAACAAAAATAATAAAAGTTAATAGTACATTCCATACTAACCTAGCGTTTTCTTTAACGGCTACATCCTTGTTGTAAATATTCCATACACTGGCTCGGTTTGTGACAATATAGACTATTTTGATGCAAAATTACACTTATTTCAATTTATGTAAGGAGAGTTTTAGGGTTGCCGCTGTTTTAGATTAGATCCTAAAACCTGTTATTTTTTATTAAACAGAACTTGTTACTGTAGTGTGATCTGCTCCTCTACATTTATTATGTATCCCTAGATATTTAAGTTACCTGCATTTTTAATAATTAGTAATACGGTTAGCGCCCTCATTCGCACTGCTCACAAAACTTTACAGTTAAGATTTTCATTTCTTTAATGATTAACTGGATACGTGTTTGACCACAAAATAATGTGTTTATGGGTAAATAAACTAAAAAAAGGGAAGTGTCCCAGATTAGATTACATTTATTTAGCTTACTTATACAATATCATGCCGTAGATACAATTACTTTGACCAAGTGAAAGAAAAGGTGAATATCGTGTCGTATCAAGAGGTTAAATCGAGGGCGGAAAGCAGAGAAACGTGGTAATTACTGACAAGAGTACATAGCTCTTAAATTGAAGAAGAAGATATAATTACAGTAAACTTAGGAAGCTTGCAAAGTAAAGTGATCATGTCAACAGGCTATACAAGGCACAGCATCCTCTCACTAGGCGTGAGATTATTTGTCCACACTGAATGTGCAATCTGTGAGAATCGCCTTATAATCGCTTTTATGACACCCACGGCAGTCTTTAGTGGAAATAGCAATATTCCGTACCCCTACGTCATGCTTTATCGAGTTTTACAGTGAAGAGCTAACTTACTCGAAGCAGTCATCTGGTATAGAGCACATAATGGTAACACACAGGGTGAAATTTAATTCGTGTAATTCCTGCTTACTGGTAACTCCAATCCTGATTACGATCAACTTTCTACTAGGTATCATAGCCGAATTCAGCGGAAAATTTTTGGAATTCCATACTAAAGGTGCATGGTGTCAGAATGGTTTACTTTGTATTAGTAATCGAAATTTTTTTTTCGAATTAGACTATGGTTCCTTGGGAATGGTTCGTAATCAAGAGTGACGTCACCAGGGAATTACACGAATTCAAAATCATCCTGTATAGATAGAAATCGTTTTATAATTATCATTATTGTAGGCTGCTGATGATAAAGCTTGTCACTTTTTAACTTTATCTTATTATTATAGTTATATATATTAATAATATTTTTTAAAGAATTTATTCAACACCATTGGTCACATTACAACACCGTTGGATAAGAAAGGTTCTCGAGCAGCGACCACATACTGAAAAGCATGTGATTTGACATATGTCAAATCACATTTGATATCCTCGCGCATAAGTGAACTGACGAAGCGCGTGGATAATAGAGCTCAGGAAAGAACCGCGTGAGGTGAGGTTCCTGAGAGGCTTATGTTTAACAGTGGGCAATAAACTAAAATAATCATAATGTTGATTAAATCCTAAGCTGGGGTGAGGATTCACCAGTTCCAAACGTTTCTGACTCATTGGCGCACTGGACCTGCACCTTAACATCCTGATTTTAAAACTTAATAAAATATTAGGAAAGGCTCTTTTCGGAGCCAGTTGATAATTCCGGAGAAAACTCCTGGTATTGGGTCTTCTGTCCACATAATTCTATACATTAATATATAACAGGATGAAGTAACAAGTTATTGGTCGAACGATACTAAACAATGTTTTTTATGCACAACGGGTTAGCACTTGACCTCAATCACACCTGATGTTAAGTGAAGATGAGGCCGAAGGTGGAAGCGTACTGACCCGGAAACCCCAACATATTTGGGGGACTGGCTATCTTATCTTTGACAACCGGAACACAACAATGCTATTATCGTTGCTGTTTGGCGGCAGATTTAGATAAGATGGTGGTAGCTAGCCAGGCGGACATTTAAAATGCCCTACCACCAAGTAAACCGAGTACTTAAACTTGTACCCCGCTGGGGATCGAACCCGCGACCTCTGATTCGTAAACCCAATGTTGTTTAAATTGAGTCACAGAGGCGGTTAAAATACGTAAGTTAAGGTAACGAAAACAGAAATTCAAATTAGATTTCGTACTCATAACAAAATTGTCTTCTCGGTTTATAAGGTATGGAGTTCTGACTGTAGAAGTTTTATTAAATGTTTTCCCATCACTTTTCCCAGCGGCAAATTGCTCTACTGCTATATCTTCTACACAACATCAGAGATATACGAGTATTCTATACTATGGGGATAAGTATAAAAAACCTATTAAAATTCCCAAATTAGCGTGACTGAGTTCAGACACGATGTTTCTATAGCCTTTGATCAATCAGACAGCTGACGACAAACCGAATTAAACCGATATTGAATCAACCCAAACAAATTACTCGTCTTTGATAAGATAATTATTAAATGTAATTATTGTTTCGTCACGACCCCAAGTCTCTTTTGTGAGTCCCGGCGTGTTTGATTCTATAGATATCGATGTTGTTATTACTTGAACTTGAAGTCTGGTGTTTCTGAACATAAATGTTATTGGTCATAATAATTCTTTACGTAAATATACAGAGATAAGGTATATCCGCGCTTTCTTTTGTTGTAGAATATCTTTTGTTTAATAAAAGGATTTGCTTCTTTGTTGTCTCATATTTATTTATTTTTGCCTGTAATCTTATACGTAGGTTTTGTGATGGTATACTTGCATGATTGCTTTAAAAGCTAATACTAATAATTTAGTAAACGAAAAGAAACAAAAGTTTTTATTGTACTATGTAGTTTTGCTTACTTGCTGAATTTGGTGCCCATTTACTCAATACTTGTGTATTTTTTTTGACTTTATTTAGAAATAAACTGCCTCGTAGATTTTAATATTACTTACTCAACTATAGCTTATACATGCCAATAGTTTCCTTGATATAATACAACAATGATGTTAAGCATTTCAAACAATATATTTAGTTACCTAATAAAATATATATTCCTATATTACAATAGGGATCCGTGAGATAAGTAGGTAGGTACGTAGTATTGCTTTTAGTGGATAAAGTTATCCAATTGTGTTCTATTGTTATAATAAAATTTATTGTAAATTAGTTTGTGCATTAAAGAATATATTTAGTAGCCAATTTATTTTACTGTGTAAATAGCTGGTAGTTTTTCTTCAAAAAAGAAAAAGTCCACACGGCTTGTCGACAAAAAGTCGAGACAACGTTAGAAATATGTGATATGGCATAGAATAAAGAAGAGGGAAAAGAAAAGAAACAGCGAACATCGTTACGACAGCTCTGTATATTCTCTCCACGTCACAAAAGCTAACTTAATTGGGAAAGACGCGGTAGGCAGCATGAAATTAAACATGACAAAATTGTTCGGACACAAAGAGAAATTACGACTCCGGGACACTTCCACTTCCTAATTATCGTGAATGACAAAGTACAGACAGACAAAATCTAAAGGGAATTCGCTAGAATTTATACCTTTTGTCATACAGATACTGAATGTGTTTGTCGCTGTATATTTACGTCTGTAAACAGTGTTTTAAAATAACTCCGTTTACACAACACAACGGTAACAAAACGTAGGTTGCGAGTTCGATTCCTATCGGGGTACATATTTTACTACTAGGTGTGGTTAGTGGAGGGCTTCTTAAACCTGGATAGCTACTATCCTAAGTCTGCTCTCAAGTAGCAATGCTAATTACATTTAACAATTACGTTGGGGGATTCACCTCCATCTTCGGCCGCATCCTCTCTGTTCAATGTAGAAAGCCCTAGTTTTGTAACTCTGCATTCCTAAATACTGTAACATATTGAAATTTCTTTAATACTTGCGATCATAAAACAGGAGTAATATATACGTCGTTTGTACTTGATTTATAAAAATTTGAAATCCTGAGTATTAGACGAATTGTATCGCAATTTTCTTTTATATTTACTGTTTGTGAAGGTGGAGGTATCCTAAGCCAATCAATCAGAGCGCTTTTCTCAAGACATTGAATATAACAACTATCGGATGGCAGTCCTTGAGTGATGACAGCCCAGTGGAAGATCTTTTCTTCTCCTCAACAGGATGCAGGAGTACTATTTATACGCAAATATTATTGTATTATTCCAAAATGTGTTATGTTTACCAAAATGTATTTTCCCATTCAAATTTTCTATATTTCTAACTTAGTCAACGTTCAACCATGTTGGTTTTGAAGATTCTATAACAGTCGAGAATAATACACATAAGTTACTTGTACCACTGCCGGAGTACAAGCAACTGCATCAATTACGCACGAGTGGCCAGCAATCTTCTTAAAATTAATTCCCAACATTCGCGCGGCAGACAAAGGCCTGGAATCTCCTCCTGCGGACGGCGGAACGCAAAACCGCTCTAACTGAATTAATCCAACAACGCTTGAAGATCTTCAGTCGTCGCTGTTCTGAGGCGGCCAGACATTAAGCTTTAGCAATTTGGGATTTAAAAAAAAATGTTTTTATTCATGAAACTTGTCGATTCATTGCGATGTCTTAATGCATCGTGATTTAATGATTCGCGAGTGAGCATAACAGGATTGCAGCGCTGCTGGAAGGTGGGTAAGAAACTCAGTAGCGGCATATAGTTTGGACTTATTTTACTTGTATTTGTGATGATATGATAAAGTTCGTGACATTATGTATGTACGTAGCTTACCAGGCGAATATTTAAAAAATGGCAATCCAAAGCGATTACTATACATTGCGTTACATGTACTGGGAATCAAACCCACGAATGCTGTTTTATAAACCTTAATGCTTACATTGAGCCACGAAGGCGGTTATTTATATGTTAAAAGATATCTCTTACCTTATATAAATTGTAATATGTCGTAGGTACAGTCTTGGAATGAGAATGTTTAGGTATTCGCCCTGTTTAGTAAACGTTTACCAAACAAGGTGTACCTATATACTTGATGTTAAAATATCTATTTATGGCACATCATATAATAATATGCTAAAATATCAACCAGTATCGTAACATTCCGCTAATGAGCACACTTGATTTGCTTTTGCCTATTTAAGGGTGCTGTTGCATCGTGAGCTAGCGGCAGCGTAATTATTTTATAGCACAAGTCGTGGACCGGTCCACACATCAAGATAACTACGGCGTTTTATTAGTTGACATATCACGGCATTCGCAGGGCTATGGCTAGGCACAAGCGTAGTCATTTGAACATTGTAGGGTAAGGTAAGAGCGCTAATACGTAAAGCGGTGAGGGGTCGCATGCCGCAGCTGTGCGTGGACTGCTTGTCCGCGCGGGTAGTCTGACGCACTGCGTCTTCAGACACCGCGCAGCATAAGGCGATAGAGCCTATGACTATAATTACTTTGACAATGGATACGCACGTTTATTTTTGTCTTTGCGACACTGCGGACTGCTGAGCTATACAAAGTACTGGACGGCCGCGCGATGCGCAACTGTAGCACAAAGTTATGTATGTTTTACAGCAGTCTCACTTCTAACTAACCGAGACGTGGACAAGTGAAATGTTAACCGAATGTCATGAAGCGGGCGCTGACCCTAGCACCTCCCTATTATCTGCTATAGAATCGAAATCGAAAAAAATGTCGTATCAACTAAAAACTTACTTATTTAAGTACTTCATACAAATAAATCTATTTTAAAACTGTGTAAAACAGGTTTGGTTGCGCACTAGAAACGGACTACAACTACACTAATTAAAATATATAAATACTAATAATTAAAAAATCGCGTAAGTACCAGGAGCTACAAGAAGGTTACGTGTTTGTACCGGTTGGGTTCGAGACGATGGGACCAAGCGGCGGGCGGCTTCCTAGCACAGAGAATAATCCTCGCTATTCAGCGCGGGAACGCCGCTTGCCTGCTGGGCACTATGCCGCCTCGAGGAGATGAGCTAGACGCAATTTTTTACCTGTAAATGTTTGTGTTTGTAAATGTTTGACATGTTCTAAATAAAGTTTAACTACACTAATTAGATTTCTTCGACGATTTCGATTCGATACAGTGTTCTCGATAGTATTGTCGAGTTTGCGTTTTTTCGATCATCGTGTTACGATCATAGCTACTCGCTCGCGGTGTGGCGCTAGACTAAATGCTATAACGTGGCATACCATAACAACTACAATATGTAGGTCATTAGTACTGTCAGCTGGATAAATTCGTGGAATTACAACGCTAATGGCACCAAAAGCTACAAGCTCAATTAGGGACATAATGCACCTATTATTAGAGAATTCGGAAAACAAAGTTGTTTTAGTTACATGAATAGATTCTGTTATTTATAATGCCAATTGGCTTAATTAACATGAGAGTGGTCGACGGAAATACAGGGATTCTTCCGATATCACTTTTCTTATTTTTCTCTATTATGATACTGGCGGTAGGTACCTAAATGCTGTGCTCCATATTCTTTAGCTTATACTTTTTCTTTGCTACCGTCAGTTCATATTTAGGCCAAGTGAACCAAAAATATTACCGATTACATTAATATTTCCATCAGATTCAATTATTAAAAAACATTCCAATTTTGAGATGACGTTGAAAATACAAACGTTATAATTAAGTTCACATCATAATTTACACGAAAAATAACAACCTAATTTCAGGAGGCAACAAAGTATTATAGCTTCCGGGAATCGTCTCGTTAGTGATCAAAATGGCTGCTAACATCGTGTGGAATGTTAATAATGCTTCTCGACTGAAAACTTTTCTTATACATCAAAGTCTTCACAATATAGAACAAAATCTTAGACATTAATGTTCACGGATACTCAATACAATAGAAGAGATTTATAGACTGCTTTTGTTCTAAAAAATAGAAACAAGAGAACGTACGATAAATCTAGGAAGCCCCTTTGCTAAACGCCCCCGGCGTTGATTTAACTACCCCTATACTGGCGCCCTATGCAGCTCCAAAGCAAACAAAATGACCCCGACCTAAACAAATAACATAAAAGAGGAAGTCGAACTAATTCATTACCGTGTGCAAGAAACAATAAAAGCAGAGACGAATGAGATTACCAATAAATCTGAAAGGGAATTTTTGTACATGGAAGAGGCTTATCTACTTTACGTCGTTTTGGGAATAAATACCAGACTTACTGCAATGACGAGCGACGCTGCTGAACTTAAGTCTGCTGTTGTCTGTTAGGATAAAAAAGGTATACGAGAGGGAACTTCCTGTATATTCGTCCCTCGTAATCTCCCTACTACGGAGTTTCTTACTGACCCAATCATTTTGTTTAGTAGACATTACCGATTTGGCCTCGCTAATTCTTTCGTGGAAGACGCAATTATTAACACAAATTACCTAACATATAAATGTACTGTAAACTTAAATTGTAACTAAAATATCAATTATTATGAATAATTAAAAATGATTGAACAGGTGAATATTCAAAATCTTGGTCACATTCTAAAAGACATTTAAGAATGAAAGACTAAAACAAATAAAGACATGCCATTTGTAAACACTTTGTCAATATGACAGGCGGCTGCTTGATATCTACAAAACGATTCCTAAATGTGCCACCGCGACGCCATGTATTAAGTTACAGTCCAGTAACGAAAGAGAACAAATCGAGACTCAAGTCTTTTTCGGAACGAGAGATTATTTTATTCGTTGACTTTATATTCCCAAACAACGTAATCGGAGATGATAAATTATATCGTTGGCCACTTTGGGATCGAAACATGTGATATTTGAATTTAATTAATTTAATCTAATTTTATCAAGATCATTACTTTTGTATTTTAAGTATATTAATACACGATCGACACTTTACACAAACTAATGGTTTTGTTGACATTTTAAAAAGTTTTGTTAAATCATGCTTCAATTCTTTGAAGTATTCGATGATGATTGTATGCTCTGTTGACTGTCTCATTATCCTTGACCCTAATTAAAATTGATTAAAAACAACTATTTCGTTGAAATTTTATAGCCATTGCAGCGTCTAGCTTCGTGCGTGTATTGAATTTAATCGTCCATGGCGTCAGTGCGAATAATAGCTGCGACAAATTTTCCGTTCCGTCGAGCATTTTCCTCTGAATGCACCTACACAATCGACGGTATTGCCGGCAAAATTGTACGCTATTAAGTGACATTCTAAATAAAGGGATTCAGTCGGTGACGACGAGCTAGCCAGTTGTGCTCAACCCTTTACGCTCCTCATCCGGGTTCCAGAACATCCATAACAATTTCAAGTCTTATTTCACATTGTCATTAGGTAGATTTTTCTGAAAAATTACAACGGTCGAGAATGCTTTTAAAACTTTGAACTGATGAAGAGTAGCTGCTACACATCTGCTTTTCGACGATTGATTCGTAATGATGATTGCTACGTGCGGTTTTAAGACATGTCCGCGGAAAGCAACGTCGTGTTATACTAATGTTGTGACGTTAATAATATGGGGAACCGTGCCGAGGAAAAGAAAACATATTATCGACAGCATAATTCTGGTCTCTGGCATGCCAAGCAACCCTAAAATTACGAGAAAAGGCTACGGTATCGAACTTAAATTTTAACTTTGTGCCGTAATCATCGCTACCTTTAACAGTACCTTAATAGCGTGCTTGTTTTTCAAATTGATTTTGAAACTTTACATGACTTGTGCTCTCGAAAATTCTTCTTGAATACGTATACTTTTACATGTTTATTAATAGTTGTTTGTATTTGGTAAACCAAGCAGGCAGTTTAAAGTTTGTAGGATTTTCTAGCTTGCTATAAACTTGCTTTGCTTTCAATTTTCTAGATTATTTGTTATTAGATATACGGCTGCATTTAATAGTTAATCCGATTGTACTGTTTAGTGATTTATTTTTGCGATTACTATTGTATAATGAGACTATACTTATTATTGACATCTATTTATAGCAGTGTTTAGCTTCTATTCCCATCATATCATATTTCCTTTGATTATAACCATGCGCCTCAATGGTATGATTCCCGTAACGTGGATCCAATCAGCACTCATTACGAGTTTTACGACTGTCTGTCTGTTGGCACTCATAAAGGCGTACGTTCAAAAACGCCGACTTTATGAACTGATTGATAACACATGTTAGTCATGGTGGGGTTTCTGAACGTATCGGTATGTCTCTGTGGCTGGCGTTATGGTTCCATTTGGCAGTTGAAAGAAAATACAATTTAAGGAGAATTGAACAAATTTATGTTTTTGAAAACGGCCAATATGTTTCATAAAATTAAAAACAAATAATAGCCACGATCAGAATTATGGATTAAATTACATATTTATTGGCTAATGTTTTTCGGCTTTTTGTATGGATGGATGTAGATTTCTATTTTCCCTCTTGTAGCCTAGACGGCTTGATGAATTATGAAGTGCCAGAGTCGTTAGATTCGAGTTTGTTGCGAATATCTTTATATATTTTGTTAAAACCCAACATCGCGTCCGCAAAATAAAAAATGACAGCTGCTTCCAAGACTTCCAGCCAATGACTTGTCGTATTTACAAGTACAAGTTATAGACTATTTACTGTCATTTTATTTGCAGTTGCGTTTTTTGGCTTTTAAATACGTATACTAATTTCTTCGATAGATTAGGTACCTACACTTAATGGTACCACTGTGGAAAGTGGTTGAAACCCGAACAAAAGATACTGTAATCCATTTTAGTAAGTATAGTGCTTACTTTTTTCTACGCCCACATAAAATATGACATAAACCCTAAAATGCTCTTTCAAACAAAAATATATTTTCCTATTTACTCAGAATATCTCTAAAATCCGGTGCGTAAGTGGAAGTTATTCATTGTTTGCTTATGGAGTACTGTCACCACTTTCATACCATTAGCGAATGTAAATCCAGCTTTCTCTAGATGTTGAGAAAGGGTTGGGGTTTTTCCGTGTTACTCTGACAGACTGTATTATGTTTATAACCATTTCAATTTTATATAAGGAAAAATCCTTCCAGCGTTTAGCCGCCATACCGATTAAATTAATTAAATATTTAGTAACGTGTTTTATGAGATATACTTTTGTGTTAAGGGACCTCACAATCTCATGTTCCCAAATTGTATTACGATTACACAAGATAAGACAAGTGCGAATTGGACTTATGATGAGGGTTCCATATCTAACTGACAAATTTAAATACGTAGATGTTTACATAAATGCTGTATGAAAAAATCCAGCGAACAAAGTTTAATAATTATAATTTTATTAGAATTGCGACCTTAATTTGTACCAACTTTCGAAATTCTAAGTCAGCGGGAAGTCCCAACTATCCCAACTAATATTGTAAATGCGAAAGTTTGTGTGTATGTCTGTATGTATGTTTGTTACCGCTTCACGCCTATACGGATGAAATTTGGTGAGTAGATAGATGAGCACCCGGATTAACATATAACTAAATTCTTTGCTGAACCGATTTTGATAAAATCTTCCACACGGAGGAAGGAAGTCGCGGGCGGAAAGCTAGTACTCATATGTTTGGATGAGTCAGTTGCGCATTAGTGTGGGAATAATGTTTGAAAGGCCATATGATATAGCTATTTAAATAGTCTCGTTTGTACCATTTCATTACAATTTACAAGCATTTATTTCAACGTATGGTACATCATATTATTTGGTAAATGTCAATTTAAGTCTACTGCAAACTGGAAATAATAATACGGGTACTATATACAGAATTACCCTTGATCTATGCATTTACTCCACTAAATACATGGAAATCACTTTTCGCCGTTTATCGGTAGAAAGAAAAAAGGGTTTATTGCAATTGTCTGTTAGTCAGTATGTCCAAGCTGCTCCATCTTGAGGCAGAGAACCCAAAAAAGACGAGTATAAACGTATTCAGTAAGAGCCTATCGTTTATTAAAATTAATTACGGTATCCGCATTTTACGGAAGCTTCTATTTCAAGTATAATGAAATTAAACTTACTGGCAGGTAAAATGTTGAACGTACCTAAGTCTCGTCCAAAAGCTTACCAAATATTTACAAGCGCCTCGAGTGGCTTAAAACAAATTCTCCAATAATCTTGGCTCGACTTTGTGCTACTGTTTACACTGAATTTTGCTACTACCTCCCCTTCTCTTGTATTTTTGTGGAACGCCACTCAATTCTTGTTTGATTTTCGCTAAACATAAAGCGTTGGTAAACATTTAGCAAAATCGTATCGGGTTACAGGATTTCTTTTGTTCGCCGCCCTTTGGTAGTGAGTATAAACGTGTAGGTATATGCACTAAGGCAAGTACATATTTTTGTAAGGCATATTATAAAACCGCCTCCGTGGCTCAATGTAAACAACATTGGGTTTACGATTTGGAGGTCGCGGGTTCGATCCCAAGCGGGGTACATGTTCAAATACTCGGTTTGGTTGGTGGTAGGGCATTTTAATGTCCTGGCTAGCTACCACCATCTTATCTAAATCTGCCGCCAAGCAGTAATGTTAATAGCATTGTTGTGTTCCGGTTGACAGAGATAAGATAGCCAGTCCCCCAAATGTGTTGGGGTTTCCGGTTTAGTACACTTCCACTTTCGACCTCATCTTCACTTAACATCAGGTCTGATTGAGGCCAAGTACGAACCCGTCAAGATTAAAAAAAAATTATATCATGATCAAATTTTATTGAAAATACTTTTAAACACAAGCAGTAAAAACTTGAAACAAAAATTTAAAAAAAAGTAAATGTGTTAATTCGATACCCACAGGAAGGGTTTGTATTGGTTCAATTATACCAAGTACCTACCTACAAAATGTAAGCAATGACACTTAAGTATTACTGAGTAATTAAACGCCATACTGACATTTTGCTATAAGTAATATTGTATTATGCAATTTTATTCAAATTTGTGTACTTTAGAAATATTTTTATATTATAACAAATTGTAGTATAGGTGCCTAAAAATTTAATTGTTCCACTACTGCTTCAAGCCACACTCTACATGACATCTAACAAATAAATAACTTGAAGGACTTACAGATAAAAAAACTTCACACTGTTTCAAAACATAATTGAAAACAGAAATATCCAAAAGTTTCTCTCACTTTTTCTGAAACAAATCCTCATGATCATTTTGACAGCCACTCCCGGTTGTTTACATCGTCGCTACAGAGTCATTAGTCGTCAGCCTGGTGGTTCCAACGCATCTGGTGAACGCATACAAATGATTTCTACCAGCATAACTTTATTACACAAAATTGGATTTAAAACTCAAAATCTAGTGATCACAGAGTTCAGAATAGAACCACTTATCAAGGTTTTAGTGTTGGAAATGATTCAATTTCAAAATAGTAACAAATCGTTTGGTATCTGTCGTGCTTTGACATGAATGTATTGAATGTTATAAATGTTATCGCTGTTTAATTATTGCTACCTATATTTGTAATGTTTCTGCTATTATTGAATTTTTATTATATTTTCTACAAGCGAATAAATAAAATTGACACTAAAATTCATGTATCTTGGTTCATCCATACTATTATCTACAATTTTGTATCGCTCTTACCTCTTCCACAGTTATTAAACTACTAGTAGTAATTTTACATAGTGGTACATCAATAATAAATCGATCTCTGGAGAGATTCAATACATCTGGTTTGATTTCTTATTCTTATCCACCTCTTGGGTGGATGGAAAATCTGATAAGTTCACGAGAATTCGTGGGATGCAGGCCGTTTCCAACCGGTCTCTCTGGATCTCGACGGTGGAGGCCTATGGTTCATATAATGATGATAATCTCCTATATAAAGCCTAGGAGTGAAATACACCAAGGAAAATATGGCAATAAATTTAAATGTGTCCGATTCTAACCGGTCTTCCACATATCTCATAGTTACGCATACACAACATAGTACGAAAACATAACGCATAAAACATCAAAGCAAGCAACAGAAGCGATATTAAAATCAAAACGTTGTTCAAAGACAAAGAGCCAGTCGACGTGAGAAGTATCAAACGTAATAAATAATTCCCTCGCCTCAGCGACAAATGAGGTCATGTGTTTCTCCTTTACGTTTTTTCTCAACTTCCCGCGGGATCATGTGTCTTCTATTTCCGTTTCAAAGTATCGGCCGAACGATTTGCTCCTTTAAATTAGGAACATGTTCGCTGTTTACTACATTGCACCTTGGGGATCATTAAATTCAGTGGATGGAGGCAGATGTCAATTTTGCTTCACATCTGGAAACTGTTTGTTGGTAGAGCTAATTATTTTCATCGGGATTAGATTTGTCTATATTATAACACATTGAAGTAGAAAGTAAAAGCTATTTTTATTTGTTTTAATTAATTTTTTTTATTAAGAAAGTTACAGTAGGTACGATAGATCATAGAAATGTTTGGACAGATAAGACCCGACTCATTCCAGAAATGTCCTAAAGTTTCGAATTGTTTTTTAATCTCGGGTCATACCGAGCCAGGTTAGCCACGCACAAGCTAGCAGGCTTATGTCATCATAAGCCTGCTAGCTTGTGCGTTAGTTATTAGTACCTACCGTCCATAATATGACGAACCTTTTAGACATAAGGTTCGTCACTTTCGACCTCAAGTGTGGGGGTGAAATATACGTCATACTGAGGATATTGAAAGGAGGATTACAACGAAATTGATGATAGATGTTTGACAGCAGAAGTGTGAGTTTTACAATACCATAACTATATCAGCCTTAGACACTGTCAGCAGTAGGCTATTGACTTCTAGACCGACTGGTTGGAAGCGGACACGTTGTGGGTGGACATCCCACGCTGCGCGCCCGTTTTTTCTTCTGGATTTGTATATCGCAAAGTCCAGTTTCTATCTGATTGAAATTCAAAATAACTAAACAAAATATATATGTATTTACCCAACTAACGGGTAAGTAATGAGCTTTACTTTCCGAACGATAACAAACCGTCCATTTAAATCTAATCCCTTTGTACTCCGACCTATTTAAATCTTGTTAAAAGCAAATAGGAGTCTGACCTCAAAACCGCGTTTAGAGAAAGAGCTTAGGAAACAATCAAACTTCACCTTGGAAGCGTTTACGAGTCACTACTTGCTCGCACGCTTGCAATGCTCGTAAACACATCGGCAACAAGTGTTGCTTACTTGCGGTTTACACACGTATTTCACGCACGTGGTACGTGATTGTTCATACTTTATGAAAATGCTTTGCCTGGAAATATTATTTCTATTTGCATTTCCCAGTAAGCGTAGATATGGCGTCGTTTCAGAATTTCACGCGTTTAGAATTCACAATAATAACAAATACGATCGTCAACTCGCCAAACCTGTATGATGATATTAGCCATAGAAACTCAATGGTTACTCTTTCTAAATTGTGTTTCATTTTGTGATATGACAGGTTGGTTGTAGGGCATTTTAAATGTCCGCCTGGCTAGCTACCACGGTCTTATCTAAATCTGTCGCCAAACAACTATGTTATTAGCATTGTTGTGTTCCGGTTGTCAGAGATAAAATAGCCAATTCCCCAAATATTTGGGTATCCGGGTCAGTACGCTTCCACCTTCGGCCTCATCTTCACTTAACATCAGGTGTGATTGAGGTCAAGTGCTAACACGATGTGCATAAAAAAATTACACAATAAAATATATAATTAGACTGATAGGCGAGCGCTTTATGCCCATGCTTGTTTATCGTCTAATTAGAAATTTTATTATAGCCTTTTGCCATCGACCAATTATTAGAGAGGTGAGTCGTTGTTACCGCGACACTAAAATAACTGGTGAATTGTTTTCTGTAATCGTACAACCACTTTAGTTGTGTCTACATTTCATGAGCATAACATTTTAGTGCAGTTCAGAGCGAGGAGCAATCTTATGGAAGGGGCTTATCGGCAGCGGACAGCGTCTTGGCGATATGGATTACTTTTTTTGTTCTTATGCATAATGGGTTAGCACTTGACCTCACACACATCTGATGTTAAGTGAAGATGAGGCTGAAGGTGGAAACGTACTGACCCGGATACCCCTGACTGACCAATCTGACTTGGCGGCAGATTTAGATAATTATAGATAACGATAGATGGATGTGTTTTTGTTTTTTAGAAAACCTATTTCTCTATAATACACTAAGAAATACTCGCATCCCTGCATAGAAACTAAGAAGCGTAAAGAGCTTCTCTCACAAAGAGACATAAATGTGTTAGCACATAAATAAAATCAATCGTGCGTCAATAGATGAATCATGTATTTGAAGCAATAAGTAACAGGCGGGCTACTTTGTTTACAAAGGGTAGACGGATGGTATCTTGAGAAACAAAGTCCCTAAAACATTTTGATGAAGCAAAATGACGCAATTCATGTGACTCGTAATTGTTACAAATTTTTATTCTATTTCGGAAGACCCAAGTTTAAAACTTCACATACAGAAAATTCTACATGAAATAAATAACCAAAAAATTTGTTTATCTCATAAAAAAAGTATACTCAAAAACAAAATTCCTATTAAGTTTTCTTCAAAATTCAAAATGACAAGATTATTTGAGACGGTCTAGTGTTTGATCGATCCGAGGATGGTACGAGATTCAAGTCTATGTATGCGCAGGTCATCAGGATCCACCTACAACACCTATGCAACGAACACCCTATCGGATCTTCAAAAGGCTCATAGTACCTACTCAAAAAGGTAAACGTTTAATCTACGCTTTTTAGAAATTTTAAAAAAAATTGCAAATTTTTTGCCGAATATTGATAGGGGAATTCTAAATTTTCTCATGAATTTCCAAATAGTTGTTGGCCTTTGCATATTATATTATAAGCGCTTTGAGAGCCGAACATGGTTCTAAAATATGTACATTCTATATATAAAAGTCCATTTTCTTCAAAGGATACTCAGCATTTTAAATATTTAGCATTTTTTAATTAAAAAATCTTTTCAAAATTCTTGTTTACTTGAATAAATACGAATAGTTATCAAAGTAGGTATAGATAATGTTGAGGACTACATAATACTAAAATAAACATACCGAATATGCCTTTCGCCTCTTTACAACTTTTCGATATTGGAACAAAAGGTTTTGCAATAAAATACTCGTATCTTTATATTATTAAAATGTTGAATGAATTCTAGAACGAAAAGGAATGGAAGCGATAGACGAACATAATTTTACGATATCAATTGAACACTTGACGTTTGAAATTGGATACAATATTTCAAAACTTGAGATTATGTATTCTGTGCCATGAGATAAAATAATTCGGGCTAGGAACTTCAAATCTGTTTTAAAGTTTTAAAAATATTTTAACTATAAAGTATCTAACATTATAAATGATTATCTTTCGATCCTCATATTTTTATAAGGTATACCGAGATGGGGTTTCCACTCCAGAACTCGTATTGCCATCGGTTCTGCGATGAACATAGCCAGCTCACTGCTACTTCAGCTGGCCAATCCTCTGAGCTAGATTGAAATGTATCATTTTCTAGAAATTTCCATACCAGTAGGAAGTATTGTTTTAAGATTTCGTCTCAGACTTCAAACATCGTCTTCAGACTTTGTGGAGAACTAATAGAGAAGATAATTACGCATCTTTTCAGATGCTGTCCCGCTGGCTGCCAACCCTAGCATTATTTTCATAGCATCGCTATATCAATCATCAAAGTCGATCACTTCGTTAACATTATGATTGAAGTGTAACATTTTATGGCGCAACAGGCAATAACAACAAATTGTTTTACGTTTCGACAGACTTATTATTCCCGCAGAGAGATCTGTTACGTTTTGCCACTCCTATGGGTGTGTTTGGTGTAATAATATTTACTCAAACAGAAATAATACTTAAGTATTAAATAAATTGGTCTAAAGAAGCACTTTTGGCTCAGTCGCTTCGCTATTCGTTATTTTTTTCATGCACAACGGATTGGTACTTGACGTCAATCACACCTGATGTTAAGTGAAGATGAGGTCGAAGATGGAAACGTACTGACCCGGAAACCCCAACACATTTGACTGGACTGGCTATCTTATCTCTGACAACCGGACCACAACAATGCTATTAACATTGCTGCTTGGCGGCAGATTTAGATAAGATGATGGTAGCTAGCCAGGCGGACATTTAAAATGCCCTACCACCAACCAAACCGAATACTTAAACATGTACCCCGCTGGGGATCGAACCCGCGACCTCCGACTCGTAAACACAATGTTGTTTACATTGAGCCACGGAGGCGGTTAATTCGTTTTGTTGGTAAGCAATGTTTGGAGCGGTCAGTCCTTGAATAGGTGACCACTAGTGGCATTTTAATATGAGTGTTTCCGTGCTTTGGAGGGCACGTAAAATAGACGGTCCCGGTTGTTTCAATTTGGAGGCGCTCTAAGTCAAGTTCGTGCCCTACAGGGGCGGCTTAGAAACATTGACTGTCCGGTGGCGACTAGTCTAACACAAATCCATCAATTCGTACTGGGCCTGGGTGGTACAAATGCAGTTACTAAACGGCAAAATTAATATGGCTACCTTCTTGGACAAACTTCGTGTAAATTAAATAAAAAATAAAAAATGAATCCAGGTGCAAAAGCTAGTCTTATTTACAACCACCTCCGTGGCTCAATGTAAACAACATTGGGTTTACGATTCGGAGGTCGCGGGTTCGATCGATATCTAAATCTGCCGCCAAATAGCAATGTTTCACTAGTCCAATTAACTGAACTGGTCAACTGAACTAGTGGGAATAGAGGGATTATGTCCCACACGCTCTCCCAGTGAGACAAGGCTGTGCCACAACAATGGGGATGTATAGGTAAGGTTATTGATGATGACTAAAACATTAAGTCGCTAATTGAATATTGGATATTTAATGTTCCGTACCTATAATTCGATTTAGCGTTCTGTTCCAAAATTGACAAAATACAGCGCTCATGGATCTGCTTTACTAAAGGATGGAAGGGCGAATGATATCGTCTAAACTGTACAATAGTAGTGTAGGCTACTATACATTAAGCTATAAATTAGACTCCACCTTTCTGAACCCTGATCCAATACTTCCCACGCTCTTCAGTTTCTGCAATTTACCACCAACCATCGAAACGTCATATAAGACCCTTTCGACAATTCCTGGTAAAGAACAATCAACCCAAATACACGATGTGGGTATCCTAAACGGTCACTTGTTAATTGCGACAAATTGTAAGTACTCAAAAGAATTCTAAATTCAGTCATTCCAAAATCAAACATTCAAAATCCCATATACGAAATTCTTGAAATATTTATAAGGCCACAAAAGCAAATTTTAACACAGAACTATTCGGCTATATCCTCCAGTCTGAGACCGCTTGAAACTACCTGTCTTACTACCGCTAAAACTACGTCGAGGGGGTAAGCAGTAGTTTCACATTCTTGATTTGCAGGAAGCATCAACTTTATATCCGTTTTATAGTGGATAGTGAATGCAAGATTTAATTTGTGCACCAAGGAGTTTTCGTAACATCGATGCGCTTTTGAATAATTTATTTATTTTTCTACTTTTCACCAAATACTATATTTCTTGCCGCATTTATACAACCTTCATAGTTCGAATGCTTTGTAATATTTGTCACTTTCCGTGACATATATATATATATATTATATTGTAGTTACTCGGTCAAATTTCAAAGCTTGTACCGTTCGAGTCTAGGAGTGACAAACATTTGTTAATTCAATATATGTGTGCGACAAAACTAATAATTCAATATATCTCGGATTTTCTGCTCAAACTCTGGTTCGATTAATTGGTTAGTTTTTACTGAAATACGGCGTAGGCTAAAGAAGGGTAATTGTATAACGCCTCAGCCGCTTTGGACAAATGAAGTGTCATTCGATACATACAAGTCCCAAGAGTGTCCTATGCATATCACGTCATAATAAATCCAATATGGCGGACGCTAACAGACATTTTGTGTCACTTGACAACAATTAATTCCAGCACCCCATCTAGTATAATGATAGGAAACTTGTCACTCTACTGATGAGGCACATTGGTGGTAGTTTAAATATAAGGATGATGTGAAATATTTAATTCAAAGTATTTACTCGTATGTACCAGGATTAATAGGTACTGATTAATTACATTCCTGGAAGCCCGGCTTTTGAGTTCCGTTGGAATTAATATCAAAGGCAACCAGCCGTTCATGAGCATATAGCTATTTAATAAGGATCTAGCTCTTTGCCTGCTGCTTCGCCCGCATTCATATGTGTTACTTTATCGGAGAGTCTTATCTTATCTAAACTCATCTTTCCTTAAAGTAGCCTATCAATCAATATAACATTTATTTCTCTCCACAATTAAATATGTACAATAGTATATAAATATACCCACCTTTGGCCTCTCTTCACTTAACATCGGTGTGACTGAGTTCATGAAATATTTATGTTTGTCTCTTATTTATAATTTAATTTACGTTAAGCGACACAAAATTATGTTGAGAATCAATGTATCATTCATACTATTCAGAATGTAGTAGTTAGGTGCAGTATAAAATAGTAGTAGAAGGTGTGTTCCTGTAATATAATGTAGATATAGTTGGCAATTGTGCCTTTATTTTTTGTTTATCAAAATTATCTACTTTATTTGTTTACTAGCTTTCCGGCCGCGACTTCGTCCGTGCGGAAGTATTCATTAAAATCGGTTCAACAAAAAAAATTGCCTATATATTAATTAACCTGTCTGCCAACAAATTTTAACCAAATCCGTCCTGCTGCTTACAACACAACCTAATGAACCTGCTCTAAGCAGCACAATTTCCAATGATGTAGGGAATATCCGCCATACATAACGATCCGCCTAGGAATTTCATGAAATGGCTAATTCAATTATCTACCTGCGATGACATATACATTGGATTAGGCATACTGTACATGATACTAATTACCATTAAAATAGGTACCAACAACAAAGTATAAACAACTTCACATCCCCTCGTGGGAAGGTACTGGACGTAATTCACCACTCGGACCCAGTGCGAATGGGTGGGTTTGTATCAGAGTAGTGGCAACCTGATAGTCAAGTGTTTGCAAGCTGCCGTGTAGGCCACGGACTTAGCTTAACGACTGTCTGAGTAATCACTCGTTTGAAAACAATTGGTTACCCATCCAAGGATGGAACGTAGAAGACCCTGCTTAACTTCGGTAATCCAAAAAAATTATGACGATTGTGACTGCGTTATGAATGCAGCACCTGTACCGTTTGGAGATGTATCGGTACCTACTATCTATTGCTCGTATAATTATATTTTTTTTAAAATCCTACAGCTCACATGCTTAGCACTTGTTTGTTCTTAATCAGCTTACTCGTTAATCTTTAATCTTATACTCTAAAGTGAGGTGAAGGGATACATGAGGTGATTCAATGTTGAATTATGAGTAACTCTTTTATTTTTCCGCGACGAGATGCTCGTACGCGGTACCTCGAGTGAGGGACCACTATATTTATCATACCTGGACTTTACACGTGGGAAATAAAAGCATATTATGAAACAGCTGAAACTTCCCTATATAGAATTAACATCAACTTTCTGAAACAAAGAATAATGTAGGTTCTTTCGAAGTTGAAGGTTGTCTTATAAAAAATTGACATGACCCTTTTTAATTCCCCTAAGGATAAAATTCATTATTTTATTTTGTATTTTAGCTTTTAGCTCAAATATTGAGTTAACTGGATATAAGGTCAACGAAGTATAAACATTTTATCGTTTCCTTTGTTAGATAATATATTTCATTTTCTTTATTTCAGTGATATACAATTTGAAGTAACAAAACAATTTAAATCCATAACTTCTACCAATTTTATAATACAAGAGGAACTAAACGTAACTTGGATTAAATTGATCAAAGAAATGCCTGTGGAAGTGTAAAGAAGCCTGTTCTCAGAAACGCTTGTAGAAAATTAAAAGACAGAGTAAAACAAGAAGCAGCCTTCCATAGTTTTATGAATACTTCCCTCTGGCAACAATCGAGGCGGGAATAAATAAAAATATAAAAAGCAGGACATGCACCGTTTAAAGTCACTGAAGCCAACGGAATGATGAATATTGCAATGCGCCCGGCCAAATAGAGAGACTTGCTCTTGAGAATGAAACAATTGTAGAACAGGATATTTGGCTTTCTACAAGATGGTCTTTAATTTTTTATGACGCGTTACCATTCTAGGATGGTGTGCATAAGGAAGTTGGACGGGAATTTTTATTGTGAAATGTTATATACTGCAAAACAAATTAAATTTGTCTCGTCTTAAGTTTTCGAAGAATTGAATATGTATGACGTAGCCAGGTGGTCGACCATTCGGTTGAACGGTTAGCAATATACTAAATATCAATACATGGACTTTAAGGCTGCTTTAGAGCACATGAACTATAAATGAACATCTTTGCACAAACACACACAGCGCCAACCATAATGGAATACTGACTTCTAAGATATTGGTTCGTTGTAGGGCATTTTAAATGTCCGCCTGGCTAGCTACCACCATCTTATCTAAATCTGCCGAGAAGCAACAATGTTAATAGCATTGTTGTTTTCCGGTTGTCAGAGATAAGACAGTCAGTCCCCCAAATGTGTTGGGGTTTCCGGGTCAGTACGCTTCCACCTTCGACCTCATCTTCACTTAACATCAGGTGTGATTGAGGTCAAGTCTCAACCCGTTGCGCATAAAAAAAAAAGTTTGGAAGGTTTCACACGAAATTTAAAATGATTAATGGTAGGTTGATTAGGTGATGCAGATTCAAACTATCCCAATTACAGTTCTCTAAGAAAACCTTCTAGACTATTATTTTACATAATTGAAGATGGTACATTTTAAATAGAGTACAGCGTCATTAACCAATAAAGATAACCTTAATTTTCCATTTTCATGTTTAGGGAATGTACAGCAGGCTGAGATCTTGGAATTTTTCCAAAAATCCTCATTGACCCACCAGTGGGGATTATTGAACTGTCTTTTCACAAAATCTCCACTGGACTGTGCTACCGCCCACTAGGGTAATCCCAACGCTGATTTTTGGAAAATAAAAACGAGAAACCCCACTGATGGAAATTTCTGTTCTGGTATAATTCCGATATTGGATTATGTTGCATAATAGTCTACTGTAAAATACTAAAGTTCTCTCACGACTTTGAACTATAATTTATATCTGAACCTTAAATTAGACCAAATCAACATACTTGTGAACTAGCCAACTGACGAGAGTGTTTACACAACGTTTCGTAACACCTAATGGTTCATTTTGTCAAATACCTACCTATACATTTATAAAGACCGTCTTCGAATACAGGATGAATCATAGCAATGAATGAATCAACCCATTCGAGTTATATTGATAAATGAACCGACTGTTAGATTAATATTTCACTTTCGCAGATTAAGTGTTGAGACGTAAATAGGTGTTCCGTCCGATGACGTTTTAAATAGATTCACATAGGTGTCTATTCGGATGTACACCAACTAAACTAAACTCAGTTTTGGATTGGTGCCGTCGCATCGTACTGTTCCAGGGAGAAAGAGACAGTACTACTTTAAAACTGGTTTTAGTTTAGTTTAGTTGGTCTACATCCGTATCTACACCAATGTCGAACGTTGTTAGTTGATACACTACTAGCTTCTACTTGCGACTCGTTCAAGTGGAATTCGTGATTGACAACTGGTTTGGATTGACCTGCCCCAGTATATAGTTGGTACGTCATCGCCATCGAAGAGCCTCGATTTAAAATTGTGTTGGAAAATATTATGAAACCTATTTCACGCCGTGGATATTTATTTTCACAGTTTTATGATTAACTGGATACGCGATTGACCACAATCTCATTTGATGGACAGTGACGATGAGGCCGAAGCTGAAGCATGCGATTTTAGTTTATTTTAGATGATTTTAGTAGTTCACCCTGCACTTGAAGATCCCAAGATTGTAGGATTCAGGAAAGACTGACGCCGGAAGGGAGTTCCATACTTTGGCTGTTCGCATTATGAATGAAGACTCGAATCGCTCAGAGCGAATGTTCGGTATATTGACTACATATGGGTGGAATCCCTCCCCACGCATAGTAGTCCGAAGGTGAAATTGCGATGGTGGAATAAGATTATGTAACTCCAACGCACAATTTTCATTCTATTTCATTCATTCATCTAGAAGAATTCTCATACGTTCATTTGAAATATTTCTTCTCTCTATGACCGTCTTCGAAGTGGACATCAAAAAGATACAACTGCCAAATTTTATAAACATCGGACACATTTGAGCTATGAGGTGATCACTGGGTCAGTCAGTCAGGGCTAATATAGATATTATAGAGGCGCACAATGAAGGTACTTCAAATTTTATATTACTTTAGATGTAAATGTATATATGATATAACCGATATATGATGTGGTTTTCGGATCAATACGCTTCCACCTTCGGCCTCATCTTCACTTAACATCAGGTATAATTGAGGTCAACGATTGTGTATAAAAAAATAAAAGTTTTGGCCGTGTGGTTACAGGTAGAGTAGAATAGGACCAACCCGTCTCTTCCCGTGGGTGTTATAAAAAACGACTAAGAGGTAGTGAGTATAACAGCACAGACCAGTGATGGGCAACATCATCTCTGGTGCGGAGCTCTCAAACATCTATAATCGCCAACCCGCCCGCCCAGCGCGACGATCAGGGCAAATTACTCTCGTGGAAAGCGATGCAAATGGCGCCTTGGGAGAGGCTTATGTTCAATAGTGGACTTAGGCCGTTGATGTGATGAAATGTTTGAAACTCTCTTCCGAAGTCAATTCGCCGTGTTCCATAAATTAACGTCTTCAAAGCGCAAGTGCGCACTTCGTTCAATAAAAAAAAAAAACATTTAAAGTCCTCTTATCTTCTCCGTGGTTGTCAATGTGATTTCTAAGTTATTTCTGAGTAAACAAAAGGCATATATTTATTAATTTTATGTATTTAATATTTTATATATTTATATATTTAATCTTTACGTTATATAATAATTACCAACTATAAAATACGCCCGTATTGCTACTATTAGTGCAAACCTCATCTACTGGTAGCTTGTATCTTTACCCTAAGGTTGGCCTGGAAGTGATCGCTGTCAGCGATAAGGCCGCCTTTTTGAGCGATACATGATGTAGCTTTTGTTAATTGTGCAATAAAGAGTATTTGATTGAGTGATTTGTTAATTGGACATAGACAGAAATGGAAATAGGGCTCTCCCTATTTGGGCTATTACCCAACACGCTAGCCCAGTGTGGACTGATGGATTTGTGTCTGACTAGTGACCACCTGACAGTCAGTTTTCTTCAACCGCCCCTGCAGGCCACCGTTTTTGCTTGTGACTGCCTTCAATTGAAAACAACCAGGACCAACAATTTAACGAATTGTTCACAGAAGCACGGAAACACTCGTATTAAAATGCCACCCATCCAAGGACTGACCCCGCCAGACATTGCTTAACTTCGAAAACGTATAGCGAATTCGACTGCTCTACGAGTGCTTCACTGCGCCACGAAAATAGTAGGGAGTTTAAAAAATCAACACCATAACCGTAAATAAGAACTAAAACAGATAGATACCACCAATAAAACATAGAGTTATAGACAGGATTATATAAACCAAAACATCGAACCTCAGAACGATCTCCTGCGATTCCTTACATATCCCAAACCACCTAAAACCTCGTCCAAATCGCCCATAAAAGCGACAAATTTGTGTGCGCGACTCCATAAATTAAAGTTCATTAAAACTTAGCCGGCGAGACCAAAACGGAATTTTATTTACTCAAAAATGGACTCTAAATCGTTGGTCGAACGATAAATCCCGTTTTTTTAATTTTTATTTTCACGTGAATTCTGCCAGTTGGGATTTCTTTTATGCCGCCAGTACGGTTATTTTCAACTTTGGAGACGTTATTAATAAAAGTACACTTTTTAGTCTCGCTGTGGGCGAGAGGATCATTTTGCCTGTCGATTTAATGGCGACATTTTTATCCACTACTGTCGACTCTGATCTGTTTTATTTCTTTACTACGACACTTGAAACTTGGCTGTCATTCATTTCGAAGCGCGTGATTTAAAAATAACGATTTTCGGATTTATACCCTCACTTTTGCTACTAGACCTCCCGTAAAATTTCAAGGTACAGTTCTACCTTATAGGTTTTGATGATATGTTAGTAAGAGGGACCTGTAGTATGAAAATACCAAGAAGAATATTTTTTTTTAGTTTCAAGGAGAACACTTTTTGAAAGGCCGTATTACTTGCGAAACTTAAATATTTTACAGTATTATGAGACTTTAGTTTTCAGGCCGTGTTGGTGACAAAGAACTTTAAAAAGTTTGTCAAATTAGGGACACCTCATCTTTTTTATTTAATATTTTTTCTAACTTTAATAAATAGCAGAGTTCAATACAAACTTCCGTTACCCGTTATACCCCTTAAGGGACGAATTTCCCAAAATTCTTCCTTAGTACGTGTAGCATCCGTCACTAATTGAATGCACTGTTCAAATTTTGTATCTGTGACTTAAATAGTTACGGTTCTACGTTGATGTGGCAGTCGGTCACTATATTTATCCTTATTACATTACATTATGAAGTAAATAACTTTAAATATCTAGAAGTACATAATATTGGAACATTATCGGAAAACTTAATAATAATAATATCCAGGTAAACAAAAAAGTTGTGTTAAAGTTCTTAGTCGAGAACTGTGAACACGTTTATGGACACAAACACCAGATTTCGGAAATAAAAACTATTTCTAAATCTTTTAACCATTTTAGCGCTACAATATCTACCACAGATAGGCTTCAAATTTATGACATCCATGGGGGTATAAAAACACAATCATCCAGAAGTGTAAAATGGTAAATATCATCATGAATATGAATAATATGAAATCCAATCAACTGTGATTGACGGCTTTTATGACACTTTGCAACTAAACATTTATAATCTTTTTATCGCCGCAATAATTTTCCATCCTAATGTCTCTGCTAACACGATGAAACCAGGTTTCGTTAGATTTACACGAGTGGCCAGCTGGCGACTTTTTGTCACGCTCTTAATGAAGATTTGTAACTGTCCGTCAGTATTAGTGTGGTCTCGCACTAAAGAGATTTTCTTCTTTATTCCAAACGCTAAAAAGAGAATACGCCTCGAGTAATTTATATCTCGCTTTGAACTGGTTTTGCGAGTTTCGAACTATTTTCAAAACACAATAAACATGGTGTTGCAACGGCGCTAACATGTTACACTGATTTAATTTTATAAAGTTGTAAGCGAGCGCTCTCAGCGCATCTAGACAGCATCAAGGCGAACGAATTAATAAAAGGCGTGCCCCTCAGCGTTAAAACTTAATGGGAAACTAACAAGCGTAAACTAAAACACATAAAACAATATAAAACAGCCGCGGGTCGAGTTCAGGATAGGTAACTTTGACTAGTGCTGCACCTGCAATAGAAGATCTCCGATTAATTTAATATTGAAAGCGAAAAACTTTTCAATTTTCCCTCTTATTACCTTCCGCTCGCGTTAAACTTGCGCAAAACTTTTTGTTCTCCAAACTTGAAAGAGCCTGTGTGCTTGTGACACGACATGTTCCCACTTTTGCGCGCCGAAAAAAATTAGAGTCGGCCATCACTACGTAATTGAAGTGTCAAAAGTTATCTGATTTTACTTGCAAAACGCGTGGCGATATGAAATTTTTCGCGCAACCGAGATCGTACGACGGAAAAAAGAGAATTCGATATGAGGCGAGTATCAGCAATCAGCATTCGACCCACATTCCCAGTGGATATTATAATGCGAATGCTCAAAATCGTTTCTTATGGGTTTTAATAGGACTTATTGTATTGGTTAAACTTTGCTAATCTACTGTCATATATGAGAGGGCGTTTTATGATTGACTGGATACGCCTTTGACCAAAATCTCACCTGATGGAAAGTGACGATGTGGTCGAAGATGAAGCACGCGATTTCAGTAAAACTATTCACTCTGCTCTTTAAGATCCCAAGGTTATGGGATTCAGGAAAGACTGACGCAGGAAGAAAGTTCCATGCCTCGGCTGTTCGTGTGATGAATGAAGAGTCAAACTTCTTATTCCGTCCAGTGGAGCCCCCTCATTGGATAAATTAAGATTTCTGTTTAAATGTGTAGAGAATAAATAAAAAAAATACTCTGACCTGAACTCAAAAAGCCCAAATACGAATTATACATAATACCTAAATAGTTTTAATTACGGTTATTTTCGAGAATTTCAAATTCTTGATAAAAGTGGCCACTGTATTTCATATCGTGACTTCTGGGAAATAACCCCCATCAAAGCTAGTTACGTATTATTTATATTTAGCTTTTAGAGTTCTCGAGCGCACATCAGAGCGATTTTTTTATTTATTCTATATTTAAAAAACATCTTAATTACCATCTTGACAAGACATAAATTAGATATTACAAAGGTTCCAGGGAAACAAATAAAGTAGGTAAATCTCAAAAATAGTATACATACCCACTTACCTAAATATGTGAAAGACACGTGTAGAATTAAAAAGAAACTTAACGAAGAGCGTTCGCATTGAACTCTCCCAATTAAAAGAAAAAACATCTCGCGCTAAACGCTCAAATCGACGTAACGATGTCGTTACCGATACCCTAACAAGGCAATGCTCGAATACAACATGGTCTGGTTAATTATAGAACAAATAGTGTAATGAAAACGAAGGTTTTACGAATACCATGTGAAAATTAAGTATTCAAACTAAAACTCTTTGTAAAAACCGCAAATTTTAAAGTGCGAAATGGAACAGAATTGTTACAAATGCAAGAGATTCCATCAGAATTCCATTGGCTCGAAATTTACATAAACGATACCTACCTATATAGCTTTAAAATAAAAAAAACGACGGGGTGTGATGTGTTTCGCGGCGTCGTGTAAGTTTGTGTCCAGTCTTTGTACGATATCTCAATAATGCGTGGTCCGATTTCAGTTGAGGATTTATTAAGTTAAAGACTTGACAGAGAGACATATTATGAGCCATGTTTGATGAAAATCGATTAAACTGTTTCGAAGATATTCAGCTTTAAACAGAGTTACTAGCTTTTTTTGGACAAAATCATAATATATCGTAGCTTTTCTAAATTTCCAAATAACAGTTCCTGTTAATACTAACGCTACAATACATTCGAATTGGCAAAATTTAAATTTTTGTTCGTACTACACTATAATCTTTTCATAATTTTTCAATAATGCGCTCTAAGCAGATTAATGCACTATAGGGCATTAAATTGAAAGATTATTGCATAGTATTTTTTGATCTGAACTTATTGACCAACGAGATGCGTCCAATAACTTTGATAAGTAAAAAGGGGCATGCCGTCGTCTAAACACATATAAATATTGTATGAACTCAAATCTAAGCTGAGTGCTAACCCATTTGTGCACGCCGCAACACGTGACAGCATTGTCGGGATCTTCTTCATAATTGTATTTCTGTGTTACCTATAATTTACTACTTCTTTGTTTTTGCATCATGTTGTGGCGTTCATAATAAACTATTCTTATTCTTAAATCCTTTGCATATTCAAAAAACTTTCCCAAAAGTATAAAAGTCTGCCCGGTGTAATGATTTATTATAAACTACGCCTTTGAGCTTGCTACTCGGCAACAATACTGCAAAAATAGTTGACATAAAATTATCTAAATAAATAAGACTCTAAAAGAAATAGCCTTTTTATATGAATGACAACGGGCTTGACCACAATCTGACCCGATAGAATGCCTGTATGATGTTAGTTGTTGCTAAATAACATATCGACGTGGGAAGATGGAACCGCTGTAATTACTCAAAAACAAACCAAACGTCTACAAAGTTCGAAAAAAATCATGTCTGTGTGGTTTGATAAAATCACGTTTTCAGAGCATAGTAGCTCTATAATTGTCTCTCACAATTTGAAACAGAGAAATACTCTAAAGTTACTTTCTACATATGTATGTTATATACTATATTTTAAGTTTAGTTTGCAACTCTTCCTGACTTTTAGGGTTTCAATTCGCAATTTATTGCATATGCATGGACATGAAAATGGAACGCGTAATGACAAGCCCCGTATTGTGAATTCAGAGCATAATCGAGTATCACAAGGCTTAGTTTATATTGTCTTTATTCTCTGTGCTTTTATTGGTCCGTGGGTTTATCCTAGTCTGGCAAAAATTGACTGTAAGGTAATTATCGAACCTTTATAAGGATGGGTGCTTTTAGAAGGGAAACTTTCATACTTTACATACTATCATGAGTTCCTTTTATCCACGTCGACACACATGATGTCAAAAGAAAATGAATCATAATCGAAACAACTAGTCTGATCAAGTTTTTCCTCTGCATGACTAGCTCAACGTAGAGCGGTATATCTCAAATCTTGTAACTCGAGTAGCGACTCGAGTGACAAGATTTGGGACATGACAAACTTTGTCGAGTCGCTATGTCACCTCAAATAAGTTGTGCTAGTCCTGCCGGTCAATTTAAACGAGCCTTAACTGTCTAAATAAAAAGCCTATCATCCCAGCTGAGTGACGTCACGGGGATGCCTATTTCCCTAGGCAAAGAAAAAGGGATCCATCAAAAATTCATGTGTCTCCGCATTCAGTTATGAGATGGCTGTTGACTCAGTTCGCTTCGAGCTCAACTATGACGTGACTGGGGGTTTTGTAGGCGTTTTGTTTTTGTGTGATAGATGAAACTTAGCTAGTGGTACGTGGTCGCACTGTACATAGTTTACAGTTATTGTGTGTATGGGTCTTTCTATTATGCCGTGTACTTACGTCATTAGAATTTTATTAGTTTACTAGCTTTTTTTAATTTATTTATCCCGCAGGAACGACTCACTTTATCGGGATAAAAAATATCCTATGTCTCAATCCAGGGTAAATTCTACTTATATACCAAATTTCATCCAAATCCGTCCATCCGTTTCACCGTGATTGAGCAACAAACAAACATCCAAACTTTCGCATTTACAATATTATTTACATTTTAAGACTATTATTATACACACTCATAGAAATATAATATTAGGTCCTTACCTATGAAATTGGCGTTTAGTATGAAGAATTTCATTAAGACTGTTTTCTCCATACAAACGTTTTTGATTTTTTTTTGGGAACGGCAAATCCAAATTTAGCTAAACTTTGTGTGTATTATCGGATAACATTAAGTTAAGTATAGGCAGCGTTAATTTTTAAAAGTAACCGCTTTATAAAAGTTTTAGCGAATCTAAGAAATGATTATGGGAAGCACATGAAAAGAGCTTTGTTAATTTTTTTTATTATGTGATATAGCCCAGAAATAAAAAAATTTGAAAATCGCAGGAATTCCATATGATTAACGAAGAAAAAAAAACTCCAATTTCATAGGTAAGACCCAATAATAAAAAGGGTTAAAGACCAATTCAGAAAGGACCAACTATACACTTTATATTTTATTTAGTGATCATCATCCTTTAACTTACACTATGTCATAAATGAATATATTATCATTATCAATATTTCAAGTAAATTACATTTACATAATGTTTTATTTCTATTAGTCTGAATATACCATATTTCTACATAAACTTGTATCGGGTCTATAAATTCACCCTTTTCATAATATTTCGCGTATATTTGTCGTACTTATGTACTACAGAGGGCTCCTGAAAACAAATAGTAAACGGCAATTCATTCGTCCATAGAACACTGAATGAGGCTTCAGTGGTAATTCTCGCTTCATTGTGCAAGGGACCCGGTGCAGTAATAATGCACGAAAACAAATATTAGCTCAGACCCAGACAGGATGGGAAGGCAACAACGAAAAAAACTGCAACGTGAAGTGCAAATTTCCCCTACCAACTTTAATTTGAAAACTTACGAAACTGTACATTTTATTTTGCAATATCTTAACGCTTTTGGCATAAACCTTGGTCCACTATTTCGTAAGAACGATAGTTTGGTTGTTTGTTATTTAATCAAATCAGACCAGATAGCAGAATGAAATTCTTTACATGATTATAGTTTTTTACAAATTCCACCCTTGTAAATCAGCAAACAAAAGATAGTTCAAAAAAGTTTTGGAACTGTTGTTCATATAAAAAGCAATTATTTATTAATTTGTATAAATTATATTCGTTTAGTAATGATACATTTAATAGTAAGTCAAATAAGGCCACAGTTGCATAAATAAGCTAAAGTGACACATAAATGCGACAGCTCTGGCTGGCAAAGACTAGGTAAGAAAAGATAAAGATTAGGTATTGCACTGGAGTGATCTCTGTTTTATCTCCACGGATTATCTCAGTTCGTTGACATTGACCACCTTCTACAAAGCATTTTTACATTATAATTTATTTCTCTTTCTTTAACAAAGCCGCCTGGCTAGCTACCATCATCTTATCTAATCTGCCGCCAAACAGCAATGTTAATAGCATTGTTGTATTCAGGTTGTCAGAGATAAGATAGCCAGGTCCCTAAATATTTGGGTTCCCGGGTCAGTACGCTTCCACCTTCGGTCTCATCTTCACTTAACATCAGCTGTGATTGTGGTCAAGTGCTAACCCGTAGTGCATAAAAAAATATAACAAATATAGCAAATTAGTCACAGTGACAACATTAATTACCTTATAAGAAAGTATTTCTCTCAAAAATCGTTACTGCTCGTACATATACATCCATATTATGAGGATGATAAAAAATAAACTTCCCCACCGAATGTCATTAAATGCACTTTTAATCCTTAGTCTATGATGGCTGTGTCCTTAATGAGACGTGGAAAAACGCTGGCAATGTTTAATCTGATGTCATCTCGGATGCTGCAATCTCCGGCGCATTGTTTAGACTGTAGGCTTTTCAACTGATACCGAGTTCTGTGATACACCGGTTTCACTGTTTATTAGTACGATTTTAAGCGATATAGAGATATGTGCATATACCCAGATGGGTTACGATATATTCCAAGTAATATTACAAATACGAAAGCTTTTAAGTAGTTTCCGCGGGATAAACAAATTACACATATAAAAGCATTTTACAAGGATGTGGAAACTCAGGGTACCATGTAGTTTCTGCAGGTAAAAATAATAGAAACAACCCGTCCCTTCCCGTGGGTGTTGCAAATAGCGACTATGGGACTTTCCACCAAAGACATCCATAGACTTGCACGTTTCAACGGCGATGGAATCAACCCTATTACGTGTTCATTTCTGTATATTATTAAATTGTTATAAAAGGTGAACCGTGGACCAACATCTAAGTTTAATGCTTGAAGCAACCTTCAAGCATTAAACTTTTAATGTGTGGTAACTACACCTAAACTCTTGTGTTTGGGATATATATGACCACCTCATTTGGGATAATTGTTGTGACGTTGTGTATTGTATGTTTGAAGGCACAGCTATATTAGTAATAGAGAATTTAGTAGCAGGATACATGCTTAGTGCATAATCAAATTGATGTTACATATTCGTATATTTATACACAAACAAACGCATTTTTTTTCTCTATATTTGTGACAAAATATTATACGAACCTAAAATGTTACTGAACAACTTTTTTATTCCTAAAAGATGTAAGTACGCTCTTAGTACCTCGTGTTTTAAGTAACACAAACACTCTAAGTACGTAACTCATATTCCCTAAAAGCGAAAAACAAGGGAATTCCGATACGCATTATCAGAACACATTTTTCCCATCTAAGGAAATGCGATAGCATGAAGAAAAGGTTTTTATGTTCCAACTTCCTGCAAACAGACTCTGGCAACCTCACGTTTGTAGCCAGGTCCTTCTAATTAGATAGCAAGTTTGTCGAGACCTGATTACATGGCGACGATTTGAATACGCGATTAGATTGTAATACCAACTAGAACAGTGACATGCAGGCAGAGTTGTTACATCGAAGTGGTTTTCAATAGGGATAATGAGGGAAAAATTAGGAAGTGGAATAATAAAAAATGTTTGTAGCCACTTTCTTACTAATATAATTTAAAAATAATCGCATCAATTCTAGTCCCGAACTACGCTGAATTTTACTATGAATTTTACAAAACTATATCGGCTGTAGTTTTGCTTTGCACATGTGGGTTCGGATCCCATTCGTCGCCAATTGTTATGTCTGCACTTTTACAAATGCTATGCACTATTTGCGAGGAGGTTTTGATGTGATTAATAAACACCACAACAGCGAATTTTTAATATTGTTTTATTTTAAACACATGTTCTTTATGGTACGATACGATAGAGAGAGACACAAACAGGTGTTGCCACAGTTTCAGCGTAGCTTGGGACTAGAACTGGTTCGAATGGTTTCTTATTTATTTAGTAAGATGGCACCAAAAATTTTAAATTCGTTTATGGCTTAAATTTTCTCCTATCAGTTGATAAACATATTTAATTCATGACTCGGGATTATTGAGGTCAGTCGAAATAAAATGCGGATTATCACTTTTTAAAATATATTGTCACCAATCACTTTAATACACTGTTAACATTGTCGTGGACCACCCATCAACCGGAGCCTCGTGAACAGAATGCCGATCCCCTCATTGTAGTTGCGCTACCTAGCGGTTCGTAGCAAATCATCAAAGGAATATATCATTAATTAAAATATGGGTTATGGGTTATCCTTAACCATAGTGGGATTAACCTAAAATCGTAGAATTAATAAATATAAAGTAGTATATAAAGTTATTTAACATTGAAATAAATAGTATAAATTAGACTGCTATGTGGCGCGACCTAGTGGTAAAACCTAATCACATGTGTACAGCTATAGCCAAACGAGTTTCCAATTTAAATAGGTAATTAATAAATAGTAAAATAGCTTAATGTATTTATTACGTCTTACAGGATAAATGTTCGTATTGTCACCTCACATTAAGTACGTTTATTTACCACTGACTGGTTTAAAATCGCATCAGTTAGTATCGAAGGCAACGTTATAACCCACTAGAGTACACTATTCAGCCCTGAAATTTAGCACATACTCTCTTAAGAAGATTGTGTTAGATCAGTGACCACCTGACAGTGTTATTATGCCACAGACTTGGCTTTACGATTGCCTTTTTTGTTGAAAAGTTGAGTCTGTCTTTTTGTACAGAAGTCAACATGTTTAATTTTTTACCATAAAATTTATCCTATGACACTCGAGAGGCCAAGACATACGATATCCTGCATTTCAAAATCGGTCAAGCCGTTTAGGCTACGGGAGGTACTATAAAAATCTACATAGATGCTTACATTATACACTCGAAAAACATTATTCTCCTTTTTAAAGCAGTCGAGTGAAAAGTATGATAATAACAATTTATAAACCAAAACACCCGATAGCATACTTTATATTTTGCGGGCGCCATGGTGAATTTTTTACCATAAAATTTATTATGATACTCGGGCGGCCAAGACAAAACCTGCGATATCTTGTACTTCAAAATCGGATAACCCGTTTAGGTACAGAAAGTAACATAGAAATCTGCATACATACACCTGGAAAACATTACCCACCTTCCTGGGGCAGCCGGGTAAAAACCGTCACACGTACCAAACTAGATCTCAATATCATAGCCGTTTTAAATTTTAAAAGACTAAAATGCTAAAAAGCCACTCAAGGTGCCGTACTAAAATTTAACGAGGCCGGCGTCATTACAATTTTGGCTTGAATCCAGCTGCAAGTGGATAATGAAGCTTGTCCCTATTCGTTCAGATGATTGATAGTGCTAGCTTAACACCTCGTTGGAGTCGTCTTGATTGAGTGTAGGCTTTTTGTTGTTTGACCAACTAACCGATGGACTGCCTGATTGGCCTGCTTCAACGTTAATTCTTAAACAAGACCCTATTGTGGCGGGTTCAGTTAGATAGTTGACTCATTGTCGAGCCATGTGACAAGCTTTTGGAAGTGAGAACATTTATGTACGTAGTGATCATTGCCTTTACCCAATATCACTGTTCTGAAAATAGTATATTATTAGAGGCAGATGTATTATTGACGGTATTTCAAGCCATCTTTATATACCGTGATATTTTATTTATTTCAACAAATTTAAAACGTGGTTTAGTCAGTGAAAAAGTACATACAACTTTTTTTACTGTTGGATCAACTTATAATTTGCGCAAGAAGTTTTGCCTTTTTCATATAAAAGATATCAGCTGACCCATTTTGAAACGTAGACCAAAGGTTATTACGATTTCATGATTTGTCTGTTAAGAAAAATTTTATTTCGTTTGATTATCTTTATCGTTCACGAGTGTATTGGCTATAAAAAAAGATTATGGTACTCATGAGCACCATGTTAATTCGACATGTAAAGTTAATCAAGCGCAGTAGTTCTTTTGCTTGAGCATAATTCTGTAATACCTAATGTTTTTAGTAGTCGGGTTTCAGCTATAAAGTAAGAAAGAAAAAGAAAGAAAGAAAACATTTATTCAGCTTATAATTTTACATTTTAATTTGCTTATTTTTCTAATTCAGATATATTATTATTATAATAGTATTTTACAAACTGCTTAAATAGGTATATGAAAACTTAAACGCATTGCTCAATTCGTACCACAAAAAGAGCCGACGAGATTATTAATTTTGATGGACACGCTCCATGACCGTGTGTCCGCTATGTAAGTGGCAGTAATAGGAATATCAATAAATCATAGTTTTTATGTAGAAGCGCTCGGTAAGCATAAAAACTGCTCGATCGCAAATTGTTCTCATGTCGAATTGCCATAGCTATAGCACAATGTGGGCAAATAGAGCTGTCGGTTATTGACTTTGTGATGGACTGTGATGATATTTACGATTTCAGAGTAAGTGCTTAAACTTGTTTAGTGATCGTGTTTTGATAGTAATTTGTGATACCGTGATTATATCTAATGGATGGAAAGTGTTGTGAATTTCTCGCAGAACCGTGAGAAACATTGAAATAAGCGTTGCTAAAATACGAAATCCTAATTTATCAGTTCCATCCACCATACCTACTCCTCCGTGGCTCAATGTAAACAACATAGCATTTAGGAATCAGAGGTCTCGAGTTCGATCCCCGTCGAATGCCCATGTTTAGTACTTGGTTTGCGGTAGGTAATTTTTAAAGTCCGCCTGGCTATCTACCACCAGCTTATTTGCCCGCCCTTGGCTCACCCTCAACTACGAAGCCACGATTTTGGCTATATTTTTCCTATCGGTTTCTGGCGACCATCTAAACAACTTAATCTTTTATCCATCCCCTCTCGAAATGGAGCATCTGAATCGGTGACTGAGTGTGTTAGTGGTACCCGGGCTTTATACTCCCATTATTAATTAACCTTTAGACGGACGCGGGCACCGATCGGTGCCAAAAAAAAATTTATCCCGACAACACTCGCGGACATCGATCGGTGCCCACGGACACTTCTTCATTTCTTCACTTCATTATATCCATAGATAATATATTCCCGTAGCTATTGCTTTTCACAGATTACAAATACACCCAGTAGAAGAGTATCTATAAGCGTTTTTAACACCGCAGGTATTTTCGCCACTATGGCAGGCGCGCCGAGATACTTGACCCTTAGAATTTTTGATCAAACAAAGTTATTGTAACTCAACCTGAATTGATGATAATTTATGAAATCCTATTTGTATTTTTCAGTAAACCTACCGTTCATCGCTAACACACCGCCTATTGTCATGGTATTGATCATTGGAAAGAAAAGCAACATCCTATTTTCAATGGAAAACCAATCAAACGAAATCATACTCTTACAGCCGTCGCAAATCTGTATAAACATTGAACGTTTGGAAAACCGATAAAAATAGACATCGAAAATCAATACTAAATAATAGCAGGCCCGTTTCGAAAAGTTGGCTTTGGAACTGGGAGCTTGCTGGGAGCTTTGTTTGATTGATTGCAACACAAACATGGAGATTTTTTATTCCATCACGGCTGTTTTCCCGGCGCTCATTCTATCCGTATTTTTGTTACCTACCAGTCACTGTACAGTCGGTAAAAAGTAAAGTTTAACATTAATATATTAGTACTATATTAAAGAAACGTTCTGGGTACTACATATTTAACTACACTAAAAATGCACTTTAGCTTCACTAGTTTGGTTATGAGTCACTTATTTAACTATTTGTAAACGTAAAGCGTTGTGCTTAAATTTCAAAATTACAATAAATTTCACTTCAAGTTGAGGAATAAATTTTCAGGTAAAAATAACATTTTAAATAAGCAGTAGATAGCTTAAAAAATGTAAAATGTGTAATCTGTGTATATACCTACAAAATAAAGCATTTTTGACATGGACTTTGACCTTAATTTAACCGCCTCCGTGGCTCAATGTAAACAACATTGGGTTTAGATTCGGAGGTCGCGGGTTCGATCCCCAGCGGGGTACATGTTTAAGTACTCGGTTTGGTTGGTGGTAGGGTATTTTAAATGTCCGCCTGGCTAGCTACCACAATCTTATCTAAATCTGCCGCCAAGCAGCAATGTTAATAACATTTTTGTGTTCCGATTGTCAGAGATAAGATAGCCCCCCAAATGTGTTGGGGTTTCCGGGTCAGTACGCTTCCACCTTCGACCTCATCTTCACTTAACATCTGGTGTGATTGAGGTCAAGTACCAACCCGTTATGCATAAAAAAAATAACTTTTACTAGTATACCAAAAATATAGTTTAGTTTTGAAGTGTGCTTGATTACAGTTTATATGAAAACTGGTGACTATCATTTTATAATATTGGTTAGATCAATAGCTTAAGGTTAAGGGCCTTAACCTAAATGTATATATATATATATATATATATATATATCTAACCATGTTTGTTTCTTTGTTGCTCAATCATGGCGAAACGGATGAACGGATTTGGATGAAATTTGGTGTATAGGTAACATTAATCCAGGTAAGAAATAGGATATTTTTTATGCCGATAATCTGAGTAGTTCCCGCGAGATAAACATGTGTGAGTGAAGAGATTATCCAAGCAATAACCTCTTCACTAACATTTCCACGTAAAAAGATATATAACGTGTTGACATTCCTGTTTACTAAGTGAGATCACTACACTTTTGCATCACCGTCTAAGAATCTCGGCTATCCAACGACGAAGGCAATTAAGAAATTTATCGTAATAGCTCTATCTAGGGCGTCCATTACACTAACGACCGCTAATTCGGGTACCTTTGTTTTTGTGGACAAAAATAAAATTAGTTATGTGTTTGTTATACACAGAGTAAAATGTAAGCTCAGTTGAATTGACATGATGGACCTTTCAAATTAGTAAAATTAAACCGAGTGTTCTTAGAATTTATTAAGAAAATCATCAAATACGCTTTATTGTTTAAATAAGGAAGGTACATTTAAATATCTTATAGTAAGTACAAATTAGGCGTATTAGTAGTATTAGAAAAATCATCGTATATAAGCATAATTATGGATGCTATCATTAACATTTATAATATTAATCACTCGGGAATAATTGCTCGAATTCGACACAGAAATTTTTGCTCTTGGCGGGATTCGAACCCGCAACAGTAAATTTCAAGGACAGGGTTACTACCCACAACACAATGGGTTATTCATAACAAACGCATGAGACTAATTATCTGTATACTTAAACAATAGACAATATCGGAACTGTTTTACTTAAATGGAATACGGAATGTAAAGTTGTCTCACATAAACACAACTATAAAGATAATACATACATGCTAAAACAATGAAATGCGAATAACAATTCAGTTCATAGCACATAAAACAAATACGCAGCAAACCTACCTAACCGATATTATTAAAATCGATTCCATATCCCCGGCCCCAGAGTGCGTTCACATTCACTGGTCTTTGCAGCATCCACATTTAAAGATGATTTGTTTAAAATGCTGCAACCACGACCCGCGTGATGAATATCGCAGCAGTATATTGGAATAATGATCCTGCCTTGCACTGCATTCAATGGCATTTTGCATACAATATGGTAGATGGATTTATATTAAAATATGGCCAACGTCAGTGCCGGTTGCTTACAATAAATTATTCATTGCACACAGTCAATTTTAGTTTAAGATAAACAGTCTCAGTATAAGTATATCAAATTCACCGATGCACTGTATTGTGGACCGAGTTATAAATATTCAGATTACATATGATTGTTCTCGGGTTGTCGGTAATTAGATCGCCCACGAAAGGAAGCTGCGGCTTAATAAGTTAGTAGCGACAAAGTTCATAATAAATTACCTATGCGGCGACGAAGGTACACGCCTGCACCATTCTGTTTTAATACATGTACCTCATTAAGGTCACGTTGAATTATGATAATCTTACGTCGACGGTTGAATACTCCCGCCCGACACCACAATGCGGCTTTTGTTTCTTTTTTCCTCCATTTTATTAGATAAAAGTATAAATATTGACTCCGAGAGTGTCTGTCAATGGATACATTGAACAAGGGTATGACGAATAGCAAGTTTTACTAGCTGTCCACATGACGAATGCCGAACATGACCTTACAATTTATATCTCCGACACATAAATCAAGCGTGCGCGTACGATCAGAACTGACACGGAGATCTTATACGGTAACCTCTCGAGACATAACGAACCTAACTTTTTTTCTCCGGAGCATAAGTGTTGGCTTCGGATGAGTAGCAATAAAAACTTTATGATTATAGCTTTCATGGAAATAAAATTGTGTGATGAGAGATAGGAGTGTGCTTGCTATGATAGCTTTCGTATAGAATTCGATTGCCATGAGAAATCAATGAAACCTTTGGACAGAAAATAGTAAATTAAATGGCAAGTTTGATTAAAAACTTATACTTAATTTTTTGTGGTGTCGTATTCAGTTTTGAAATGTTATATTCTCTTACCCTCTTATTCATAAAAATTTATAAACGCTTTATAAGCCTGCTTTAGTTAAAGTATGTTTTGTCACTTTCTTTCATTACAACAGTTCCTTATGAACGACAGAGACAAAACATACTTTAACTAAAACGGGCTTATAAAGCGTTTGTAAATTTTTATGAATAAGACGGTAAAACTTTTTCTTCTTAATAAGCCTACGCTAACGAAGTGCAAAATAAAAAGTTAGAATTTTGGTATTGTTCAAATATTTTCCGTTTCTATTTATGTTTCTTATAAACTTATATTATTTTACACTTGAGGACATAATAAAATATATTAACAAAAACGTACTAAAAAAGAGAAAAAAAAGGCCCTGAAACATACGTTTACAGGTAGAACACATGTTTCAGGTCACAAACTTTGAGGCAGGCATGTTGTTTGGACAGACAAATGGGCTGGCCCAGGTAGCTGCCAGCCCTCTGATTCACCCGATACTTCTAACAGACGCCACTCCAGCTCTTTGTACTCTACCCCAAAGGGCATAAATTTGTAGCCCTGTCCCTATCTCCTGTCTCAATTAGTATATATTGAGAAACGAATGTAGCGAATGTTAATTAGAGAAAATTGTCATGATCCTCAATAATGTAAACCTTACACTTAGACTTTATACAACGTTATACATCATTATTAAAAAAAAAACAGAAATATTTATTGTACAAGTCCAGACTTATTAGTGTAACTTGTGTGATTACTTTACTACCGGTATAGGTGCCTTGGTCGTTTGTTGTTATTCTAAAAATCACGGCGTTATGGTTAAGGCTGCGCCGAGCGAAAGACGCGCGCGCTGTTTAGGTATTTCGCTTGATGCGAATGTGCGTATGGCAGACCGAACACCGTCCGAGCGTAAACATATGTAACTCACATTTTCTTTATTGGAGGTTGTATTGGATTTCTTCTCGCAATAATTTTCAGGGCTATTTAGTATCAATTATTTTTACTTTGTCTACTCCTTTTTAATATTGACCAAATGTGCTAAAAATTAAAACAAAATCCTTGTTAAATTTAATTTTTATTGATCTTTTAGGAAAGTTTATCAATAATGTAAAACTATTGGTGATGTTGCAAAATCTACAGATTATAAAACGCAAAAGTTCAATTCAATTCAATTTATTAATGTGAAACACAGGTATAAAAGATGTTAGTAAATATTATGGTATGTGATCTACTCCATTTTGATGATTGTGATCCATTTTGGCATACAAAAAAAATGGTTAGTTATTTATCTAAGGTAGGTACATAGGCTTATCTAAGATGGTAGGAATTTTTTGCAAAAAAAAAAAAAAACAAATATATTACAGTAGATACCCATTAGCTTAGTTTCGAAAATTAATATTATAATTCCATGTCAATTAGTAAGGACAATGTTAAAATTGTAAAATACGATTGAAATTGGTAAATAAAAATGTCAAATTGAAATGAAATTAGATTAAAATTACATAGTCATGGAATATTTAACATGAATTATATTCAGTCATTTATACATTATTCAACACATAGAGTCAATAATAATATAACAAGTCAAATAGTAACTCAATGCAAATTAACAACTGCAAATTTAAATTAGGTGCTGTTTTCCCGCTCAGAAACAATCAAGCAGATTTGTCATTCAAGAAATCTTTAATGGAATAATGTGTTTTTCTATTAAATATTTAAACAACGAACTCTTGAATGTACTTAGATCATGAAATTCTCGAATGAATTTAGGTATCTTATTGTATATTATTGGTGCCATTGCAAAGATGCTATTTCTAAAAAGTGTAGTTTTACAGGATACTAAACGTAACTGATCACGTCGCCGTGCTCGTTTAACATGTTCAAAATGCTCAGGATTAGACCGAACAAAAATTGCAGTCTTGTAAATATAAATAGAAGGAACCGTGAGTAAATTCAGCTGCTTATAGAAGGGTTTGCAAGAATCTGTGCGTCGCAAATTACAAATAACTCTTATACATCGCTTCTGAGCTATAAACACTTGTTCATTGTCTGTGGCATTCCCCCAGAAAATTATACTATATCTCAGAGTAGAAGCTACGTAGCCATGATAGGCCGTAAGTACAGCTCCGCGGTTAACAGTTTTGCTTAAGATATGTAATGCATATGAGAACTTTGTTACTTTTTTGCATACTTCATTTATTTGTGTCGTCCATTCCATGTTACTGTCAATATTAATACCCAAGAATTGAGTTACTGATGCTTCATCCACCCTTTTACTATTATATTGTACATTTGTTGTCATATTTAAATGGTTTCTTTGTTTAAAGTTCATTATTTTCGTTTTGTCCAGGTTAATCTTAAGGTTATTACATTCCAACCAGTCAATGATAGATGAAAGACTGCTGTTGATATCCTCTTCATCCTCATATACCACAGTGCTATCATCGGCAAATAACACCATAGGATGATTTGTAGATTTCGGAATGTCATTTATATATATTAGAAAAAGGAGTGGGCCTAATACACTGGCCTTGAGGTACACCGTAGTGCACATGTCTAGTTCCAGATGTATAGGATTGTATGTATGTATACAACCAAGTGCTGAGTTATGACTTGAAATTTCTTGTAGTTGTTGATAAATGTAAGTAAAATTTATAAGTCTGTTTCCGTTTATTGTAATTTCTTCTTGCTTTTCATTTTCAATATCTATATTTAATTCAAAATCAGACGTTTCTTGCGGAGATTCCTAAAAAAAACAGCATTACTAGTAGTTGTCCAAAATAAGTTATTCAGTCAATTATGAAAACTCTTATCAAATGTCCAATTGAATTAAGTGCGTTCCTTGTGTACGGTGAATGTATCTATGTAACATAACAAAGAACTTACACTATGGAGACTTTGTCGAAAAAAAAATTCACTCCCCAATCCCCAAACAAATCGGCAATCAGCTGATCGAAATTAGGATGGGAAATAAATTTTTTGTTATTTTTTTTCAACCATGTCGCCACAGTGAAAGTCGTTTGTTATGTTACATACCTACATTCACCGTACAAATTGGACCTTATATTTGCTACAATTACAAGAACTGACCTGTTCATTATCAATTTGCGTTGTAGTTTTATTTTTTTTCTTGAATCTCGTCTTGCTTATTAATTTATAATATCTTTTTTTACGGTTTCCGATTTTACTGAAACAAATAATAGTTTATTACTGTAATGAATGACGTCATTGCAGTTTTCTTAACTTGGCTCATCTTGTCGAACTCCACCCAACTAGACCAATATTTTGTCAATCCGAAATTTTATTTCGAAAAAATAATGAATGATTAAATAAGTGAAAGAATACTCTTTATTGCACAAGAAATGAAACAACAGTAATATAGGTACTACAGTTATGATAAACTACATTGTACAACTTCGGTGACCTCTTCCGGACAACCGGTGGTTAAAAGAAAATTAAAAATAAAAAAAAAAGAGAGGTTATTAGAAAGGACAGCTTTACAAAAAATATATGATAATATAACATGACAGACCAAACCAGAATAAAGTTGCTACGCAACTGACCAATGTCTTAATGAAAGTACAGAACAATAACCTAAATGTAATATGTACATACATCACATATACTTAACTAATGTAACGTCTCTTGGTATTTTTTGTATGCAAGAAAAAGTTAGCAGTCTATTTAAAACTCCGAAAAATATACTTACACCGTTTTCGGCCGTCGCCGGTACACGAAATGACGCGATCGGTGTGTATGTGGCGCTCAACAAAGTGACGTGCGCTCGCTCTGAACACTTGTGGGCGACTGAATCACAGCGATGCGCGACATTATTTTATATCGCCGCGCGGCCGCCATAGTAAAAATGTATGGCGGATTTGAAGCGCATTTTGATAAATTCATATCTTAATTGCCTAATACAATTTTTTATATTGGAGACGGTAAATTTGTAGTATAAACACTCCTGTTTCGGTTGAACTAAAAATAAGCGTAGATTTCTAATGTTATAAACTAAAAAAATACTTAACGCCACCATACGTTTTTTGCATTTTTGTCTAACTTTCCGTAATTTTGTAGAGTAATGTATAAATAATTTTAACATTTTTCCACGGAGTAAATATTTAGACATTCTTCGTCATGGTAAAAGTATTTTTTTAAAATGTGTATATCAAGTATTGTTGAATTTATCAACTTAACAGTAACTGCTGTTTTAGCACATTTCCCTCGGCGCAGGCTTAAGTGAGGTAAAATATGCATTTAATCTAAAGAAATTGTTTAGTATGTCATCATCATTATTATATCCGCCACAGGACGCCCACGGCTGAACATAGGTCTCCCCCATAGATTTCCAGAGCGACCAGTAGATACGGCCTGCATCCAGGACCTTCCCGCGACATTCAAGAATTAGCATGAACATAGCCCCAACGGGGCGTCACAAATATTTATTTAAGATTTAGTTTTACTCGTAAGCATGTACTTTATATTTGTGATACTGCAATAAACATACTGAATACTGAATACTTCAGATTAATACTCACTTCCTTCTAATGATCGTATGGTCGATTCAACCTTAGCTATTCAATTTCAGACCTTTAGAAATTTGTTATCATCGTTATTTACGTAAATATTGTTCTTAGAGCGCAACAAACATAATTATTTAAAGGCAGGCAGAAATTTTTACATGCCATTCTAAACTTATGAGTATAATAATTGTGAACTTACAAATTGGCAAGCTCTGAACAGTGATAGATGAGAGAGCAACAACGTGCGTATGAAACAAAAGACCAAAGTGTTGGTTGTAATCATACGGCCTATTCAGAAAATCATGGAGTTATAAAAATGCTTTGGATGAGTATAAATACCCAAGTATTTGAGATAATCTTTATAAATAACAATGTTATCAGAATCACTTTGTTTCTTCTGTCTGCATCGATGTCCGTATGTCAAAGCCCCTTTTTCTCATAATTAACCGGACATATCAAGTTGAAATTAATATTAAATACTTAGATTTGGGGGAGGTTTTTGTCCAGCAGTGGATATGATGACGCAGATCTACGGTCTCACACTGTTCTAAAAATTTTAATTTTCTAAGTATAACACAATACAAAGATAAGGCTTTTCTAAGTGTATTTTTTTAGATCATCAGAACCTACAAGGTACTTCTCGGTTGACAACAATAATTAAACTTAGCAATAAGAGGTTTCGTAGCACAAGTGATGGAATATACACGATAATTATTAATTTCAAATCCTGTGTGGAATTTTACGAGACAAACATTATTTGCGGTTATTATGCGGAGTTTCTTGGTCGTTTCTTCTCCGTAAACATAGCATCTTGTGAAGCTATGTAGTTTAAAAAAATAACATGTTGAATTTCAATAAGTCATATTTTTGTATTCTACATCGAATAAAATATTTTTACAATTGACATGACTTTGACTTTCGATATATATCTCACTACCGACCTTTGTAACACCTGCAGAGAAGCTTCCATCGGGTCACGATCTGGGGCCCGTCTGGAAGTCACACAATAGACGTGTACCTTGGTCGGTAGATGCCGAGAGAACATGTCCAAGTGGGGCTACACGGACGACAACCGGTGCTTCTGCGTGACACACCACAACCTATGGGTCATCTTCTGTGTTGTCCCGCGTGTCTCGACACTTGGACGCCACAGGACCTCTACGATGCCACACACAATGCAGTACGCGTGACGACATTCTGGTTCTCAAGAATTTGAGTTGTAATGTTTTATTACTATTAATTGAAACATCGAAATAACTGCTCAGATGTCACTAAATTATGCTTATCTATTCCATTGTATTGCAGGTATTATACCAATTTTCTTCGGATGATCGACAATGTCCTTTTTTACAGTTTCGTATCCACTTCCAAATAGTATGTCACGAAAACCGCAACGGCACACGAGCAAAACTCATTCAGCCAATTAGGCGTAGACACTGTTGCAACCAATCATCGTTTGACACAAGTCAAATTGGAGTTTGAGTGATTCAGTTTGATTGATACAAATCGAGGTCATCGACTGTTTTATCTGTGCTCTATTCCACTGTGTTGTAGGGTCGGATAATTATTGCCTCATTTAGTGACCATTTTATTCGAGAAACTGGTCCATACTGTTTTATTTATTCTGATATTGCAATTGCATCAATATCGTTAAGCAATGATCTAACTACTGTCGTATCAATTAAAGCTGTCACTTAAAAACTGAACGCGTTTCAATCTATCAAGCATTTAAGTAAAATCTGATATGACGACCGATTGGTCCAATGGATTGGTGACCTTGCCTGCGAAACCAACGGTTGCGGGTTTGAATCCTGCTATTAATAAATGTTTGTTATGAATACGAATATTTATTCACAAGTCATGGATGTTTGTATAAATCAAAAAATGTTTATTTCGTTATCAAAACATTACACTACTTGAATATTTAGCACGTTTTTCCGTTATCTAGAATCCATAATACAAGCTTTAGTGTTTTAGTTAAGAGTTTAGTTAATTAGCAACAAGAAGTTAGTTGGTGAAATACTTACTAGCTTTCCGCCCGCGACTTCATCCGAGTCATGGATATAGTGGATGGAGTATTTAATACACTTTTCGGAAGAAAATATCTAAATGTAGTGAAAAACGTATCAAAATCAATAGTAGTTCAGTACGATTAACCGCACAAACAGACAGACGCTAATAGCAGCTTTGTTATTAACCTCTCACGAAAAACGACGGGTGTGTGTGTTTCACGGCATTAGCGTGTGTCTAGGTAGGCTTTGTCCGGATGTATCTCAGTAATGCGTGATCCGATTTGAATGCGATTTCTTTTGTATCGAAGACTAAATGAGGTGACACCGGTTAAGCGTTAAAGATATTTAGCTTTTAATACAATTTGTTTGATGTAATTGGATGTTATCGGGCATTCTCAAAATTTTCAATTTACAGATATGACGTAATTTGGTTTCATTAAAATAGTACGTCTATAACGTTTAGTAATTTATGCAATTTCATTCAATAATAAAATACAAAGGCCACATAGCGATCATTGGAGGGAAATGGCGCCGGGAAATATAACAATCAATCAAGTTGCCATGTCTTATTGTGGTTGGATGCCAGCAGATTATTTACATAAAATTGATGAGCATCCAAGAGGCTAACATCGTTTGACCTTGGCCCCTGACAGCTTGTGAAAGTGTCTGTATGTGTGGCTAATGAGCGAAAAATTTGCTGGAGTTAATAGTTAGAGTAATAGTTTAATGATCTTACAGAGTGGCTAAAAATTAGGTTTTTTTTTCGATTAGATCAAAGAAGTATGCTTATTGAAAGTCGATCATTTTCACATTAATTAAAAGAAATTAGAAGCATTGGTGTTAATGACGAGGCCGATAGGTACTTAGTGATGTGGGCTGAGAATGACGATGATGATGAAGATTGTAGTGAAATAATAGAATTCGTAATACATTTGATAATTTTAATTTTCAATAGCTAAGCAAGTTTACAGCACTTCATTCACTTATAGATTTATTCAATGAAAAAGACAATCTTATTATTATGGGGGATTTTAATGCTATGGTTGGGGAAGAATCAATTGATAATGTCATGAAAAAATTTGGATTAGGCAACAGAAATGCTAGAGGAGAGAGATTAATTCAATTTTGCAAAGAGAACAATTTATTTATTTTAAATACCTTGTTCGATCAACCGAAACGTCATAGAAAATGCCAGGGGATATTGATCGTTATCAGTTGGATTATATACTAGTCAAAAATAAACACAAACAATAAGTAAATATATGTAAAACCTTACCAGGAGCAGATTTGAATTCCGAATTTGAATGAAACCAAAAAACAACAGAGAAAAGGAAACCAAAGAAAATAGATCTCAGTAAACTTAAAGATACAAAGAGCAATAATAGAGTGCAATATAGCAATATGATAGGAGATAGGTTACTATTAAATAAAAATAAAAATATAAATATGAAGGATGTCGACAGCAGATGGAATAATGTTAAGAACGTAATAATGACTTGTGCAGAGGAATGTCTTGAGAGGGAGAAAATTGTACCTAGGAAGAAGTGGACGAACAAGGAAATTTAATGTTAGAAAGAAGAAAAATTATAATAAGTCTGATGACACAAGTGTGAAAGAATGCAATAGGCTAACAAATAAAATAACGTTAAAATCTAGAGAAAGAAAGGAGAAAGAACTGGAGTGCGCTTGCAATGACATAGATAAATATATGAAAAATGGAAAGACATATAAAGCATATAACATCATAAGCAATTTGAATCAAAACCACCAAACTAAAAGCACAACAATACTCGATGAGCGTGGTATAATATTGGTATACGGAAAGGAGATAGCACAACGATGGAAAAGATATATAGAAAGTCTAGATGAGGGGGAAGTATTAACAGAGAATGATATAGAATAAGAACAAGAAGTCAAAAAAGACAAGATGGGCCCTACAAAATCTTAATATTTTGTATACTAACGTTTTCTTAATACTCCTTCGAAAAAGGGCTTCTTATACATTTGTCCCTCAGCTTTTCTCTTAAGGTATCACTTAGAAAATTCTGTAAAAAATCAAACCATTGAAAATGAGGTGTAGGTTAAAGAAACATAATAAGTTTATATTTTTTTGAATAGTTTCTTTTTACTATGAAATCTCTTTGAGAAACCTATATATGCTTGAAAACAGGCATCATCATGTGCTAAGTCATGCCTCCCTCGAGGATTTCTAGAGCGATCAGTCGGAAACCAGACATAGACAGAAAAATGACTACATGTCTACTGTTACAGCTATAATTATTTTAGTACTAGACAGTAAACATTCAATGTAAATATGCACGATTGTAGGTATTAGACCGGCAGTAATAGGAAAAGTTTACAAAGTAGACATCGAAGGCGATATTGTATGCTTTAAAATAAATATATTTAATTAACATTAACATAAAACTAGTTATCTAAGCAAAAGATACACAATATACAAAAACTACGCTTGAAACTGGAACACTGATAAAATATTCTAAAGTACTCAGTCTAATTCCCATAGGGGCATCTGTTGTGGGCCATGATAAATCAAACGAACAGAGCATTTAAGATTAGACTCTTGGTCAATATCATTATACTAATAAATGCACTAGATAAGGTATTTGCGTCCTTTATTAATGAACGTCGCGACAAGTCGTAATCAATTTATATCAATATCACCAATGGCCCGCACTGTACTTGTTAGCAAGCATTAATATGAATTTTAACAATAGGGCTGTCACATATCTTTTGCAATACATTCACTATCCTACAGATATTACAGTCGAAAAATATCTAGGTTACATTAGAAGTGTACAGGTAAATCAAAGCGCTATATAACTACGTCAGTAATTTATAACATAACGAACTCAAAACACTAGTCCGTTCCTATCTACATACCAAAATGGAACTGACAATTAGTAAGTGGGATAGTAAACATAAAGAACGCCTGCTCACTGAGTTGTTAGTACGGGGCACATAATCTCTGTTGCCATATAGCAAGGCATTGGCTGAAGCAGGCGGATACTTGAGTTGCGTGGAGTTCTTCTCGCGTGTTAGAATAACGTAATATTTTTCAATTCTCATCATCAACTATAATTCTAACATACTTGTCCATGAATTTTATTGTATTGCCCTCTGCCTCTTCCCCCCTCCCCTCGAACAAAAGCCTGAGGTCGCCCTTGTTCATATATCACGGTTTAATTTAAAACAATGACAATCGAAAAGGTTTGCAACCTTGGCGTCACAATTTAATGCGAGTGTGATTATCGTGATTTGATAACAAAATTACGACCTCGAAAGCACATTGCTGACCGGTAGTAAATTTTGTATTGTTTTGTTGTAAAAATTGTGAGTGTCATGTACGACTTCGGATACCAGATCGCTGCAAGTTTTAGGTTTAATCTGTGTTAACATAATTATAAATCCTGTGTCATCATCGTATGATGACTGTATGGTCCTTAGACATACACACAGCGCCATCTAGTTCCACAGTTAGCATCTATAGGCTTGTGTTGTGGATACCAGATGGTTGATATACTACATAAATACAATTTTGTAAATAAGTACTTATTTCAAATGAAAACATCCATAACTCGGGTACACATGTCCGTATTCATCATACAAACATATGCCCCTAGCGGAATGGTCGTTTCTAACCACTACACCAAACAGGTCGTATTATTATCTCGCTGCGTTTTCAGGCTAGCGTCCATCGTGATTGCTGTGGTCTATTCGAGATCCTTACTCCGTAATTACTGGTCTGTTTCAGTGGTCATCGGTTCCACTAACTTTTATGTTGATCTTATCTAGGCGTAGTCGATTAATTCATATTTAAAACCTACCCATTCATAGTCATAGGCTTTTGTTTCCGGAACTAGTGAGCGTTTTGCCCCCTGATGTTGTGTGATTCTGAATATAAATCTTGTGAGAATTTTTTACTCAGTAGTTTGTTCAACAAATAGTGAGACTTGTTTTCGCAAACTGTTTTTAATGATGACCTGATACCTGATGAGTACTGATATATTACAAGAAATTTACGCTTTTGGAAGTCTATAAGGATCGATTTAAAACCTTTATCATCATCATATTTGCCACGACAAATTCTGCAATAAATTAAAACCTCATCGTACAATAATAACTATCACCTGTGGGACGCTTGACTTGCGATCGACTTTAAGGAACTATATGACCTTATACACAGCGCAATAGAGTTTATAAATTATTCTATACAACAGTTATGAATACTACGAGTGCATATCATTATCTACCGCTTTAAAGAACTTAGTGACCTCCATCTCAGGGAGGCCTTAGATTCTCCACGTACTCTTTTAACCACTGAAGTTGAATACTGAAGGTTTAGTTAATTATGTTTTTCAATTATGACTCATCATTTTCTGCCCTGGTGCCAATTTATTTGGGGTCGGCGCAATACGTCTTTTTCATTCAATCTTCTCTATCAGCAGTTACCTCCTCATTCACGCTCTTTTCGTTCATATCACCCTTCATACAATTCATCCATGTTTTCCTTGGTCTTCCTCTTTCTTTCGAACCATCGAAATCCATATTCAACACTCTCTTTGTAACATGCGTTTCATCCCTCCTCATAACATGTCCATACCAAGCTAAACCGTTTCCTTTCAACTTTTCTGCCACAAGTGCCACTTTTAACTCCCATTTACATACTCATACCTTATTTGATCCATCCTCGTCACTTCACCAATTCATCTCAACATTCTCATCTCTGCTACATGCAATTATCTTTCATCCGTCTTCTTATAAAAATAAATTCAAATTATACTTTAATGTTTTAAATGAACGTTTAAACTCACAAACATTAAAAAATGCGTTACTTACTAAGTTACGTGGCAACCCTACGTATCATCCATTCGAATTAAGGCGAACCATGTGTGGCATTTGCCTATATGCAGCGGGGCGGGCGGCCGATCGTAAATACTCGTATCTGGTTTAACAGGGACACTGACTATTACATCCTTAACAGGACTATATTGTGTTCCGAGACAGGCTGACAACTAATTGTATTATTGGTTAATGTGATCTATAGGGTAGCATCGCATAACGGTTCCAGATTCGATTCTGTTTCAAACAAGTTTAATGGTAATCATAAATAAAAAAAATTATAACGACCATATGTAAATATATGCCGCCTCCACACTCCTCCCACTGTAACTCCTGTAAGCCAGGATTCCGGTTGAGGTACTCAACGCCCTGTTGACAAAGTAGACGGTGCCCATTCGTGATTCTATTACTACCTTGGATCCCAGACAGAAAGAAATAGGATGTGTAAGTAGGAAAAGAGGGCTGTGTGGTTTCGGCACTCAAATAAAATACAACAAACCCCGTCTCTTCCCGTGGGTGTCGTAAAACGCGATTAAGGGACTTTCCATCAAAAGCATCTATATTTTTGCACGTTTCAACGGCGATGGGCTCACCCCCTGTCACGTGTGCATTTCTGTATATTTCATAAAGTGAACCGTGGATGTTGTTTCAATCATTAAACTCTTTTGGAACACTCAAACGATATTATTTGGGATAACTTTGACCACTCCATTTATAAAGGTCGTGGCATTATATATGTATGTAGGAAAAGAGATTTCCTACTTCTACAAATTTGTAAATATACAAACACACACAGACTTCACATAATTACACTTTTTGATAAGTAAATAGAGCAGAACTATGAATTGAAAATTTAGAAAACCCCCGAATGAATATGATATCATCCAAATACACCAAATCATCTGTGTTAAAAGCTAAATAACTTCGAAACGGCTTGTACCCTTTTAGCCTTTAATACAAAAAAAAACGCAATAAATTCGGACTACTCATTATTACTGAGACATATCCGGACAAAGACTGGACAAACGCACACGACGCCGTCAAACACATAACACCGTTCGTTTTTCATCGGGGGTTAAAAACTGGCTAGTGTGTGTGTGTGTCTTACACCTTTGACTTTCAATCTTCTAATATAAGAACATGGCTCTAATAATACAAGACCTAATTCCAGTACAAAGATAAAGTAAATTTTCGGCATGCTTGATCAAATTCTAAACAGGAGTAACAATAAAACTAACCAAAGCCATTTGAACCTACTAAACTGACGGACGAGGTTTACCAGCTCCAATATAACATGCAATAGACTATTAAATAAGTGATTTTTTTTATGCACAACGTGTTGGTACTTGCCCTCAATCACACCTGATGTTAAGTAAATATAAGGTCGAAGGGGGGAGCCTACTGACCCGGAAACCCCAACACATTTGGGGGACTGGCTATCTTATCTCTGACAACCGGAACACAACAATGGTATTAACATTGCTGCTTGGCGGCAGATTTAGATAAGATGGTGGTAGCTAGCCAGGCGGACATTTAAAATGCTCTACCACCAACCAAACCGAGTACTACATGTACCCGCTGGGGATCGAACCCGCGACCTCCGAATCGTAAACCCAATGTTGTTTATATTGAGCAATGGAGGCGGATAATATCTTAATTGAAATATAGGTATTTTAAAATCAACCAAACTCGAAATTAAATAGTAGCATCCTCAGCAGGAGTTAATTTATCGCGGAGTAAGTAATTTGTGAAAGTTATCGCGAAAGTTTATAAGTAAATGGTCGCGGGTTCGAATCCAGCTAGGGGTATATGTTTGTATGATGAATACAGACATGTGTTCCCGAGTTATGGATGTTTCTCATTTATACATGTATTTATTTACAAAAAAAATGTATTTGTGTAGTTTATCAACCATCCATAACACAAGCCTAGATGCTTACTGTGGACCTAGATGGCGCAGTGTGTTTGTGCAAAGACATTTATTATTATTATTATTATTATTATTATCCCTAGGATTTTACTAGGAAAGAATTATCGTATGTCTTCTTCTTTCCTCTCCTACTTGTCTGCCCGCGTTGAATACATGACCCTCCTTTTAACTTCGCTATTGTCGGTTAAAAATAACCTATATCCCTTCGAGATAACGTATACGTATTAAGTAAATATCGATACTATCGTTCTATTTCACAAATTGGAACTGATCAAGTTAAGTAACCACAGCAAATTAATGGCGTGGTCACCAGATACATTATCTAGAGCTCCGACCTAGCTATCTGATGGTCATTAATCTATTGATGCCCGCGTTTAAGTTCGAAGAGATACAATCAATTATAGTCTGAAAGGAACATTCGTCAGATTCGGGAGTTACGCCAAAATTGAGTAATAGTTAATTGGTACGTACCAACTACCTGCAAAAATTTCTATTATAGAGTGACTTATTATGAGTTATAAATCTCTTTTATATTTAAGAGCTATGCTCTTGTCGGTGGAGTCCTTTCCACACTTCTGTACATTCCGCCTGCCCTCTTCTTTGACTTTCTGATACGACACGGCATTTACTTTTTCTTTTATTTATACCATGTATGTTCTTCTAGGCCTTGCATTTGAAATGTGGTGTTGGCGAAGAATGGAGAGAATGAGCTGGACGGAAAGAATGAGCAATGAGAAGGTCCTGCAGATAGTTAATGAGAAGAGTGTTTTTGGAGATCATTGAAAACAGAAGGGGATAGATGTTGGGTCATGTGAAACGACACGACAACTTTATCAAGAACATCATTGAAGGAAAAGTGGAGGGGAAGCGGAAGAGACGAAGGCCTAGAAGAACATACATAAGTTATAAATATAAGGTATATGAAGTATATATTTTAAATAACATTACAAGAAAATACCTAAAGAGTTGTTGATAATACTACACATTTTATAAAACATAATACTAGTGAACGCAAGAGTTGGGTTTCTAACTAAACACCTAACTTTATAGAGTATTCCAGGTTGGGACTTGTGGGAAAGAGCCCAAGATGCTGACAGCATTACCTTGCTATCCATGCGGCAATGCTTTATTCTTTGACATATAAATATAGCCGCTAATTACAAATATTTCAAATATAATCGTATTACTTTTATATAATTTATAATGATTATAATTTATTATTATTAGAAGCACTCGTGGCACAGTCGCATTCGCTATTCGTTTTCGATTAGCGAAGTTAAGCGAAGTCTGGCGCGGTCAAGTGACTTAGCAGTTAGTGGTGCATAAAAAAATATCTCAATAAATCCAGGAAAATTCGGTGATATATAGGTATTTCTTGTACTATAATCATAAATGCAGATTTAGCTAAAAGTTTTTGAGAGCAGCATATGGAATGTTACCTTCCTCTTATTATGACGCAATTATTGACCAACAAAGCAAAGATACAATCAAAGGGAAACCGGAAATATTTTATACATACATACATAATATCACGCCTGTTTCCCGTTGAGGTAGGCAGACAGTAAGGTTGTTCATACATGCTCGTCGGTTTAGGGTACTCTTGACTTGGCCTTTCTTTAAAATGTCCCCGATTTGATCATGGTACGTTCGCCGTGGTCTTCCCCTACCAACACTACCATCCACATTCGCTTCGTATATCTCTTTCGGAAGTTTTCTTTCATTCATCCTCTCCACATGTCCAAACCATCTCAGCATACCCTTTTCAATCTTTGTCACTACGTCATCATTCACATTGCTTAACTCCCTAATTACAGTATTCCCGATTCTATCTTTCAAAGTCACCCCAATAATATAATAATATTTTATATACTTTAATATTAATAAATATGCGCCTAAAATAAAGAAATGTATTTCCCGACAAATGCCCACCTGTAAAGCAATTTCAAGGCACCTGAGGCTACATTTGAGGATAAGTAAGTAGGTTACACTGAAATAATTAAGAAATTTTCCTTTTCTTAAACAACATAAATAATATTTCTCTGTGTTGTATATCTTACAAACTGGTTATGTTATTCTATTATATTTATCTGCTACATTATTTCTTCAAGAAATATTACGATTCCAATACACACACACATTTGGACATATTCGTACGATGATAAAGCCGGATTCAATGTCTAAGGTTTATTATTTTACTAAATTGTAAATGTTGTGGCAAGGTGGAAGATGTGGCACATCTTTTCATGGAGGGTGTCAGGAACAAGACAAATATAGGTATATACTAATCACAAAGCTAAAATTAAATAGTGTTAGCACTTGCCCTCAATCACACCTGATGTTAAGTGAAGATGAGGCCGAAGTGGAGAGGTGGAAGCGTACTGACCCGGAAATCCAAATATTTGGGGAACTGGCTATGTTATCTCTGATAACCGAAACAGAACAATGCTATTAAGATTGCTGTTTGGTGGCAATTTTAGATAAGGTAGTGATAGCTAGTCAGGCGGACATTTAAAATGCCCTACCACCAACTAAACCGAGTACTAAACATGTACCCCGCTGGGGATCGATCCCGCGACCTCCGATTCGTAAACACTATGTCATTTACATTGTTTGGAAATCTTTTAATTGTTACGGATGCTAAGGTTATTTGTTTGTGACGTAGCCTATCCTACGACACTTGGGCTGTCACGACGAATTTAACGTGCTACGTAGATTCTCGCGAATAATATAAACCTTCTTTGTAGTTAGGTATAAACATGATTTAAGTACCTATTAATAATGTATCCAACTGCGGAATAAAATTTAACAGATAAAAAAAAGCTCCAGTAAATTGAATTATGTTTGTTTGCGTTTCTACAGTAGGTAGTCTTAAATAACCTAGTAGAACGACGATATTGACCCTAAAGTTATATAAAAAGAAAAACAAAGATATTGACCCTAATGTTATATAAAAAGAAATTAACACACGGTAATAAATTCATTCCAATTCTAGTGGACTCAAATTGATTGCCAAACCTTTTAAATTGTCAGTTAACAAATTAATAATGCGCTTTCTTCCTATTCTGTGGAATATAATACAGCAATCATGCAGACGTTAACAAATATATTAATGATTGCAGATAGATGAGAAATATTCTAAGTAAAAGTTAATCATTCTGTCATGCGTGTCACATTCTAATAGAGGAAGAAAGTTAACAAGCGTTATGACTATTATGACTACGAATACTTGTAACTTTCTTAACAATAAGTTGTTCAGAAGTTCTAAGCATTATAATCAATATCATTACACTACCTATACTTAATGAAAAATGTAGGAAAAATGGAAAGAAAAATATTATACCTAACTTATAAATGAAGAAAATCAGAAAGAAAAGTAGACATGAATGAAAGATATTTTAAGAAAGGAAGAATAGTTTGATTACTAAGTACATGCCCTAGAACTTTTTGACAGTTGCGATATAAACATTACCTCTTTCAACACAACTGTAATAAATGAAATTTTTAAGCAACTTGTTTGAGTATTAAATAACATCAATTGAATCTTCATTTCAAAATACCATCATACTAAATCATGTAAAAATGAACCCTCAAACAATAGCTTAGAATGCATATCATTAGTAATTATACTGAGATATATAACATTATACTTATAGCAGAAGGCAGTTTCAACTTGAACTTGAGTTAGAAGAATGCCTTTTGAAGCTATTAGCTCAAGGTTCAAACTAATGTGAGACATTAAGCTTGTAAAGTAGTTCAGCAACTGAGTTTTGATTGATCGTAGACGATATCTCCTTAAGGTATGTTGAATATTAAACGACGATGACTAAACATAAATAAATGAGGTACAATATAAATAAAATCCACTGTATAAGCCTCTCTACATACAAATATTAGCATAATGTCTGACCACGGTGATTTGTCTATGATTAATTCCTATCTTGTCAACATTTCATAGGATGATGTTCTTGTAATTTTAGTAACGCCTCTTCATCATTTGTCGATTTGTTTGGGGCGTTGTTGTTTGGGTCTATTTTGTTGATAATAAGTAACGTTTCGGAAGGTTTCATTACTGATTACGGCGTTCGTTTAGACAATCAACCGACTTGATCGATTTTGAAGTGTAAGGTGTCGTTAGATTCATCTTGATCGCCAGAAAGTCATATAATACATGTTATGGTAAGTTCAAAACATTATGTTGTCGGGTTTTAGATATTTCTGATATATTTTTTTATATTACTTTCAATCGAATCTTTAACTTAAAAAACCTATGTACCCTACCCTTTACCCCTATTTTGTAATACATCCATCCATACTTACACATCAACGGTAACTTCGTTAACCTCATCCACTGCATCAGAAACCAGAGCATTAGCCTAAATAGGGACCGAAGGACTTAACCCAAGTTTAGTAATATCATTACGGGGGCCTAAGTAAAAGCAGTCGGTAATGCGGTCGTCCTTTCCCCAATACCACTCGATACCTTCTTAACCAAATTTGTTGACCCATTCAGGTAGGTATACTTTTCTCGTTAGGCGAAATAAGTTCTCGTGATTACCGCCATCAGTCGAGCGATGGGATTTTGCGGTGGTGTGCAATCATTTTAATGCGTAGTTTCTAAACAAGGGAACATGATGAGTAGAACATTTCATTATGTGTCATAGTGAATGACGACCCCAAACCTGTTCACGCTAGGTCCCAATTCCAAACCGCTCAGTTCTTAATAGTTTATAAACGCGAAAGTTTGGATGTTTGTTTGTTGCACAATCACGGCGAAACGGATGATTGGATTTGGCTGAAATTGGTATATAGATAGAACATAGAGGATATTTTTTTATCCCGATGACGTGAATAGTTTTCCTGTGGGATAAACAAATTAAGCATATACGCGATAAAGTTACTCCTCACAGGCGAAGCTGCGGCCGGAAAAATAGTTTCTTATAAATTCTAAAATCATAACACTCAAACGCCATATGAAAGAATGATGCGAACTTTAAATTTTTGTAATTCGTTAATTCTGTAAATATATCTTAGTTATTAAAGATATACGCGCCAATCTAAACGTCTTGGTTAGTCCTTGACCAATAGCGGTATTTCTGTGTCTGAAAAGTCACGGTCCTTGTGAATTGAACCAGTTGTTAAGACAAGTTCTACCATGTAAAGCATTGTAAATTCACTAGATTTTAACACTACGAGATGCTGAAAAATATTTGCGATCGCCGATGCTCATGTTGGATTATGTGTCCACCATACTTACAGTGGAATAACCAAATAACTACCATTTAAATAAATCCTAAATTAGCATAATAATACCAATTGGACGTATTCAATCTCCGGTCCTCATCTCCCCACTAATTTGTCTTACAAGCTGCATAAGGGTTACCTGCATTAGTCACTTACGATGTCAGCTTTGACTTTTTTCCACGCACCCTGAGTTCACCCACACGATCGCATTGTTCCAAGATATCTGCCCGAATCTCATGTTTGTCTAACAAGCGACGTGGCCGAATATTATGTTCTGTTTTATCTTCGGAGCTTATGTTTGGAACTGTATGGATAGGACACCCTGGAGAGTACTTTAATAAAATGTTTTGAGCATTGACCGCTAACACTCATTATGGACAAAAAATAATTAAGAAATTGTAGAGAGAACGAGAGTTGCATTTATCGCAACAGTAAAGGCAGTTAGGGAAAATGAATAGAGTATAGAGATCACGTCTCGGCAACCGTAGTACGAAAAATAGCTTCTTTTTTTTGAAAACTAAGGGCCGTATTGACGGGGCAGTCTCAGGATTGACATCGAGTCTCTCTCTCAATAATATATTATATATTTGATACTGTTCAAATTCAGATTAGACGGAAGAAATAGAATAATCGCAAGTATGATTCTATTAGTTTTTCTCAGTCTTGGGATAGTTTTATTAGTACAAGCCTTCTTTAACGTCTTGTTACACTTATATACAGCTTATATTTATATTTATGTGTATGTGGAAAATACTTGGTATTAATGGAGAATTCACACAGCTAGATTGTGCGACGATCTGCACAAGGCGGCAGGCAGTATATGGAGAATCGAATAACGGACCTATGTCCAGTAGAATGTGTTGATGTTGGTTATAACTAAGGAAAACTCGAGTTGTATGCCTCTATATTTGCAATGAACTCTGATACGCATAAACATGAAAACCAGGCTGTGTTCTACAAACTATGAGCTCACTGTTTACTTACTAGCTTTTTACGTCGTCATTCTACGGGAATAACTTACTGAACAAAGAAAAGCGTTATACATTTCGGTGCCATAATAATTTCTTTTTTATACTCAATAGATTAAAACTTGACTTGCAGATGGAAGCGCGCTCACCGGGAATTCCCTACTTACATCGGGTACCAGCTATCTTATCTCAAACAGAACACAACAGTGCTGTCAGCAACGGTCAGGCGGATATTTGAAAATGCTCTACCACCAACCAAACCGCGTACTAAACATCTACCCCGCTGGGAATTGCGCCCGCGACCTCAGTTTTGCAAAGCTTACATTGAGTCAAGGAGGCGGTTAAAATTCTTTAAAATTTTACCTTGTTACATACTTGTAATTTTTGTTTCACATGCTAGTTTATGCTAGCATGTCTACTATAACTAATTATTATTAATATTTTTAAATTCTTTATTGCACACAAAAATAAAATACAAAGAACATTATAAATGATAAAGTGTACAAAGGCTAATCTATGAGTACTAGTTACATTGCTCCCTGAGCCAACCGTATGATTTGCAGACAAAGCAAAGTGTTGCGTAATTACATAATAATTACACTTTCTATCAGATGTCTAAACATTTAAGATGATTCTAAAAATGTGTGTACCTACATAGTAGTTCTTTTGGATTTTGTCTTGAAATGTGTTCCGATTTGAGTGCGATTTTTTTTATGTTAAAGTCTAAACGATGGGACAGATTATTAGCCACATTTGTGAAAATCGGTTGAGCCGTTTGGAAGATATTTAACTTTTAACACAAATGTTTGTATTATTTGGATAATATCATAATGTTTCAGGGTTTTTTCGAAATTTATAAGTTATACTTATTGTAGAGGCATTACAGTGATCGTAACAAAGAATACATTACGGTCACTTTATTAACTATTATCAAATAAAATTATATGTAAAAAAATCCACCAAGTACATGTCGGACATGTATATATATAGGTATTTAGGGTTCCGTAGAATATACGAAGTCCATTACCTTCTACTTTCAGCTTTCCCCTATAATACAACAGTACAGTAAACTTATGTAGCACTAATATTATTATATTGTTAGTGTCCGATTAGGTAGGAAAACTACTAAGTAGTAATATAGTTAAAAATTCTTTATGAATTAAACAATTTTATTACGGCGTAAAGAAGTCATATCCACATTAACCTTTCTCCTATCTGAAGCATGATTTTAATAAGATTAAAATAATTGTACGCGTCCTGCGAGATTGACTAAACTATAGTCAGTAGTCAACTGACTCTTCTTTAAGTCATAGCAATAAAGCCTACATTCGTTTGGAAAAGTATACACTTGTAAATTCACAATGGAGAAAAACACTAACCCACGCTTCTTATTAGATCCTTGCTGTTATATACGTGAGCGATATATTAAGATAAAGAATTTAAAAAAATATAGACTCTTGCCATTATGTAAGTGTATGCCGATATTGCTATGTAGCTGTCAATCATAAGAAATTATTAGATACAAATCATAAAATTCGTGCGTTTGAGGAACAAGTTTTTTGTGAACAAATACAAGTCTGTTTAGTTACAATGTAAGTATATACCTACCGCCGACCACACACCAAGGTAACCTACCTTGCCTCCGTGGCTCGGTGTATAAGATTTAAAAAACGGAGGTCATAGATTTCTTTCCTAAACTGGAAGGGCATTTTTAAATGTCCATTTGGTCAGCTATATTATCTTATCTAAATCTGCCGTCAAGCAGAAATGTTGATAGCATTGTTGGGCTTCGGCTGTTACAGATAATATACCAGTCCCCCAGATAAGTTGAGGAGTCCGGGTGAGTGCGACGAGCCTTCAGCCTCATCTTCATTAGCATTAGGTGTGATTGAGGTCATGCGTTATCAGCCCCCACAGCATGACATCGTTTGTCGCGCGCGATGTAGGGGTGAGAGTGCGTTAAATCTAATAATCAATCAATCAATCAAATACTCTTTATTGCACAATTAACAAAAGCTACATGAAGAATACAGCGTACATAATTAATCGCACAAAAAGGCGGCCTTATCGCTAACAGCGATCTCTTCCAGGCAATCTATATTTCGTCCCAGCGAATGAGCAGGACTAATATTATCTCGCGTGGCAAAGGTTTAATGGCGCCTGTCATGTTAGTAATGCGTTGTGCATAAAACAACTGAATGTGTCCGATAGTTGAAAGTATAACGTGCAGGTATAAGCGGGTGGTTGACTGGTGCTATTCGACATAAGCTGGAAATTGGAATTCTTTTCAGGTGTTTGAATTAAACTTGTTATCATTCACAACAAAAAAGAACACTCCAGAATATGAGGTTATGTTCTTACCAATTACATCAACACATCTTACACTTACAGCTTATGCAAATCCACTCCTGGAACAAAGGCCTCTACTGAGAATGATTTTAAGTCGCCACAGGATGACACTAAATTGACAAAAACATCAACAGCCTATAAAATTTTACTACAAGCTTCTCCCGTTGAGCATTGTTTTCCATAGGAGGAGTAGCCCTAATCGCTATGATGGGCAGGCCGGATGGCGATCACTTGTTTTTCCGGGACACTCGTGGGAAGAAAGAGTTGGTGCTAATCTGGTATAGGCACTTCAAATGAAATCAACCTGGACCGACAATGGCCCCCGTACTCGTATCAAAATGCTGCTCGTGATCATCCTAGGACTGACCACGCCAATTCGCTTCACGTTATAACAATAAAACTCCTGTGTCTGGTGACGTTCCCATGTTACCCCGAGAAACATTATCATCTCGATATACAAACCAACTGTGCTACTAAATTAACCACTTTCCATCAAACATGGCTAAGAACCGTCTCGCAAATTGATATTGGTAAAACTGGTGCTTTGGAAAATAAAAACCGTTCTAAAATATGCCACAGACACTCGTGGCGCAGTTCGCTATACGTTTTAGATTAGCTAAGTTACGCAATGTCTGGAACAATCAATCACTGGACGGGTGACCACTAGTGGCATTTTAATACGAGTATTTTCGTGCTTCTGAGACTACGTTAAGTATTCGATACCTGTTGTTTTCAGTTGAAGGTAGTTATTAATCTGTGGTCTACAGGGGCTGCTTAAAAAAGCGACTGTCATGTAGTCACTAGTCTGACACAAATCCACCAATCCGCTCTAGGCCCGCGTCGTGTATTATGGCCCATACCCTCTCCCAGTGAGAGGTTGTGGCCCAACAGTGGGGATGTGTAAGGCTGTTGATGATGAATGCCACAGACAGAGACAATAACACCTCTCTTGTTGCGTAAAACGAATAGTGAATGCGACTGCGCCACGAGTGCTTGATCGAAACCACTTGATCGTCAGTAATTATGTAAATGTTTGTGAGCGGAATAGCAAGCTGATAACAGTTTGGACACAGATTCGACGGCATGCATAATGCAACCCTTAATGCAACTGTTAATTACATGTCCTTAGGGTCATTATTGATTGGCAATCTGCGATGCCATATCGCCTGCGTTTAAATGGTTCATCACATTAATAGAATAGCTAGTCTTAAGACTATTACGTAATTGGATCATCGACGTAAAGGTTTCGACGCTTGGCTTGACCACGATTATTTTTAGTTTAATGTTCTCGTCTAGACTCTATATAATTTAGCGTCCAGTCTAGACTTCAAAACGTGATCTAGAAGTAGATAAACAACACCAAAATTAAAATCATGCTATCTATTATAATATTATAATTAATCTGTTTTGGGGTGAAAATATTGGCTTAATAGAGAAAAGGCCTAAACCCGTCAGTGGGTGGATGTGGGCTGAGAATGATGAGGAAGATTCGGTTTAATTGGTAAATCACATTTTTACCACCTGGCAAGCTACCACCATCTTAACAGTCTGCCGCCAAACAGAAATATTGTGTTCCGGCGGTTTGTGATGAGAGAGCCGATACCCCAAATAAATTCGACCTTGTCTTTACTTAACATTAGGTGTGATTGGTTTTAAGACTTGCCCGTTATGCATAAAAAACAAAAACAACTACAGCAATTCATCATTATTATCAGCCCGTAAACATCCCACTGCAGGGATATAGGCCTTGCCTCGTATATGAGGGAGTATGGGCCATAGTCCACCACGCTGGCTCAATGCGGTTTGGGGCAATTACTATGAATTAAACTGACACAGAGGCTAAGAACCAGGGGTGCTATACTTTCTGCTCCAAAATATTTACAAGCGAATTTTCATCAAAATAAGACCACGGGACAATGGCACATGGGCTGTAAATATATCATTCTGATACAGTAGGTGATTCATTCCTATATAACAATGCAAGTAAAAACATAACTTCAAATGTAGCCTATCTCAGTTTGCTGGATATAGATGTCTCTCAAGGCATATCTGCCAAGGCAAACGACGAATCTTCGCTTCCTGCCAGATCAACGTCCCATCCTAATTTTTCAACATCTATAGATGCTGCGATAGACGTAGCCAACCCTACTTCTGCAGTTCGGCAATCTTTTCAAGCTCTCCAACGGATCCTCGCGTTTCTCATCTTACCAACAGAAAAATACTGATAGCTCTTTCTAGACACCGCTGTGAAATTAGTTAATTATTCTAAACTATGGTTTAGATACATAGGGAACTATATTTACTAGTACAGTTAACCACATATAGCAATCTACACACTACCTGCATAACCAGATCTCTCTTAAAGAAGGATATGAACCAAGCTTTAGATATATTGTTGAGTCAATTTTGACGTAATCGCGGAACCTCTTAAAAATCTGAAAGCACTTAGTCCTTGAGAACGCAAAACAACTAAAAAGCTAAGACAGGACATTTTCCTGGGACACATTTTGTGTAAGCGGTGGATAAAGTTTTTATTGTTAACAAGCAGAAAGCCGTGGCCACGAGAGCGACGATGATATCTCCTCGTATGAATGATGACTTCGTGCTAAGCCTCTGGAAGCAACCTCTCCAGATAGACATGAAAACTGGAGACACGGCACGAATATGGAAATTCTCTAGCTTATACACTTCCTTATAGAATGGATTTGAATATCTAACAATACCTACATTACGTGACAAAGGAAGCTTTATTTTATTAGTACCTGTTAAGTGCTATATATCGGTAAGTATGATATTTCCCAAAGTATATTTGTTTGTTAAGTAGGATAATGTTTAGTCAAGTAGCCAAAGTCTAAAAGTGTTAATTAGACTCGTATCTATAAGATATATTAATTTTCATAATGATCTCTGATCTCCAATTCAGACAATAATAATATATCGATTGTCCTAGATCTCGATTGGTACCAAAATAATTGGATCTAAATTAATTTACTGTACATGTTACCATTTACATTTTTCAATTATGTTATTATAATTCGTATTCTTCTTGTCTCTATGGCCGCGACCCATCTAAGGAAGATAAGGGGTCGACGTTTTTAGCACAAAGCGTTTTCTGTTTCGGACCCTTTCCTGCAGGTTATTTGACTCGAAACGTGCCTTGGGAGTACCTGTTCAGTGAGACCACCTTTATCGAGAGACGCGAGCAATATTTTGTACAGATTATCTCTTAAAACGCCTTTAACGTTCAACGTTCAGTTCACTAACAGATGCGATGTCTTATTTTACAAATAACAATCACGCTTTTAAACCATCCTCGTCCAAACATGGGTCTTCGAGATAAGCCTAAGAGGAGTGATCAATAAATTTTAAGGCAATAAACAAGGGCCACCTCTGGTAACTAAATCGCTGTAATTACATGCAATAATTATGTGCAGCTCTTAATATTTCAGACACAACATTGTTATTAGTTTCTGATGGCGTCCTTGAAAATTGTAATTTTCAGCTGTAGCTGACAGACAATTTGGAAGAGAACCAAGTTATTTATGTGAATGATGAAGGACTAGACGGATAATTTTGTATACTAATTACAATAGGTAATTGTAATTTTTACAGAAAATCTTGCCAAGACTGTTCTTCATCAGCTTTGTCCGTCTGAGAAATCCACTGCTCCTAATTTACCAAAGTAGAAAAAAAAACTTTATATTTATTGTTCACATTCGTTGATGAAATAGGTAATAACCACTACTCGTACATTTCAATTTGTAATAGTCATTGAGAACCTATAAAACAAAATAACTACATAACAAATCCAAACATGGCATGGCTTTGAAATATTTATGATACTACCTATACTTCGAACATTATTTGCGGTGTTGACAACCATAAACTTACCCATCGTCGCTATATTGTCTCTACAAATTTTATAGGGGTAATTGTTTACTTGTGGTGCCATGCTTTTGTCTAAGTACTACATCTATCCCTATTACCATTTTATTGCGTGTATTTTCTAAAGATTTTTTATGTAGACGATACGAGAAATTTCTATTCACATAATGCCTTTTCATCTTTTACACTTTTTCAATAGCAACACAGCGGAGTTTTGAATGTGACTAAAAGGTTTTGGTTACGGTTAACACAATTGTTTCTGTAGCTGGGGAGTTGTCATTTTCGGTTACAAATTGGACTGCAGATTTCTATTGTCTCGTTTCAAAGTTTCACGCAGAGTTGTTTCAATTATGCTCTAGAGCTTCCGTTCACTAGAACATGTATCTCTTTGTCAGTAAAAGTTTACTTTTGTAGTCTTTCTGGTACAGCTACTTCAGTCAGTTACTATGTGTACAATTGATCAATCAAATGAATAGTAATTGACTCATTTCCGCTGTCAACTACTCCAACTATAGTTCGTTTTATAATCAGTCCAACGATCAATAATAATGCAATTTAAGTAGGTACGACGTCGTTTCGTCATTGATTTTTTCCTCTTTCAATACATTAGAGAATATTAGATATCCTTTAGTAAAGTGGTAAACGAACGAGTTAGGCGTTAAACCAATATTAAAAGAATTTGATTAATTACAGATATCATATCAGCTGTGGCTGTGTGTGTCCTGTGGGACGTCCATTTGCTGAACATTGGCCTCCCCATAGATTCTACAGTGACTGGTTGGATGCGGCCTGCAACTTACGATTTCCCGCGAACGTCATCAGGTCATTCGTCTTCTTATGCTGTGCCTGTCGGTGCGTAGTCTCCACTTTACACTCAAAATCTTTAACCCTAGAGTAATCGCGCCTTTCCATGAAACGCGAGTGATCGCGTGGGGAGCATTTTGCCGCCCATACTGATTACGCCTTTTTTTTAGAAAATAAGAGTTATATGGTTTTATATTTATCTTTAAACGATAGAATAAAACATAAATTATTAGAATAAGAAACATTTATTAAAGTTTTATACTTAAAATTTAGAAAATAATGCTTTGGGAAATCTTAGGTAAAATTTCTTGGTTTTTCGCAACCTCTTCACAATTATGTATTTAAAAAATAACAAAAATTAAACTTATTAGCTAAATTACACGTTTTCATCATCTACAACCTATATTTCAGCAAAACAATCCTGCCACATGTACATACAATGTTCGTTGCACAGTAACTTTGCACATCTATTGCACCCTTTTTTCGTCCTCCTGTTTTTCTTGGACGGGCATACTGCGCATATACCTTCCCTACCGGAGGGTATATTTTCGAAAACTTCTCTCTTCTTAGAGTCACGTATGTGTATATTTGTGAATAGCATGATGTCCTCTAACATTTGTGTAGTAATAAACAAATTAAAACATTCCAATGGAGTTCGAGAATTTTTTGCATTTTCGCCTTTCACTCCGGGGGAATTTATGACAACATTTTCTTGTCTAGTTCGTATATTAGGCCTTGAAGGAGGATGTATTAAGCACTTAGTTACATCTTTTTCTTCATACATAGGAACTCTTGTAGGCCGTCGCTCTGCACTTGCTTCAGTAGTAACAGCTGTAGAGGTTCTTCGTCTGTCAATCAGCCGAGCCAGAGGTTCATTACTTGACGATCGTGAACGAGATCTTGTTGGTGATCGTGGGCGGTGTACTGTGGATCCACCTCCGCGACCACGGCCACGACCACGTTCGCGACCACGGCCACGACCACGTTCGCGACCGCGTCCGCGTGTGGACGCGGTCGTGGGACCGCGTCGCAATGACTCCTGGACAGGCGCAGGGGATACTACAGGCGTTACTACGCGAGAAGTTGATGGCACATCCTTATCAGATTCTGCCGCTAATTGCTCCGTGTCAGTATTATGATCACTATGTTCACTTTCCCGGTCACTTTCAGACACTATTTGCGATGAACTATGTGCATCATCTTCTTCGTCATCTCTCTCCAGCTTCCAACCACGCAAGTATTTGTTTGTCTTGTTTATTCATATCAGGCGGTGATTATCTAAAAAGATATAAAATAAAGTGAGCAAAACAAACCAATAAATGTTAATACGATAATTACATAAAAACAAAACTATACGCAATGAAAACTAATAAGATTTCAACTATAGAAAAAAAAACAAACTTACAAATTTTACTTACGTGAGTAGTCGCGCAGTGAGCAATTTGCCGTCAAACGCGACACACCTGCGACAACCTTTTTTTCCTGCGGTCACCTGCGCACTGAATTTACTCTAATTTCTAAAACAAGGAGGTGAGGAACGGGGGGGCAGCTACCTAGACGCTTGACCTTGACAAATGCATCGTGTACAAAATAATACGAATATTGTGCCGCGAGCGGCAAAATGCTCATAGCGCGAGCACTCTAGGGTTAATGCAATCAGTTCGTCGAGCTATGTGCCCTCATCACTGCCAATTCTATGTTCTACAGATTTCTTCATTCCTGAGACAAGATGATTACTAAATAAGTAAATATTGCAATTAATACTTAGACGGTCTATTGATCATACATTATCACTATATATAATATCACAATTACATGATAATTATTAATAATTTTATTTTTAAAGGCAGAAGCCCCTTTTTCATACTACAAAAAAAAATGTACAACAGTACAAAAAACCAATAAATAATAATAAAATAGACGTTCACATACACTTAGGTTTATCACTTTCGATTCGCGCTCCGATGTACAGACAGTCAATCTATCTGCTACTGGTATCTATCTGTCAGACAGTACAAGTTATAAATTATATCAAGGTATTGTTGTAAGAAAACTTCTAACAACAGAGTTAAATAGGCTATTCATAATAAGATAATAAAATAATACACAATACATAATCATAAAAATTTCGTCAATATAGGAAAGATAACCGTTATGATTTATTTAAAAAGAAAGTATATTGAACATAGTTCACCGATATCGGCCAATGTCAACATAGTTATATAACGTTCCTGAGGGAAGAGATCGCTATGAGATGTTTTCGGAGCCAGTTGTTACGAGATAAGTGGTAACATTGTGTTTGATGTTGTCTGATAAATATTGGACTGTGAGACAGGCACGTGAGATATTGACTCTTGATATTGACAGAGTGTATCAATACTCTGGACCCTGATTTACATAGCGACCTTACCAGATCTCATTTCTAGGAAATATTCATCGATATTTTACTCTTTAACAAACTAAAGTAATTCTAAAATGACTTTTATAATAATCAAAATAATATCTAACACGGAAGTCACGGTGTATCATGTCTAATTTGATTAAAAATAGGGGACCATAAGACAACATCAATCTATCTTATAAGCCTTGACATTCATCCGGGAGGATCATAAAATTCCAAGACATCACAAATGATTTACTCCACTTACAACGTTTCATCCAGACTATGTTTATTCTTTTCTTTTCACGTTCAGTATTGTATACTACTTTCTCTATAATCGCTATATATGAAACAACTATTACCGTCTCCGTTCGTTCAATTTACAGTTATACAACTATACATAGTTCGTGTAAGTTAGGCTGTGGCTTGAGTTTAATAAGATTTTCGATGTCTGTACCATCAGTAAAGATGCTCAGAGGTCTTAAACCGTCTCCCACGGTAGAAGCAATTCGACACGCACGTGTTATAGCATCCGATGGCCTACGATTAGACTTCGCGGTGACGCATGATGGCCTTACCTCTTGAATGGACGTGTTTTTGTAGCTAACAAGTCTGGCGTAGAATTCCTTAGATTACGAAGCTTCAAAGGGTATCGGTGATTTTTTTTGAACAAAAACTTTTTAAATGTTAACCAGCACAGTGGCGATTAGCCAAAGTTTAGCTAAACTTAGGATTATAAATATGGTCATCACTATCCAGTGCTGTTTTACGAACCAAAAGATTATATTATTTTATCGTCCTGACTCGCGGCATATGTCTGATAATGTTAACTTGTCAAAGTTGTTATGAAGACAGTATAAAGATTTGCTTACCACAAATTACAGCTTTTATAGCGTAGTTTATAATTTTAATAGTCATCGTGCCATTGTATATTATATTGTTAAACATCTGTTCAGGCACTTAAGTAAAATGATTCAAAAGAAATTTAAGCAGTACAATATCTTTTGTCAATAAATCATGACAATCTCTTTCCATTCATACAATGCTGTCAATCAACTATGCAAAACGCACTAATGCTAAACGTCCACCCATATCATCATATTATTTTTTTAATTTTTTACCACTTTAACATCAAAATCTATATACCTATATCAAAAAGTTTTGAGCTATATGTAACTGCTCTGTAACAGATAACAGTTCATGGTTGTTGACCCACAGTGCTGTTAGTTCTTATTTGTTTTAAAGCACCTGTAATAATCCTACTGTTTCAGATGTCACAACGACCTCCTTTGAGATGAAATTTAAGGAGGTGCATTGCAACGAATCACGCAGACCTAAGTCTTCCACGCTGCTTACGAAGCATAACCAATATTTTCAAGTGTTTAAAACACGCGTGCCATCTGTTGTACAAGCCGATGCAGCGCGGGTCCCACCACCCGTCATCGTTGCGGCTCTCCCCGCCCCGCTACCTCACTCCTCTCTCGACACCCATGCGGCTTTCGTTCGTTCAAACTTACGTAGGTCAGTTACCGCCCGACCGCAAGGGAGCATGGCTGCGTCAAAAGTTTTACCGCGTTCTCGCTCTCTATGTTTACATGCGCTATAAAACACCTTATAGACAACAACACAAACTTGTGAATTGACTGTTAAGTGTTATAAAGTTTTCAACTTTTTTTAAAGTGATTTTTAAGTGACAAATGAACTGTGCAACTGTGGAAAAATGACTAAGAACTTATATGGAATGATTTCGATAAAAGTTTGGATGTGCCTGCTTGTGGTGGTCGGTGCGCGCGCACGTTCCGCGCCGCCCGCCCCCGCTGGCTGTCAGTGGGACTATTCGGACACAAAGTTGAGTGAATCTAACTTTCTCACGTGTAATATCAAAACCATTGGCTCTGCAGACTTCTTGTTTAAAAACATTACCACCGCGCAGGCGTACAACATCAACAAGTTGAAATTAACATGCACTGATTTATTTTTCTTCGAGAGTTCGTTACATATGAACACCGGCAGTTTTTTAGGACAGCTGCGAAAGCTCGAAGACCTGCGCATTGAGTACTGCAAGATTCGTTACGTACCAGCGACTGTTTTGTCTCCACTACGTGATTTAACGAGTTTGACTTTACGCTCCTACAATACTGATTGGCCTGCAATGACAATGGAATTTCACGCCGAAAGTTTTCGTGGTTTAATGGAACTTCGTTCATTGGATTTGGGAGACAACAATATTTACATGTTGCCTTCTGAAGTTTTTTGTCCTCTCTTCAGTTTAGAAACATTAAACCTGACAAACAATCGTATTCAAGACATTTCCGAAATTGGATTTTCCGATTGGGGTAAAGGACCAATTGCTCCCGGAAAGTCATGCAATACTGGACTGAAAATGCTTGATTTATCTTACAATAATGTTTTGAGACTACCAGATAACGGATTTTCTAGTCTGAGATCGTTAGAAGTGCTGAATATCCAAATCAATCTAATTAACGAGATTGGTGACAGAGCCTTCGTTGGATTAAACTCATTAAAAATTCTTAATTTATCCGGTAATAAGTTAGTCGCTGTCCCTCCAGAGCTGTTTCAGTCATCGAGAGTTATTAAAGAGATATCATTAGCAAACAATTCGCTTGCTGTATTAGCTCCGGGACTTTTAGAAGGACTTGATCAACTAGAGAAATTGGATTTATCGAGAAATCGCCTTACTAATGATTGGGTAAATCGGGATACATTTGCTGGATTAATTCGTTTGGTAATACTGAATTTATCATATAATGCACTAGCTCGGCTAGATCCAAAATCATTCCAAGACCTGAATAACTTACAAGTTTTAAATTTGGACAATAACGCAATAGAAACAATTAGCAATGGGGCGTTTGCAGAGCTCAAGAATCTTCATCAACTATCAATATCAGATAATAAACTAAAAACACTTAATGAACACATTTTTTCAAACTTATTCGTACTTAGCCAGCTCTACTTAGATAATAATCAGATTTCTACTATTCATGTGCGGTGTTTTGAAAACATAACCTATCTACAAGATTTAGGCCTAAATGGAAACGGCCTCAATTTAATTCCGGATGGCATCAGGAAACTGCGTTTTTTGAAGTCCCTTGACATTGGGAAAAACAACATCACAAAAGTTTCCAATATATCTTTCGAAGGTTTGGAAGAATTATATGGTCTACGTCTGGTTGATAACCATATTACTAGCATACCTAAAGACACATTCAGTACTCTACCATCACTGCAAGTGCTCAATTTAGCTTCAAATAAAATAGAAACCATTGAACAAGATGCATTTTTGTCAAATCCAACATTAAAGGCTATCCGCTTAGATGGAAATAAGCTAAGCGACATTCGAGGTGTTTTCAGCAGATTGAATACCCTTGGGTGGCTCAATATATCCGACAACAAGCTTATTTATTTCGACTATAGTTACATGCCAGAAAGCCTTGAATGGTTAGATATTCATAGCAATAATATTACAAAACTAGATAATGAACATAATTCACAACAAAACATCAGAATGCTTGACGTAAGCTTCAACGCTTTGGAAAACGTCGATGAAAGATCGATACCTGATTCTATAGAGATTCTTTTCTTAAATAATAACAAAATTCACACGATTCACCCAGGTACATTCTTACAAAAAAGAAACTTAGAAAAAGTCGTCGTGACGGACAATAAGTTGAGGACCGTAGAGCTATCGGCATTTACTCTACCCCACATACCGAAGCATAGATTATTGCCAAAGTTCTTTATTGGAAATAATCCATTTGTATGTAACTGTCACATGATTTGGCTACAAAAAATAAATCTATGGAATCACATGAGACAATATCCCAGATTCATTGATTTAGACTCCGTAACTTGTGAAGTTGTGAACAACAAATATGGCGGAAAAGCTAACTTAATGGATGTTCCTGAAACACAGTTCCTGTGCTCATATGAGACTCATTGTTCATCAAACTGTTTTTGTTGTGATTTTGAAGCCTGCGATTGCAAAATGACGTGCCCAGAAGGTTGTTCTTGCTTCCATGATAGCAATTGGAATTCCAATGTAATTGACTGTTCTAATGTTGGCTATACTGAGATACCCGAGAAAATACCAATGGATGCCACTGAACTGTATCTCGATGGCAATGACTTTGGCGCACTTAGTAGTCACTTATTCATTGGCAAAAAGAAATTGCATAAGCTATACCTAAACAATAGCAACATTGATACCATTGATAACGACACCTTAAACGGCTTACACTCTTTAAATGTACTCCATCTCGAAAATAATCATTTAACCGAGTTGGCGGGTGGAGAATTTTCACAAACAAAACACTTGAGGGAGTTATTTTTGAATGATAACCTCTTGACAAGTGTCGGAAACAAGACTTTTGAAAACTTGTCATCTTTACGAGTTGTACACTTACAAGGAAATAAGATCCTCGACCTTGACAAAAAGTTAGCGCATATCATTCATCTGGAAAGTGTCAACGTACTTGGTAACATTTTTACTTGTGGTTGTAACAACGTTATGGCTTTACAGAATTGGTTTAAGAAGAACTACGAGGACCCGGCAGAAATGTATTGTGTTGACGAAAATGGACAAGTTTCTAATCAAACTGTGTTTGACGCGATTGACAAGTGCCGTGATTCTAATGTGATTGACAATACTATCCCTACGGAAAATCAGCCGTATCAGTATGATGAAGTGAGCACTATAAAGTTGAACTTTGTACCTCTTTTAGCTGTAGTGTTAATAAGTGTAATTCTAATTCTATTGTTTGGTGCCTTAGCATTCTCATTTAGACAAAATGTGCGCCTATGGGCTCATTCTAAATACGGAGTGCGGTTGTTTAAAAGTGCTTCTATTCAAGAAAGTGAGCTTGATAGAGACAGGTTGTATGATGGATACGCTGTATATAGCTTATTAGACGATGACTTTGTATCTAAAGTGGTAGCTCCTGAAATGGAACACTCGGGTTACACAATGTGTTTTCACTATAGAGACTTACAACATGCTCCTGAGAATTATTTGTCTGAACAAATAACTAACGCTGCCGAATCTTCTAAAAGAATATTAATATTTGTGTCATTCAATTTCTTACAAAACGAGTGGTCCAAAGTTTCATTCAAGGCAGCCATAAAACATGTTATCACTTCTATTCACCCTTCCATTAGACGGCACAGAGTAATATTCATTTTAACGACAGATGTTAGTGCCCTAAATTTAGATTTAGACTTTCAAAACTATTTAAAAACTTGCAACGTTCTACTGTGGGGTGAAAAGAAGTTTTGGGAAAAAATTAGATTTGTAATGCCAGACATTTCTAACTTACAATGGAACAAAGACACTATGAATTACAACCATGGCGTGTGTCCAAATGGTAGGAGGCATCCTTCTAGATATACAGCCTCGCCTACCGCACCGGAACATTGGTATAAATACGATGCAATTCCTCCTCAGACGCCGACCGCTGCTAATGTTGGCATAAACATTGAAGATGACACGTCTATGTTGACTAATACTACATTGACGAGTCAGATTCAGGAGGGTGAGAATTTACATCATAGTTATATTTCAATAGATACTCAGAATTACGAACAGCCTTATGCTGGTCGGTCTAGACCCCATACACTTAGAAAGCATCCTCATCCAGGTCACCATTCCCCACCAATGCTCGACGAGCAAGGTTACTTACAACCACGGTCATCTGTACACGAGTGCTTACCACAAACTCATTTAGCCGCACACAGATGATAAGATGTTTCGAACCTATCGTTATCTCAAACAGATATTTCTTAATGGAACCTCACATTCCAGGCACATGTGTAAGCAAGACTGTATTTATAAGTTGGCCATGCCTTACTGAAACGTGATAATTTACAAAAAAATATTGTGTTAGATTATCTTTGGCCAATGTACCTATTAATGGTGAATTCGTTCCTTAGTAGTATACATAGATTATATGACTAAGAGAGACTGTATTGTTGACACATTTGTATCTATAATTTCTTGAATGATAAATTTGTGTAAAACTATAGAAACTTAATACGACAAATATTACAAAATTTGTTGTCTCTAAAGACTGATACATATAAAATGCGAGTTATTGCCAGTATCAGAAGTGATTAAACTTGTGTAAAGTATTTTGGTATAGTATATTATATTATCTCATTGTTACCAAATATTTTGTAGATAAATACGTGACTAATTCTTGTATAAAGTTATTAATACTGTATAGTTTACTAGTCATTAGGTAAGAATTGAAAACTGTTGAAATTAGATAGATATTCGACGATAAATAGTCCATGATATCTTGAAATCAATTATATTTTCTTAAAATTATAGACTTTTATAAGCAAGCAAAATGTTGTTTGTTTGTATTAACAAGATAGCATGAACTATTTGTCAGATCTACGTATTAAATTATAATATTACTATCAATTTGTCGACTGTTAAACGTAAATAAATTAAAAATAAAACAAATTATCAAATAACTCCTTTGTTTCTTTTATCAAACTATTTCGAACGGTATATGTGGATTTATAACGGCTCAATCGTTAACTTTACGAGCACTATATACTTAAGTTTATTTTAAGTTTACTCCGCTACAGTATTATTAGCAGTCATTCAAGTAATTATTCTTAATTTCTGCTCATTTATTACCGACAATCTTTGTGGTTTGTTAGAACAAGGAAGTTTTTCTAACCTTTTTGTCTCGCCGACACATAGATAACAAAAAGTGAACCTTTGTGTGGAAACCAAATGTCGGCTCTAACTGTTAACTTCGTTGTTTCTAGATCGAACTATTGAGAAATAAGAAACGTTGCTTGTACAAAAAAGGGGACTAAAAATTATTTCGGCTTGCCGACAATCATCGCCAGCCATAATGATGGTCCCTTTTCAGGTAGAAAACGCTCCCAAGTCATATTTCAACCGTCATGGATATACTATAGTAGCTATAAAAGAGATTTACAATACATTCTATATTCGTAGCTAGTTAGAGGTATATTTGTTTGACCTTCCGTCGGACACGGCTCGAAAAGCAGTTATTGATTTTTTGTAATAGTTTTCAAAGTGTGAGCGGCGATGAGGAGCATATGGTATGACATACTTCGAACGCCCGCCGGTCTGGTCAAGTTGATTTTTTTCTTACAACCGTTGTGAACTGGCCCAGTTTATTTTAAAATTTAAATTCGTTTAGTGCATAAACCCTGACGATATTAAAATATCGGTAATTTAAAATCGACGTGTCAGAAAAACAGCGACTCGAACGACCGCTGGCAGATTAATCAAGTGAAAGCGAGTAATTCGCCAATCAATGTGGAAACTATAAATTTATGCCATTTTGTGGTAAGTTTGATTTTCATTTATTCATACGTTCTATTTAAATAATGGCAATGAAGAGTCTGCCTGTGAAGTGATTTAAAACTTATCAATAACTAATTGGGATAATGTACAAGTAGATAGCATAAATACTGTTTAAAAAAATGTTTTTATGCCGTGTGGTTCCGACACGTAAAAAGAATAAAATCAATCTGTCTCTTCCTGTGGGTATCCTAAAAGGCGACTATGGGACGTTGCACCAAAAACATCTCATTAGCACGTTTTAAACGACGATAGGCTCACCCTCTGTGACGTGTGCATTTCTGCATAAATTTTTCGAAAGGTGAAATAACCAAAATTTGTAATACCCAAACGCTAATATTTGGGATATCGCTGACCACCCCATTTGGGATAAAGGTCTTGAGATTGTGATTGGTGATTGAATATTGGTCATGGCTCAGGAAAACCTTACTTTTAAGCTAATGAAGGATATACTACATATACCTACACATTTATCCTGCGAAAAGATTAAGCATAATCCCACATCTTTAACAAATGTGTCGTCGTCTCTATTATGTTGTATCTGTATGTTTTTTTTCTTGTGTGCAATAAATGATAAATAAATAAATAAAATAGAATAAAAACAACCCGTCTCTTCCCGTGGGTATCGTAAAAGGCGACTAAGGAACTCTCCAGGAGTGGTAACCTTTTTTGATAAAGAATGTTCCTGCTTTTTTACTGATTTTTGTAGTTCATGTTATCAAAATAAATATCGTTTCTTTTTTCTTCTTTCATTTACATTTTCTTAATTACTGAACTAGGACCTGAAACCAATTTTCCTGTATGGAATAGATTTCTATTATGACCTTTTTTATGCAAGGCACACTTTGTCCCCATATATGTAAGGGAAAGGGAGGAGGGTTGTTGTGATGTGACGACAGGGCATGCGGCAGCGTTAGGCGGTAGCGGTACAAACCGCGATGGCCATGGCGCGGTATCTCTCACTGAGCGGTGAAGTAGCCAGTAAAAACCTCCTACAGCTACGCCAAGGATGACATCTCATTTAATAAGTAAGTACGTTTTCCCATTACCTAAATTAGTATAAAGAAGATTAAGAAAATACTTGATTTTTCGATTCGAAAAAACTCGGAACTCGCATGTTATTTTGGGGACTATACCTTATTTCAATCAATACCTCATTTGTCGAAATACGATAAGTAATTTCGGAGTTCTGTGGTAAGAGATGAACATACATACATAGCCTGTTAAAATAATAATATATTGATGTAGTGGTTAGAAAGTCTGAATGCTACACCAAAAGGTCGTGGGTTTGAATCCCGCTAGGGGCATATTGTTTGTATGATGAATACAGATATGTGTTACCGAGTTATGGATGTTTTTCATTTATATATGTATTTATTTACAAAAAAAAATATCAACCATCTGGTATCTATAATACCAGCTTAGTGTGGAGCTGTGTTTACAAAGATATTTATTTATTTATTCTCTTGCCGTAGTCATGTAAAATTCATAGCCCTGAGCTTCGTTTTTACTATGTAGACTATAAAAGAAAGGTTATGAGTAAGAAAAAGCCCCCACTTCTACCTCAAATAAAATAAAAACTATTTTTTACTTGTTTTAGCACTACAAAGACACAGTTATACCTAAGTTAAAAATACGACGAAGGTATAATAAAATCACCAATTTGCTATCTACTGCAACCGTAATAAAACATGTAACAGTATAATGTACGCAAAAATATATGCCTATTTCATAAACACTGATAATCATAATTTGAATACCAAAATCAAAAATAAAATTGAAATTCCAGAATTTGAACTTAGCAAGGTTAGCACATCCTTTATGGGACACCGCATATGCTTTTACAATAAAAGACCAGAACATGTATTGAGATTAACAGAGCATAAACTCTGTGTAAAAAAAGGGTTATTACAGGATACATGATTGTTTAGACGATAAGGAGGTCTGGATTTAGCTGAATTCTAGGTTCAGGTCGTTAACTACTCTTATGTTAATTGTTTTGTACTTTATAATAAAAAATGTAATAAATTTTTTAAAGATGAAAACCCATTTAAAATATGTGTTGTTACGGGGTTTCTTGTCGCTTCTTTTCCCTAACCAGCACCTTGTGAAGCGATGTAGTTTAAAAATAACATGTTGACTTTCAATAAGTGTTATTTTTGTATCCTACATTGAATAAAATATTTTTGGCTTTGACTTTAACGAAATATTAAAAGAAATGTCCGATACAATACTTACCTTATCTCGAATCAAGACCCGTTAAAAATCATTGTGACAAAACCAGGCTCTATATTCACCCCAATTTTATCTCCAATACATTTTCGACCTATCTCTGGCTCCGATATACCTGCTATCAATATCCGGGGATACCGAACTATCTTCGGATTTCACGGTTAAATGCACCATTTGCTCCCTCGATCATCCGCAATGTGTCCCCGAGATAGATAAGAAATTGACCAGACATGGAATTGAAATTCTTTATTACTTACCTCTGATAGCAAATGGTTTGTTAGTTTAACCCAAATTGTAAGATGTTAGTAATTTTAAGGATCAGATCTTGCTGTTATTGTTGGGACAATATTTTGGTTTTTCATACAATCTTTGGGGTTTTCAAGTCTAGGGTGAACTGGACTGGTTAGGAAGGACTGAGTCGACAAGGACTACAATCCATCTGGATTAACAATTTATACACGTTTTGCATGTTTGTAACATCAATTTTATCTCTGAATTACAATTGATTTTATTGTCCAAAAAAGTACAGTACAGTTAAAATACCGACCATATTTGACCAAACTTCCAATCAATCAATCAAAAGATTTTGAATATTCACTACATTTTTTACGCCTTTATCCAAACAACCCATAACAAAGACGGTGACTAATCCGAGTTCTCAGGGTTATGTCAAATCAGATAGATTTGTGTTCCTCCGTGGCGTTTGATCGACGTCTGATATCCGAAAGGTACCTACAAATTTTTCTGTTTCGTTGTACAAAATAATGTTCGCTTGGACAGCAAGCCACCCGCTGGTCAGACATGCCGGTTCACACTTCAAGTTGGTTCAAAAGGTCACGTCCTCTCACTCAAATCTCGACCGGGAGCGTTTCGGTCGAAATTGGTTCGTGACAACGGAGAGATACTTATCGTGATTCTCTGGCCAATTCCGATGCATCGCTCTGTTGTTAAGACGGGTAATGGGAGCATGGGAACACAGGCGAAGTTGCCTCTAACTAAATCATTCTAAGACAAATAAGGAGACGTGTTTGTGGAACGAATATTGAGGTTAGGCTTTCGTTTGTTTGTTTATTATAATGTGTCGCTTTGTATAATAGGATTATATAACGTGTCGATTTACACAGATAGACAGTGCAAAAAATTTATTGATAGATTCTTTTCGTTAAATAATTTAATAGATTTTATTGTTTTTTTATTAATGTTTTAAAATAAATTCTTATGCAATAACTATTTGACTGTAGTTGCATAACGTTTCAATCCATTTACTGCAATACTTTAGCTTCTGTAACCATTTGACTTAGGAGAGCTGATTTTAAATAATGCTCCAGTATAAATATCATAGAATAATAATGACATTTGGACACGGTGCCATGTCACAGAAGTAAAGAAACGAATCTTTTACTCTGTGGCCATACCGTTGCGTTGTAGGTACCAGAAGATCACCCTAAGAGATCCATAATAATAAGGTGAGACATGTTCGTGGACGGGAGAGCATCGAAGACGAACCCTGCCTCAGGAAGCATCGAAGTGCTAAATACAATACAAGTCAACGTGGAAAATGTAGCAATATTATAACATACATAGTCAGTCTTCCAATATTACAATAGTATTGGAAGACTGACTTTTAAAGGTAAGAGAGATAACTGGCACCTTGGGTATATTCTATGTTTAGCTTTCTGCTTCGGCTTCGCGGATATGTTTTATTTGTTTACCCCGCGGAAACTACTCTCTTTATCTGGACAAGTGGACAAGTCCTGAGCCTTAATCCAGGGTATATTCTACCTAAACACCAAATATCATCCAATTCCATTCAACCGTTTCGGCGTGATTGAGCAACAAACAAACATCCAAACTTTATATATAAATTTATATTATATATAAATATAGTTAGATTACATAGATTAGATAAAACTCAACACTTCAATGAATTTATTATGTATAATAAATACCCAAAATGAATATAAACACTCAAAATGACTGATGTAACTAAAATGTTTATCATCAGAACTTAGTTATAGTGACATATCACATAAATTTGTTTTAAATAAAAAGACTTATTTTTGCCCCTATCGCAACTGAACAAAGCTCTGTCTGTTTTCTCTACAAAACTGCGAACAGTGACTTCTTTGATTCGAATCGTTGTATCATTCATTTACTGGGAAATGATAATATTGTAATTAGCAATAATTAACTCTTATTCAACTATTCGGTTGATATTATCACAATTGTTGCTTTCATCATTCGACGTAGGTATCTTTTCATTTATCTTATGGAATAGGTAGTAATATGTATGCAAAAGAACTCTTTTTATGGCAGGCGGATTGGCGTTCGCAGATTTTGGGTGCTCTGCAATATGCTGGCTCCTGCTCACCAATGATCTTTGTTCTCACCATACCTTTAGTAGTTTCATAGGGTTTTCGAGGCCGACTTGAAGATATCTCCATGTCTATCTACAACATTCCAGTGTTTTCAGGGATCCGGTTAAGAAGACTCAATACTTGGAGGATGTAGTTTTTCTATTATTTTATTTTCTCTAGAAAAACAACAGCTATTTTACTAAGTATCACTTAAACTTAAAAACTGAAAGGCTAATTAATGTCGAGACTTTCCATTGAAGTACCATCTATGGTTTAAGTTTTAATGATTTTCGAGCAATAGAGAAAAAAAAATGGAAATATCGGCGGAACATTTTATTACGTACCATTAACGTAATCCACTTATTATGTTTCCAAACAAACTGTCGCCTCTTATGACTCCAACGACGAGAGAAGAGCTGGTGCTATTTAATATACGACATGTAATAATACTACACTATTGCTTAAATTCTTCCTGTTTAATTTGTCAAACAAGAAGTACTTTGAAGTTTTTAAAACAAAGCATTGTTAAGATAAAACCAATGTTTTCCTTTTAAAACAAGGAACGAAATTATTCAGAACCGAAAGAAAAACAACGATTTCGATGCGTTATTATTCTTGTGTAACACCAATAAAACGCCTCGATAAAGGAAAATAAATTGTGTTATGGGAATCTGAACCCGGATAAATCACAACGAAAAATACTATCACGACTGACAAAAAATGTGGGAGTGGGAAACTAGACGATTTCATTATTCCTGCCCTGTGAGCATGACTGACTTGACTGATCACATGATTACAATGAGCAACCAGTAAGCCAAGTTACAGATACGAAAACATTCAATATTTATATAAATGTTGATTTATGCACATAAAAAATTTAATCCAAAATTAAAATAAAGGCATAAATCACATAAAAATACACGATGGGTCTGAGGATGCTTATAACATACACACATAATTAAAATTTAACAGAATGTACAAAAGTATTGTTAAGATAATATGAACTGAATGTTGTAGTGTGCAACAATGTTGATATAAAAGACGAAGTTAATAGTTACATTACTGACATGCTGTATAACATACATGAATGTTATTGCAAAAGATCTATTTTGTTACACTTGCAGAGAGGATGGATGAGAGGCGATCCATAATATAGTCCTTGAAAACGATAGTCGGAAGCAACCTCAAATCGGCGATGTATTGAAAGGAATAAAACGTCGAGCTTGTATGAAAAGGTCATAAGAATGAATAAGACGTGTGTATGAATATAGCAAGTGGAAGTCTGTGACTCCTGCGCTTACGTCTCCGGGATTGATTGTGTATATGTACTTACATCTGACTGATGCCTTATTTTATGAAAAATCAATGATGTTCTCATTATTGTTATATTACTGCTTTAATATGAGTTACTTTTATCCTCCAATATAGAAAGTTGTTCGCGAGAAAATAAAACTATTTGTGCATTCCAAGATTCTAGTGAAGTTTGTTTGTGTAAGTCCAAACATCCTTTCTTGTTAACTGAAAGTAGGGCGAATACATACATGTTATCTGGCTCTACGCGTTGAGCCAGTGTAAGACTAATGTTAACGTACATTGAAAGTTTTGATACTAAATCTCGCTAATACTACTCATAAAGCACTCAATGTATGGGATAGGCTTATTTTTGGCCCGGTTTGTAAGGCAAGTAATCTAATATTGCAACATGGATGCAGTTGCAATATTTTGAAACGTTGTATTAACTCTAGATTCCGGATATATATTTGGAAGCATTTTGAGTCGTGATTCTTGTACCGACCCAATAATTCGTTCGTATTGCACAAATAATTACCTATACTAATTGAATGATAAAACAAATTTAAATTAGGTAAGAATGCAATGGACGGTCTTTTGCCACTTCACAAATGTGATGTAGGGAGTGATGAACTCTACAGTGGCGGAAGGCCGTAGTAGCCATCGCGGCTTGGTATCCATTGCGTTAGAGAGTGTTTTCAATGACACAGTATTTTTAAGAGCCAATATTAATTATGACTAAAGTTATTATTATTAGTTCCTAACCAACTGGTCGGAGGAGGCCTGGGATAGAGAGCCGTGGAGAGAGAGGAGGGAGGCCTTTGCCCAGTAGTGGGACAGTATGGGCTCCTAATAATAATAATAATATTATATTAAACGAATATTAACTAACATCCAAAATTCTCTCACACCTAAGATGATTAAGAGGTGCTTTATCATTGTTTATGGGTGGAGCCTGAGAACATTTCGTTCAGAATGATAAGAGAAAACTGGTAGTACAGTAGGTAAGAGTGTGGACTAAGAAGGTGAAACTTCTGTAGACCCTACTCGCACATGCAGACCACAATTTTAATTCCCGTCCAGTGACCAATATTATGCCAATAGACTCGAACTCGCGTGACGAGGGTTAAAGATACAATTTTCTGGTAGGTTCGACGAGCAATCAGCTCTTGCTGGGGTCGAGGAAGAAGACTTGACTGAATCCTCAGACTGGCGAAAAAGTTTCAATTGGCAGGTAATTTTGGATGATGTGGATGAAGGTTCTCTATCTGCCAAAACCAGCACCCAGGAGATCCCGCTATACAAGTCACAGAAATTTTAAGAAAAATATATTGTCTGCGTCGCGGACTGTAGCCTCCACGGCGCCTGCGACATATATATCTACATACATACATAATGTCACGCCTGTTTCCCATGGGGGTAGGCAGAGATCACAGACTTCCACATTTGGGCAAAAAGACAGTATTGAATATTCAATCGGAATGTAAGGAGGTCGTCAGTGTCGTAGACATCTTTAATTCCGACCCGCGTTTTTACGCGACCCGGTATTTTGAGGCACTTGAAAAAGTTGATTAAACTGTCAGTGGGAGTATTTTATGAAGCGGGCCGGCATCATCGCTGCTGCTGCAAGGCAGAGCTTGCTATTTATACCGGCGGTACAAGCCTGGAAGTATCAGTTTGTTTCTCGTACTTCATGTTTTATATCTGATTGTCTGATCTCATTGTTATTATACATGTTTTCCAATTATTATGGTTTTCATTCTCTACTGAGTAAAATAAAATAATTTCTTTGCGATTTATGGTTGCTGGCTCGGCCGTGGTTTATACGTCTCCGCCTGCACTCCAGACTATGATTACGTCTAGATTAAATTACTTAGATGAATCTTAATTGATTTTATCATTATTTCTTGGTTTTTATTGCTTAGTTCTTCAATGCAAGGTTGTCATAAGATGGTTACTTCTTAGGGTGGTCGATGGAAGCAATTATATTGCGTTGAATTCAAATGAGTTCCAGATGTTTATTGCACCATGGTAAATTGAAAAGTTAACGATTAAAATTGAGGAACGAAGGTAAATGCTTTATTATAAACAGAGATAGGGTTCAGAGAAATAATTGTAGGTACTCATCGTTTGCGCAGTTACGTCACGTTTAGATACTACTATCTATAAAAACCTAAATACTTATCTAACGTAGAAATGGTAGTATAAAAATATACATATACGAAAACTTTCCAGATGACTTTACTTCCCGATTCTCCCGCACGTCTCATAATACCCATGTTAAAGAGTTTTTATTTATTCCTCGATTTTATTTCGCAATAAAATTAGTCGTTTTACTGCCGTATAAAAACTTTGGGTAATGTCATGGGCAACTACACTATTACACTGTCTATAAAATGTTGGCTAGACGAGTCTTACGTTATATGAACGTTAGTAGGTACACATGTGTATACACAAAGTTGTAACGAGTTAACAGTTTGACATCGGCCGTATTGTATAGGGAGTTACATTCGTGATGGTTTGTTCCACTTGTGTCTATAGAGTTCTACAGAATTGATGTGATAGGTATTATCTGTAATATACTGGCAACTGTTCCGTGAATTTTCATCGGTATTTTTTCTCCTGTGAAGCAGTTGATCTTTTTTTCGATAATACAAAATGTTTTAAATTATTTTTAACTTATTCGAATTCATGGCTAATTATCTAGACGGGCAAAAGGAGCCAGTATAAAAGGAAAAATATAATGACTGACTGATCTATCAACGCACAGTCTTGCTAGCATCTTGATGAAAGGCAGCTGTATTTCTTGGGTTACTTAGAGACGCGTGTTATACGCTGGAAATGTGGACGCAGCAATAATTGCTATACTGGAAGTGTTAAGTTTGTCGTGTTAGTGTTCATGCGACGAAACGTCCCATTGCTCTAATGAAGCATCGGTCAAACGTAAACATACTGTACATTTGAGATGACGAAATAGGTGCAAAGTGGAGCATTACCTGGACAGTTAAGTTGGGCTTTGTAAGCACACGTGCCGTGTTAGCAGTTCGGCCATTGAATGCCAAAGTCGGAGAGAAATGACGAAATACCCTTCTAAGCACAAGTATCTGTGCTTAAATGTAGAGCACATATACATTCGCAGGTACAAATAAATTTACCATTTTAAAGTTTGTGCTACATGTGAAAAGTAGACTTCAATAATAATGAACGACTGTTTGGTGTAGTGGTTAGAAAATCTGACCACTATACCATAACGTCGCGGGTGCGAGTCTCGCTAGGGGCATATGTTTGTAAGGTGAATACAGACATGTGTTCCCGAGTTATGGATGTTTTTCATTTATATATGTATTTATTTACAAAAAAAAAAATATTTGTGTAGTATAACCATAACACAAGCCTAGATGCTTACTGTGGACCTAGATGGCGCTGTGTATTTGCAAAGATATTTATTTATTTAATGAACATCTGGAACTGGCCATCTCATTTTAAACAACTAAAGGCTGACAAGATAACTAATAGTATAAAAGGAAGAAAAATCTAATAAGAAAGTAAATTGTAGATTCCTTGTGAAAGCGCTTCCATCTACGGTCTCATTTTCACTTAAGATCAACCATTGTGCATAAAAAAAAAGTTTTTTTATATTACAATATTTGGGGAACTGGCTATCTTATCTCTGACAACCGGAACACAACAATGCCATTAACATTGCTGCTTGGCCGCAGATTTAGATAAGATGGTGGTAGCTAGCCAGGCGGACATTTAAAATGCCCTAGCACCAACCAAACCGAGTACTAAACATGTACCTCGCTGGGGATCGAACCCGCAACCTCCGATTCTTAAACCCTGTGTTGTTTAGATTGAGCCACGGAGGCGGTTATATGTTTTATATGCTCGAATTTACTTGGTTTGATTCCCAACGAAATAGGTCTATATGTCTATCTCCAAGCACCAATGTTAACATTTTTGTATTACGATGCTTATGATATAAAATAACCAATTTTCAACATAAGTTGTGGATTCTGGATGAAAGCGATTGGCCTTGTCTTCACTGAACACAACTACTAACCAATTTTGCAACCAGTTCAGATCTAAGAAATAGTTAAAATAGTTATCTAACAAAGTTAAGTACATATATAAGAAGACCTTGGTAAATGAGTGTTTGTTATCTAATTTACTCAGGAAACGCCTTTAAAACCACAATCTAGTTTTTGGCTGTTTATTTTGTATTTCAAAAGTAAACTTACTCGTGCAAAAGCCAATAGTTTACTCATGTTTTTTTCCTTTTTGTTCTTGAAATAGAAATTCAGTATTTCCCTTTAATATTTTATGATCATCATTCCAAACAAAGCAGGGTGCTATTAGCGGGTTTCCTCGAATCTATGGCACTCAAAAAAGCAATACTATAAATTCGCTGAGTCACACCTACCCTTGGATTGTTCGGAGCAACCGTTCGGTGCTCTATCTTGGTCGTTTCGTGCATGTAGAGTGCAACTTTATGATCTTGATATTTAGAACAGGATATGATATAATCCGTAGTGTCTCTATGTCGTCAAAGGTGACCAATAACGGTAAGATAATTGCATCGACTGACCAATAATGTTTTGCACCACCCATACGGCCCTTTGATTTTATGAGTTACAAACGACTTGCCTACATGTAATGTAGTGTGACACAAAAAGTCCGTCGTCTACGCTGCTCCTTTTCACAATTTATAGGACTATTTATGGGACTTGTATACTATTTCCTATTCCTAAATGAGGATTCCAGCAACATGTGACGCTAAAATGCTCACTTAAAATATTGAAAAACTCTTAAACTATGGTAGCAGATTATTTTTCCTTTGGGCGCTATTTCACCACAATTTTTTGACATTAATAAAATAGCTGAATTCCACTTTGTGTATTCCAACCTCACGTACATGATCTTATTTGAAACAACTGGAACACAACAGTGCTATCAACATTGCAGCTCGGCAAAAATTGCCCTGCCACCAACTAAACCGAGTACGTACCAGAATGTAGGTACCCTACTGAGAATTGAACCCGGCACCTCTGTATGTCGTTCATATTGAGCCACAGGTGCGGTCAAATAAAAATGTTAATTATAAATATTAGTAAATATAAATCGCGCGTTAACTCAGCTCAGCGGTTAAAACGCGGTCTCCCAATTTGGGGGGACCGGGTATGATTCCCAGGCAGGCCAATGGGTTTTTAATTTAATTACTTATGTGCATTTATCTGACTGATTTTAAACGGTGAAGGAAAACATCGTGAGGAAACCTGCATGCCTGAGAAATAAAGTTCTAAGGCATGTGAAGTCCCCAACCCGCATTGGACCAGCGTGGTTTGACTATGGCCCATACTCCCTCATTATACGAGTGAAGGCCTATAAATAAATAAATAAATAAATAAATATTTCGGACACTTACACCAATCATCTAGTCCCAAACTAAGCAAAGCCTGTACTATGGATACTAGATAACGGATAAACATACATAAATATTTATATAAACATCCATGACTCAGGAATAAATGTTCATATTCATCACACAAACATTTACCCGTCGCGGGATTCGAACCCGCAACGGTTGGTGTCGCTGACAGGGTCACTATCCACTACACCAATCGGTCCTTGCAGTGGGATGTTTATGGGCTGAGATGATGATGATGAATATATAAATAAAGGTACAGTCGGCGTCATAGTTATTAAAGTTATTTTAAATTCCTAATAATAGCTTGATGCCAGCGGCGTGCCGTCCGCACAGGCACAATTACAGTGCCTATAACCTAGAAAGTGGTAAGCTTTCCTCGAAATGCATTGTCATGTCAGCTGATTCATACTGATGTGAACAGAAATATTCTAAACAGTTGCGAGCATTGCTATAAGAGTAAGGTATTATTTCGTAGTTTTTTTTTTTTATTTAATACCAAATTTTATTGTTCCGCCTACCCTGTGACAAAACGCTGTGCACGCCACTGTGTGATGCCTATTCAAGCCAAACCAATCATAGTCCCGAAAATGACCCCCTTCTAGACTATTATTTTAAGGAACAGGATGGCATAACTTAAATAGCCAGTACGTCATCATTAATCAAGTAAGTTAGCCGTGTATGAGTTATTATGGAGCTGTTTGTACTATCCGTTGTCCATTCCTAAATGATTTTGTATATTTGATCAAAGTTTTAATTACAATTTTCTATTGTATAACAGTAAAAAAACTTAAATACCTTGACTAATATAAGTCATTATATTAGACTAGATAAAAGAGTCTAAACAAAATTAGAATGCCCTAAGGTAACAAGCAACAAATAGAATTTTCCTTTGTAATCTCGTACAAGATTGAATTTGTTTTATGTAGCTTAATAATTTTCGTTGTCAAAGGTCAAGCTTAGGTAAGATGGAATATGGAAGTAATGTTCGTTAAGTATCAAGATGATTTTTCCTTATTCAAAGTTTATGAAGATTGACTGAGATGAATGACTGAGATAATTGAAGTACACGTTCAAAAATTAAAAACTTGTTCAATTTTAAGCATCTAAAACAAAAGAGGATGTAAATTTACGTAAATTAGAAAGAAAATTTACAAAATTACTAAATAAAGCTTATTGAAATTTAATTGCAAAATTAATGTAACTACTTAACAATTTACTGTCACTTTATAAATAAAACTAAAAACAGAATAAATTACTCTAGTTAATTAATAATGTTTCTATATAAATAGTCGTATTTTGTGGCGCGCCCCTTTGCAGCGATAGTTGAACTTTTTAGTCATGACTAAGAGGAGGCGAGGGAAAGAGAGCAATCAGCCAGTGGCCCCTCTCTGTACTAATCTCATAAGTTAGTAACCTTTACTTCTGTTCTTTGTTGTGATTCATAAATTATCATAAGGCAGACCGGCAGTCGTAATTTATACTTTACTAACAATTACCCGCGACTTCGTCCGCGTAGACTTTGTTCTATTACCAAATGCGTCCACTATGACTTAAAAGCAATCCCTCTAATAACACCTACCCTGCAATAACCAGTCACTTTTCCGGAATAAAAAGTGGCCCATATATTAATCCAAGTCCTAATCTGTCTATCAACGACATCTCAACCAAATCTGTCCAGCTGTTTAGGCGTGAGGAGGTAACAAACATACACACACACACATATTTCCCCATTTATAATATTAGTTGGGTTTGGCATTTGATAGGTAATTTTTGGACCCATTTCTATTTGAATTGTCTGTCTAAAAATACGGCCTAAATAAGTTGCTACGTTACAACACACACACACATTCTCTCACACAACACACACATACTCACACACCACAAACACGACATTAAAGCTGGGCACTATCCAAAAAAAAAAATATTCAAAGAAAAATATCAATTTTAAAAATAATTATTTAAGTACCTAATGTTTACTCCCAAATACTTATTATAAACATTTGCTATGGAAGAGCAAGGCTTCCTGTCACAGGTTCACACTTAACTGGGAACTCTCAACCTTATTAAGTAAAAATAAGAAAGACATGTCGAAATTACAATGTTTTTGTAGATTTAATTTGTTGCAATAAATGCATTTTTTTTCACGTTACGTCATAGTGGCCGTATGATCCTGGCAGAGTAGAATAGAACCAACCTATCTCGTCCCGTGGATGTCGTAAAAGGTAACTAAGAGACGGTGAGCACAACAGCATAGACGATCAGCACAGACGATTGTTGGGTAAAAATAAATGTATTTTACTTAATATAGTATTTGTATTTGGATAACAGCACATTAGTGCGAGGCTTCCAAAAAATCTGAGTTCAACAATTCGCAGTGAGGGTGGCGATTAGGGCATATCTTCCTATGGAAAGCGATGCAATATCGCGCCATAGGAGACACATATATTCAGTTGTGGACTTTTACAGTCTGTTAACGACAGTAACGTACTAAAAGTAAGTCTCAGAACGGAATAAAATTTAAAAATTACGAACATAAAAAATAAAGAATTTTAATTTCATTACAGAATACTCGAAACGACTTCATTATTAAACAAAATCTTAAAATTTTTAAATGTTAAAAGTTATTAGCAAGTAAGTATAAAAATTTATGCTTTCTAAATTACTTATTCCTCGTCAGTGCGGCGAACTAAAAAGACTTTCTGCATGGGCCAGGTTCCCTTTGTTAGCTTTCAATAATAAACTGTAACTCGAGGTGCTAAAAGAAGCCGACCGATTTTATAGCTGCTGCTAATTTAGGACGCGAGTGTGAACGCGCCTCGCGCAGTCGGCAATGAAAATATAATTAAGTATAATTTATCCTTGCGGTATGAGCAAACCTATTACGTTTCTATGTAAAGATTGTGACTGTAGAAGCAGTACCTTTATTAGAGCCTTCACATTGGCGTGCCAGAAATGCTTACAACCATTCACACGACAATGCTGAGGTTTGCGCATCACCATGTGAACCCGGATTCCCAGGGCAAGCCTTGGCAATAACAGAAAGAAGAATGAAAATACAGATGAATAAATGACGATAGTGTGGGAAGAGGCATAAAAAAGAAACGGAGAAATATTCTGTAGTTTACAGTTTACATCTTCTTCTTAGCGAGTTAATGGCAAAACATCAAATTCTTGAGGATCAGAATGCGGCCTTGCTGTGGCGTCGTGGAGGTCCTGTAGTTTACATATTGTGCGGACCGTTAATATGGAAATTTTCCATTTCCAAAATTAAGCAAAGACCATGGACTCAAATCTCCTCCACGACACGTATCACACTCGCTTTTATTTGAATTTGATTTTATTGTTACTATTATTCTTTTAGTACCTAAATTAATCCACCTTTTCAAATCAGCATCGTCATCAGCCCGTAAACATCCCACTGCAGGGATATAGCCATCGTGTATATCGTGTATATGAGGGAGTCCATAGTCCACCACACTGACCCAAATCGGGTTGGGGACTTCACATGCCTTTGAATTTTTATTTCTCAGGCATGCAGGTTTCCTCGCGATATTTTCCTTCACCGTTTAAGAGCAGTCGGATAAATGCACATAAGGATTTAAATTAAATATAAAAACTCATTGGTACATGGCCTACCTGGGAATGGAACCCGCTCCCTCCAAATTTTAACCACTGAGCCACCGACGCGCCATTTATATTTACTAATATTTATAAATAATATTTTTATTTGACCGCACCCGTGGCTCAATTTAAACGAGAAAACGATCCCGGTTTCGATTCTCAGTAGTGTACCTACATTCTGGTACGTACTCAGTTTAGTTGGTGGAAGGGCAATTTTTGCCGAGCTGCAGTTGATAGCACTGTTGTGTTCCAGCTGTTTCAGATTAGATCACGTACGTGAGGCTGGAATACACAAAGTGGAATTCAGCAATTTTATGAATGCCAAAAATTTGTGGTGAAATAGTGCCCAAAGGAAAAAAAATCTGCCACCATAGTTTAAGAGTTCTTCAATATTTTAATTTAGGAGCAAATTGGGAGACCGCGTCTTAACCGCTGAGCCACCGACGCTCTTAAACCGAACATTGCATATACTGAAATATTAATCAAGCTGTCATGTCATGACTAAACGCAACGAGCAAATTTACTCTAAGTAAAAATTAAAATGCACTGTGTCAAAATAAATTAAAAAAAAATCTATATTTTTGAAGAAGAAGACCGCTAGATGAAAACCGTTTGATTTTTTTTAATAAAATTCAAATATAAATTATTTATATTCAAATCCGACATTGAAAATAAAATACAATATTATGACGAATATCAAAAAAAATCTATTTATCAAGCTAGTTCTTCACCTTTGGAATAGTCGAGGTTTAACGGGTGGAAAACCTTTTCTCCTTTTGTATGATAAAGTATTCCTTCATCATATAGAGCAATTAAGAAAATTCAGCTTCAAAAACAATATATGTATATACCTATCAATCGCCTGATGGAATGTCACGTCATTTCTCCACAATTTATGTATGTTACCTTACATTTCCTTATACCTTCGTGGAGCTCATTACAATAGAAATCAGCTTACTCCAATTCAACAAAACCTACACCATAAAATATCCTTTTAATGGACACAAAGCTATAAATTGGCCTTAATAACAGAAATATTTTATTAGTTAATAGCTATAAGAAAAAGTGTCCGCTTTTCAATTTTTACGACATAAGTATTTCGTTTTAAAAAACGGTGCCCTTTGGTGGGAGAGATCCGATCTAAGGCTTGTGTCAGAAAAGGGATAAAACTGCTATCATCCTGGCGGGTGCTCGGCGGTTTTTTCTTTGTTGTGGACTCGACTTTAGTTTTTTATTTTTAATAACTTAGAAATGACAGATGAAGATTGCCAGGGCGTACAGGGTGCGTCATAGTTTCATGGTAAGCATTAGAATTTGATCAACAAAAAGTTGAAAATCAAATTAGGAGCAGTTTGTTATGTCAGTTTTTGTTCGAATAGCGAGGACCACTTTGTCAAAAGTCATGTTTTTTCGTACTTGATTGTATGTACCTACTTAAATATGTTGAGTCAGATTTTTTCTGTGGAATTGTATGTATCTATTGCTTTTAAAAATAAATGTGATATGGTTCCTTGTTTCTTCTATTTGACTAAAACTCATATACAAGTCATTACTCTCAGTTATATTAAAATAACCATCTCAATATCCCAAAAAATGTGCCTATTAAGATAATATAAACTGTATTGTTACGATTTGAAACAAAGTTAGCCCCCCTTCTTAGCCATTCTGGAACTCCTATTATGGGCGGGGATAGTTGGTTACATTGATCATAATATTTCTAGGTAGGAAACCATTTTTTATAATAAATATATACGGTTTTTTGCACCTAAATGTATTTATTACTTACCTAAGTTTTGTTTTATAGTCCCAATTTTATATCATTTTGTAGGTTACGACTTTTTAATGGCTCGCTCTGTTATTGAGTGACTGTATGCTATATCTAAAAGGTTTTTGTTAATAAAGGTAACTCTTTGTCGGTAGAGCACAATTTACTTATGTTTAGCATTTCGAAACTCGAGCCAGATTTGAACCTTTATCCCTGCCAAACATCGATCACCCTGCACTTACAATTTATACTCAATGTCAAATGTAGTATTTTCTAACATTCACAATAGGTGTTCAAACACTCACGTGTTACGAATTTTTGTATTTCGCTTGGATTTGGTTTCGCAGATGTAAAAAATGGTATCGCGATATTTTTTCTGAACGATATTAAATCGTTGACATAACCAAAGTAAAACCGCCGCCATGGCTCAATGTAAACAATTTAGTTTTGGTATTAACGTTCAAAGTTTAAAGAAATCCATTAAATGAATAATAAATATCCTTGGATACAGCGCCATCTAGTTCCACTTTAAGCAACTATAGGCTTGTATTGTGGATACCAGATGGTTGATATACTACATAAATATTTTTTTTTTGTAAATACTTATTATAAATGAAAACATCCGTAATACGGGTACACGTGTCCGTATTCATCATACAAACATATATGCCCCTTGCGGGATTCGAACCCGCGACCTTTTGGTATAGTGGTCAGAGTTTTTAACTACTACACCAAACAGGTCGACAATCCATTGTCTTCTTACATGTAATTATAGATCAATTAAATGAGTATCTGCTTGAAATACCATATAGACACGTGTTATATTATAAGTAACATAATAACAAAAAATATAATAGTAACATCGCAAAAGCACAACACAACAAAAGTTTCTCAGGCTTCCAACGTATTGTTTGGAAAGTATTCACTTAATTCTTATTTCATGACTCCGTCTGACCCACGGTTTATGTATGGAGGTCATTGCGAGCGAGCTATATCAGATCGCAGCTCGATCATGTCTACTTACTGATGTTACGAATAAATAGATTCAATGTTTGTATTCCAGGTACTATATTAATTCTGTGTTCCAGGTCAAATGTCTTTACACCTTTCAAACGGAGAGGAACCTGTAAGTTGTGTTTCATTTGTTATTGTCAGATTGCAAGTAGATGTGAAGTGTGAAGAAGTGCATGGTGAACGTTGTGGTTTTGCGTGCCAAATTTATACAAATACTCGTAGATTACTTTTGTATTATGGTTTTTTTTTATGCACAACGGGTTTAGACTTGACCTCAATCACACCTGATGTTAAGTGAAGATGAAGTCGAAGGTGGAAGCTTACTGACCCGGAAAGCCCAACACATTTGGGGGACTGGCTATGTTATCTCTGACAACCGGAACACAACAATGCTATTAAGATTGCTGCTTTAGATTGATTTAGATAAGATGGTGGTAGATAGCCAGGCGGACCGTTTTTTTAAATGCCCTACCACCAACCAAATGGTAATATTTACTAGTACTTCGTCGTCGTATGTCACTGGATGCGGGCCGCTTTCCTCCGTTCGTTCTGGATATCTACCGGCGAAGCCTATCTTCACATTAGTGTCGTAGCTGATATGTCGATGATGATGAATGATACAACCTAATGTACAGTCAATAAAGTAAACGGGTATCATCAGATTCATAAAAGATTTCAGGTTGGTCCTTTATTATCATTTGAAGCTGCAAGTTCAACAAAAATGGTAACAGCCAACATCGTTAATAACTTCGGTACTTCGAACATTCATTAATCATTAGCATCACAATTGCTTCTACACATCCTCTGAGCAGATGCTGTGGAGATCAAAAAGATCTTAGTTAAAAAAATATATCTATCCTCCTTAAGTTATTCTATAAACAAACAAGGTGTTAATACCAAGATAAGGATCGGAAATAACTCGCCCCCTTCATATAAAATATTGATATTTAATAGTCGCGTCATAGGGTAACGCAGGCAGCCATGATAGTGTAGGTTCGGCATACCAGATTACCACATCAAATATTCTCTTTACTAGCTGTCTTCGTCTAAAAACCGTTTCCAATGTCATTGCTGTAAAGTTCAAATTTGTATCTCAAATCTGTTCATCAAAGTGCAGGTGGCATTCAATGGCGTTGCTTAGTCGTTATCTTAACTATCACATCTTTAAATAATAAACTTTTACTTTTATAATGTTTTAAAATGCAAGTCGTGTCCGCTAACGGACGCCTTATAAATGTCAAATAAAAGGTTTCTTTTTCCATTTTTTCAATCTGCGTATTGTCTATTTGAACTATCTTTTTGATATCTCTTATAGCTCTCCCGTTTACGTCTACAGAGTATCTTGACAGTGGTATTTTTAATAGGTAAATGAGACTATTGAATTGGTAGTTTTTTTTTAAACTTACGCTCTTGAAAAAAAAAACAGTGAAAAATATGTTATAGTTTATATATTACACAGAGTGGGTAAATATAGAATCATTTCTGAATGAATCCCAAAGAAGAAATGATAATTAGATACATATTACCTTCCTTCTTTTAACCACCGATGAAAAACGATGAGTGTTATGTGTTTGACCGGCCGTCTTTGTCTGGCTGGGCATATATTTGTAATACGTATTCCGATTTGAGTGCGATTTTTTTAATATGACTAAACGAGAGGGCAGGTTCTTAGCCATGTTTGATGCAAATCGGTTAAGCCGTTTCGAAGGCCCGTTTTAGATGATCCTTCCACATCGGGCTTGATTAATTATCAGGTATAATTTTATTGAGGTGCACTCGTAGAAAAGTCGTATTCGCTATTCGTTTACGATTAGCTAAGTTAAACAATGTCTGGCGTCAGTCCTTGGATGGGTGATCACTAGTAAGTAGCATTTCAATACGAGTGTTTCCGTGCTTCAGAGGGCACATTACATTATCGGTCCCGGTAGTTTTCAATTAAAGGCAGTTGTTATGCCAAGTCGGTGGCCTCAAAATCCTCCAATCGGCATTGGATCCGCGTTGTTGGATTATGGTCCATACTCTGTCCCAGTGAGAGGAGGCTGTGCCCGAGGAGGTTGTGCCCAACAGTGGCGACGTGTAAGGCTATTGATGATAATTGGAGTCGCAATAAATTACACTCACAAAAATTTAATTGTTTACGAGTTTTTATTCATCGTCAAACTCATTCACTCATAGACAACCGATTGGTGTAGTGGATAGTGACCCTGTCAGCGAAACCAACGGTTGCGGGTTCGAATCCCGCGACGGGTAAATGTTTGTGTGATGAATATGAACATTTATTCCTGAGTCATGGATGGTTATATAAATATTTATGTATGTTTATCCGTTATCTAGTATCCATAGTACAAGCTTTGCTTAGCTTGGGACTAGATGATTGGTGTAAGTGTCCGAAATATGTATTTATTATTATTCATCTTCACCTAACATCAGATGTGATTGAAGTGTAACACGTTGAGCATAAAAAAACAATATATTATTTAGCATCATAATATAAAACTAACAACAAGCTGTAACAGTAAATTGCTTTAAAATTACTATTCGATCAGTTAACACGGGACGTAAGCCAGCGGCTAAATTTGTTCATTGCTATAATGAACTCATTGAAATATTAAACTTTGCATAGCTAACATTGTTGAACAATGGAGTTAATTTGGTTTTATTAAAGGTCAAACAATAGGGCACAACGGTCTATAGCGATATCCAGAAAAAGTGTTTAGGCTATAAACAATCATAATGGACACTATGGTATAAATATCAAACGAACAAGTTTTGACAAGTTTATTTTGTTACCTGACATTATATTTTAGCATAGTAAAATGTACCCTATAACACTTTAGAGATCAAGACGAATCTAACGACACATTGCACTTCAATATTTTATACTTCAAAATTTACACTACACGAGGTAACATAGATACTTACACACATACACATTAAAAACCTTACCCTCCTTTTTGGGGATGTCGGGTAAAAACGTTGTATAGGTTTGATTATTAGTAAAAGCTTAATAATTCAAGAGGTAACATGTACAGTTTGTTACTAATTCAAACCAAACGAGTACAACTCTATACTTATAATATAGAGCCATTTCTTCCAGTCAACTACATAGTAGATTGGGCGTATACAAATCATAGCAAGAATTGAATTATTGTAAATTGGAACCGGCTTACATGCAGCGACATCCCGCGACCTTTATCTTTATCAAAAATGTTCAGCCGTTTTGGCGCTACAGTGTCACAGATAGATACTTAGACATATTTAAGATAGGCTTTAAACATGTAACATCTTTTTACTTCGGTGGTTTAAATGCCGAATGAAACTCGATATAGCCTAATAATCCTGTCCCGATCTGAAATAGCTATCTTCGCACATTACACTCGATTCGTACATTTCACTAACGGAATGTAATCGAATGAAAATGGTCCACGAAATGTGCTTTTTTCCCAAATGGTAACGATGGCATTATCTCCAACATTGGAGTTTAGAGACCCGTTATATTAAGGGTGCTTTCTAAGTTGTGAGATTATCGTGAATTAAACAAATTCTACATTAAACGTACTTTTAAAAACAAGCTGTCATAATTATCGCATCTAGTCTGACCGTGTATGCTAAATTTCGTATCCGTGCTATTAAACGTTGAGGAGATCCCTCTTGCGGAGACAATCCTGGCTGCAGCATTACGTCTTTTTTAAATATCAAAAGTAAGGTGTATGTATAATTTCATATCCTGGCTATTAACGTTAAGGATGGAGAGTATCTCCTTGGGGACGATTCTGACTGCAGCGTCAGTTCATGTCTATAAATAATGATCTATATAATCCTGTAAATAAGCTAATAGGTACTCACTTCCTTGTAAATTATCTTCTATACCATTGCCAATGTCCGCAACTAAGATATACAAATTACATAAGCAACCATAACTCACGCGAGAGTGATATTTAAAAATATATTATCCCGTGAAAATAAAGCAATTAGTGAAGTTTTTGTCCGTCTCGCAAATGAAGGGTTGTGAAGGTGGAATACGGGTGAAAAAGAAACAAAAAAAAATCACGTTTCGTTCGAACGGCCACCAACACTCTGCTGTGGGTGGAATCCTCTTGTCAATCATCGTGGCTTTTGCCTCGCACGTTGCAATCTCCATAATAGACTTTATGTTGTGCAGTTGTATCTTTTTTATTGGTGCACACGTACGATAGCGGTTTCGCATCAATGTTTTTTGTATGTATTTCGCTGTCTTAACTCTATTCGTATATGATTGGTAAAGTTAAGCAATGTCTGTCTTGGATGGGTGACCGTGCTTCTAAGGGTATGTTAAGTAAGTTCCAGTTGTATTCAATTAAGCCAAGACGGTGGACTACAGAGGCCGCTTAAAACACTGACACTCAGGTGGCCATTACTCCGACATAAATCAACCAAACTGTACTGAGCCCGCTTTGCGGGTTATGGCTGATACGCTCTCACAGGGATGATGAGGAAAAATCTAAATAAATAAAATTTTGCCAAGAAGAACCAAGAATAATGGCATTGTTGTATTCCGGCTGTCAGAGATAAGATAGCCAGTTCCCCAAATATTTGGGTTTCCGGGTCAATACGCTTCCTCCTTCGGCCTCATCTTCACTTAACATCAGGTGTGATTTAGGTCAAGTGCTAACCCGTAGTGCATAAAAAAAATCTTCATGGTGATACTATAATAATAATAAAATTCTTAACTATATATTTTGTAAATACTTATATACATAAAATTAATATAGGACCTCCATAAAATCCGTATTCATCATACAATCATATGCACCTGACTCAAACCCGCGACCTCTAGTCATAATGGTCAGGTACCCATACCGCACCAAATATAGCCCTCTTACATAAAAGTGACAATTCCACGTACATTGCTCCTACATTACATAAGAAGTTACAAACCGCCTAATATTCTCAGTAATGTATTAAGAATTGTCATGATAAAGCAATTGTCATGTTTGTGAATATAGGGCTCTGATTATCAAACCCTGTCTAAGCACACTAAGCCTGTGATCGCTGAATTTGAAGCCGAAAGTGACATCCCAATTATCCCAATCCCAACAAATGTTATATATGCGAAAGTTTATGTGATGTATGTATGTTTGTTATCTCTTCACGCCTAAACTACGGGACAGATCTGATTGAAATTTGGTTAATAGACAGATTAGGACCCGGATACATTTTATCCCGGAAAAGTGACTGGTTCCTGTAGGATAGGTATAATTAGTGGGATTGCTTTTGAGTCATGGAGTGACGCATTTGGTAGTAGAAGGATCGCGGACAAAGACGCGGGTGACAGCTAGTCTTCAATTTTATGTACTAATTTTATCTACAACATTACTCCACTTTACCCAAACTATACAGGGCGTCCCAAAGTTATGGGACATGAAGGGGAAGTACCTTAAATATCGTAGATAGTGAATTTTGCTCAAAGAAGACTTTATGTTATTTTTAAAAGTTAGTAATTCTGCATTCATAGATTTTCTAAAAATTATTTGCTTCGGCTGGGAATCGAACCGACTCAAATGTGAAAAAAAAAACACCCTACTTTTATGATGCCAATCGAAAGAATAGCTAAAAAATAATAACTCTGCCTAAGTAACATAGTATTTTAAAAGAAAGGAACAACGTGAAATTAATCATTTTAATCAAATAAAAAACATACATGAAACTGCCGTAGTCAATTAAGTAGGTATTTTTTTGTAAATTAATTAATTAAATGCTCAAAATGTGATCCCTCTTGTCTTACGCAAATCGCCAATCTTTTAATGAGCCCGCTGCCTGTTGATTTTCTAATCATTTTATGGTGAACACTCGATGTGATATGGCACAATTCTGTTTGCAACTCGCCTACGTTCTCGTATCGCTTTTTGTATAGCATATCTTTCACGTATCCCCAAAAGAAGAAATCTAATCATTTTATGTTGTTCCTTTCTTTTAAAATACTATGTTACTTAGGCAGAGTTATTATTTTTTAGCTATTCTTTCGATTGGCATCATAAAAGTAGGGTGTTTTTTTTTTCACATTTGAGTCGGTTCGATTCCCAGCCGAAGCAAATAATTTTTAGAAAATCTATGAATGCAGAATTACTAACTTTTAAAAATAACATAAAGTCTTCTTTGAGCAAAATTCACTATCTACGATATTTAAGGTACTTCCCCTTCATGTCCCATAACTTTGGGACGCCCTGTATACTATAATACTTATGGCATAAACAGGGTCGTGGCCTGATAGCCCTATAGTTAAAAGGTTGTACAATAATCCAGGAGTATTCGTGAGAACAGAACGGCCACTTCAACTTAATGCACGTGAGATGCTCTCAAAGGGTAAACAGAGTCTTGATGTCGTCACGAATCGATATTGTTCTGAAGCGTATGTTTTAGTTTTGTGAAATACAATATTGTACTACATTTTTCCTTTAAAGAAATAGAACCTTAGGACTTATGTCGATAGCTGTTTTGCTAATTGGAATGTACAGTCAGCGTCATACTTATCCATACAGGGTTGTTTTACAATACAATACAATACAAATACACTTTATTGTACAAAAGGAGAACATACATTTTACAAAACACAATACTGATAAGAGTACAATTAGGCGGCCTTATCACTAAAAGCGATCTCTTCCAGGCAACCTTTGGGTGTAGGAGTTAACTTTTATATGATCAATGGCAGACGAAGTTTTTTTAAATGGCCCTCTTGTCTGAACTATCATTATAGAAAACTTCGTATGGTACAGATTAAATAGCCAATATGCTACTTATCACCGCCTCCATAGCTCAATGTAAACAACATTGGGTTTACGTTTCGGAGGTCGCGGATTCGATCCCCAGCGGGGTACATATTTAGTACTCGGTTTGGTTGGTGGTAAGGCATATTAAATGTCCGCCTGGCTAGCTACCACAATCTTATCTAAATCTGCCGCTACACAGCAATGTTGATAGCATTGTTGTCTTCCGGTTGTAGAGATAAGATACCCTGTCCCCCAAATAAGACGGGGTTTCCGGGTCAGTACGCTACCACTTTCGGCCTCGTCTTCACTTAACATCAGGTGTGATTGAGGTCAAGTGCTAACCCGTTGTGGATAAAAAAAACATGTAATATTGTCTTGTATGGTTGTTTATGGAACCGACTGTACTTAGATTTTAACGTGTCTTTATAATGGACTAAAGTTTCATAGACCACAATCCCATTTAAAGGACAGTGACGATGTAGTCAAAGATGAAGCAGACTAAGATGAGATGGTTGCAGCAAATGCCCCCAATTTTGTAGGATTCGGGCAACACTGACGCCGTCAAGCTGTTGTATACCTACCTTAGTAAATCACATAATGAAAGACAAGGAAAAACTTAGTAAATACGATTGATATTCTGAGTGTAATGTAAACGGGAGGAAAGTCTACAAATTGAACCAACCGACCCATCTTTTGCTGTGGGAGTCGTAAAAGGCAACGGACTTCATACCAAAAACACATCTATAGACTTTTACATTTCAACGCTGATGGACTCACTCCCTATATCATATTATGTACATTTATATACATAAGATAAACCATTCATATTGTTTCAAGCATTAAAATTTAAGTTATGAACACCCAAACGCATTTTATAGGATTTCTTTGACCACTCTTTTTGGGACAAAGGTTGTGACGTTATGTTTGTCCTACTTAGATTCGAAATAATTACTCCTACAATAAAATTCAATGAATCTGCAGTCGATTTAAGGCGCAAATACGTAATCGTAATTAAGGTAGTATGTTTTCATTTGGATGAATTTTTCGTATGGATAAGTCAATCCCATCTCTAATCTTCAGAAAGCTCTTCAATGTAAATAAACAGATCTCCGACATTGCAAATATTACTAATGTTGAAATGAAATAGTTACATGCAACGTTAACATATCGTAAGACATACAACGCTTGTGTAGTAAACAGTAACACAACCACTTACAATTAAATTGTGTTCTCACTAATGCACCAAATTTTTAATATAATTCTAAATTAAGCTTCCTGCACAGATCCGAGAGAGTCCCTCCGTCCAAGTTTTCAAGAAGAGGCTAAAAGAGCACTATCATTCTATCATGATTTAAGATATATATTTATATAATTATGTACTTATATATGTGATATTTATTTATTTATATTATATAGTTTACTAATAATCACGTGTAATTTTATAACTAAGTGTATTTCTGTATTCTAGTAGTGTATGTATGTAAATAACATATTACATTATATATGTATAGTATATTTGTCCTTCCGTAACTGCACTTTTTCTTCACCGTCCCGCACAATGCTCTAACCACCACTGAGGTTGGCTGGAAGAGATCTCTATTAGAGATAAGCTCACCTTTGTACAATATTTCCGACTGATTGTCAACATGTTTTTTATGTGCAATAAAGAATACAAAAAAAAAAAAAAAATTTTTAATAAATTTAAAAAAGAAATTATTAGAATTAGATTATGATATTATGTTGTAAAAAAAATATAATAATATGTTATATATAGTACAAAAATTCGAAAATAATATGATACTGACATATCGCAAAGTCTGGTAGAATATCTATTCTCTAATAGTTAAGGACAGTTATCTTAAATCTCATCTTAACATGGCCCCTTTAGGTCTTTGGGTTTGTGTACGTACACAATATTTACAGCTAATATTTTACTGTGGTACAAAATTTGATAAAGTTATGAAAGATTTATTAATGTTTTGCTAACCTCCTATGCAAAAAGAAGGGTGTTTAAGTTTAAAACTTGTCTGTCTGTACGTACGAGTAATTGGAAATAGTTTTTTCTATTTTTAATGCTTCCGAGAAAGTTCTTAGCTATTTTATTTAATTCATTAATGCCGTTAATGAAACGTTCCAATGCCTTTTTCAAATATTCAAATCTATTATTATGAGTCATAAGATCCTAAGACATCTATTACAATACCGTAATTTTTTATACTGCGACAGTACTTTGAGGTCGAGGGTACCACGATATCGTTGAACTTGAATGTCAGGTCGATTTGATACGACTTGTCACTCGTGACGGGCCGCTTCCTTTATGTTACTGTTATTAAATTATCATGACAATACTGCATGCGTTTTGTCAGTATTATTATTATTTAGTATGATAGTAATAAGATCAGATAAAATTTATTTCAGTATAAACTAATCTAAATACAAATTGAGCGTAGCAAAACAAAATAATTAAATTGTCAAAGAAATCTTAATAAGTTATTTCAAGTAATTTTAAATAATTTTGCTTAAGTTTGCCAATTGATTATATGTACTAGTGTGATGCCTAAACTAGGTAAATATTTTACCTGTATCTTAGGCATCGAGTAATACTTTGATGATGAAAAAAGATTACGTTTAGCTCAAATGAAATTTAACACAGAAGCATATGCAACTCATTAAGAAATTATTATATTGATGTTGAACTAACGATTTTTTTTGAAAAAACCACCTGATAGGCAAGAACTCCTCACCTCTATATTGGCCCATACCCCTCTCTAGTTCATAATATTGATCAGAATCGTATATTAAAACACGAGTCAATGATGTAAGGATATTTTATTGGATATACTATCCAATCCACTCCAATATTGGAATCAATATATAAGCTTTGCTTCTTTTTAGACACAAAAAAGGTTATACTTTTGAAGTCTTTGTCTGTCTATGACATTGTATATATAGACAAACGGTTGAAATTATTTGAAAACGATTTTTTTTCGAAAGCGGACTTGTTAAATGGTTTCTAAGGATAAGAAACATCCAACCAGTTTGATGGGAAACGGGCAGCAGCTAGATGCAGGCCACATACAACCGGCCCCTCTGAATTCTACAGGGGACTCTATGTTTTGTAGGTAGTGGACGTACTGTACCTGGTGCAATGATGAAAATTGATATGACGATACTATTAAAGTTGTACAAAGCACATTCGATCAAAGATAATTTTAAATCACTGGCCAATATAGTCGTTAAACTTAAGAACAGATATTATATTCAGCTGTCCGAATATTATTGATGGACGTCGCTAAAATGCAAAAGAATTCATTCTGTAAGCCACAATGCAATGAACCTGCAATAAAAATTATTAATACCCATTGAGACGAAATATCTCGACGTCCGCCGAAGTGTGGTTTGAATGGAGGAGTAAAACTGTGCTTAATCCTTATGAAAATACAAACTAATTTTGATGGTTCCGATTATTTAAATAAAGACTTTCATGCGAGTGGAATTTAATATTCGTATTTGAGCTGGGTCCGCGGGCCGAGTGGGAGTGGTTCAGTTGTTCGTGCCTCACCGGAAAGATTTATAATACAAGCATTTTCGTATGCGAGTGATCTGAAATTGTCGAGTCTCCGACAAGGAACCGGTGGGTATCAACGACGCGCCGCATTGTGGCCTACGCCCATTCGCTCTTAACGACTATTCAATACACTCTTGAATGAACGATTGCTCTTTGATATAATTTGAAGCGGACAACGATCGCGGACGTCTTGCTTGCGTCGAATAAAAGTTGTAAAGCGATCTTTTACTCGGTGTTGTGTTCTAAAGAACGCTTTGGTAAATCACGAGGTTGGCAGAACATGAAACCAACATGAGCCATGAGAATTTTTAATTGTTGACAATTTAACATGAATATAAGACTTCATTACTTATTTATTTTTATGTGGGTCATAAAGTACTATTTGTCATCTAGATATGTAAACATAAGTAAAGTAAGATTTGAATAGTAAAATTCGATGAGGAGATACGTTTGTTACTTAAAAAACTAATCCAACCCTTTCGTTGTCGGACAGTTGAATCTTTAATACGTTTGGTAGCGACAAAAAAGAGCACGTGGATTCCACCCATTGTGTAATTTAAAGTAAAGCAAGATCTCGGATATTTCTGCTTGAACAATAAAGCATTTTAATAAATTTCATTAAGATTGACATATCTGATTATGACTTTACTTAACCCTTTCATTTCCTTTCCCTTTCATAGATTTAACTAACTTGAGGGAATATAAATCTACAATATGGAATTACGTTTCACATTTAAAGTATCTCAAATAGACGTTCTCTGTACCTTAAACAACCAAACAGTAGGAACGTTACCATCTTCCTTTCTCGAACAATGCGATACCGTCACATTAATTAATTTACTGTATAACGTGTATCGAGGGAAGGCCTATATCCCGGATGTTTACGGACTAATGATGATGCCCTGTATCAAAAAATTTCCTGTATTGTTCATTTTTTAATGCAATACGGGTTAGCACTTGACTTCATTCACACCTGATGTTAAGCGAAGATGAGGCCGAAGTTGGAAGCGTACTGACCCGGAAACTACATCTTATTTGGAGAACTGGCTATCTTATCGCTGACAACCGGAACACAACAATGCCTTTAACATTACTGCTTAGCGGCAGATAAGATGTTGGTAGCTAGCCTAGCTAACATTAAAAGCGCCCTACCACCAACCAAACCGAGTACTAAACATGTACCCCGTTGGGGATCGAACTCGCGACTTCCGAATCGTAAGCCCCTATGTTGTTCACATTGAGCCATGGAGGCGGTTAAATTTATAAAAGTAAAAGTTTCATTTTAAACAACAATCGCAATCCTTCTAAACCAGGTTCTTTTTGCGTAAGCAAATTCCCTACAGGCAATTGTTTTTACCACAGACTGCAGAACATTACTCCACCTCACTGAATAACAAAAGAGTGTTGCGGTATTTTAAAAGAGGATTATACAAGGAGGTAGCCGTATCATCGCGGCTAAGAGCTTAGTTAAGTTTATGGAAAGTGTGGCGGCCGCCTTAAGACGTTTAACCATGACTTCTCTTTAAAAGGGTTGCACTTTTTGTTAAATCACGTTCAAAGGTACTTTTAGACTTGATCGCAAGACCATGTGATATTACGTGGGTAAAGTTTTTTTGTTACCTATTTGAGACGGCTTAGAGCCACGGCTTCGTGGGGGTTCTAAAAGGTTTTATGAAGGGCCGACTTTATATTGTTTCTTTGTTCTACAGTTTAATTAGTGGTATTCCGCCATATTTGTTAGATAGTGCTTTATGTGAGTTACAACCTACAAGCAATAACCAGTAAATTGATAATAACGAACAACAAAAAGCATTATGAGCTTATGACTTATAAAAGATAAAGCAATTTGATTTAGTAATGTGTTTTGTAAACTATCTTCGAATTTAGTGTGGGATTCTCTCCCGGTAGAGACGTTTATCATTTTTGCTATTAAATGGAACAACAATACGTTGAACCCCCGAAGGAGTCGATGGGCATAACACAATAGCAAATGATACCTCGGGGCTCGTACGGCCTCAATGTGCCTTAATTAACTCCCGGCCACTTATAAAGGAATAATGATCTTCAGGTTATTATTTATATATAAAATATGTGTTTGAGAAAATCTTACTATTAAAATGCATAATACACTATCGGGCTCGTTAATATGTGATCGTTTATGCCATTAATAAGACTCGGTAACCTTAATCGATATACGTTTAGTATACTCGAACGTTTCAGAGCATGGAATCTTCATCCTTAGTGTAGTACAAATTCCAAGCCCGGTATTTCTATAACAAACAAGATCCTTATACATATTTATGATTCAAAAAAGACTCCTATTGTTAACATGGGTACGATACGAATTTCTTTATGTGAAAACTTTTTTACTTTTTAATAGCCGGTCAGTAAAGCAGGTGCTGCCAAACCAAACAGGTGACGAAGGGCACTTTTTAGACGGTATCTCTTCAAAAAATAGGCCGCATTATCATCATCAGTTATGTTGTGGGTTGTAGTTTGTTTTACGTCCGTCACGGTATCCCTCTGCGCATAAACAACGTAAAATGTTTTGCCTGCGGCGGCGTTGCTGGCAGTTTTAGCTGACGTCATTAAATTGTCCGATTTTAGATTAGTTTTTTTTTATATATGGTGGGTCGGTTCTTGTGAAATTCTTCGTTAATATAATGTTTGCCTTAGGGACCCTCAGGCTCACAAAGGTTCGGCGGGATAAAAGCGATAATTATTTTATCGCGGGGGAGTTCGTTGTTTGTTTCTCTAATAGCTACTTTAATGGAAGCCTGAGAGGTCGTGTCAGAATAACAATGCAGCGTATAAAACGAATAAATTATTTACTTCCTATCTTTTTCCAACATCTTTCATATTTTTTTTTGTCTTCCATTTCTCTTCCATTTTACTATTTATAATTGGTTTATATCCAATGTTTATGCTTGCAAAAGTAAAATAGAAATATTCTAAAAGGAGAAACTAATCACTTTGTTTGTAAGAATACGATGAGTGTTTTGGAGAATTAATTAGGGAAGAATTACAATTACATAATAAAATTAAAACGGAATTCTTTGCGAACTTCATAGCGGCTGAATGTAAATATGGATCATTTAAGTTCAGACTCGCATGCTGTCCTCCTATTATAAGCAAAGTTTTCAAAGGACCAGAATAGGACATTAGCATGCGGCACTTCCTATAAAGTTTCCATGTTAAACTGCCATGACATGTAAACTGTTTTGCATTCAAGTACATGTCAGCGTTATTGTCCAGCATTGTACACACATACCAAATCACAAATGCAATTCTAAAATGTACTTTTTTCAATGGAATATCTTTATCCCTGGCTGCAAAGGATTGAAATTCGATTGACAACAAGGTGATTTGTTTTTAGTGGATGGCAAATGAATGTTGGTTTTATAGGCCAGTTTCGCATTGTACTGCATCGATATTTTGTATGCACATTTAAATGCGGTCATCTATGTCGGTGACCGTAAGGGACCTCGACATGTTAATATCCCAGTGAAAACCAGTGGTTCGGAAAATTTCAATAGGTATTATACATTGCTTTCATTTGAATGATTTGATACAAGATATGTAAGGGAAATTGTTTCTCTGTCACAGAATAGTACTAACGACTCTGTGTCACTACTACATAGTGTAGATAGAACTTATAGATTACAGTTGCGCTACCTTGTACGACTTATAAACATTCAATAAGTATCAATGCAATAAATAAATAAATAAATAAATAAATCATTAGCGTGCCGTAGTCAATACGGAACCCTTATAGTATCGCCATGTCTATCTGTCTGTATGTCCGAAGCTTAGTTCAGCGGCTCTTAGTACTAGAAAGCCGTAATTTGGAAAGGGTGTACGTATATATTAATCACGCCGACAATTCTTTATTTTGTACTCCATTGTGTGGGATGTCGTTGGATAGTTCTCTTTTGGGTTCTTCGAAGGGTAAGTCAGTAAGTAGAGTGATTTGAAAACATAGGTAGCTAGACAAAATATCTCATTTTGTAATTTTATTTTCTTTTCCTCGTTATTATTCTTTTGTGAAATGAATAAAGTCTAGGTTATTTTCAAAGTATCAAGATATATTTTAGATTGTATCCCTGATCGCTCGAGAGAAAACTCACCAACTGTTACCCGATTGCTCTTTTTTCTTTTCTTATTGCAAGGTAACAAACGAGAAGACAGGTCACTCGTTGCAAAACCATTACTGCTGTCAATGACATAAAAACTCCAAGAGAATAAGGTCGATATTCGAACTCAAATATAGAATTCACTTCACATATTCCTTATCACCAAGGCCAAGATCGCATGCATTTTCTATAATTATTACGTGTAGAAAGAGATAATATTAACTTTTTGATCTATGCTCACAGGAAGATTATATTCCTATCACTGCTTAGATTAATTTGATCCGTCTTTCAGCAAAGTACTGAAAAGGAAGTAAATGCTAGCAGTGTGTTTGGTTACCGGAATACTATAAGAATTTTTTGATAATACGGACGGAAGATTTTTTGATAGAAGTAGATCTACAACTGGTGAAATACGAAGACATAGAGAAGTTTTGGAGGACGATTTGGTGACCAGACAACCAATTTCACAGTAACCAATGCCAAAGGATTTGGATGGAATAGTCCCTCTGAAGAAGAATTGACCGAACACACGTCTGAAGCCCGCAGACGTCCCACATTCAATGTCAATCCACTACTTCACTGGCTTCTTTATCCTTCACTAATATCTACATCGATAACTTGGCAACCGAAATAGATGAAGGTGGTATTCGTCAGCCTCCTGGAAAAATAGGTTTACCAGCTGTTAGAATGTGGCTAGTGATTTACATTATAAATGTTCTATGAAGACAATTGTACAGGTCGACACATTATTTTGATCCTTGAACTGACCAGCGAGTAATCACGGCCATAGTAGAAACAATAATTTACACTGGTTGGGTTGCACGTGATACGCTGTATATAAAACACACATGACAAAACAGTAGGTATAGCATCTATACAGACAGACGAGCGTTGCGTGCTTCCTTTATTAGCTTAGTCGCATGCGGTTATTGCGATCGATAAATGAAGCGTTGGTAATTTGTTTTTATGGGCGGCGCAAAAACAAAGTGGATTGACCTGGTAGCTCCTACAGGATCGCGTGTGAAGTTGTGAGGGTGAGGAATGCGGGTAGAATAGCAGCGGACGCGGGAGCGGTGCAACAGATTTCTGAAAGTCTATTGCTTTGCCGCTGTAATCAATAATCTAAAACATTGACGACCTGTTTGGTGTAGTGGTCAGAAACTCTGCTGCTATACCGAAAGGTCACGGGTTCGAATCCCGCTAGGGGCACATGTTTGTATGATGAATATAGACATGTGTTACCGAGTTATGGATGTTTTTCATTTATATATGTATTTATTTACAAAACAAAAATTATGTGTGTAGTTTATCAACCATCTGGTATCTATAATAGAAGCCTAGTTGTTTAGTGTGGAACTAGATGGCGATGTGTGTATGTGCATAGATATTTATTTATTTTATGTTACAAGATAAAAATGTCACTTGAAAACGTTATATTTTTTAATTTAATATTAAAATTAAAGTTACTGCTCATTCACCAAGCTGAGTACCCAGAGAAATGAAGACACCCAAGCGTTGCTCCTATTAAGTAGGTTTTGGGTTACAATCGACAAAACAATCGGTGTTATTCGAAAAAACAAGGAAAAATACATATTATATTATATTTTAGAGAACTAAAATATTATATTATATTGCACTGTGTTATATTGTAAAGTCCAGCTCTCAACAGCAATCCAGCACTCGTAGCATGACAGGCCCGAAAATTTTTATGTCGCGCGTTATAATATGTATCTCGCTCATTCGCTTGGATGAAATATACAACTATCTCACTCTCACTCTTACGTCGCGCGCGACAAACGATGTCATGATACGGGACCAGATGTAATTTCATTTATGCTCGACTAACGTGATAATTGATAGATAACAATAACATTTGTTTGGTCCGTTCAATGTTAAACATTTAAGGTAAATATATTTAATGTACATTATTTGCTCCTATAAGGCCTCTCATGGGATATGTTCTAAAGGGGTACAGGGTAAGTACCTAAGTGAGCAGGAGATTGCAGCATTTTGGCTTGAAAAAATTTTGTTATTATAAATTATACTTTACTCACTCGTATAACGAGCAGTGAGACTTTATAAATAATAATTTTAATTTGCACTTATTTAATTTCATTTGATTTAATGGATCATGGATTTCAGATAACACTGACAATAAATGAATTTATTATAAATAGATCTAAGTCTATGTCATTTATACCATCATTAAGTATAATGTTAATTGTATATTCCAATATACATATATTTTCCTAATATTTTCTTTATAAATTATTTCCGCTGCCGCTTAAGGGATAATTTCTACTAAGACTCAAACCTTAACCACTCAGTCATGTGAACTGATGCACGCAGTCAGATGGACAAGTGAAGATTTACCCACCTACACGGTGACCGGTGCCCACTTGCTGCTTAATGAGGCAGTTTTAGAATATTACTTTACTATTTTAGTATATTATCTACTAATATTAGGTCCTTACCTATGAAATTGGCGTTTTGTATGAAGGATTTCATTAAGTTTGTTTCCTCCATACAAACATTTTTGATTTTTTTTTGGGAACGGCAAATCCAAATTTAGCTAAACTTTGTGTGTATTATCGGATAACATTAAGTTAAGTATAGGCAGCGTTAATTTTTAAAAGTAACCGCTTTATAAAAGTTTCAGCGAATCTAAGAAATGATTATGGGAAGCACATGAAAAGAGCTCTGTTCAAATTTTTTTTATTATGTGATTTAGCCCAGAAATTAAAAAATATTTCATGTGAAACCTTGAAATAATATTCCATTTTCCAAATAAAAATCAGATTTGGATATAGCTTTGAAAATCGGTGGAATTGGTACATATGATTAACGAAGAAAAAAACTCCAATTTCATGGGTAAAGACCCAATACAATGCTGCAGCATGTGTGGTTTCGGCACGCAAAAGGTATAGAACCAACCCATCTCTTACCGTGGGTGTCGTAAAATGCGACTTAGGGATTTACACGTTTGCCCCTGTCACATGAGCATTTCTGTATCTATGTTTAGTAAAGAAAACCGTGAATGTTGTTTATAGCATTAAAGTTTTAATGTTTGGAACACCCAAACATACGTTTGGAATATCTCTGACCAGATAATGGTCGCGACATTAATTATTAAATAATACTTGATTTCTACCATTGTAGTATAGTGACCTAGTTACCTCTCTTAAAGTAGAAGAAGAAGAAAAGTTCTTTATTGTACACAACGTAAAAATACACATAAATATTATTAACAGGTGCACAAAGTAAAATGGTGAAGGGAACAAAATTATCGAGGCGTAATACTACCTATCTACTATAGTGATTCTGGGGCACTACATTAATTCTTATTAATAGCGCATGCATAATATTGGTAGAGATATTAAAGAATTTGGCTTTGTAATTTTACAAATATTATTTTATTATGTGAGCAGAGCCAGATTTTCTCACCCAGAAGATTTTCTTATATATTTTTACACAAAAAGTATCACGCATTATATAGTAAGTATAGCCTCCGCCTCCGTGGCTCAATGTAAACAACATTGGGTTTACGATTCGGAGGTCGCGGGTTGGATCCCCAGCGGGGTACATGTTTAAGTACTCGGTTTGGTTGATGGTAGGGCATTTTAAATGTCCGCCTGGCTAGCTACCACTATCTTATCTAAATCTGCCACCAAGCAGCAATGTTAATAGCATTGTTGTGTTCCGTTTGTCAGAGATAAGATAGCCAGTCCCCCAAATGTGGGGTTGCCGCGTCAGTACGCTTCTACCTTCGACCTCATCTTCACTTAACATCAGGTGTGATTGAGGTCAAGTACCAACCAGTTGTGCATAAAAAAAAAGATATACATATAAACAATTTATTTCTTTCATAGAAACACCTATAGTTAACTTCTAGATAAACTCATCAGTTTCGGATTGCGCACAGCAGAAGAACGTGAAGCAAAATTATTCTTTGTATGCATGAAATTAATTTTAAGGTTGGTAATTATTATTACTTTTCTGTGAATAGGACGGTACTCCATCTTGCTGTAAATTGATGTATTAGAGTATGTGATTCAAAGCTTTTGGTGAAATAGCTCGATGGCATTTGGTTATTACTGGACAGGCTGGGAGGCTTTGGAGGTACAGGAACAGTGGGCCGATGAGAGTCAGAGAATCGTTTGGCCGCAAAACGTTTGGTATAACATACGACAAAGTGAAAGATTTAGATATTATTTCGAGTTTCGGATATTAGTTTCACGTTATTATTAGTAGTACGTTTCTCAAGAAACTTCTTACCATGTACGACCACCGTGTGGACGGACTTCCGGCAGCGGTATTCCCGAACGAGTACGACATTGGAACCTTCAAGAAACGAGCCTACACCTTCCTCAAAGGCCGGCAACGCATCTGTGACCCTTTTGGTGTTGTCCATGGGCGGCGGTGATTGCTTTCCATCAGGTGACCCGCATGCTCGTTTGGCGCCCTCTCATATAAAAATAAAAAAATAATTAGTTTATAAATTATCTGATTATATTAAATATAGTATCTGATTATTAATTATTTAGAAAGTCTAAAACTTTGAGAGTCACTAATCAACGTGGATCATACTTGATAAGGGAAATTCTTCAGCTCACTAAAGTGACCCAAGTAATACACATACCTTGAAACATCTCAACAAATCTGTTAAATAATTTAGCCAAAAAGGCTCGTTCGACAAATTAGATTTGACTTCAAAGTCAGTGAGAAATAACTGTTAAACATCGCCAATTTCCCGAAAAATAACTTTCTGGAGATATGGCTTGTTGGCTTTTGATGACAGTACAGCTACCCCGGCGCCATATTTAGATGTTACTTTTGCTTTTATAGGTAAACCAATTAGTTTTCTCGCCGAGGATCCTCGCAACGAAATGTCTTTGATCGTTGTGAAATCAAAGCGCTCTGCTAACAAGTACTATGACGGATTTATTGCTTCTAACAAAGAATTCTTTAGAGCTTGAATATTTTTTAGGAATCTGTTTAAGTATAATTTAACTGGAGAAGTATTTTGGAAAGGCAATGTTAGTTTAATTGAAAACGAAATGAAAGGTTTTCTTTCCATCTTTTAATCTCCATTTCTTTGCTAAACTTCACACAATATATATAATTAAAATTCCATTTGTCCCACGACCATCCCTCAGGTTCCAGCAGAATACCAGTGTTTTGCCCGCCTCCGGCAAATCCACACACTGAGCTATTGCCTTTTTGTATACTGCGGCATACACGTAATATTTGATGTTTCTGTACTTGTGTTTTATTGTTTTAGTTGTATTTTACGTATTGTAAAATTTGTTATGTGTGTGTACATGGATGCAAATAAATGCTTATCTATCTATACATTTATTACGAGAGAGTAGTACCTATTTGAATTGTTAGATTGTTATGTTAATTAAGATTTGGTGTAAGAGTTTATCGGTATCTCTAAATAGATAACATCTAACACACACATTAAGAACCTAAATGCCTGCTACTGGACATAAGCCTCTCCCATTGAGCGATTTGCATACCTATCCGTGGGAGGACTTTTACTCTGATCGCAACACTGTCCAGGTTAGCGATCGTAGATTTTTTGGGAGCTGGGTACTGTTATCACGATCGTTTATTCAGCTTTCACAGACGGGTTGGTCCTTTTCCGCTCTACTGGGAACCACTTAACACCCAATAACGTTAGTTATTAGTAAAGTTTGCAAAACAAAAATATAGAAAACGATTCCGATACAATCTAATAACATCATCACGTCATTTACATTATTCATGCTTATTACGATAGAAATTATTCTCAGATGCGCTTCGCAGCGATATTATTAACTATCCATGCGGCGCATACCAATAACCATACGAACTGTTCCCCATCGTTTAGCAAGTGCGGTCATCGTACCCAATGCTCATTGCCGTTTGATTGAGACAATGGCCCGTCACGGCTACCATTCGGAGCCATTGATTTTATTCAGCCACAGACCATAACAAGAATACCATCCGATTGGTTTTCAACATTTCAACCGTGAAAAAGCTTAGGGCAACGATTTACCTGACGCTCATTAACAGTTTCGCAATTGTTTTTCCGCTTCTTTACTTGTGACCAATTGTTAAACCCGTTCCTAGTTTTGTTTCATAAAGTAAAGAAGTCTTCAGAAAATAACATTGTGAACTTTAATAGTTTTTGCACTAGAGAGTAAAAGTAAAAAAAAAACATACAAAGTTGTATTCAAAACCTCATTATTTTAGTAAATATTGCATGGAATCTCGATTAAATATTGCGGAAAAGGTTATCTACGGTATATTGCAATGAACGTAAAATCTCACCACTTAGTAACTTAAAATTCATATAGTATGTAGGTACTTTTAATGACGTAATGTAAGTGTAAATATAAACGATTGGTTGGTGGTAGGGCATATTAAATGTCCGCCTGGCTAGCTACTACCATCTTATCTAAATCTGCCGCCAAAACAGCAATGTTAATAGCATTGTTGTGTTCCGGTTGTCAGAGATAAGATAGCCAGCCCCCCAAATAAGATGGGGTTTCCGGGTCAGTACGCTACCACTTCGGCTTCATCTTCACTTAACATCAGGTGTGATTGAGGTCAAGTGCTAACCCGTTGTGGATAAAAAAAAAAAAAAAAAAAACGATACATAAAAATACAAGGTTAATAATGAATAGCTGTTTGCGATATTAGCACAGAATAAATTCATTGTCATACCCAGTCAGTTTAGTATTGCTACTAAAAATGGCAGCTCGTTCCGTAGAGCGAAAGAAAGATGACAAATATCCAAGTGTCAAGATTAGACACAAAAACACGTGTGGACCTTCCAAAGATACCGCATGAATACTTTTTAATGTGCCAACGATACGACCAAAGCGTTATTGTGTTGAAAATTAACAATAGGAGAACATTTTTTTCGTGAGACTTAATTCTTGAGAGCTCATTCTTTTTTGAAAAATTCACATAAACTGCAGTTATATGAAGTCGTATCTGTTAGAGGACAAAGGCTGGCTGTCGCAGTCCGAGATATGGTTGACAGCTGCACGGTTTCCAAGTCGATGCCCTAACGCACCATGAAACTCGCATGCAGTCCAACAAAGAGTCCGTTAGAAATAAAAATACGAATTTCATTTAAATCTCTTGTCAACATCATTGACGAGTGCAAGGCCACACCTACAGTTATAAAACGAAAAGGAGGCGCCATTGAATTCGCATTTTGTTTGGCCTTCTCTGTGTTAAATCGATTATAATACATGTGTTTCTCTGGCCTTAAGAGGTTCATAATGGTTTCCTGCAATTCATGTGGTCACGCTTCATCGATCACACCCACAGGTTCAATAGGTTTCATGGACACGGTCTCATTCAAAATTACTTCTAACCATTTAATAGTAATTGATTCGCGATGTTCGATTTGCATTTTCCAAGTCCAGTGGTCTACTTGCAGAGAGTATTGCTACTCGTAGTAAAAATATCTAACAAAAGTGCCAATAATAGTTCTTGTTTATTAAATAAAAATATTTCGTTTATCTTTAAATGCCAGCGAGACAAACTTAATTTTAAATTTTCAAGGGATATGCACTAATAATTGTGAACCTCGTTTATCTACAGACACCAATAATATTTATTTCATACAAAATGGCATCGTTAAAAAAACAAAGTGAGATAAGCTTACATGAATAATTTGCAATCGCTCATTAGAACAATTTTAGGTGCGTTAAAATGCTTAAAATATATTTTCATTTCATTCAAGAGTCAATACTTACTTACATATTTACTTAAGCAAGCGGCAGATGCGGTTATAACCATATAGGTACTTGGTGTTAGAAAATGAAACCTCTTCCATTGTCATTTCATCATTTATTATTAGCAGTCTCAGTAATAAAATTATCCCTAATCATACACAGTATTTTCTTAGGATCGGCTACCATTTCTATAATTATGAAACTATTGTGCAACCATCTGTATTCAATCAATCAGTGTCGGAATTTGAACATTTTATCCCTTGTCATAAAATGTTTGTGTTGCTCTTTCGTTTTGATATTCTAAGAAACTTTTTTATGGCTTGGCTATGGCTAAAGGTTGTTATGTTTTCTTTATATATTTAGTGTTAATCTAAGCTTGCGATTTTAAACTGGAATGTGCAATTAAATTAATAATCAGAATGTTTTTGATTTCAGTAGGTATCTATTATATTTATTATTTCCGTAGATATATATTGTACCTAGATCTAGAAGGTATATTAAAACTAACAATAGGTATTTATTCTATCAATTTACAAGGCAATTGAGAGGAAACTTACTATGCATTCGAATAAACAGTAGACCATTTGCGATCGGCTTCTCTACAAACGTAGATAAGCTCTTTCCAAATCCCGATAATGATCAGTATTCAAGTTACAAACGCAATTTTCCGTAATTTTTTTTATCAACAACACACAATACGAGCGAAAATATTCAATTGCGTTTTGGATGCAATTTTGTTGTAGTTTTTACAGTGCCAGTAATAGATACTGTCGCGCTTGTTCCCACAAAAGATAGATCGCGCATTGATATCCGATATACCTGATGTTTTTCTAGCTTTGCTATTCTGTCGCTGAATATATATGAACACAAAGGTATCAGATTTCTGATTAGCTGTTAATAGACAAATAGAAACTAATATAGAACATCTAATTTCTAAATTTTAAGGTAAAGTTTATAAACATCAGGAATGCGGATATTGTGTATACCACGTGGTATACATAATATCTTTCCCTTTGTTAGGAGACCGACTGAGTAGGTTCCACCCTGTAATCCATTTTTACCGCGAAGCATCAATGTCCGCATTGTTGTGTTCCAGTGCGAAGGATAAAGGAGATTACTTATACATAAATATAAAATGTAAAAGAAATTGCAGGGTCAAGGAATGAATCTTTGTATTAGTTCTTAATTTTCAAGATGACGCCGCGTCCGAAACATCTGCATATTTGAGGTCGAAATAATCTTAGCTTTGCAAGATTATAGGTGTCTGAGCAGTAACACGGAACCTTTTTTCTACCAGGTGAGCTGCTTACTTGTTTATTATTCCATAACAGACAAAATTTATACGAGTAGTATTGCTGCCAATACGAACTAGACGCATGATGGAGTATATGGCCCTCACTCTCTCATTTTGAGGGAAGGAATGCACCTTGCAAAGATTCATAAGGTGATGATTATAATGACAAATAACTGATCATAAATCATCAATAGCCTTTATATACCTACTACTTATTAATCACTAAGATACATTTTACGGTACGACGATGGTATAGGTACTAGTGTACCAGAACTTTGAATGCAGCGAGACCTGCTGATACTTAAAGTGTTACAACGTCGTGCGACCGTGTGTACTTAAATATAGCTATCGCTATATACGTTATCGTAGGCCCGTTTTGGTCACCAGCAAAATATAATATTCATGCACACATCATCAGCCTTACCAATTCCAATCTGATGGTAACTAATGGAAAGTAAGTAGCAAAAAGTTTAACATTACAAGCAACTCCCATTCCAGGAATATCGAATTCTAAAATCTCAGTGGGTAATCGACTGGACTAAAGAGCTCGTGGGGTTTTAAAGTAATTTGACAATACACTACCAGTAGTCCCTTCTCATTATTCCACGGAAGCAGGACAAGAGCTACCAACATTATATTGTTCAGCTCATGTTTTTACGACACCATTTGTTTTCTTTAGCCCAAACATAATAGGGTTACAATACTTAAGATTCTTTTGTTGCCATCTGTTCCTTTACCTTCAAATTACATCGGATGGAACAGTAGCAAAATATTGTTTATTTTATTCATGAAAGCGCTTTCAAGAGGTGACATATGGACTGTTTCTGTTTGAGTGAGTTTTAATTTATGGGTCCGTGACCACTGCAAGAATTGGGTTATTGTTTAAATTTAGAAAGTTGATTCTGTTTCATGGGATCTCTCTTTTTATTTGTAGTGGCCACACACCGTTGCTAATTTCAACAGTGAATAACTTTATCGTCGTTGTGAATATTATTTTGGAATGCAATTATATATTGGTGTTCTTTAAAATTGATGGCTTAGCCACAAGAGATCCATGTACTGGCATTCATTATACAGGTGAAAGCGATGATAACATAAAGTAGACATATACATAGTCTCACAAATATTAACATAAAATTTCTCTATCACCATTGTCACGTAGTATATTTATAATTTTAGTATAGCTATATTAAAATTTCGACAAGATTGTCTTTTTCTGGACATTGATGACAATAACAACTTTTAGTAAAACTTCCGGTTGCGAGTGTCTTTTGATTCTGACAGGAATAAAAATGTTGTGTATGGCGTAACTACGTAATACTGTTTATTAATGTATTATGCCTTTAAAAACTCTGGGAAGTTGCAGGTATCAGGAGGATTATCACTTTTCTTTTAGGTGAGCTGTGTACCGTTCCGTTTATTTCATTTTAATAGAATAACTTAGTTTGTAATCAGCAAAAGCATAGATTCTTATACAATATAATTTTTCCCGAGAAATAGACGGTTATGTTTTACGCACGTATCTATCAACTAATCAATCAAATAACCTTTATTGTTTAAATAAGGAAGGTACATTTAAATATCTATGTACGAGTACGTATGTGGTATTCCTCATTTCCTCGTAGCACCCAAACGGCTAGATTAATTTTAATTAATTAAGGTACAGAGAAGCGTGGAGAGAGAGGAGGAAGGCCTTTGCCCAGCAGTGGGACAGTGTGGACTCCTAATAATAATAATAAGGTAACGTTAGATTTGTCGTGACAGTTCAACTTCATAGGATAGGTTACGTCACAAAAAAGTAAACCAGAGCGGCCGTAAGAGTTAATTTGTTAAAAGTTTTTTAATTAGGTGGTTATAAAAACATTTTTTGGAGACTCATATGTAATTATTTTGAATAATTTTTTTTAATGATGGAGTTCGATCACAATCTCACCTGATGGAAAGAGACAATGTGATCGAAGATAACACGAACTCAGTAGTAGTAGATTTGGCGACCATGTACTTTGAGAAAATCCTCCTTTATAGACGCAACACCTTTTTTAATTTGTCATCAGACTACGTATGGTTTTGTTGCATCAGCCCCAAAAGCGGCAGCGTTTCGCTTTCTCATTCGCTACTCAAGTAATCTGCTGCTGTAGGCTGTTGAATGTTCTGTAGTGAACAATTTTAGTGTAGACAAACCAACCGCATTTTACAGTTTGCCTTTAAGATGCTCCTCTAAATAAACCAATCAACTAATTGTACAAACCAATAACATAATCCCGCCAATAAACACCTCGTTATATCGACATTATAATGCCGAATAAAACAGCTCATTAGATATTTTTGAAGCTCGTTAGATAATTGTTAAAGTTAAATTAGATAGGTATACTCCAAACGTTATAATCTTTATTGGACACATTAGAATCGACAGGCTTTCAACGAGAAAGTCAACTTCGTCTGTAGTATGGAGCAATTATATAAATTACAGCAATTAAATTCAATGGAGTGCCGCATGAAATGTGATCGAGCATCGAAAGTTTTATTGCTGTGAGAAACAATAAATGTAGTGATTATAAATTGACGATTAATAAAACATTGATAATAATAATAATACAGTAGATAACTAATATAGTTGAGTGGTGTAAAGCTCCGTTTACACACTCAATATCTCAATTGTTACAGAAATGTGCATTGTATATAAAATGTACAAAGGCGAGCTTAATTCCGATAGAGTTAGAAAAAATAAATAAGATATATAAATAAATATTCCATATAACCTATCCAATATACATATATAATACGAAGTATAAACAAGTATATACATTATCAATACTCATATTATGATAAATAATTAAATAATTACTATAATACTGAGGAGAACTTATAAAGACTCGTTGGTAATAGGCTCAGCAATTCTGCAGCTAATAGAAAAAGTGTGCATGTAAATGTGGAAAAATCGGAAGTCGCTGGATGCAGTCAGCTCCCAACCAATTGCTCTGGAAATAAGAACGGCATGGACATCTTGTCTCTAATATGATGATAAATAGAAAAGTAAATACTGTATACTGCAATGATATTTTTTTGTAATTCCTTAACATAAGCTACACTCCTGGATTGGCATGACTTATCATGGAAAGATTTGCTCAATCGCCTACCTGAGTAATCAATTTAACGAGCATATTTTAGTTGAGCAATTACCAATTGAGCCGTTGGTATTACGAGTAGTCAAGTTGAGCAGTGGGTGGTGAAGAAGGGATATTTGAGAGTTCCGCACCAATTACGCTAATGCCCATCATTGGTTTACGCTGCTAAGTTCACTACGAATCACTTAATCTGCTTTTACGACAATAATATATATTATAATAATAATATCACTCAAGTACAAAACACGTGTTACCTTAGAGCCTGATGTGTGTGTGTAGTTTCTTAGAACCAGGCTCGCTGAGCGCGTGGCCTTGTATTTGTTTTACGCCAAGGGATGATCTCAGTCATTTGACGCTTCGACCAGGCGCAATATTTCTTGGTAAAGACTGACCGCTTGGCTTCCATGAGATTTCCTGTCTCATTATATCCTTCCTGAACCATACATAACCTCAAGACCTTGAGACATCTCAAGTTCCACATTAAAAGTTTAAAGTTGAAGCAACATCCATATACTTATATTATACACAGAATAGCATGAATTATATTTGAAGAGTACAGGAAAAAAACGATCAAGGTCGAACCTTCTAATGACAAAGTACCATTTTAGCTTATTAATAAGTCAAGGAGTTTCTACTTTAGTTCCTGTAGATTGTATGTCCCCTTGGTTATGTGATGATGATTACATGATGTTTGTTTGCTTGTTTGTTTGTTTGTTGCTCAATCACGGCGAAACGGATGAACAGATTTGGATGAAATTTGGTATAAAGGTATAATATACCCGGGATTCAGATAGGATATTTTTTATCTCGATAAAGTAAGTAGTTCCGGCGGGATAAACACATGAAACATATCCGCGATAAAGTTATTCCAAGCAGGCGAAATCCCGGACGAAATGCTTATTTAATATATTTATTACTCTTATATAGTTTACATATTTATTCTATTTATATATTGCTAAATGTATATTGATGCAACCCTTGAGTTTCTTGCTCGATCTTCTCTGGGGAATCAGCTTTGTGAATGAGCAATAATGTCAATAACTTTAATAATAAAATAAAAAATGTGACGTTTTCAAATGATAATTTTTATCTTACGAAATAAATATTTTTTTGGTATTGATTTTTTGATTTGAATTATGGAATATTACCTACTGTATCTAGCTAAGTTAGCTAAATATGAACGCTCAATCTACTGTTTAATTTATGGTTGCTTGAAGAAATTCCGCTGTGGGATAAGTCCGCCTTTGTGCATTTATTTAAGGTTGTATTTATTTTCTTTTGTACAATAAAACGTTTACAAACAAACAATAATACTTACTTTTGTGATAATTGCAACAAAATATAACCGACACGAAATTTAATGATGCCGCGAATTCTAACGCTGCCCTTGGCACAGTGATTTTATTTGCATTATCGGCGTTGATAACGAACTCCAACTCGTTCATAAATGTAACTCTATTTATCGATCTAGAATGAATTGCAACAATTACATGATGGTTTCGCCCGCCGCCAAAGGCAGTGTGTAAAAAGCTTTACATTGTTTGTTTTTATTTAAGAAAATTACATACTTGGACACCGCTTAGGCAGCGATTGCACATTGTAATGGTTATGACAGGTAATAGTACATTTTAGACCATCATTCGTTCCGATAAATATACAATAAGATACAAATTAAAGCCTACATCTGCGTTTATTGCAAATGTAATGTTGATATTTTACAATGTTCTAAATATGAACCTAACAATAATGTACTGTAATCGGATATATTTTATAGTTCTTACACAGAATTTATATAGTAGGTACTGTTCAGATTAAAAGTACCCAGCTCTAACCCGTGGGTTTCATAAATACACCAGAAACTTTATATTTGTGTCACACATACATAAATTCACGAACTTTATCCCAAATGGGGTAGTCAGAGATATTCCAAACATAAACGTTTGGGTGTTCCAAAGATTGATGCTTAAAACAACATCCACGGTCCACCTTATGAAATTTACAAAAATGCACACGTGACAGGGGGTGAGCAAAAATATACAAAAGTGCAAATCTATAGATGTTTTTGGCGGAAAGTCCCTTAGTCGCCTGTTACGACACCCACGGGAAGAGACGAGTTGGTTCTATTCCATTTCGGTGGCGAAACCACACAACATATAACACAATAAAGCACGTCAGTCAAAAGAGTGCATAAATATGACTTGTCATTTCTACCCGACTGCGCAAGGAAGGAGGGTTATGTTTTTTGAGTGTATGTATGTATGTATGTCCGTTCCCTTGGAGCATCCTGTAGCCTAAACGACTACCGTTTCGAAGTGCACGGTGTCGTTAGATTTGTCTTGGTACCCGGAGTGTCATAGGATACATTTAATTTAGTTTTTAAATACTTAAATAGTTATTAATTCTCTCAATCATCTAAAAGTAGATATCATTTAATATTAATATTATTTCATCTGACCCTGTAGCTCTCTGTAGACCAAGAGCATCGCTAGCTCCTTAAGGAGCTGATGCGTTTCTGGTTCCAACGGTCTTGTGGTCTCTACCATGAATGATAGAAATTTGTAGCCCTAGGCCTGCGTAGTAACGCCTCTTGAGTCGCAGCTTCGACACAGGTAGCATCAAATAATAGAGGTCCACCACCGTCCCCACTGAGTGTCATACCATCGGGCCTCATCCCATGATGGGGTGATATACTGATCGGCTCTGGAAAAGAAAGTTCGTTAACGGTAGCAAGGGTCCTCAGGATGACATCACTTTATGTTTTATAGAATCCCAACAAAATTTTAAAATAAAAATATATTATGAATTTTAGAGTGATCTGAAACCCAAACCACTGACATTATGACAAAGCTTGAAGACATGTTATGGGATAATATGTACAGCGAATTACTGCAATAGCTGACCTGCTGGTGAACCTATACAATTATCAAGTTGCAGAAGACTGAATGTGATCAGATTACACATAACATCTAGAGACACCTTAAAGAAGTCCTATACAAGTATTTTACAGTTGTTTTGATAATTAAATTCTTAGGTAAAGACTACCTTTACCTTTAAAACAATAAGGGAAATCATTTTTTATTTTTCACACTAACTGTGTTTTTTTTTATATAACTAGCTTGAGACACCCAAATAGGTACTCACTTGGTGACGGTGTAACAAAGATGTAGCATGCATTCCTTGGTAAGCGAGGGTCCATATCTTAGCAGTACGTATTATGAACGAAGAAACGAAACGTTTTGTTCGCTATGTCTAAGGTATACATTACTTAACAATACCTAAGCATGTGGGTAGTATAAAATCAGTAGTTCAAGCCTACCTATTTCATCAACAACAGCCTTACACGTCCCCACTATTAGGGAATACTCTTCACTCACTAGGAGAGGGTATAGGTTATAATCTACCACGTAGGCTCAGTGCGGATTGGTGGATTTGTGTCAGACTAGTATCCACCTGACAGTCAGTGGTTTAAAGCCGCCCCTGTAGGCCACCGCCTTGGCTTAACGACCGCTCTTAATTAAAAACAACCGGGACTGACTATTTAACGCGCTCTCGCTAGCACGGAAACAATCGTGTTAAATTGCCACTAGTGGTCACCCATCCACGGACTGACCGCGCCCGACATTACTTCTTCTTCTTCAATTCAGTCAATCATAAAAAAATAGAAAACGAATAGCGAATGCGACTGCGCCATCAGTCCCTACTTATTTACCTGATTCTAAATAAATAACTTATGTCTTAAAAATATTCACATCGAATTAATATATACCTATCACCATCTATTTCTGATCACTATTAAAACGTTTGATGGCTGCAATACAATAATTGCTGACCGAATCGATTTGCAGTGACACGTGTCTTTCTTATGACTCCCTTATCGTCTCAGTAACAGGAATTGTTACATCAGAATTATACCTATACAATATATATAATTATATCACCTATACAATCTAATTTATTAAACCCGTCGCAATGGGCCATATTCAATACCAGCTACCACAAAACGTCATAGGTCTAAATCTAACTAATATTGTAAATTAGAAAGTTTGGATGTATGTTTGTTTGTTGCTCAATCACGGCGAAACGGATGAACGGATTTGAATGAAATTTGGTATATAGGTAGAATATACTCTGGATTAAGACTTAGAAAAAATTTTATCCGGATAAAGTGATCGGTTCCCGCGGGATAAACAAATTTTGCTCGATAAAGTTATTCCACGCATGTATGTATATAATAATAATAAATATTTATTATCCCACCACAAAAAAATAGGTACATTGATTGGACTAAATAACACCACTTTTAATGTTACAGGATCAAAGCACTAAAATGCTCTGAATGGTACTCAAACAAGCGAAACGGTCATTTGTGATTTAGGCGCTTTGTACGCTAGTGACCATACCGAAGAGACACACATCACTTCATTGTTTTTTTAAAGTCTAAGGATCACACAAGCGAAGCCGCGGATTAAAGCTAGTACGTGTATAAGTATATGTACTATATAATAATAACGAGTACGACATTGGAACCTTCAAGTAACTAGCCTACACCTTCCTCAAAGGCCGGCAACGCATCTGTGACCCTTTTGGTGTTGCGGGTGTCCATGGGCGGCGGTGATTGCTTTCCATCAGGTGATCCGCATGCTCGATTGCCGCCCTCTCATATAAAAAAAAATAAAAATAATAATTAGTTCTTGTCAGAGATTACATGAATCATAATACTTACTTATCTACGGTCAGAACAATGAATCTATTCAAGTTAATTAACAAAGCGATCTGTATGTATAAATTTCCTGTCTGGGCTTTCCATTTTATTTTAATTGAAAGAATGACTTCTGGGTTTATCGACTAGGGATTTCCCGTTTTGGTCCCTAGCGGTTTGGTTACAGAAGAAGAAACTATTTTTTTTTCTTTTGAGATCCGCACTGGTGAAGTAGCGGACAGAAAGTAAGTTAATCCAGGCATAATGACTCGTCTTTGCGGGGGCAGTGCCCCCAGATAGCGCAATGTGAAAATAATCTATTAGCATTGGGATATTATAATTTGTAATTGAATAATGGTCCACTTCACTATTAACATAAGCCCATGTTTTTCAACGCTTGCGAAAATTTCTGATATCGAAATCAATATACAATGATGAATGAATCGACTAAATAGCTTCTCTGCGTGTAAAATAGGTTAGTTAATTAAATCAAACGATCTCATGTGGAAATCTGTGGTCTGCCTACCCCTACGGGAAACAGGCGTAACTTTATGTATGTATATCCCGCAAAGAGCTTCAATTTTATCCATAAGAACTCGGCGCACGCTAACATCAAAGCCGAATTTGAATCTCCTGTGACTTCCGAATGACGTGACCTCGGCCTCCTCTTGACTCTGGGCTCTTGATTCGTCACGTACGTCTTACTCCAGCTCGGGTCACGGAAATATTAGATATTTACGGGTCAACAAACCTGAGACCAAAATAAATCAATCCCTTATTACAACTTTGTTCGTTTATCGATTCAACGTCCGTAACGTATACGAGTATTCCTAGTATCTACAATTGAGGTATAAATATGTCGTATATATTGTCTAAAAGAAGTCAAGACTATGACAAGTGTCTAAAGTTCGTAAGTATGTTTCCTAACTGAGTTATAAAAAAAACTCTATTCAGATTAACGTAAAAAGATAGCTGTGTAGACAAAAATACAAGTGCATGAAATACATTACAAATGCATTTTATTGTAAGTAATTATAGGAAAAGCTAACCCTCACTGGAAAGCGATGCAAATAACGCTTTGGGTGCGGTTCATGCCCAAGGTCTCGTCTATCAAGGTCTTAGTCTCGTCTTCACTTAATGAACTGGAAAGTTAGTGATGAAATTAAATAGCAAAACCTTTATGCACCTAATGTGAGAGAACGGTTATTTAAACAGACCCATGATCTGACCTTCAGTTGGTCTTTGATACCATGAATCATGTGGCCTCCCTATCCCACTAATAATCTCAAATAGGGCAAATAACAGAGATTAAAATCAAACAAATCAATTCTATTTGTTAAAGTAAATGAGCGGCCACCCGTATGGGCTGAAACAGATAGGGATCATGACGTTAATAAAATTCTCCCCTTGGTGCCATTGTCTCTATGGATAAAGCAATTTACCTAATTAAAAACTCCCACAATGTCGAACTGCAGTTACCAGTTACCACACATTGAGATAAACTACGCTGTTATTAAGACATTAAACTGTTAAAGTTATGTGACATACCAGTGAAGTTGCGGTTAAGTTGTATCACCAAATGAATTTGATAGTTTAAATTTTTTAATTACATTGGAGCTACTAAGAATACGGTATGTGTTTGTTAAAATAAATTGACTAACTTAAATGCGATAGGTTGATTCAGTGAATACTATTATTCAAGCGGTCCGCCTGGTCCTCAAGGAGTGGACGGACCACGAGCAGTGGTCGCTGGCCTTCCGGACTGTGCAGGTCCTCTGGGAGCACGGCTGTTTCGGAAGATACCTGCACCGCATAATTCAGCGGGAGACGACTGCAGAGTGTCACCACTGTGGCTATCACGAGGACCCGCCGCAGCACACCTTGGAGGAATGCCCAGCCTGGGCAGGGAAACTTGCCTGTGAAATATAATATCACTATAATGTACCTAGTATAAAACTAGCTAGCCAGCTACCTGGCTAGCTACCAACATCTTATCTAAATTTACCGCCAAGCAGCAATGTTAATGGCATTGTTGTGTTCCGGTTGTCAGAGATAAGATAGCCAGTTCCCCAAATGTGTTGGGGTTTCCGGGTCAGTACGCTTCCACCTTCGACCTCATCTTCACTTAACATCAGGTGTGATTGAGGTCATGTACGAACCCGTCGTGCATAAAAAAAAACTGTGAAACACTAATCCAGAACACATCTGTGTGGTTGATTTATTACACTCGGCTTTACTTGTATTTGATAAAGTGTAAACAAAGAGCGACAGTAATTTGGCATCAGCCTTGGCATTCAGCTTTAACAGTAATTACTACAACCACTCAACAAATTCGACTCGTTCATAAATTTTAACATTTCCGTTAATTTAACATTTGAATCTATAATCGTTTGGCCAAACCACCCGAGTAGATAATTACTGGTTACAGGTAGTAAAACAAACATTTGACTAAACGGACTTTTAATTGTATTTCTCTGTTTTTGTTTCGTTTTTTTATGGATTTCACATTTCGACTGAAACACATTTTTATCATTAATGTAGAATAACCTATGATTATGTAGATTAGTTGTGATTATGTATCTAACTCTTAGCAATATTTTTTATTAATGGTCATCAATCACGTTTCGATACAAACCCACATATCCTAGCTTTAGCTGTGTGGTGTAGTGGTTAGAAACTCTGCTTCTATACCAATAGGTCGCGGGTTCGAATCCCGCTAGGGGCATATGTTTGTATGGTGAATGCAGACATGTGTTACCGAGTTATGGATGTTTTTAATTTATATATGTATTTATTACAAAACAAAAATTATGTGTGTAGTTTATCAACCATCTGATATCTATAATACAAGCCTAGTTGCTTAATGTGGAACTAGATGGCGCTGTGTGTATGTGCAAAGATATTTATTTATTTTAATTTTAATACCTGAAAAAAAAACGATAGGTGTTATGTATTTGACCTCGTTTAGGCTACAGAAGGTATCCACATACATGCATACATGCATTCGAAAAACATAAAGTAAAATGTGAAGAAAACTAAATTACAATACTTATACAATATTAAATAATATGTACAATAATATGCATTTATAATATATACTTGTATATTTAGAAATTAGAAAAGTTATTTGTGTTCTACTTACCAACCCCGATCATAAAGTTTTGATTACTAACAAACTTGGAACTTGAGAGATTAATTATCTGCCTTAGTAAGTACTCGTATTTTGCAGACTCATTTATCTCCGGCATTTTGATTTAAAATAAGAAATCATGGGGAGCTAGTGAAATATCTATACGAAATTACGTTAATTGGAAGTCGATTTGTTCAAATTTAGGGGTAAACGGTGTGCATTATAGCATTTCCTCTATTCCACTCGCCCTCTGCAATGTAAGGCTTGAGAAATCAATGAGTCCCCTCCTAGGTGAATAAAGCGTTCGCGAAGTTTGATTTCATTCTAAGTTTCTATATATACTGCAGGGTATATTTTGTTGAATATTTTTAGGGTTCGTACCCTAAACGCATAAATGGAAATACTGAGGATTATCTTGTTGTCCGCCTGTTTGACCATCAAGACTAATCTTCGAAATAGCATAGAAATAGGTATCACGTTGAATAATTTATGTCAATTGCCAATGCTGCTATGGCGTTATAGTTTTAAAAAGAAGTACCTATTGTAATACTACAATTTTTATTTAAGCTTAAACTTGGCAAGTTTTAAATCACATAAATGCTTGCATGATGAATATAGACATGTATTCCCGAGTTATGGATGTTTTTCATTTATATATGTATTTATTTTTGCCAATTGCCATCTGGCAAAGCCCCCACTGGACATGAGTTGGCAGCCATAAACGACGACACACAAAACAGTTTCTCATGTAACAGGTACTTCTATCTCATACATAATCCCTCTTCGGTGGGTAATATGGCATTTTACAAAAATAAAACAAATGTTTCACTTATAGACTAAAGTACTTAGAATTCATTTTTGGTGTCGCAAAGTGGTATCAAAATAGATCTCCATCAGTATAAGTTGCAGTCTAAGAAGTAAACTACAACGCTGGTTTTCAGTGGAAGCCTAAGCTGATGAGACACTAAATGTTACATTGTAATTAATCACTTAGTAAATATTCCTTTATTTGACGGCCTGTTTGGTTAGCAACTCTGGCCACTATACCAAAAGGTTGCGGGTTCGAATCCCGCTGTTATGTTTGTGTGATGAATACGGACATGTGTAACCGAGTTATGGATGTTTTCATTTACAATAAGTATTTATTTACAAAAAAAATGTGTTTATGTAGTATATCAACCATCTGGTATCCACAACACAAGCCTATAATTACTTAAAATGGAACTAGATGGCGCTGTGTGTATGTCTGAGGATATTATTATTATTAACGTAACGTATTTCTCTTCTTCAAAGTGAAGAAGGTAATTTCCGCATCAGGCGGGTATTAATCAATTTATTATTATTGTTATTATTATTATGAATTCTTTTTTATCTCTTTTATTATTATTATTATTGTTGCTTTTGTTTTTCTCAGCATGAGCTGTTATTATCATACCATTTACGGGCATTAACCAAGTAAATGGTATCCCACCAAAAACATTCTGTAAAAAACTAGCCAAATCTCGATGGAGCTGCTTGATTATCTCTAAAAAGTAATGAAATCTATACAAAGTCGTGCCAAGTGTAAGGTTCCTTACTGCGATTTCTTTATTATTATAGTTAATGTTGTGTGACTTGGCCGTTGAAGGGTACCTACACAGGGGTACAAAACCAGGTGCTCCATGACACCATTGCACCAATCTGTCGCCAGAACCGCTATTAATGTTATTAATTATGTTATTAAGAATGTTCAACGGCAAACTATTAGCGAATAATCTGTGTGGCGTTTACATAACATTCTTTATACGTTAGTGGCTTTATCAAGCCTACAATTGACTGGTTATTGAATCAACGTTTTCCAAGTGGCAATTTTCCATCGTCAATGCGTAGCGGTTCTGGCGACAGATTGGTGCAATGGTGTCATGGAGCACCTGGTTTTGTACCCCTGTGTACCCTTCAACGGCCAAGTCACACAACATTAACTATAATAATAAAGAAATCGCAGTAAGGAACCTTACACTTGGCACGACTTTGTATAGATTTCATTACTTTTTAGAGATAATCAAGCAGCTCCATCGAGATTTGGCTAGTTTTTTACAGAATGTTTTTGGTGGGATTTCACTTCTTTTTGTAGAAATGTGGGCATATTACATATATGCCCACGTTTCTACAAATATACTTGATACTGCAAGTTGAGTCAGTTCTACCATACACCAAGAAAGATATTGAATGGAAGAGACAAGACCCGTCTTTGGGCATACCAACTACTTGGTAGCCACTAAGTTCATCGTCGTCTTTTAATAATATCGACATTTTTTACGATAATTATTATCTTGCGAAATCAAACACAATTAAACTCAACGACCTTTAGTATATGGACAACAAATCAGAAATACCGATAATATTTAGACTAAAACCTACTTATATCTTTAAGACTTCTTTTGTCTTAATAAAAAAAACTTAAAGAAAATATTACTCTGCCTACTCAATCTATACAAACTATAAGCAAAACGTTAACTCTTAATTATTAGACAACTGTCAATATAATTAATTATCAATGAACTTTCTACCAAAGGTACTACCTACCTAGTACTGAAATACAGCTAAATTAATGATATTTTTAAACGAAACGAAGTAATATCTAACTAAATAAACTAAACTAGAATACTAGAAAAGTACTTATAAACACGAGCGCGATTCGAAGTACTGCCTAACTGTAAATTAAACCTAGAAAACTAAAAGTAGGTACTAAATAATTAACAATTAAATAAAGTATTCAATTGAAACTTCTTTTAATTCTGATAATTAAGTAATAATCAGTAATCCGTCACTAACCATATAATTCCTAACCTGTTTAAATCTTTGAATTAATATAATAACAACCTGCCAATTAACCTTAGCAAACCTCACGAAATAATCAGCGAAATCAACGAAATGCAAATAATCCCTCCTAATCCCTAGCAAACATTTTCAAGCGCAATAGAAGAATGTCGTAAACGACTGTAACGCGGCCGGTTGCCACTTTGCCATATAAGGTTATCGGAAAAACAAAACGTAAGCGCGTTTTAAAATACAGTCAACGCCATCTAGCGACGCGTGCGGGTATCACCGCCACTCTTAGCCAATGCATTATATTTTGACCAAATTTTCGTTTGTTTATTTAATTTGTGTAATGTTCGAGTAGAATAAAATTAATCGTTTGACTATTTCTTCTTGTAAACTTGTAATAAGTATAAGTAAGTATAAGTATAAAAGCCAGTCTAGTCTTATCCAGAGTTTTCCTTTAATTTTATTTATATTCGTATTAAAAGCAGAAGGGGAGGCATTCGCCCAGCAGTGGGACGCTATAGGCTAGATTAAATTAGAAGATGTGTCCCACTACGCTGGATTTTTGCAATGACAGTCGATTTTTCTATGTACCAATAGTAGAAGGGGGCATTACCATATCTCTAATACAGCTGAGACCAGCTGAGGGTTCTTCATCAGATACTTCAGACCTTCGATATTTGACATCAAATGAAGCGGCCCACCAAGTTGAATATTTTTTGTAAAGGCGGTATATGTCGATCTCTAATAGTTTGGTTGGGCTCTTGTGTTTCCTAATCAGGGTCACCAGGTACTCCAGATCTTCGATTATCCTGGTTTTTATAGTTTTCCCTTTATGTGGCCATTGAACCATAACTCTGTACCAAATTTCAGCTCTCTGAGTTTATGGGAAGTACTAGTTCTATTTTGATGATCATGAGTGAGTGAGTGAGTGAGTGAGTGTCATAAATGCGAAACTTTGCTTTCGCTTAACTTCGGAACTAAATGACCTACAGACTTGAAATTTTGGATTTTAAGTATGTGATTATAGCTTACTGGATGACGAAAATTTCTGCGTTCTAGTCTTATCCAGAGGTTCTAAAATAGGGGCCTGAAAATGCGGCGAAATGGTTCCAGTAAAGGATGGTACGGCAGTGTTTGCTTCGCGCTCGACTTGGCGGGGGCACTGCCGTGCCCCCAGATTTCCCATTTATAAGTCAGTTTGTCCGTTTTATTATTATTATTATTTGTGATAAAGTAGTTGGTCGTTATGTGGTATTAAAGATGGTGGTTGATCGAGGACGGGGGGTTCCGTATATAAGACTAGTTGTCTGTTGTGATATTGCACGAACAAGGCCCTTTAATTCTTTACAAGCGTATATATAATACGGGTACCGGCGCTGACTAAGTGATAGGCGTTTATGTTGCAGTAAACCATTACGCTACGGTTAAACACCGAAATAAGGCGAGGTTATAAATATATTATCCATTTCCTTTTTTAAAAAATTGGTTAAAAATAAGTACACCCACAAAATCCAAAGACTCTGTTTTTAGAATGTCGTAGGTGTGCACGTCCCACCATAATCCCCATATATTTGTTTTCTACGCCCTCTATTTTCTGGGTCATCAATCATTATACAATCTTTGAAGGGTACGTCGATCATGTCAGACTGTCCTTGAAACCCGAAACTGGTGTTTGCTCTGGTGAAACGGGAAATGTCTTTCCAAAAATGTATTTTCGGCGATTTGGTCTAGTGACTTGACGTGTTGATTTTTACCCGCCTGCCCAAAGAAAAAGAGTAATGTATTTAGAGTGTATGTATGTAGATTTCTATGTTACCTCCTGTGGCCTAAACGGCTTGACCGATTTTAAAGTGCATGGTATCTTTAGATTAGTTTTGATCCCCGGAGTGTCATAGTATTATTATATCTAAATCTGCCGCCAAGCAGCAATGTTAATAGCATTGTCGTGTTCCGGTTGTCAGAGATAAGATAGCCAGTCCCCCAAATGTGTTGGGGTTTCCGGGTCAGTACGCTTCCATCTTCGACCTCATCTTCACTTAACATCAGGTGTGATTGAGGTCAAGTACCAACCCGTTATGCATAAAAAAAAAAATAAAAAAAATATATTATTTATAACAGAGTACAAACTTTAGGTCATGTACAAAGATGGACTTATCTCTTTAAGAGATCTCTTCCAACATACCTAAGCATTGAAGTAGGAAATAGGATAGGTATATTTTATGTTAAAAAATCCAACATTGTGACCGCAAAACACCAAATATGCCGACGGGTTCTTTGGTTTTTAAACTCATATTGTTAAAAAGTTTTTTGAATTAGTTTGTTTTGTTTGTTTGTAAACGCTTTATTGTACTTCATATGAATTAGTCTTCAGATTATAATAAAGGAAAGTCTCTTATATAGGAGTTAAATTTGAAGCCGCTATCTGTATGTCTATGGCATCTATCGTCAAATCGACAGAACTGTTTTTTGATTTTTTGCTCGAAAGGTGATATTTACGAGACAGTTTGACGGAATCAATTTCAGCCGTTTTTAAGTTGTTCAGTTGTTTTTATATTCATTTGGATGATTTCATAGTTTTGGAGGATAGATCGAAAAGTACAAAATTATTAATTTTGTACTCTCCAATCGTTATCGTTTAGCTGTTTCTATTATGTCTCATATAATTAAAGGTTAGTTTACACCATTATGCGGAGGATCGCTGTCTCCCATAATACAGATTATAGATTGGGAACCAGAGGTAATATTGAATGATGCATTTCTTCTTAATTAAGTAAGTAAAAATTGTTTACCAACTTGGTACCATCATTGTTCTCACAACATTTGTTGGCTTAACCATCTGAATAAACTTTATTCTATCATTATTTTATTTACTTCTTTATAAGGTAATTTTGAAGTGTAGTACAGTTAAGTCTTGTAAGCGATGCGTAGGATGTCCGGGAAGTCGCTGGATGCAAGACACTTCCAACTATGCACTCTGGAAATCCTATGGACCTATATGACGTCACTCACCAAGTGGATGTCCTTAGAAAATCCAAAAGAGCCGAGGCTGGATTTTTAAGTCTGCGCTTGTGTGTTTTATTTGTCCGTCTACGGCAAGGGTAAACGAGGGTTGTTTATTAGCATCAAGTAAGTAACTTTGTTGATAAACTATTCATTATCTATTAGCAAATATTTATCGTTACACTTGTGTGCAACTCCTTACATATTGTCGAGGTCAGTACGCCCCAAGATATCTCTATTATAAAATGTACTATCTTATCTGTCTGTCCATTTAATATTATTACGTGACATATTGGTAGACCTATAATAATACGATTTGAACTGTGCGTCGTCGATGTAGTTTATAGAATAACCAAGATTCGGTTTGTTGTACACATAATATACAAGATTGCACTACTGAACATAAGTCTCTCCCAAGGATTTGCCCTAACCATTAAAACAATCCATGGGTAGTGTTGTCATGACAATATTCCAATTAACGCTTAAAAAGCTGAACGGATTTGGATGACATTTGGTTGGTAGACAGGTTTATTTCAAATTAATTTATTCAAAACAACTTATTTTACAATAAAGTTTGTCAGTTGAGAACCTACATAACAGCTAAAATTTTTTGCTGAACCGATTTTGGTGAAATGTTACACGCGAACGAAGTCGTGGGCAAAAGCTAGTAGTGCGCTAGGGAAGATGACGGTTTACTAATGTCGATAGTAATACTAACAGATAACGCCGTGGGTGCAACATGATTAGAGAATTATCTAGTTATTAGAAACTAGACTGTTGGTTCTTCCAGCTATGTATATAAATGATAACCTCATATTACATATCTGGGTGACCTTTGATTTTGAGTTTCCACTAATATAATAAAAGTAAACGTACAATGATGCGCAGTACAGGACATTCGAAGCATTTATATTCCCTTTTTCTTCCCGTGGGCATCGTAGAAGGCGACAAAGAGACTTTATATCATAAAACATCTGAGACTTGCAGGTTTGAAACGTGAACGATAGATGTTGCTAAAATGAAGGAAGATATATAACCCTTGAAAAATTATTATATTTTTTAGTTTCATACTTAGGCTCCTATGCACAGAAGTTAAAACTGAGAAAACTATTCTCAGGTCTAGTTCTGGATCATGACACCAGCAGTGGTTAGCTAGGTTTAATAACACAGGACATCCTAGTTGATGATCAAATGCTTATTTAAACGGCGTGCTTTCTGACAAACTGAAATTGTTGGTACCTTTTAATGCTAACATTGCTGTTTGGGGACAAATTTAGATAAGATGTTGATTGCTGGCCAGGCGGACATTTAAAATGCCCTACCACCAACCGAACCGAGTACTATCATATACCTCGCAGCAGATGAAACCCGCGACCTCCGATTCGTAATCCCTATATTGTTTACATTAAGCCACGGACACTGTTAAAATGCTATGAAGTCATAAACCTGGAGAATATAGCAAGGGCAACCGCAGCGTGAGTGGACGCACAAGATGGACGGACGATGTAGGTTGCGGGAATTTGTTGGAGCCAGGATGCTTCCAACTGGTCGCTCTAGATCTCTATAGGGAATAGACCTCCACCATGGATTGGTTCAGCAGTGGACGTCACATTCTCCACAGTATACGTCAAGATTTACGTAGTTTTGTAGACTAGACTGGCTAGCTATCACCATCTTATCTAAATCTGCCGCCAAACAGCAATGTTAATAGCATTGTTGTGTTTCGCTTGTCAGAGATAAGATATCCAGTCCCCCAAATAAGAAGGTTTATATTATTCGCGAGAATCTACGTAGCACCCAAACGCCTGGATGGATTTTCGTTACTGGGGTACCGCTAAATTCGTCGTGACAGCCCAAGTGTCGTAGGATAGGCTACGTCACAAACAAATAACCTTAGCCGCCGTAACAACTAAAAGATTTCCAAACAATGTAAATAACATAGGGTTCACGAATCGGAGGTCAGGAGATCGATCACTAGCGGGGTACATGTTTAGTACTCGGTTTAGTTGGTGGTAGGGCATTTTAAATGTCCGCCTGACTAGCTACCACTATCTTATCTAAATCTGCCACCAAACAGCAATCTTAATAGCATTGTTGTGTACCGGTTATCAGAGATAAGATAGCCAGTTCCCCAAATATTTGGGTTTCCGGGTCAGTACGCTTTCACCTTCGGCCTCATCTTCAATTAACATCAGGTGTGATTGCGGTCAAGGGCTAATCCGTTGTGCATAAAAAAAATAGATATTTGGAGTAAGTGTCCGAAATGTATAATATTAAATTTATGTATTAAATCATTTATTACCATTAGTCAAGTAAATAGCGTGCATTATCCATATTTATGTTACACGCGTTGCTATCACTACTAATGTAATAATGCTTATTTACATAATTTATCTATAACATTTACATTAGGAATAAATGAATTGCTTCTCGATGGAGATGTAGCGCCGGAAACTTTGAACATGCTGAATGTAGGTAACTACAGCCCGATCTAAGGTTAAGCCAAATAGTTCCGCCCACATCCTGTATTTATTGACATTTGAATGTCGTTGGTATTCAATAAAATCTATAATGGGAGTAAGTAGGTAGTTTATATAGAGCAGAAAGGTTTAAGAATGCCTCTTGGTTTTAGAACCATTATAACCGATTTAATAGCAACATTAAATTTTGCAACGTGGGTAGCAACAGCATCTAATTATGCCAATGTAGATTCACGTTTTGCAAGTATGCTTCTAAGATGCTCTTTAAAACATATGTCCAAAAATTAAAGATAGAGTTTAGTAGAACGCTCTATTAGATATTTCGTGGTACCGATACGTACATATCTTTCCGTCATTCGTGTGAGTAGTTTATGCAATTGCAACAGAAATATGATCATTATAATTCGAGTGCCATTATAAGACGATAGAGTTAATTATGGACGCTGCCTTGTTTCTTTTAATAATTTGAATTATATGAGCCAGGAAGCTTTGATTTGACAAAGAAATTGGTACCTACTTAAGACTTCGTATTCAAGCATAAGAATATAACTTTATGGTCATTGGAAGCACATTATTATAATTCAATGTTAGGAAGGCCTCCATGGTTTAATATAAATAACATAAGGTTTACAACACTGAGGTTGCGGGTTCGATTCCTGCATATTAAATACTCGGTTTGAATGGTGATAAGGACATTTTTAAAGGATATGATTGAGGTCAAAAAACCACTAACCTATATAAAAAAAACATTTCAATCGGTTTTTGGTTTCGTAAAAAAATACGTTAGAAGCATTTTATTTGCAATTGCGCATAGTTGGGTTGAAGTAATAATGTTGGTAAGGAAATCTCAGATTAGTTAGAAGCTCAACCATTAAAAGGTGAGCCGTAAGAGGCTTAACACTTCTGAGAGTTAGTAGGTTGATGTAGGGAACAGTGGGTGTCAGACAAAATGGTGTAACTGTAAAAAAGCTATAAACAGACAATTTCAATCTGTTGATTCAAAATCCGATAAGTTAATCAATTTCCGTGATCATGCATTTTTATTGCGATTTAACAACGGCGGCGTTGAATGTCACCAGCTATTACCTACGTACAGTCGCACCAACTGAATCTTGACCCACTCAGCCAATATAAGTTTGACATCGTCAAAACAGTTCAAGTTTTTTTGGTGTTAGCGCTGCAGATCTAACTAATATTATAAATGCGAAAGTTTGGAAGTTTGTTTGTTTGTTTCTTCAATCACGGCGAAACGAATTAAATGGATTAAGACATAGGATACTTTTATCTCGATAAAATGAGTAGTTCCCGCGGGATGAACAAATTAAACATATCCTCGACAAAGCTATTCCACGCAGGCGAAGCCGCGGGCGGAAACTAGTTAATAATAAAATTTTAAAAATAAAAAATAATAATGCCGAATTTATTATTCCAAATTCGAATTTCGCTTCTTTTTTTTTAATATTATATGTTCAAAAACTCTTCTACTTGAAATAAAAACATCAAATTGAAACATCAAATAAAAAAACTATTTGCAAAAGGCGGCGATAGGTGAGCTAATTGTCATTATAGGAAATTAAGCTTAAGGTGGATCATGATTCCATTTAGTCGAGTGTATCTACACGAGAGTGGTCGTTACGTAACAGGTACCTCTATACTCAGTCGGAAGTAGTTAAATACTTATACTTACTCGTAAAGCGGGAGAGCTATGTGTACTACACCTATTGAAAACACAGATCGGAATTTGAGATCGTGTGTTTCATCTATCTCCGACCACATACATTTAATCAGATGAGATTGTGGTCAAACGCGTTTCAAGTCTGTCATAAAAACATCCATGATTCGGGATTCAAACCAGCAACTGTTAGTGTCGAACCCACTGGGCTAACCGGCCATCTAAACAACTGAGAATTGAGTATGGGTAGTAGTTGTTGCACTATGCAAGAGCTGCAACCTACGCTAAGTTTGAAGATCATAATATTCCTTTTTTTTTTGGTCTTAAGTATTATTTCTCTAGTATATTTAACTGATTATTTGTGTCGTGGAATGGGTTAAATAAATTATTGGGTCTTTACCTATGAAATTGGAGTTTTTTTCTTCGTTAATCATATGTCCCAATTCCTACGATTTTCAAAGCTATATCCAAATTTGTTTTTTATTTCGAAAATGGAATATTATTTCAAGGTCTCACATGAAATATTTTTAAATTTCTGGGCTAAATCACATAATAAAAAAAATTTGAACAGAGCTCTTTTCATGTGCTTCCCATAATCATTTCTTAGATTCGCTGAAACTTTTATAAAGCGGTTACTATTAAAAATTAACACTGCCTACACTTAACTTAATGTTATCCGATAATACACACAAAGCTTAGCTAAATTTGGATTTGCCGTTCCCAAAAAAAAAACAAAAATATTTGTATGGAGAAAACAGCCGTAATGAAATTCTTCATACAAAACGCCAATTTCATAGGTAAGGACCTAATATATCCTATCGTCAATATGGTCTCATTTTACTTCTCTACATATGGATTCTCAAACATCAAATAAATATCCACTAAATACTGAAGCATTCACAGTGCAGTCACATTCGCTATTCGTTTCAATTAACGAAGTTAAGCAATGTCTGCCGCGGTCAGTCATTGAAGGAGTGAAATTTGTTACTTATGTTGCTATTAATCCTTGTGCTCCAGCCCCGCTCACTGCATCTAGGCGCAGTTTGTGATGTCCACGAAAACAGGGGTCTGAGCTTCACTCGACCTGTTTTGCCTTTCCACACATAGTGCCGTTTTGCATTTCATTTGCTACACTCCCATTTACCGAAGGGGGAAGTGGGAAATTTCTTCTCCTACCCTATTTAGTTTTTTTTTAATTAGGAAGTCCAAGGTAGCACCGTTACCCTTCAGTAAGCGCCGTGTCGTGTACCACTGTTGATCCTAGCTTATAGGAGTTACAGTGGGAGGAGAGGGCGGGATTATTGCAATTATTGTGCCAAATAAATCGCTATGTCAATAGTGCCCAAGTCGTTATCCAACAGGACGGCATGGAAACTAACTTGGAACACTGAAAGGATGGCCGTAGTCTGACACAAAGCCATCAATCTGCACTAGGCCCTGGGAGTATACCGAATTACATTAATTTTTATTAAAAATTGGGTCATGAACAGACTCCGCAATGTAATGATTTAGCGAAACATTCTTCAGAAGTGTATTTCGGTATACCCTGGGCCCCGTACCGTTTATTGTCCCAAAATATCTGCTATTGGGATGAGGCTGTACCCCAACAGTGGTCTCGTTAATATGAAATACTGAAAATATACTTTTAATGTTCTATTTGTTTAAAAATTCGTTTAAAAGTGCGTCGGTGGCTCAGCGGTTAAGACGGGGTCTCCCAGTTTGGGAGGCAGGCCATGTACCAATGAGTTTTTAAATTTAATGAATTACCTATGTGCATTTATCCGACTGCTCCTAAACGGTGAAGGAAAGTATCGTGAGGAAATCTGCATGCCTGAGAAATAGAAATTCTAATGCATGTGAAGTCCTCAACCCACATTGGTGGTCGACTATGGCCCGAGGGAAGGCCTATATCGCTGCAGTGGGCTGTTTACGGGCTGATGATGATTCGTTTAAAGAATTGTGTGCGGTAATCGGTATCGATGACATTAATAATTGTCTTTCTTCGATGTGTTTGGAATTGTGCCCTAGATATTGAAGAAATGACAGAAAGCACGTTTCCATAGGTATATACCCAGATAAAGTTTATCTCCATGAATGACAATAGTGTAAAAAACTTAAATTATTTTGAGTCATTGGCTTTTCAATGCGCATGCGAAAATTACAGATTCCCCTTCGCATTTCCCATTCGATTTCGAATAGGAATTTTCATAATTTTTACAGTTGAAAATTGACACTTTGGCTTAGACAAGTTTAATTTTTTTCGTTTTCCATGGGTAACAGCTTTCGTATTATTCTACGTAGCGGAAAATCGGATCCAATTTAACAAAAATCGTACGTGAAATTGTTTTAAGTACGTGACAAAACCGACCGTGATTTTGAATTCATCGATGAAAGGTGGATTGTGTGGGTGACAAAACGTGAATAAAATAAAATTAACAATGTAAGACAATTACATTAAATCTGAATCTTACTACACTTATCGACTCCAGCACTGCTCGCTTAGAGCGCATATACGGCTAATCCGTCATTGGCCGAAGTGTGCTTAGGCGTGCGTCATCGCCGGCCGAACTCGGTGGATCTAACCAAACATAATATGTCAAATTTATAGAGCGCTGCTACATCCGACATCAGCCGATAACGCCCAACAATTATCAATTCACCGACAAGTCCTAATTTGTTTGGATTTCTTATCAGTTTGCCGGCTACTTATGCGTCTCATGCAAGTGTATTTTAATAAAAAACGATGTATAATAATTATTTAATTGTATTTAAAAATGGGCACCTCTCTGAGACAAACATTCTATAAGTAAGACAGCACTACTATTATATAAACTGACTTTAGTGTATATTTCGTTTATAGAAGTCGCAAAATGACTATGGGCTTCACAACAGTATGGGCTTCTGTGTGCGAAGTGTAAGTTTTGTCTCGTTTTTAACTTTACCATCGCGTTCGCGTTTACGAAAAAAGTCCCTATGAAAAAAATCGTTTTGCAAACTATCCGCTAGAGGCGCTGCACATTTCTTCATACAAATCGTCACGTAAACGTGAACGCGGTAGTAAAGTTAAGTCGAAACAAAACTTACACTCCTCCCTCAGAACGGCAGCAGTGTACGCATCGACACGACATCGGCTGATGATTCGGATCGCGTACGCGTACCGTTACATATCCTATCACAATGGAAACGCACACTCGTAAACGACTGCACAAGCCTACAACGACAAGTCGGTACCGATAAACTAACATAAATAGTACGAGTGTAATTTAGCGATTAATTAAAAGTTATACAACCGTGACTGGCGTAATTACCTAGAGATTTGTAGTGCATTCAGTTTTATTAGTCGGCTGTTACTAGGCACAATTGTAGGATGTAGGTGAATTGCTGCATTAATGTTTTGTTTGGATTTTATTACGCCGCAATATGAGAGGTGATTTGAAAAGAATTGAAAATAATGAAACCAATTTCTTTTGTATTGATCCTTTCAATGTGTAGTTTCACTAGCTCCCAAAGAGTTTAATGAAGAACAAAGAATTTGTACTTACTTCTCTAATAAAGCGGAAATTGTATCTTCTACAGTTGATTTGCTTGTATAGAACGATATCCTCTGTCCCAATATTATTCTACTATTATTCTACTAAAATATTAGGCCCGGACAGGGTTACAGGTCATATAAGAAAAATTATGAGTGAAGTTACGCGCATACATTTCACTTTTTTGTTTCTAAACTCTAAGTACGTTTAAAAAAATTTTTTGGTAGTTTCGAAATCCTAAGAAGGAAAATGGAATGAAAATTTATATAGGTGAATCATTTCATGGCAGGACAAGGAGAAATACGATCAAAAAACAAAACGGAACAGTTTGCTTTTTAGTCTATGAAATGTAGTTCGTGGAAACATCCCACTACAGGGATATAGGCCTTCCCTCGTATTCGAGAGAATATGGGCCATAGTCCACCACGCTGGCCCAATGCGAGTTAGGGACTTCACATGCCTTAGAATTTTAATTCTCAGGCATACAGGTTTCCTCACCTTCACCGTTTAAGAGCAGTTGGATAAACGCACATAAGTAAATAAAATAAATTTAAAAATTCATTGGTACATGGCTTGCCTGGGAATCGAACCTGGACCTCCTAAATTGGGAGACCGCGTCTTTAACCGCTAAGCCACCGACGCTGGTGAAATATAGGCTTTGATTATTCTCCTAAAACGGTGACGAGATCGTCACGAGGAAACCTGCACAAATAAGGAAAGCACCACATTAATTCTGCCAAGAAAGGCAACTATTTACTACATTTAATAGAAGCACGATCCATAGCAAAAATACATCCATGCATAATATAGACTAGTTGTCGGCAATCCTATCTGATCAAGTAACATGGTGGACCGTGGCTTGTACTATATCCTCTACATCATCTAGTTAATCAATTAAAAATATCCATTCTCATGCCAGTTCACTGCACAATATGTTTCAGATGCATAACTAATACATAACGTCACGACCTTTATCCCAAAATGACCACCCGGTCAAAAATATCCCAAACAACAGTGTTTGGGTATATTAATTAAATTAAATTTAAATAAAATTAAATTAAAAATTTTATGCGACTTATCTATCTTCTTAAATTGAGAAAATAATGGAAAATGCATATTTGGCATTACGTAGTCCAATGCATTACTTTACTTCTCAGTTTGAAAAGGAGATGATATAAATAAATAAATAAATATTTCGGACACTTACACCAATCATCTAGTCCCAAACTAAGCAAAGCTTGTATTATGGATACTAGATAATGGATAAAGATACATAAATATTTATATAAACATCCATGACTCGGGAATAAATGTTCATATTCATCACACAAACATTTACCCATCGCGTGATTCGAACCCGGAACCGTTGGTTTCGCTGACACGGTACTATCCACTACACCAATCGGTCGTCAAAACCAAACATTACAAACATTTTAATGATTGAAACTACACCCGCTGTTCACCTGATGAAATAAACAGAAATGCACACGTGACAGGGCTTCAGCCCATCGCCGTTGAAATGAGCAAATCTGTAGAAGTTTTTTGGTGGAAAGTCCCTTAGTCGTCTTTTACGAAACCCACGTGAAGAGACGGATTGCTTCTATTCTATTTGAGTGACGAAACCACACAGCACATGTATTTTTAATATAGACATTCATTATGTCGCGCTTGTTTCTCTTACAACTAGGCACAGACCACATACCTATCTACTACCACTTTCTGCGATCCTGAGACACGTCTCCGCTTCAGTCCTCTCAAAAAAATGTTACTGCATGTTGAGATACTTAGTTGGGTACTATCTACTTGATAGCCTATTTTTTCAAAAAGGTCAAAAGAGCTGATTTCAATAAGAACGAGAATAAAAAGACATTATAGGTTGGAATCTATGCGCGTGGAATATAAAATTGAATAAAATTTCCATTGAATAAAATTAGTTGTGACGACTCATGGAGTACGAAGTCCTACCTACAGTAGATCAACGGGGTAGTACTCTTTAAATCAAAACTCAATAGGCCATACTCAATCATAGTCTTATACATCCTGTCGATTGTTAGTTAAACAGTAGCGTCCAATACAATCGTGGTGGTCTTTGTGTACACAGTTAACACCTACTCGGTTGAAATAAGTCGAGTCTTGATAAATGTTTTTATTGCTCGGACCACAAGTGCGACAATTCGAACAACCAAAGAAAATTACTTGGTGCATAACGAACCCGCAAACAATGGTTAATGGTGGGCATTTACCTCACTGCGACGAATCGAGGAGGCCGGTAGTCGGGTGCAGGAGTAAAACACCATACAAAAAGGACCCATCACAATGCAACGAGCTACATGAGGCCGTCGACGCAAATATGTCCACCATTCGCGACGCTACCCCATAAATTAAAGAGATAAATGGTTCACCAACAATGGCTAAATAAACCAGCGTTTCTTATGACGCTTGAAAATAAGCTTTGTTTGGTGTATACGATAAAAAGTTGAAATATCCATTCGTGTGATACAATGGATCGGAATATTAAGGGGAGTTTAACACACGCTCATCTGTGGTAGGTGCAAAAAATCTGAAGTGGCATATAATCTGCTTCGTTTAATGGTCACATTAGGTCTATTAAAGTATGCAATATTGTTACCTGCAATAGAGAAATGTGTCCTTTAGTGTAATCGGTATTCAATGTATTTTATTGGTCATATTTGTTTGCGATCACAATATTTGGGTTAAGGTTGTTTTCATAGCTCGGCGGCTTCTAGTGCTGCTATCATAATATACAAACGTAGTGCTAAGTATCTATACCATATTATCTAAGGATTAATATTAGAATTGATTTACAGACCACAATTCTGAAACATATAGGTATTTCATTTCAAAACTAATAATAATTTTATACATGCATCGGTTCAATTGATCGTTCATACATTAATCAAAATTCTGTTCGAAAAAATAGTTCTGTTTAATAAATCTCTTTAAAGTTCCTGGATTTTTTCGGGAGATATAGTTCAGTATTTGCGGTGGCAACGGTCGATTGGTGAGTGGATATTTGATATAAAACTGGTCTGCTAAGCAATGCGATCTGGCGGTATAGTAGTACATTTTCGCATTGCGAGCAAACCGAGACGGTCGGAAGATTGCAGCTGTCTGGGGGAGGCATTCATTTATGAAATTGTGCAAAGTGACTCCCGAAAGCAAAATGCTGTAAATTTCTTTACCTTTATTAATGTCATATCATGGTGAATTTGATAAAAATGTGTTTCCTCCATCTAGAGTTATAAAAAAAAGAATTATTTCCATTGGCGATTGTACCACGTTTTATGAGAATAGATTATTTCTATCGAATATCCGTTATCCAAGCAAAACATAACGTTTCGGAACAGTCGTAGTATTAGTTAACATCCAAACTTTATTTTAATGAATGGGATAATAACTGGGGTTAGAATTTGATCAGCCCATGTGCGATGACCGGACCAGAGATTTCACAGATAGAAATGATTTGAAATACATGAAATATTATTTTGCATATTATACGAATGACTTTAACAAATATCTAATAAATTCCTCGAATTCTATGTTATTTATATTGTACGCCGAAAGACTAACAAAATCAATTACCAGTAAACTCGTACATAAATCACAAAGAAGCGTTCTCGTAAAATAACTAGGTACAGTGTTTACTTTGTCGGAAGCATCATAGGTGCCGCTTTGAAGTGGCTTTCATTGCTGTTCATCACAACCCTTCCTCCCACATCTGTAGCGATAACAGAGAAATGTTATACTATTTTTTATCTTCCCCGACTTCCCTTTTCGTTTTAAGTAATCTTTGCTAGTGGCTTACTTTTAGAAGAAGATAATTTTATTACATATTAGTATGACTTATGATGATAAACTTCAACAATTCTTTTGGAGTCTCGCCATCCTTTAAAGACTTCTCAGTGCACCATAATGACGCAACAGGAACACTACGAAGTGGAAAACTTAATTGTTAAACCCAACCAAACCCAAAGCCTCTCTATCTACATGCTCCTCCTTTCAAAGACTTGTGAAGTCAACCTATAATTCGGCAATAGGAGAGAATGAAACCACTGGAAGCGCACAAAAGATCTCGATTGAGTCGAAGGGTCCAACATAAGCATATAGAATATCTATCAAGAGGTGCAATGTGCAAAGGCAATCACATGGGATAGGAGTCTGACTCGTTATTTGCTCCAATACGATATTCTGGAGATGTCTTTTATTAAAGTTGTTTATCAACCTTTTGTTGTCAATTTTTAAGTTATAAAAATGTTTATAAATGGTATTAAGTTTCGAGTGAGATTAATAAATATTTATATTTAGAATACAACGATCTTACAAAATTGCCGTCAAATATCACAACAATTACGCGAAACACATAACGGCTTCACTGATTAACGGAACCCTTGTATTCTGATGTTACGTCCAGACCCCAGGCCCACAAATTACATAAAGCAATTCCATCCACAATCTTAGCAATGACATTACTGCAACGGAATTTTAGCCACCATGTTTGACTGTGACCTATTGGTCTCACATGAAGCTAGTAAACAAACCTTGAAGATAGGAAACTATTTTTTATGGAAACATAAAATTATAAGTATTAAGTTGCATGAAAGGTTAAAAGAATTGTGTATTTAAAGCACTCGTGATTTTTAATTTGAATGTTAATTTACATGAATGATTTTTAACAGGTACCTAAGACAATGAGTATCGAATAAAGTGGGATATATATCAATTTTATCACTAACCCAGACAAGACACGATCATTCCATTTCTTCTAATAAATGTAGTAATTTTACGTAACATCTAATAACATAAACTGATTGCAGTAGTGGTAGTCTGTGATCTCTGGGAGGTGTGACTCTATGTATGTATCCTTTTTTTTCTCTCGGGTATGTATAGCAGCAGTGTCATTATTAGTGCAAGGTTTACAAAAATAATTTTCTGTTATAGCACGAATTTCAAAGATATTGCAAAGGATCTTTATGTGTATTTTCCACAAAGGTCATCCGAACCCACGATTTCCCCGATTTCGTAGGACTCTATATCTATATTATCATCACCACATAACATTACACATACTGTATAGGTTATAACGACTTACACTGAAGTTGTTCGTATTAAGCCTTTGAGCGCCACGCCGGTCACCGGTGACCGGAAAACAATTGATTTTCAATTGTGTCTGCGTCGCGGCAATTAACGTGTTAATGAGCAGCCATGATGTTTTCTTTAATTCTCTTATTTCGTTTGTTTTGGTCATCCTTAATAGTCTAAAATTCAAGTAAAATTATTTTACCTCGTTTGGACATTGGATTTTGCTCCAGGTTTTTTCTTTATATCTTAGATTCACAACATAAAGTAAGATTTTTTGGTGCAAATATTTTACATAATTACATATTTATATTTAATACCGACATCTCCAAACTTTCTAACTTCACGTCATGTCCCCTTAAAAGAATTTTGTCCACGCATCGCGAGCTACCCTCGCAACATCCCCTTGAAATTTTGGGGGAATGCAATCATTCCCTTTGATGCCTTCTTCCGTCCTGTTCAATTAGAAGGCGTCTCTAACAACCGACTTTGCAATAAAATGGCTTACAGTGTGCGGGCAGTCGTGTCCTAATAAATAATAAAGATGTTGGTTTTATGATTCTGAATTATTATAAGTAATTTGATTTCAATTGTTGTGGCCTTTACTTTTTCAATGATTCTTTATGATTGTCTAGAGGCCACAACCCTTTTTTTTATTTTTTTATTAGCTGTTACCTGCGACTTCATACGCGTGGAACATTTCATCAAAATTGGTTCAGCAAAAACTTCGCCTATGTATTAATGCAGGTCCTAAACTTTTAACCTTAGCCGTTAAAGTGTGGAGAGATAACAAACATACATCCACGTGTGTGAGAGTATGTGTATACACACACACACAATTATAATTATATATAGATAATATTAGTTGATTAAAGAATGAAGCTATAGGTACCTACACTACATAGAATACTAGCATGTACACGTGGAGCAACCTTCTCTTTGAAAGTCGGTTGACAAGTAGCCTTTGTCCGTTTCCAGGCCTCAGTCTACCTCTTTACCAAATTTCAATACAATGACTTTAGCAGCTTAGACGTCTAAGCTTGCACGTGCAAGCCGGACAGGCTGATTTTCTTATGGATAGAACAGATGTTAAGTTATTTATATCACTAGATGGTAAGTGAAAATAATTGGGATGCTGGAATATGACCATTCCAATATCATCCTAAATAAATCATCTGTGGAAAGGACAAAGCTTCTGATGCCCTGCTTGGTGTAGTGGTTAGAGCCCGACCGCTTCAACTTGAGGTCGCGGTTTCGAATCCCGCCAGAAGCACAGTTTGTATGATGAATACGGACATGTGTACGAGATATGGATGTTTACGTTTCTAATGCCAAATACTATCAACACAAGCCTTGTTGCTAAGTGTGGACCTAGATGGCGCTATGTGTATGGAGAAAGATTTATACCACTTATGATACTGTAATTTTACCCCCTCAAGTCCAAAGCTGTTACAATGTAAAAAATTGGCGCACATTATTACTTTCAATCCGCTTCCTTCCTTGCAAAAGTACCAGTGTAATATGAATTTTACAAGGGAGTGACTGTGCCGCATTTTGGATTTCACTGTAATGCTCACACTTCCTGCATTTAGTGTGCTGTATTTTATCAAAGAGTATAAAATTGGGTCACCAAAAGTTTGAACATATAGACTTCGAACTTCGTTCTCCACCGCGAAACATAAAAGCAATCTATATTCTACGCGGTGCTTAATTTATCAGTGGTTATAAAATTAACTCATCTGACGTCATCTTGCAATTTGGATTTATGACAGTGGTCAGTGGGGGAACATTCATATAAGCCGAGAAGCCCGGCATGCCTTAAGTACCTACTCGATTTGAATATCAACTTCAAACTTTATCAGTCTATATTTAAACACTAAGGAAATCTTTGATTTGAACGTTCGCGCCCTTTTATTTGTCAAACTTAAAGGTCGTGCGTGCGTAAACTGTCGCTACTGTGACTGAGTTGACACACGATTAGTCATAGCGCTCGCACGCGCGGGATTGCAACCGGGCTTCGTTTTTCTCTTTCTAACCTATGCAAAACTGCTCATAATTATTACTACTATTTGTAGGGATTAGTTTGAATTGCCCCTTCGGTTGATTACGTATGAAGTTGTACATATATTCACAGAAATAAATTTTCCAGCAAACGATTAATTAACAAGCAACTTCACTTTACGTTTATTTGAGTTAATAAAATTCTTGTTTATGTCAATTTTAAGCTTATAAAATGTGCATTTATTAGAAGTGGTTTAATTAGATTTGGTGACTAGAAAATAGATCCTAATTTTTTTTCTATGCATTTTGATTCTCATAATGTCATACACCTCATGTTATATTGTAATAACCCCTGGTGCAAAAATATGGGTGTTGTAAATTTGCCTGTGTATGTCTCCGCAGCATTGTAGTGATTAAACGGCTAAACAGACTTGAAATTATTTTTATTTTTTGATGGAAATTAGTTTACCGTTTCGAAGATATTTAACTGTTAACACAGTTGCTTTGTTTACCTGGTTGATATTAGGTATTTACATTTCCCGGGGTGTGCTAAATTTTCAATTTATTTTATTTTATTTTTGACTCAAACTTTAAAATTATAATTAAGCAATATTGTCCAAGTTCACAAACTACGAGTACTAATCCTAATAAAGCTCACATAACTTAGTTCCGGCGTAATGAGTCGGCGTCATTCATTGCGCAAGAGCAGCGCTCGCGATGACAGCGAGCGTCGGCGCACATTCGCTACGCTTGCGGAACTAATCGCACCCGAATACGGGCTTGTTGTGGATGATTGTGTGAGATTTTTTAGTAATTGATAAAGGGCTTCATGCTTGTACTGGTTACGTCAGAAGTTTGGTACGATTGTGAAAAGAGAGCTTCTTAACCGCTTAGTTATCTTACAATCATTATCAGCCTTTCTAAGCCATATTACATTACATAAATTATTAGTTTTTTGTCCGCGGCTTCGCTTGTGCATATACTTTGTCGCAGATTCGATTTTCTTGATCCTTCTTTTTGGAAGTCGTTTAAAAAGAAACCTATGTCCTTCTCCAATCTTCGTGTTCTAGATGATACAATAATCGACATTCAATTCGGTTGCGGAAACTTTCAAATTTCGAATGCGTTTCCATGAACAAAAACGCAAAATTTTAAATTTTCCGGTATCGAATCGAATCGAATCGAATATCGACTATTAGAGCCATTTAGAATCGAACCAGGCCCGAGACTTTGAGCCAAGGCAACCCTCAACATTTATTAGTCATTACTTGTATTATTTTTGAATACAGTGCAATATTAGCAGTTTGTTTTCAATTTAAGTTTATTTATTACTAGCTTACCGCCCGCGGCATCGCCTGCGTCTTTATCGGGAAAAAAATATCCTTATGTCTCAATCCTATTCTACCTATATACCAAATTTCATCCAAATCCGTCCATCCGTTTCGCCGTGATTAAGCAACAAACAAACATCCAAACTTTCGCATTTATAATATTATATATATAGTTAAATTAGATCAAGCATATAGGTATGTTTAATCCTATCGATTGATGCCATAAAATTTATTTATATATATAGTACTAGCAGCTGCCCGCGACTTCGTCCGCGTAGACTAAATGAATCAACACTTTATTACTTTCCCACGGGAATACATTCAGCAGAAAAATTACCATGTAGAGTTTATCTCAAACAGGAAAAGACCCTGGGCAGATAACAGGTATGTGGAACAATGTTGGTGTTTTGCCAGGTAAATGTATTAAGACAGGGAACCGTTAAAAGACCTTTCTGAAAAATTCTGGTTTATATTTATTAAAGTACTTCCTTATAAACAACATTCTTTGCCATGTTTGAAGGTGGTAGCAATAGAACCAAACTTTGAGGTTAACTTACACGGGAGCATGCCACATAGAACTGACCGTGAGAGAAACAGTCCTGTCGTAGGTCTACTCCGGCGAATTTGAGAGTTTGCCCCTGCGACTTATTTATTGTCATGGCAAAACAGACCTTTAGTGGAAACTGAAGCCTTTTGAATTCAAAGGGAAGATCATTTGGTATTAATGGAATACGCGGTACAAACACTGTTTCTCCCGGAGCAGGTCCTGTTAAAATAGTGGCCTCTACTACGATCTGGTGCAAAGCCTTGACTTGCAACCTAGTACCGTTACAAAGTTTGGGTGGCTTTAAATTTCTCAATAACACAACAGGTGCACCCACACGTAGTAAAAGTGACTTTGACTCTTCGACTTCGACACCAATTTGAATTTGTAATTTCAACCCCTACCACTATCGCAACCCGTAAGGGGTTAGCTTCAAAATAAATGTCATTTTCGCAATCAACGTCCCAAAAAATCTAAATAACGACACCAATATAGACTTTTTTGGTATCACCCCCCAACCCTATCTCACCCCTAGAGGGCTGGCTTAAAATAAATGTCATTTTCATAATCAACATCCCAAAAAACCTAAATAACGACACCAATATCGATTTTATGGTTTCAACCCCCATTTCACACCCCAGGGGGCTGTTTTTCGAAAAATCTCAACTCACCCTTATCTCATTCTCTAACCCCAAGGGGTTAGCTTCAAAACAAATGGCATTTTCGTAATCAACGTCCCAAAAAACCTAAATAATGACACCAATATTGACTTTTTTGGTATCAACCCCCACCCCTATTTCAACCCTAGAGGGTTAACTTAAAATAAATGTCATATTCATAATCAACATCCCATAAAATCTAAATAACGACACCATTATCGATTATATGGTTTTAACCCCCATTTCACACCCCAGGGGGTTGTCCAATATAGACTTTTTTGGTAGCAACCCCCACCCCTATCTCAACCCTAGAGGGTTAACTTAAAATAAATGTCATTTTCATAATCAACATCCCATAAAACCTAAATAACGCCACCAATATCGATTTTATGGTTTTAAACCCCATTTCACAACCCAGGGGGTTGTTTTTCGAAAAATCTCAAAACACGTATTAGCTTATTTGTTCCTAGGAGTACTCTTGCGAAGTTTCGAGTCGAAAATAGTCGAAATGTCCAAGTTATACTGTTTCTTCATACAAACTTCCCACCCCTGTTTCACCCCCTTAAAGGGTGAATTTTGAAAAATCCTTTCTTAGTGCTCCCCTAGACCTCGTAAGGAACCTACGTGCCAAATTTGGAAACTCTAGACCAAGCGGTTTGGCCTGTGCGTTGATATGTCAGTCAGTCAGTCAGTTTCTTCCTTTATATATTTAGATATTTATAAGTAGTACTGAGAGGTTTTTTGGTTGGGTCGCTGCGTTTGTTATAAAAATCGTTCATTTATTTATAAAGTATTATAGAGACGCGCGAGTGTAAAGCCTCCTCTAAATTGTTGTATGTCCTTTCCCTTAATTTGACATTGAAATGACACAACCTATCTATACGCTAGCATTTTTACTCTGTGGTTTCGATGGTACTGATTGAAACATTATCGATAGATATCACAAAAAAAAGTAATATCTCACACCACTATCTCCACTCCACACGATCGTACATTTTAGCAGACTTATGGGCCGGTAGCAGAATATTGGTTTTTAATGCAAATGTAACAGCTGTTTATCAGTCGTCCGATTGCATTAAGTCAGTTAGCTTGCTTGAAGCTTAATTACACAGCGTGGGCGAGCGAAGAGATGTTCGAAAGTACAGTACTGTTGATATAAATCATGCCTCGTTTTAAATTTACCGATAAATTTATGATGTTCCGTCTTCTTTATGGGGTGAGCGAAAATATTGTTCAACAGTACAGTCGCACCTAATTTCGTCTCAGAAACTCCACTCCACTATTCTGACGGAACGTTTATTTTGCCTGCTATTTTGCGGAAAAGAACTGTGAATCTGAAGTTCAACTTTAATATGTAGGCGCACGTCTATCACCATGCAATATCTTGACACTGTCTCCCACTTTATTCATTTCTCTGTAGAACCAATTCTGAAGTCCACATGAAACGACTACAAACTTACTTCCCGAGCCCTTGCTCTTAGCTTGGTAATATGATAACTTCCTAAAAATTCACTCTTCACACCATGCGAAGAAATATCAGCATACGACATCAGCAAGAGTTGTGACCCCAGTGTCCTACAATGAATCCTACAACCTTAGGATCTTCAAAAGCAGAGCGAATAGGCAGATGCCTATCATAGATGCAGATCCCAGTAGATACTGGGACCACATCGTGATTCTCCATCAGGTGAGATTGTGGTCAAACGCATATCCAGTTAATCATAAAAATGAGGCACACTGGTTGACTAAGTAAACCCCACCGTAGTCCACAAAGCTCCGATGAGAGAAATATAAGAAAGGCCAGTATTCTCCGAAGCAGTTAAAGGCCTTCCTGCGTTAACCTAAAGTACTCTGTAGTGTAGCCGGTACCTATACTCTTCCTTTTTTTTATGCACGACGCTTTCGTACTTGATCTCAATCACACCTGATGTTAAGTGAAGATGAGGTCGAAGGTGGGTAAGTGAAAACCTCCATGATTTTTCTTTAAATCAGGTAGAGCTGCAGGTTGAGAGTTACATACATCTGCATGATGATTTTAATAGCAACGGTAATATAAACCCCAGAGATTTAAATAAAACGGTAATACTTCCGTCTTCCTTCATCAACAAGCGCCACTACTTGCACGAATAAAAACAACTGTATTATTTGGCATAAATAAAAGCGATTACGATTCGTTATTATATTGAACAAATATTTATTAAAGGTAATAATAAATAACATTGAATGCACATCTATATTCGGTTTGAATACAAAAAAATGCAAGCGGTAGTTTTCCAATCAATAAACACACAGGCAGATTTCGATTTCAAATTTCATTTGACTGTACCAATCTGCAGCCAGATGACAGAGTTACTGCTCGTTAGAACAAAAACTGGTATTAATTAATTAGATGACGTGATAACGGGAAAAAGGTAAGCTAGCTAATGGCACGGTTGATGCCATGTCTAAATCTCGACTTAATTGTATTGAGGTTTGACATGAGAACACTAAAACAAAGATAGGTAGACATGAGAACACCAAAATAAATAACTTGGAACATAACATAAGGGCAGTTATCAGATATATTTACATATCGTATATCTATTCAAAGTTTTTCCCGAGCGCTTGTATCGCTTTTTAAGGGACAGGACATGATGATTTGTTGGTCAGGCAGGTTACCGATCGCATTATTTGGGAGCATCGCACCTAATACTCTTCATAATTTGATACATTTTGATAGTATTAAAAGGAATACAGAAAGATAAAATTCGTTATATAATCGTCTGTTACCCCCATTGTTTGTGGCTTCTTACATAGGTGCACATGCAAGGGGTTGTGCCTATACCTATACCTGTGGGCACCCACTAAAGTCTGCATGCTGCTCTTCTGGATTGAGTTTGTACCGTTGACTTGGAGTTTCAACGACTCGGTCCATAAGCGGTAATTATATTATGTCTATGCCAAACCGACTTGTATACATTTCTTAATTACCTCGGTATCTTTCAAACGGTTGGATCGGTTTCGACAGTTATGGCATCGCTCGATTCGTCTCAAGAATTTAACCGAAGTATCCTTAAATAGGGGTTTCAAAGAAAATCTAAATGGCTGATTTTCAGCGCTAAATGTTAAGTCATTAATAACTGTCTTTTAATCAAACCTATTGAGTAAGGTATCAAAATTAAGGAAATTAAAAGGAGATTATAAAATATTTATATTAGTCATGTTTTTGTTAATAGCAGTGAGCCGGAACACTAAAAAGTCTAAAATAAAGTAAGTAGTTTAAAAATCAAAAACCTGTCAACTTTTTGCAACTAGCTTTCCGCCCGCGACTTCGTCCGCGTGGAAGATTTTATCAAAATCAGTTGAGCAAAAAAAATTGCCTAGATATAGATATTAATCCAGGTCCTAATCTGTATACCTACCAAATTTCATCCTAATCCGTCCAGCTGTGTAAACATACATACATACACACATACAAACTTTCGCATTTATAATATTAGTTGGGATGCATTAAAAAGACCGAAACAAGATTAAGAGTACAAAACAAACTGAAGATAAACTAAAAATAAATTAAAGTCTATTTCGGTTTAACGGACTATATTATGATCTGAAAGCCTAAGTTAAATACCCGCATTAAGTTTAATAGCTGGCAGGACCCATTAATTTGATTCCCATTTTTTTTTACTTTTTTTTTTATGCACAACAGGTTAGGTTGACCTCAATCACACCTGATGTTAAGTGAAGATGAGGCCGAAGGTGGTAGCGTACTGACCCGGAAACTCCATCTTATTTGGGGGACTGGCTATCTTATCTCTGACAACCGGAACACAACAATGCTATTAAGATTGCTTAATTAATATTTTAATTAGAAATACATTTTTATATAGGATCGAGTCCTAGACTCTTCTTATCCACTAAGCTACTATGACTTTCTTTTTGGAATGTAAATATTTATACGCCCGTTGCATTACATGTACATTTATGCATACTGGTTAACGTTTTCTTTTTTGTTATTATTCACGTTATTTGAAAGACTTACTAATTTTAAGAATTTATGACATAGGGGCATTTCAAAAAGTCATTTGTAAGAGTAATAGGCGTTTAAAAAATAGATATTTTTTATTAATAAATATACCACGATAAATTCTATAGGCCCCTTCCAGATGTCGTAAATAACTCTCACGCCGATTCGTCATACTTTTTAAATCGATTAAGTATTGCTTTGATGCTACAATAGTAACTGTTCAACTGTTGAAGTGGCAACGATTTTTAAAATGAAAGGAGAAAGGGTGATAAGTTATGTCACATAGGGTTTACTTTTATTTGTTAAATGTTTTTAGTCGTATCAATTACTAAGGAATCTGCGCTATGTAAGAACGACTTTCTGCAGTGATTTATTATGAAAGTGTGATTTTCTTTAATGCAGGCATGATGATTAGGATGTATGCTTTCAATATACATATAATATAGATATTAAAAGAATACTAAATTTACTTTTGTGTTACGGAAATAATTTGCTTTCGAAAACTACACACCACAAATTAAACCATTTATGAAAATACTTAAACAAGGACTTGATGTCGCACGCTTACAACATTAACAATCAACATAAGAATACATAAATATTCGGTTTCGATTAGCGAGGTTAAGCATTATCTGGGGCGGTCAGTCCTTGGATGGGTGACCACTAGACCAAATAATCCCGGTTGTTTGCATTTGAAGGCACTCGTTAAGGTAAGTCGGTGGCCTAGAAGGGCTTAAAACACTGACTGTCCTTTAGCAACTAGTATGACACAAATCCACCAATCCGCACTTAGCTCTCGTGTTGGATTATGCCCCATACAGAGAGTATGAGTAGTGAGAAGAGGCTGTGCGCCAACAGTGGGGATGTGTAAGGATGTTGATGATGATACCTATATAACTTGTTCTTTGATTTCTCTCATCGTTTAATGTAGCTGTTATGAATCAAACTTTGAAAGATGTAGGTCCGATGACACAATAATATTATAATGGGTGAAACTATCATCATCATCATATCAATCAAGACATCCACTGCTGAACATAGGCCTCCCCAATATGAATCAAAAAAATATTGTCTCATACAAATTGGTAAGTGAGTCTAAATTTTATAATGAGATCTGCTATTTATCAATTAGAGGAGTAATCTTAAAACTGACCATAAGTATACTGACTATGAGTTACGACTTGAGAAATAATGTTACTCGTAGATAACTACACCCATTGTTAGACATCTATATCTGTACAGATAGTGCGTAGGGCCGAGTTAAAACGTTATTTACTCGAACTTTACGGTAACAGAGGGTGTGCTAAAAGCATTGTAAATAGAGCGGCTAAGTAACATGTCAACTTAGACAAAGACGACTGTTTCCCTCACGACCGCGTGTGAGTCACGCTTGTTTCCACCATCTCTTTCGAAACGCTGTTTGGTTTTGGACTGAGAACTGTCTTCATCAGGTGGGAGTTTCAGAAAGTGTGAGTTTTCACTTGGTTTAGGAGCAGCGCAGTTTTATCAATGCGCTAATCGAATGATTGATGATGGTGATGAATACGAAGTGAATATATCGTATGAATTACGTAATATAAAATAGGACTTATGTTAGTGATCATGTGTTTCGAAAATACAACTCTTTCGAATTTACGTCTGAAAGTACAAGTTAATGGGTGCCATTACTTAAATATTTTTGGTAGAATCATGAAACTTTGAGTGAGCACGGGTTGGAGCAGGATGGAGCTCTCACGACCTATCGGCCCTTAAGAATGTATGGGATTTTTTGGCAAACAAAATACCAAATAGTTTACAGGTATTTTTGTGTCACGTAAAATAAATAAATAAATAAATAAATAAATATCCTTACACACACACACAGCGCCATCTAGCTCCACAGTAAGCAACTATAGGCTTGTGTTGTGGATACCAGATGGTTGATATACTACATAAATACATTTTTTTTTGTAAATAAATACTTATTATAAATGAAAACATCCATAACTCGGGTACACATGTCCGTATTCATCACACAAACATATGCCCCTAGCGGGATTCGAACCCGCGACCATTTGGTATAGTGGTCAGTTTCTAACCACTACACCAAACAGGTCGTCGAAAATAATTGAACCAACCATTCTCTCGTATCCAACTAACCAGTTGAAAAGGTGACTAAGGGATTTCACACCAAAAACATCTATTGACTTAATCCTGTTACATTTCTGCATGAGATCTTATAAAATACCAAGTCAGGTAGGTTCACAAAAAATTACTTTATGCACTTCCAAGACGAAGATTTACTTGTTATCAGAATACAAGTATTTGAAAAATATTATGTTGTTCCTGTTGCGTACTTACAAGATAAGATGCACGATCCACTTGATTGGTAATGACCGACAAGTGTAGGGGGTATTGCTCTGCCTTCCAAACTAACGATTGCGTGTACGAATTCCGGTATACTGAAAAAAAAAAGTTTGCAAATGCATCGCGTGGGTCGTCTTTGTTCGTCTACAAACAACGTTGACGGATTACCCAATAAAGGCAGCGGGAAGTGGACGCAGGCCACTTCCAACAGGTCGTCGCTATGAAACCATGTTTCTATTGTTATTATTATTATTAAGAGTCCATAGTGTCCCACTGCTGGCCAAAGGCCTCCCTCATCTGTTTCTATAATAGGGTGTATTATTGTTAAGGAGATCATTTTATTATTGAGAGAAAGAGATGTATACACGTATGTATCTTTTCATCGCTCCTATCTACTCCTATTAATTGTAAGTGTTATTTATATGTACATTTGTTGACCAGTGTCCGTGCGTCATTTGGAGGCTCCACTGAAAACCAGCGATGTAGTGAACGCCTACAACCCATGCTGAGTTGGAGACGTTTTGCGACACCGACAATTAGATGGCAAACACAATGTTATTTTTTGCATGTGTCTCGGCTGTGTAATATTTGTACCTGATTGTTTGTGTCATGAGATGGGTTAAAATAAATTTTTCTTTCTTTCTTTCTTTTCTTTCTTTTACAGCAGACGTCCTCACTCCTGATAACCAATACCTGCATTTACCCGACGTGTAATTATCAATTTTGTTCATAAACAAAGTACTTCTTTAGAACCGGTTTGAAATGTCAACATGCTCTATGTATGACTTAGTTAATTAATAAGAACTCAAACGTGAACGCTGTCATAAAACTAATTTAATATATCTATAAACAAACAGAGGGCAACAGTTTATTTTCCGCGTGACTGTGGTAACAGCTGCTCGGAAGGGGTGGCTCCGAGTTGTGATAGCTCCAAGAGTAAATAATTATTATAGAAAGGTCACACGCATTAAGTACCAATGTGTTTTTACCTAATCGAAAGTGAGATTAATTTATGTCTAATCCTGCAAAAAATTGAAATATTTTTTAATTATAATATATTTTGACGACCAGTTTAGTGTAGTAAAGTGGGTTCGAATCCCGATGCATATGTTTGTATGATGAATACGGTCACGGTACCCGTGTTAGGGAAGTTTTCATTTATAATATGTTTATATTTTCAAAAAAATGTATTTGTTTAGTATATCAATCATCTGGTATCCATAATACAAACCTAGTTGCGTAGTGTGGTACTAGATGGCTTATGTATTTTAAGGAATGGCTGAGCCATTATACTGAACAACTTTTACACGAGACCAACTCTGAATTCGCAAAAAAACATGAGATTATGTCATAGATTTTGATCAGGTCATTCAACTTTTTATAGAACAGCTGTTTATTAACTCGAGTTCAGATTTGATCCTATAGTAAAAGTCATTAAGTTGACCGTGAGATGCAATACAACGTATAGTTAATTAATATAAACTGATCTTACAGCAGTGTTATGCTTGTCATGCGACCGCCATACCTACCTATCTAAATTTACTTTGTGTACAACATAATTAAGGGCATAATATTATGTGGCTTACGGGTCTATACCTACTTTCCTGATTCTCAGTATAGAATGTAGCATTTATTCCCACTTGGTCGGATTCCCAAAACGACGGATTCTCATTTCGCCTGATTCAGTACAGACATATAGATAATATCTAGTGTATTAACAAACAAATACAGTAATCAGGTGTGATTGAGGTCAAGTACAAACCCTTCGTGTATAAAAAAAAAAAAAAAACACATTAAATACTTATCCTAACGCATTGTCCTGTAGGTATACAATAGGTATCACAGACTTGTCTAGGTTTAATATTACGATATGAGCCTTTTCCATTTACTAGTATACCGACTAGATAGGTGGGATACCCGCTGAATTGGCCAATGTTTTGATCGCGTAGTAAAGTATTACAGAGGGGCTCGATAGATGGCGCTGACAGACGGGGCCTCTTTGTTTTTATATCATAATTTACTTTCTACCTTGTCCAGAGTCACGATTAAGCATAAAAAAAATGATAGCGATTGGAAAGTCACAAAATTCTTTCTTTGGTGGCAGCGAGACTGAAAACCAGCAACACTGCTGAGTCCATTCATCACCATACGGTGGTTCCCGATTTTGATGTATGTTTGTGTTTTTGTGATGAATAAATACCTTTTATTGTTTATTATTATTATCTATTTCTGCCGCCAAAAATCATAGCACGCATTGTAGTGTTTCAATGTGCAAGATAACTGAGCTAGTGTGAACTGTCTGTGATTCTAGTTCGATGGAGTTCTTAGTCGTACATTCTAAAGTATAAGATTTTTCTGCCCTGTGAAAACATATACCTTAAAACATATACCAGCACAGATTGATTATGATCAATCTGTGCTGGTATATGTTTTAATATTAACATCAAGATCTAACGTAGAATTGTTAGTGTGTGAAGATTAGGTTTTCCCGTATTCTGTTGTTATGCAAAACTATCTATTTTTTTATCCCAAACACAAAGTTCATTTTTAAAATTTTCCTACACCTTTAGTTGTAAATTGTCGCATGTCTCATTCTACGTAATATTATGTTCATCATCACAACTCGTGCGCTAAAGCGATATGAAATAGTAAGCTTTCAGACCAAGTTGATGGCTGAGTTCGACCAGTCGTTAGGGTGTTATGAGCATTTCTTATTACTCCTCAGGGTTACAATATGTATAGGTAGAAGGTTACAGATGTCATTCAATCAGATAAAGGTTCATACCATGACATATAAGAGTATTTGGGGCGTTGTTACGATGGTAAACAATCTGATCCTACTCGAGTATAGTGAATTAAGTTTTCTCCTACTCCTGTAAAAAAGTAAATGCTGGGAAAATAATTACTATGGATTGCATATCGAAAATACACGTTCAAAAGATCTTCAAATTTTAACGAGGTGTAAACTTTACTGAACAAGAATTATAACCGCCTCCGTGGCTCAATGTAAACAACATTGGGTTTACGATTGGGAGGTCGCGGGTTCGATCCCCAGCGGGTACATGTTTAAATACTTGGTTTGGTTGGTGGTAGAGCATTTTAAATGTCCGCCAGACTAGCTATCACCATCTTATCTAAACCTACCGCCAAGCAGCAATGTTAATAGAATTCTTGTGTTCCAGTTGTCAGAGATAAGATAGCCAGTCCCCCAATTGTGTTGAGGTTTCCGGGTCAGCACGCTTCCACCTTCGACCTCATCTTCACTTAACATCAGGTATGATTGAGGTCAAGTACCCGTTGTGCATAAAAAAAAAGAGTATATATAAAAAAACAAACTCAATCTCAGTTTTTTTTAATTGATGACCGCTATGACTTGTTCCTGTTTCTGTGGATAGGATATTACATAAAATGCCAAATGACGAATCTACCTAAAGCTAAAATCTAATCTTTGAACCATGGCAGATATAGGTTTTTGTTTCAAGCACTGACCGGGCTTCGGAACGAAGGTTGTTCATTTATCGATTATAGTTATAGGTATCTATCAAATGTGTGGTATACAGCAAGTAAAAAGAATTTAACCAACCCGTCTCATTCAGTTGGTGTCAATAAAGACGACTAAACTTTACACCAAAAAATTTCTACAGACTTGGGCGTTTCAACTGCTATGGACAATTTCTGTATATTTGAAAAGGTGAATCGTGGTTATTGTCTCTGACCATCTTATTTGCGATAAAGGTCGTGACGTTAGGTATGTAAGTAGTAGGCAATAACATAGCTAGTATTATCCTACCTAATATCGAAATATTTATTTCAATATGCGCCTATAACGCCACAACAAGGGTCAATATCCACCGGCTGCGCTAGTGATGCACACAAATATATTTGGATTTACACCTTATCAGCTACTCTCAAAGCAAGCAGCATTGCCACGCTGCGTCATGCTGCATTACAGTCAAAGTTGTTAGTATGCGCTTTGGCTACTCTTGAAACAATATTTGTTAAGGTTCACATTCAATTATTAATTTTAAGCGTAACCGATGTGAATTAGCGCTAATAATTATAAGTCCAATGCTAGACTAAGCGGCGGTGCATGATTTGAAATGATTTGATGAGTTACTGGAAAGTTACAAAATAAGTTAATCATAGCAGTTTACGACGTATCTTATACCAACGATTCTATGCTTGATGAGTGTTACCTATCACGGTATATTTTGACTGTGCCCATTCTTTTTTCTTTCAGAGTGAAACAATAATGCTGGACGGGTTGTTCAAGGCGGGCAAGCGCGCTCAGCGCTTAGCAATCAATGTGAAAAATAAAATTCACATACCTAGTAATCTATTTATACTGACCTGTCACCTCAGACTTTCAGAGTGAGGAAAAAATCAGCACACTGGAGGTGTATACTAAAGGGATATGAAATGTGAGGGTTATAGGATTGCCGATAACGCCTGCAGACGCCTTTTACGCCTCTGGAAAGTAATAAGATAGTTCTGTTACTTACATGTAGAATTATATTCAATCTATAATTAATATTCTTTATCCCAAAAAGGAGATAGAATACGAATTTAACGGAATACAAATAGCATATTACAAGAACACATCGACAAAATATAAATCACCAAAGTTCCACCTAACATTCTTATACAACTCGTTGTGCTTCGTAATAAACATAAGAACAGCTAATATGATCGTTCGGAGCGAGTCAAAGCGATCTCGAACGGAGATTCGGTCCGATGTCACTGATCGTATATTGTCGCCGGAGATGACTCCGATACCGTATGATAATATTATGGTGAGGATATAGCCATGGGCGGTGATAATAGCGTCAAGAGGACCGGAGCTAGGTAATAGCATTACATTGGACATTACTTTTTAATACTCATAAGTTTTAACTCAACCTCGATACACCTAATGCTAAATGTAGATGAAGCGAGAAGTGATTAACTGCACTAAGTTCAGGATCCACACCTTATAAAAAACTATCAATGGTTTTTACAATAGCGGGATAGGAATACTACTACTCGATAGAGTGGTAGTTGATGAGGGACACCCACTGTATACAATTGCTAAATTGGGACCCAAATTAAATGACGACAAATTTTGTTCATTTCGAAAATTGAGACAACATGTAAATTACAGAAGTCTAATTAATAATAGTGGTGTCGATTCGGATGTACACCAACTAAACTAAAACCAGTTTTAAAGTAGTACTGTCTCTTTCTCCCTGGAACAGTATAATGCGACGGCACCACTCCAAAACTGGTTTTTGTTTAGTTTAGTTGGCGTACATCCGAATCAACACCATTGTGCGAGCCGCAGCTTCTAAGTTGATTCAAATAAAAATTAGGGTCAAATACTTTTATATTGACACTATTCTTTCATAAAGTATTCAACAATTTAATTAGATTAATCATGAGAAATTCTCACAGTAAATGAGTTGTTTCTATAAAGTCGAATTAAATTGCGGGCTACATTAATTCTCGCTTATAATACGTGTGCGGCAATGTGCTCTCTATATTATCTGATGTCATTTATAGGATTAAGGCTAGATGAGACAGATATCGAATAGATGGGTGGTTGGACACCAAAGAATGTTTAAGAGAAATCGTTCAATGAATTTCTAGCTTTGTTTTTATGTTAATTAGTAGGAACCAGTCCGCCGGGTTCAAGTTTAAACTTCCGTGGCAAGTGTTTGAGTTTTACATCACACGTTACGTGGGTTTCTGTAAGGTTTGTCGAGGTAATGAACTTACAGATGATTTTAACAAACACACCACAATATACATTTTGGAAGGCGTTTCTTTATTAGGATTATTTACAAAATGATTATGATCTGGACGGAATTGATGTTAATGAAGCGTGCTGGGTTGAAGATGTGATTATAAGTCTTAATATACGTAATTAAGTACTTTACTCTTTTGCAATATTGTAATAACACTTCGGTAAGGTCAAACAACATTGCATGATTTTCAAGATATTCTATAATTTTAGTTCTCACTCTTGTTAGTTATTACAAAAGGCGGTTGAAAACAGTTTTACTCTACGACCGCAAGGTTGATCGCCGACGTAACCGCTATATCCTCGGAGTAACGATCTCTTTACTTGACACGTGCTTGGTTGTACCTTTTTTTTTCACGACGGGTTCGTACTTGACCTCAATCACACCTGATGTTAAGTGAAGATGAGGTCGAAGGTGGAAGCGTGCTGACCCGGAAACTTATCTCTGACAACTGGAACACAACAATCCTATTAACATTGCTGCTTGGCGGTAGGTTTAGATAAGATGGTGATAGCTAGCCAGGCGGACATTTAAAATGCCCTACCACCAACCAAACCGAGTACTTAAACATGTACCCCGCTGGGGATCGAACCCGCGACCTCCGAATCGTAAACCCAATGTTATTTACATTGAGCCACGGAGGCGGTTAAACCTTGTAATATTTAAATTCGCCTAAATGTACCATTCTAATGGAGTAACCAGATGCATGGAAAGACTCCCAGTTAATGTCTTATACTTCCCTAGTCGGATTCTGAGGTGGTCTAAACGGTTCACGTGTTGTCTATTTATACTTCTATACTTTTAAATGCGAAAGGCTGCGTATCCAAACTGTTCAACCGCTCATATAGAAATTTTGCAGAGAGGACACTTTACATCAGGAGAAGGACAGACTACTTTCATCTTAAAAATCCGCGATAAGTTTAAGTAATACATAGGTATTTCAGTATCAATTCTCTATATTTTATGTTGAGCTTTATCTCTGTCTATAGAAATGTTATGATAGAATAACTTATCATAATAAAAGAAAGAAACAAAAAAGTCTTTATTCCCATAAACTTGGAGAGGAATCTATCAACCAGCCAGTGTACGTGCTATAAAAGTGCTTCTTATTGTACGTAAACTATTTTTAATCAACCGCCTAAGCATCAGCGAGGCACGTCTCTGACTTCATTGAAACAAAGTAATTAACCTGTCAAAAAACAATTAAAATTTGCAAGTTTTTACAAGATGCCGTTAAATTGTTAGAATTTTCAAACTCATCATGAGATCATCGTTGCCCGACGCTGTCTATGAAGTGTAACAGTAATATCGTAAGATTATATAATACGCTTTATTATAGTATATACAACTGAAGAAAGAGACATTTTACACAAAAGTTGATAATAAGAATAGAAGGTGCAATCATTGAACCAGTTAGTCTTCAATTGACTTGAAACAATCCATCTATACGAGTGAAGCTAAACAAAATCGTTTAAGAACGACTTCATCCAGGAAACCATTGGGCATAAGGACAAGATATCTAAAACAAGAAGGTTGTGCGGTTTTGGATAATAGCAATTCCGATATAGGTAGGTATATAACATGAATGTACGCTTCATTATACGTATACAAACATAGAGACCAATCGGTGTAGGGATTTTTTGCAATTTAACTCAAACTTCTGTATAGAAACATTGAAACTGTATCTGCTTTCGATAATTTCTACAAACTCTTTGTACGCCCTATTGACGAACAAGCCACAAAGTCACGTGACGTCATTATTCTACGGTGTCGTCTGACAGTGGTTGGAGCTTTGCTCTTTTTGCAGGATGCACCCGTCTTGCGGTTTGTAACCGGTAATAATCTATCGTGTTACTGACTTGTTACTTCACAAACCTCCGCCCGTGTTATAGATCTTCCAAGTATTCTTTTAGTATGTACAAGTACTCTAAATAAAGAATATGGTTGTAACTAAATATTCGCACTATCAAATAATAACATGGAGGATTAGCCATCTATTAGAAATTCATCATCATCACATCAGCCACAGGCGTCCACTGCTGAACATAGGCCTCCCCCATAGATTTCCAAAGCGACTGCTTGTAAACACTCTGCAGCCAGCGACTTCTGGCAACCTTCATCAGGTCATACATCCACCTTGTTGGTAGCTGTCCTATGCTGCGCTTATCGATCTGTGGTTTGCACTAGTATTCCGAGCTCTTTGCCCAGCCCTCTGCCACTTTAACGTACTAATCCGCTGGTCGATGGCAGTGACTTTCATTCTTCTACGATTCCTCATCCGTCTAGTAGTGAAACGACGAGGATCGCCTTCTCCGGAACTCTTACGTGACCTTAAGCTTTCTAATAAGGCCCATTGTGAGAGACCACGTTTAAGTGCCATAACTTAGAAATTACAGTTATGATATGTCTGCAATAAATCGTATATTTTGAATGTAACATCATCATCTCAGCCCATAAACATCCCACTGCAGGGATATAAGCCTTCCCTTGTATATGAGGAAGTATGGGTCCTAGTCCACTCGCTTGCCCGATGGGGGTTGGGGACATCCCCAATTCTAAGACACATGCCTTAGAATTTTTATGTCACCGTTTAGGCGCGATAAATGCACATAGGTAATTAAATTAAATTTAAAAAGTTATTGGTACATTGGCTCTCATTGGCCTGGGAATGGGACCCGAACCTCCCAAATTGGGAGACCGCGTCTTAACCGCTGAGCCTGTATGTATGTTACTTTAAAATTGCAAAATTAATATCCTTTATCTTACAAGTTTAAAACATCTAAACGTTTTGCAGGTACTTGGTCGGTCTATTGCAATGAAAATTTAGCCTTCACGTTTATGCTGTGATGTCACTTTGAAAGTCTGGGCACATAGACTAAATACATTAATTACTACATCAAAAACAATACTTACTCTTTGTTTATTATTTGGTGATAAATATATACTTTTCTGTAAATGCTCTATTTTATCTGTTTTTACAAGTTGTTGCCAGAAAGAGTTAAGCAGGAAATTATTATACTTAATAACTTTAAATTTTAAAGTAGATCCCTTCAGCTAACGAACTTTTCTATCCTAAATAGTGTAGTGTCTGTCATCATTCTTTGTATTTGAATATAAATTTCTCCAACACCTACACAACAGTTGTGACCACTTTAGCGTTGAATAAAAATAACATCACTATTACAATGAGAACCCTATTCTTTGAATCACTTCGAATAAATCCTACTTCTTTTTCTTTAATAATCTTCACATGTCCACTTAACCGTTCTTCATGGTCATTGTAGCGTAAATGATAGCAATAAACTATTATTAGTCCAGTTTTAATTAGAATGATTTGATATTTCCGTCTGGAAACATGTTTTTCGGAAATTGCATTACAATTATTTTCATTAGTTAACTTTTCGTTTGTTTCTATTTTGGTAACCAATTTTACTAATGATGCTTCTTTACTTATGTTTATTGCTGGGTTAGAATTGTTAGCTATAAATAATCAAATGCACAATTTCCAGGTTTGCTTAATTATATAAGTATCAGCGTCCGTCCTTCTGGAATTACTTTTTTATTTTCTCTACGGTAACGTTACTTTCTTTCGTTCAATTGTCTCTCACAAATCATCGCGTAATTTCACTGGTTCAGTCCAATGTGAATAAAGTATTAATTACTTTAAAAGCGTAGTAGTACTAGTAGTACGGTATCTTGCTATGGAGAAATGCCCCGGATATAAATACAATGTTTGTTTTACAAAAACGAGCCGTTCGCGCAATTTATCGATTGAGACCTGCAGTGTCACTTAGAGATAGATTTAAAGAGTATAATATTCTAACCTTTTCGGCACAGTACATTTTTGAAAATCTAATATATATATAAAAAATATAGCATCATTTAGGAAAAATAGTGATAAACATGATGTCAATACAAGAAATAAAGATAAACTTGCAGGGCACATGAGTCGCTTCCGAAAAGTCAGTAATTCATTCAAAGAGATAGATAGATAGATACAGACACACACATACATTTAGCTTATACATATTGATACACAGATAAGGTAACACATTTACAACAATAACATAATATTGTAACACTAACGCATGTGTGTGCTGCAGCAGTACAAATGGGTCATAGTTCAGTGTATTAGAGTTATGTATACGCTTTTTCAATATGGTTCCTGTTGATATTTAAAATCTTCCTTCAAATAAATTTAAAGATACTATAAAACAGAAATTTATTAAGAAAGCATGTTATAAAATATCAGATTATTTAGATGATAAACATTTATGGACAAAACCAGCTCGTTCGCATAACCAGGCTATTTCACAATTAATAATAAAATATTATTGGCCTTTTTGGAATATAAACCTTTTTTTTTCAAAAGAGCAACCTCTCGAATTTCTTGCTTGTTCTTCTCAGCGAAAAATTGCCTTTTGAACAAGCAGCAGCTTTAAAAATGTAAAACTGACTATTTTAAGTAAATAAAAAAAAAAATAATAAAATATCCTTAGTGTAAAGGGAAATTGTTATTCAAGTTGTAACTGAATTTTATCTATCACATGATGACATTATAGGCAAATGCATAAAGTATAATATAACAAAATCCAACCGAGACCCTCCAAACAATATCACAAAAATTAAGCCTGTTACCTTAATTGTGTTGCCGAATGTACCTGTACCTGCTCACACAAGTAATTTCAGTCGTACATCAATTTTATTTTTTTAACTTATTTTATATTACTGCAAATCACCAAATCTTCTGAGTTCCTATCTTTGGATCACAATGTTATGTTAACTTGTATTAGTTAATAAAATTCAGTTGGGTGTAATATAATATGACATTTCAAACGGTTTTTGAATTGGTAAAGATACTGAAGAGAAAAATATAACTATACTTACCTACATATTTGCTATGTGTATATAAAATCCGCTTTGTTGATAGTTTTGTCTTGCAATAATATCCCTATTCCTTGTTCAATCAATGTTTTATTCAATTACTCTTTAACGCTTGAACGGATTTGAATGGCAGATATAGGCTATATCATGAAATATCACATACAGTACGTACCTACTTTATTTTAACATTTAAAAGCCAAATTCCAGCGGACCGAACAATATAATTAAATAATAGTTTATGGTAATATTGTATCACAAACCTACCTGTTCTAACAGTGAGCTACAAATTTAACGCTATATATTTTTCACATGTGGTTACTTCTTTAAAAATTTTATGCAATAAGTGTCACCGATGATTTGTGTGTGCGCGAGCTTTAAATGAATTTAAATCCACTCGACTGTCATGTCTCATGTCATGTGAAATGACGTCATTTTCTGTATAGTGGCACCTACAATGAATGGGGGAAAGTCTCGGAATAGCGATCAAGAAGTCACGTTCGCATTGCCTGATCGCAATCTGGACGGAGTTTGTGGTTTTGATACGAATTTATTATCATGCTGTTTGTTTTCTGGTATTCTATGAGTCAACGAAACACCTATACAAGTATGGTGGTATATTGAAATTATATTACAGAGCCGCCATTTATCTAAAAGTGGCGAGATAAGTAAGTTTTACTCAAGACTAGAGACCAAGAGCTATAACTAGCTTAGATGTTAGTCACTTACCTTCCAGAGATGTTATAAACTCAGCACCAGACAAAATTGAAGTTTAATTATTATAATGTCATGAGACAGGTAGTGTCCCTGACAGTAGAATGTAGTCTCCTGGCGCTTTGAAGCTACAGTCAAAACGCTGTATTCTTCAAAAAGCAATATTCTAAACTGAATACTCCTATCATCATCACCTGCCTTTACCTGTCTACTGCTGGTGGGGATAGACCTTTACCTATAACCCATTCATCTCTGAACGCTAAAAGCAGTGATGTAAGATAATACGTAAATTCAATATGGATATTATCTCCTCGCCACTCTAGGAACGCAGCATTCAACGTTTACTTAAAACCACCGACTGGCCAGGCCTTCTAGATACCAAAAGTAATACAAATGTCAGATTTACTGGAAACGATTACAAATTTCACGGGAATCACAAAAATCGAGAGTGATAGATAACATCATAAATGCTAATCTTTCCATTAAACCTGACACAGACCACTACCGCAGGCCATAGGAAATAAAATGCAGGTGAATCACTTCACATGATTTGCAAATTTATTGCTTTAGGCCTTTGAATGCCAAGTAGGCGGCTTTAGAGCTTATAGTTAGTGATTCATAAAAGAACGTGATATATACGAGTATTTTTTGGCTTACTGGGTGGGACTTGTAATTGTTGAAACATTTCTTTTGTTTTCAAAGCATGCCAAGGTATCCATTGCACCTACTTTATTTTTAACTTACAAATTATGAGTTGTAATATTATTATTGATGTGCAATAAAGAATTATACTGTATTGCCTTACATTGATGTATTACGTAATAAATCTAGGAATCATTTAAAAATTCTTAAATGTGATATTCGTAATTATGAATGTTATCATTTAGACCATTAGCTTTATATTTTGGAATCGCATATAAAGCAGTCATATGAACCTACCACACTTGGAATTAATAAGTTCGTATTCACGTGGACAGATCCGCAGGAAAAATGCTAGTAAGTAACCCATAAACAACGTTATTGAATCCGATTTAACCTGACCATAAACGAATCGTAAAGGCATAATATAACCCTGAACTAGAGCAAAAGATGTCGAAGTTGAAAGACGCAAATCCTTATCAGAGTAGGCCCTTAAACGGTTTCATTGTGGCCCGGAATATATCCGGGCAAAGTTTGCTGAGAAAGAAGCCTCTTCGACCCGTGTTAAGCAACTTGGCACTTACTAAACTATCTTAAGATAATAAGGATCGAAACCCTTTGAAAGGGTGCGGGCAAGAGTCAATATTTGCAAATATAAGACGTTATTTAGATGCAAGACACGATCGTCTGGTCCCAGACTCGGCCGTTCTGCCTTCTTATGCAAATCTCGCCGTATCTCTTACTATTCACTAAGAGGTTTATTTGGCGAGGTCCTTTGAAACTCTTCAAAGTGGGGTGTATTAAATTTTTCATAACTGCCCACTTGAAGTGCTGCCGCGCCCCAGCGTATAAGAGTGTTTAGCTCGCCATAAATATTTTTCTATTTAAAGTTAACATTATAAAATGTTAACATTATATAGGTAAAATCGCAGAAATTCATGCTTCAAGGAGTCGAATTCTGGACATGACATGGACAAAAGCCATGCTTGGGACCACTTCGAAACTAATCCACTAGAGAACCCGGGTCATCGACTTAGTTGTGGCAATGAGCTGGTCATATTTATGTCAGACTCAATAATCGCTGCCGCAGGAGTGGACACTACTAGTAGGCAAGCATAGTGTGGAACAGTTCCGGTTTGGTGTGTAAAGCCGAAGATCGGGAATATGGTGCACGTCTCTGTTCAACAATGGACTAGTGTCATGATGGTAGCTCGTACCACCATCTTATCTCAGATTATTGGATGTTTCGACTGTTTGAATAAAATAGCCATTCCTCTTAATTCTCACCATCGGTTGTAAGTTACATAGATCATCACAGGTGATAATAAAATCGTATTCCTTAAAAAAGTGTTGCCTCTCTTAATTTTTTCAATTTAATTTTATAGGATCAGTATACAGAAAGATCTTTCTATTATTGAATAAAAGAATATGTGGTTATACGTAACCTCCAAATTGGCAGCATTATTGAAATAACACGTGCACGTTTGGTTACCTTCGTATCTTGTCAGCTTTCAATTAAATGCTATGAAAGCATTTCAAGTTCTAAAAAGTAAGACAATATACCTTTACAAAATTTTCAATTGTGTTGTACATAAATTATTTGCAATCTTATTGATGACGATCTGTAGATTTTTTTTTCTAATTTGTACCAAGCAATTACCTGACTCAACGTAGGTAGGTCCCAACAGTTTGAAGTAGCTATCCATCCAGCGATCGCCAGCCCAATTAAGATACAATCCGACTCACGTTTTAGAAACTTACGGTACTATATCAACACAATATTTTCCGTTTTTTACCATAAAAATTCTAACCGCACCCCACCTGTTGTATCTCTGTGAATTGAATTAAAGTATTGCATGTCAGAAAGCAGTAAAATCGAAAGAGGTTATCGTCCACGAATAATGATATCAAATATTTCAACAACCATTGTTACTGTCAAGGGTGAGAAGATAAGTTAATAATATAATGATGTATTATTGCTCCCTCCATAGGTTTGGTTATTCACAGTCTTAGCTCACATATTTTTAATTTACTCTCCACTTCCTTATACAACTCTATGGCGTTTGTTTTGAAGGCTATTTTCGTTTGGAAGAGTCTGTTTACTGTTAAACAATCGTGATGTTATTATGTTTATGGTGTAATGTCAAAATAAAATGTTTTTCTGTTGTAAGCGCGTCATTAATTCGAATTTTATTCACATTAACGTTCGTGACTACAATTTTATTTTACGTAAAGTGAAATCGTTTCGATAACGCATCAACATAGAGTGATTTTATAAATTTTAAAAAACAATTTGTCAAAATAGGTGCCGGTCACGAAGGATAAACTGCTCTAACTCAAAGATTTTAAGCTGTCAATGCTTCACGTTGTCAAATTGACTAATGAATCCTTTCTTTTTATCCGACTGCGTGATACAAGTAAGGGTAATGTGTGTGTATGTATGTTTGTTCCTTTGTGGCGCTCTAGAGAGGAAACGGATTTGCGGATTTTTATGATTCTTACGTCAATCAATTCGTCTCAAAGTTGTCACTAAAGACATCATTCCCGACTGTTAATAATCCCTCCCGAAATTAACTCCACCAGTGAAATTACCAGATTGCGAAAGTTACCCTCTTATATATTATTATAAATCAGAAATGCTCTTTTTTAGTTAGTCAGGTTTTTGATTTTTTTTATTACTATATCCACGAAACCGGACTGGTTAATCTTATAATTTTCATTGTCGTAAAATTTTTTAATAGTCGTAGACTTTCCTACTTTACCTATAGAAATCTAATGCAATTAAGCTATCCTTCCATCTAGGCAGACCGTGAACAGCAAGAGACTCTAGCGTCTTTTATTTTTCGAAATGGTCGTTTCTATTTCTTGGAATTAACTTATTATTTTTATTATTCTTAGTCGGCGTCATGACATTAATTGGACAAATTTTATGCCAGTTTTATGCAATTATTGATACTAACTAATTGTGCATGTAGTTCTGAAGATCATGCCTTCCGCTTAGAATAGCCAAAGCGTTCAATTAGGATTTGATGATTTGCATTGAAGAAACCAATTTAGAAGCCAAAATTATAATTATGATAAAGAACTTAAAAGCAAGCATTAATGGACATAAAGCTGGTAAACATTGGTAAGCAATCAATCACTGGTTCGCCATTTTTCAGTTGTTATCTATAAATACATTAATGTATGCGCGTGACTTTCCTGGCATTGTCAACATCATCCCAAGCCCTACTACAAAACTGGCACGTAATTTTAAAATCTGAAAGAAGGCCATAGCTGTTTTTTTCTTTGTATAAGACAAATACACTCATACGGAGCCGGTAATGAAACTCACTCATGCGAATCTATCGAGTAAAGCTGACGGATATCCGCACCCTTGTTTGAACTAACTTTTTTAATTTTCTTCACGAAATCCTTTTCGGTCAAGGAGGGAAATGTGTTTGTAATGGACTGCATAAACCTTTTATCAACCCATTTCATATTACGAGTTTCTTTTGGGGAATAAAGATTTAACGTAAAATTTTTATAATTCGGGTTAATCATGATCATTATCATATCAGTCATAGAACGTCTACTGCTGAAAATAGGCATCCCTTATACATCTTCAGAGCGGCAAGTTGGAAGCGGCCTGCATACAGCGACTTCCTGCGACCTGCATTTGATCGTCCGTCCATCTTGTGAGTGGACGTCCTATACTGCGCTGCTGCGGGTAATTCGGTTTCTGGACCGAAAAAATTGTTGGATTCCAATTTTCAATGACCTGAAAAAGACTACACATAGGAAACAAATAGATACCGAAAAGGCTGACCGCTTGGAATAGCAGGCCCTGCACACAACAGTACACTATCAAGGCTAAGATGATAATGTTGATGATGAGATAATCAAAACAAAGAGATTTATGGTGAGACAAATTGAAATCGTACTATACAAATTTATAATACTAAAATATAATTTGAGAAGAGACTGATCGTCCTTTTCTCCCTCTATCTGGAACATAAACTGGAACATATGCAACAAATGATTCACAACCATGCCTACGGATAAATTGCTTCAAATAATATTCTCCATTTCACAGTACCTCGATGCATCTGCAGATGAATGTAGGTATGCGAAGTCGGCACCAGTCGGGCTGTGGTCTGTAATATACCTCACGTATTAGCACTGAATGGCGCACTATTATTACGACCTGTGGCCTGAATCACAAATGCACCCAATGACACCTATTAAACAGACGAAGAATGGCATGTGTTTTAACAAATTTGTATTGAAACGGTCTCGGCTAATGAATGGTTGACAGGTGATGTAAGGATTTATTTGTGGGATAATAATCTAAGGTTTTAGAACATTAAACATTGTGAAATAGCCTCCATTAGATAGGGTGATGTTTAGGGCAAATGTTAACATTATGACAATAGTCAAAAAAAAGAAGAAAAGTAGGGGGTGGATACAAGCAATATTGAATGCTAGATATAAATGAGTTGGTAACTTCTAAAATTTTGCTTCGTCGCTGTCTGGTTACATTCGAAATATCTAAGAATTGCAACTGAAGATACGTTGTATGTCTATGTCACAGAATGATCGGCGCACATCAAATAAGTGCGAACTCGTGAAAATTTGAAAATAGTGTATTTACCTCGCATTGCTACAAGTCGACGCAAACTTTATGTCCTTATATAACATGATTGAAACTAAGACAAAATTCCAGTCGATATTTTTATACTGACACGTCGATGATGTATTTTATCCCTTAAAAACAAACAAATTTGTGTCGAATTTTCTCTATCCCTGTAAAAATCAACTTGTCCTTCTAATATTACCTAATCTGATGTTATGTTGATAGCGATTGGAAACTCGCCCATTGTTTCTCTGGTGGCAGCAACTACTCTGCTGGGGCTGAAAACCAGGAACGCTTTCATGACAATACTGTGGTTCCCGATTCTCATGTACATATGCTTGTGTTTTTGTGATGAATTTTAGGTACCTTTTATTTTTTATTTATTTATTTATATCATGAATTATAAAGACATGTTACATTATAATTAGTTATATTGCTTCTTCATTTTGGGATCTATAATTGGGATTTAATTTTTTTAAACTTTCTCCAGGACGCACTTCAATCCTTTCATATTCCTTACACCTCCATTTCTATTCCTGGCTCCTAATATCGAGAGCACGCTAGGTGGCACACTCCATCCACCTAAGAGTGTATTGATGTTGTTGGTTGTAGCACTTACCACGCTCCATTCCCGTTATGCAGTTTGACTTACAAATAGTGCGTCGAGACGTTTCACTTACAGGTATTGTGTACCAACGGTTCTATTATTAGGAGTCAATTTTTGGTGTTAGTTGTTTTACTTCCTTTATTGGAACTCAGTGTGGTGGGTCTATATTTCTTTAATTAATATATCTTTAAAATAAAAATTAACCTATTAAGTATCTATAATGTTGTCAATCTGGATGGATGGTTACTATAATAATAACAATGCCGTGATCGAACACTGCTTCTTAAAATACAAGAGCAATCTTAGTTTAAGGAGCAGGGCACATTAATTCTGCTTAAGTGTATTTTTTATGTACCTCCTAATTCGTTAATTCGCTGCTTGTAACTTAGCCTAAGTTTGAGTCAATAAACTTTTTTATTTTTATTTTTTAATTAGAAAATCTACACCTTTTATCTATTAACCAGTAACAAAGTCCACCATCAATTCATTCATAATAGGTAATTCGGTGAATTTGGTAACATTTCGAAATGTTTAGCAACCATCAGTGGATTATTATATACCACATTGATGTCTAATTTATTAAATTGATACCATTTAAGAAATATTTCTTAATCGTTTCACTCAAGCACTACATCAGCCTATCCTCTATACAAGTCGTTCAATTGATTAACAGAAAACGTGCTTCTCGTAAATCGGTACGGACAAAAGACACAAAAGTCTCATGTAAAATTTAAAGGGACATATCGGGTCCGTAGAAAGGCTTTTCATAAATTTCCCACAACACTCCGCAAGACCCCATCCTTCAAGATAGGGCAGTAATAAAATGGCCCTCATACATATTATAGCGTCATAATACAGGAGAGGGACACCTCAAGGGATCCATCGATTCTGTTTAGCCATTAATACTATATTACATAATCGGAAGGACCCTCCTTCAATGGACGTTGATTTGTTTTGTACCTAGAGATTCATATAATGACATAGTTTAGGAAAACCCTTAAATTATATATGAGCATGATTAAACAAGTTAATAAACTTATTGATTCAACTGCTAATAATTTATCATTTACTGGAAGGCAATTTAAAGTGATTCTAATGGAAAATAGGTGACATCAAATTGATGAAATTGTTACGGACTCTTTAAAAAGTGTTTTGCTCTCCATGTACAGGCATCTAGTATCTACAATACCTAAGATAATTGTGATAAGATAAAAATTATAGTTACTTTATTGGGGACCAGTTGGCATAGTGAATAGTGGCAAACAGGAGTCAATGTGATGAATACGAACGTTTCTTTCAGTTTTTTTTATTTATTTTTAGTACAAAATAGTAAATGGCACTATGTTATAACAAAACTGGGGCCAATAATATTGTAGTGTTTTAACTGTTTTAATTACTTTATAATATTATCTACACTAATATTATATACGAAATCTGGAACAACTGATCCGAATACTATTCTCGAGTAACAATAGGCTATGATTTAGCTATTTATTTATTTCGGGTTCCACACGGCCGTAGTCACTGGTGAAAATTAATAAATCTGAAGACCGACTGGTGTAGTGGATAGTGACCCTGTTAGTGAAACCAGTGGTTTTGGGTTCGAATCCCGCGAGAAGTAAATGTTTGTGTTATGAATAACTCCCGAGTCATGGATGTTTATATAAGTATTTATATACCTATGTTTCTTCATTAACTAGTATCCATAGTACAATTTTGCTTAGTTTGGGACTCGATGTTTGGTGTATTTGTCCGACATATTTAAAATAAAAAAAATCTAGCAAGCACATACTATTGTTCCGAAATGTATCAAGTCTACATATCCACACGTAATTTATGTGGTTACATAAGTATAGTAAACAACTTACAATAACCCTAATTCAACCCGAAAGTATCCATCGAAACAAAAATGTTTACTTGAACCTTCCACCAGATAAAAAATTTTACATTTTAAAAGAATTCTAAACGTTACTAAACGGGGGTTGGAAATTGCACTTAAAAATACACAAGTATTACGAGATTAGCTTGAGCATCGCCCTCGGGTCTGCTTTGATATCAGGCAAGAGCATCGAAGATCAAACAGCTGTTAAATTAAAAAGCCTACACAGTGCTTTCATTGCTGCCTACCTATAACTACATTTTAACGGTTTGTTTAGTAAAAGAGAAGATGTCAGTTTTATTCCATTCAGTGAGAATATTTAAGAGTGAATTATTAATTACAATAATGGCTGCAAATTTTGTGGAAAGCAAGTTTTGTTATGTAAGACAATTTGTAATTGAATGTTATATCACGGTGTTAGTGGATTTTTTATTTTATTTGTTGAAACAGAAACAAAAACAGAACTGTTTGCACCACCTAATTATAGATGAATATAGCATGCACAATACTACAACTACTACACAATAAATTTGGCTAAGGAGTCGAAAGAGATGTCTAGTTTGTCACTATATTTGATAAACAGTCTATTTAATTTGGGAATAATAGATTTATAACCCAGCTCAGTTTTTCGCAGTAAATTGACGCAGAGCCTAAACGGAAGTTGACATATTGAAGTCATTTTAATCCAAAGTTATTTTAATACAAAATCTGCTTTTCAAGGTATTCACGTGGGGTTTTAGTTTCCGAAACTTTACCTTCCACTAAATAATTATTCGAGAATAAGTCCAAAAAACGGGATACTAGAATAACGTAAGGTTTAGTGCTGAATATACCTAGTAAGTTTGGCTTATAATATAGTAAATGGCTTAGCTTCAACTATCACAAGGCTTCATAAAACACGTGGGTCTTAAAAGACAGTAATATGCCCCGTTTCTTCTCACATATGCAATGTTTGCCAGGAAATCAAATGCATATTTATGAACAATTTAGCTATTATATTTACTGAAAATTACGGAAATCTTCTAGTCTCAAACGCATAAAATTCAGGCCTATGGAACATCTCCAATCGATCGTTGGCATTGGTAACGCTATGTCATTGCAACTAAGAGCTTTGTTTAAATCGTCAGAGCAAGTCACGCCTACTTGGATGACTTTATAGAAAGGGTTCCAGAATCATTTGAATTAAGCGTTGTCTGTGATGAGTATACTTTGAAAAGAATTTTAACTTGATAAACGCTTTTAGATTTGAAAATAAAATTACGATAATAGGTATTAAACGACGGCTAAAGTGGATTAAAATTGATAAATTTAAGATTAAGGATCGTTAGAATACCGAATAAACTGAAAAAATAAGTAAAGTAAATTCTATAGACTTTAAGTTACTTATTTTGGACAAATCTACAATTAACTACGGAAACGAAACGTACGTATCCCAAAAATTTCATTTTTTTTTATGCACAACGGGTTGGTACTTGACCTTAATCACACCGGATGTTAAGTGAAGATGAGGTCGAAGGTGGAAGCGTACTGACCCGGAAACCCCAACACATTAGAACAAGTGTATAACGCTGAGACAATTAAAGTATGCAATAGATGCAAATACTTTTAAAATAAAATACGAATACTGTATGTGGTGCTTTTAATGTTACAGGAGGTATTAGAAGTAAAATAAATAAAGATGTTTTAATGTGCCTATGGCAGCAGGTGCTCATGGATATACTCGTAAGGAACATCTTTCTGATTCCGTTAATAACATTTTTTTAAACTTAGTGACCGTAAAATAGATCTGGATGATCATTAATTATTAGGAGGGCGGCAGTTTGTTTTAGCTCGGTCACGGCCTACAAATTTATGTATGAGCGAAACCATTAAAGGAGTGTCGCTCCGGGTCATTTCTATCCCGAAGCATATGAAAAAAGTCTTTAAATTAATTGTCCTTCAAAAATTCCAATCTACCAGTTTTATCCCTAACAATACTAATTTAAAAACGCCGGTGGATATTTTACCTTTGAATCTATGTTTAATCAGACTTCTTAAGTACCCTTTAATAAACAACCTGTCCAAATACAAACAAGCGTGACATCTGTACAAATATCGTGTATCAGATTTGTGAGACAGGTGGATAGCCACTTTTTGTCGTGCTTGCATATCATCTGGTCGATGAATAAAAATCCAAGCGTTGTCACCTGCTTTGTTTGACACATATTGCGTGTGAGTTAACACCTGACAAGGACATTAGAGTATATTTTGGGCCGTAAAAGTGATTGTTCTATAAATTTTCCATGTTTGCGTAAATTCCCACATTACTTACGATTGACATGAGAACGATTTAAAATAAATCGTAGAAATGCTATTGTAAAGTAAACGGTGACACTTTCACTTAATTTACCTGAATATCGTAGTGAAGATCCACAATTTTATACCTGGCAAATATCTAAATCACAGTGACGCAATCATTATGTTGCGCTTTTGTCATGTTTGAGGCTTAATTCCCACGCCCGCACGTGTGGAAAATCCTCACACAATACACCAAAAAAAATTAACAATTTCAATCAAAGCCTATATCATGGTGTAACGAATTGCATTGTACCACATTCTACTGACCCAGTCACTCGTTTTGCAAGGTATCAGGTAACCTGTGACAGATGCAACGAAGTCGGATAGTGGGAAAGCTTAAGATGCAAACTAAGGCAGACGTGACTTCGTCGGACTTTCTTCCATAATAGCGTTCCTGGGCGCACTTAACTTGTCATTCGTGGGAACACAAATTATAGGTACGATAATAATAATCTCTAGTGTCATCAACGAAACAATGAGAAAGTTTGCATTTTGGAGTCGTTAGTTTTTGCTTGCAATAAAGAGAGTTGGTTTTGAACTTGAGGCAAAAATTAATTGGTTGAATTTGGCCGTTTGTGTTGTTGAAGTGGTGATTAGCGAAGTGCTTAGGTACCTTCAATCCCTATTACGCGTTCCTCCCAATTAATTTAGGATTGAAACGTGCATTGAACAATTGAAACAGTTTGTAATAGGTACGCTTTAACACGTTCTGCGGGTAATTATGGTCATCCCATTGCATTGAGCGGGACGCGCTAATGTAGATTTTAAATTGCGTCGCGGTTAAATCCTGAATTTCATTGTTATGCAGTACTCTAAATTGTGTTCCATGTACACTGTGTTCAGTGTACTCGTGGGAGTAATAAATCCATGATTTTTTTTTTATTATCATGTATTTTAGGTTATGTCCTCTGATCACCTCTCAATAAACCCTTACAAAACCTCAATAACATCGTTTAAAAGAGACCTAACACATCTAAGACATCTATTCTTATTGCTTACCTGGTGTACCGACGTGAAGATCATAGATAAAGAACTGATGTGGAAACTGCAGGTAGATTTACAGGGTTGGTAGTATATTGTAGTTCATAAATAAGATGTCCTTTAAGGGTTTTTTGGAAGAATGATGATAAGCTGACGGGCATAAAATTATTTAAGCATTTCGTAAACCTTTTCTCAGATTCAGATTTTAGCTTACGCCTAGTTCCATTGTTGAAGTTCTTCTTGAAGAGATCCTAGTTCTATGGCTACGCCAGCGAACTTATGCTTTCAGCATGAAATGCTGTATGTAATGCAATTGTGGATAGGATAAAGTGATTGCAAGAGACACGTGTCATTAACTGAACTCACCATAAAGTCCAGTAGCTTGTCCCCCCCTGCCTTGATGCAAACGACGCAACTCAGAAGCTGTCCCAGACGACATAGTGTGCGTTCGCATCGCCGTCCAACAAGAACTGCGACCTCTGTAATAACGTTTCCTCGCATTTCTCGAGAGAAAAGGCAGATGACAGTACTACCATCCTCAGTTCCCCTTTTCTATCCATTTACAAAATCACTGCAGTGAGGTCCCTGTAACAGTAAGTAAAGTACGTAAAACCTGAATTCTTAAAAAAAAATCTATTCACATAAATTCATCCTATCGCTGTATCATTCATTATAATCTATGGAGCGCTGCCTAATTCAAATGAACAAATTTAACTTCAATTATTTTGAAGTGAGCTGGGTCGAACCGTATCCTTTTCACGTCCACCCTTCCCCTCATTACAATCCACAATCCTCCAGTCCTACATCTAGATAAGAACCACCCATCTTTATTTTTCTGCCGCACTCCCTTTCGAATTTGCTTTTTAGGGGCCGCATTCATTCCATTACGATTCAATTCGTAGCAAACAAATTCACTTTTTTCGTTGTGAATGCAGGAAACTGCAGATGAATTTGTTGATAACACACTAATCTATTATTATGACCATGCAGGGAGTATGGGTCTGTGCATCTAAAATTTACAATAGAATAATGCATAACATTATTATTGTGAGACAATGTAGAGTGAGATATCATTATTTTATTACCTGTGTTGAAATATTTTTAGCTGTTGCGTATATTACTATCCTCGAACTTAGGAATTTTAGAACGGGAATCGATTCTAACAAGATTCATTTGAGAATACTTCGAATTCTGCCGATCGTCAATAATGTTGTAAGGGGAAATTTAAATTTTATATAGAATTTTTTTAAAGCCGTAATAATAAAATCATTGATATCTACTCCAGAAACCCTACACTTGTGACACCATTTATAATATTTCGAAATTTAAGTGAATCTATAAACTTACTAAGAAATGACGACCGTAGTGTGTACTGTAAATGTGAACGCAGCGAGCTCCTCGCACACTGGAAGTGTTAGCCAGTCACATATATAATTTGAATATGAATAACTTTTACTAGTAAAAGTTAAAATTATTTTTTTCTATTGAATATGTATATTTTCTGCCGATTTGCCGAAAAAAATAATTTAGCTATCTAACAAAATGCAGGAAGCAGTCGTTTTTTCCCAAACTTCTATATTAGTTACATAGCAAAAGTTATTTAGTGACGCTAGGCTGGCACAAAGCCCGTCTTATATATCAAAATTCTCAAAGCCAGGTAACCACCCCGTTTACAATATCGCGCAGCGAGCTGTAAAGGCCGTCTGTTGGAACCTGAGCCGTACCACTGAATTATATTCATGTAAAGAATCATTCCTATCTGAGATGATGAGAATGTTGACGGAATCATTGAATGATAATATCACGAGGAAATCTGCTTGCCTGACTTGGGGCTTGTGTTGCGCCTTTCTTTAAACAACGGGTTAACGCCTGACACCTATGTTATGTGAAGATGAGGTTGAAAGTGGAATCGCGTTAAAATGAAACCGCCAGCTTATCTTTTCTCAAACCACCGGAATACTAATGCTATCAAAATACCTCAATAAACCTCACTGGGAATCGAACCCACGACCTTCGTGTTATAAACGCTAAGGCGGTCAAAAGTAATTTTCCAGTGAACTATAGACAGGCTGAAATGATAAGCGATTATTTATGTTAATCTAGTATACCCGTATTTCAATTCATTATTTCTGGTGTAAAAGTCCATTGCGTGCGATCGTGACGCACGTACACTAGAGTATAATCCGTGGCGCCATCTCACGAGATTGTGAGTTGTGAATTGTCAAAATCGGAACGGAACGGGTGAATGCACCCATGCGATCATATAATGTGTTCACGTTGTTACAGCACTAATAGCCTGTAGACATCACAAATTGGCACCATTAGCCCCGTTTCGCGGCAAATCTCTAAAATTATCGACGTCCAATTAGGCTACATTGTCACAACTTTCTAACCGAAAAGTGGTTCCATTATCACAATCGTGAACACTATTTGTTTTTGGAGTGACATTGTTTTAACAATTTCTTCTCTCACGATATCGTAGTGTTACTCATCAAAAAAGGTGGCGTAAAAATTACATTTGATGCAATCCATTCGCAGTACTACAAACTCCCCTCGAGAAAATCTCATAAAGTAAAAGGCAAAATCTCGCCCCATAGCAATTTCATTTTTCTGAAATTGTACATACACACTCAGACTGGACCTCTCGTCACCGATCTATTTTGCGAGTGTTGTGTATGAAATGAAATGACATACCGACTAGAGGTTTGATTTCAAGTCAACAAGTCTATTTGAATATATTTTGTCCTTTATTACAGTTAGAATAAGGTCTGTGACAGGGAATGTTCTAACCATGAGTATAGTTTGTTGTGCTTTTGATAGTTGCACCGTCAGCTCCTCCCTTGTGTTGCACCCTAATCGAATTTCTCCACGCATGGTGCCTCCCGTCTTGTTGGGTCCAACTCCAACCCCTGTTCCGGACATCAGAGGTCGCATTGCGAAAAATAAATACGCACCCAAATCAAACGACTGAGCTTTAATTAGACCCTATTTTCCGGTCATCTTCTAGGATTACTTGATTTGCTATTGTTAACTGCTTGATAACGGTCGTATTTTTAACTAGTGCAGGTAATTGGCGGATTATACAGCGCTAGTTAATACTAACAAGAATAGAAAGGCTTATAAGAACATGATAGACTATAGGTACATCTCGAATTTGAGAGGGAATATGATTTACTATAAGTAGATAATTTATTTATTATTCATAATATATGTTTTCTTTTGCACCCTATTTGTATTGCTAAACCACAAATTTATTGAGTTTCCTACTTCTCATGCTTAGGTTTCCTGGAAGAGATCTCTTATAGATATAAGTCCACCTTTGTATATGACCTATAGTTTTTACTCTGTTATGTGAAATGTTCTGATGTAATAAAGAATAATGTACTTGATTCCATATCTGTCAGATTCTTATAAGAACAAAGATCTACTGTAGTAGACGGAACGGATAACGCTTTTCCCGCGAAAAAAACATAGAAAATGTACTACTTTCAACAATATCTAGTCGATCCTTACATGACTTGTATGAGCCATTCCGATTCATACAGCTTAATGTAAGATATTTTATATAATATTTTAATAATTTCGAGTTGCTAACAGTATTTGTGCTAACTGTATAATTGGCGAACATGAACTGTGTATGAATAAATGAACATGTGTATTTTGTCTCATATAGTAATTCAAATGTTCATCTTATTGAAGGCTACCTCCGTTTAGGGTTCCCCATCCATCACACTCCCCTACACTGCCAAATCATAAATCCATCATAAATCTATGCATCTCTACTAATTTTATACTACTTAAACCACAGTCGGGCTCTGCGAATCTACAAACTTACATTTGCAGTTCCGAAAAATATTTGTCCGTAGAAATTATGTGTTGTATTATTGATGGTAGTGGTAACAGTTACGTTGGTAAGTGTATAATAATCCGAAGTTAGTTTCGAGGCACGCGTGGCTCGGACTTGACAGCGACCGTCGCTCTTTCGTCATGCTTGGCTGGAACGAATTGTCTTGTGTAGGGGACTGTGCGTAGAATTTGTACGTTAGTTTGGCAGTTCAGAAATAAACAATAGGTAAAGTGCATTTCTAAAAGCATTACTTTAAGGTGATTGGTTAGGTCGTGGCGCGAAATTCAAATAATTTTGGATTTCTCGCTATTTCTAAAATTAACACTTAACATCATCATTTTTGATGACCTGTTTGGTGTAGTGGTTGGCAACTATCACTATACTCTCGCTAGAGGCATATGTTTGTGTGATGAATACGGACATGGTGTACCCGAGTTATGGATGTTTTCAATTATAATAAGTATTTATTTACAAAAAAAATGTATTAATGCAGTATATCAACCATCTAGTATCCACAACACAAGCTACACAAGTAGTTGCTTACTGTGGAACTAGATGGCGCTGTGTGTATGTCTAAGGATATTTATTTATTATTATTTATTTATTTGGAAAAATCGCCAATTATTCTTATGTGTCCATGGGATATTTTATGGATGTTGCATAATGTTTGTAACATTCAAATGCTTATACTCAAATATCACAGATATCTCAGTGTAGGGTGTGAGGTGGTTACCTCATTTGAGATAAAGATCGTAACGTTGTAATTTTACAGTTTTAGGAAGAAACAAAAAACAGTTCTGAAATCGAATGCTGGAAAATACATAAATTGATGTTGTTTGTAGAATTCAAAATCTATACACAGGTGAATTTGAATTCGTGTGATTTTCATTAACTGGTGACGCCACTATTGATTATGAACAACTTTCCCCAAGGAACCATAGTCGAATTCGATCAAAAAATTTTCGATTACCCATTCAAAGTAAACCATTCTGAAAACCATATTTAGTATGGAAATCCAACAATTTTCGGCTGATTACGAATAACTTTCCACTGGGAACTATAACCAAATATAGCCGAAAATTGTTGGACCATTCGAAAGGTGAACCGTGGAGGTTGTTTCAAGCATAAATTTTTTTACATTTGAAAATCCAAACGCAAACGTTTGGAATAGATAAATTTCTCTGATCACCCCACTTGGGATAGAGGTCGTGAAGTTATGTATATATGTAATTAAAAACCTGGGCATGGTACTACCGGTTTGACGCACACCATGTGCCTTCTAGTATTATGATGACAAATGCAACATCCGGAAAGAAAATCAAAAGACCCCTTTTTATTTTAACCCAAAATCAATTCCATTTGAGAAGTTTGTCACATGTCCAAAACAATAAAGTAGAGGGGTATTAGGATAAATTGCTTTGTTTGATTTACTTTGTAGGTACATACATAAAAGATATCCCAAAAAATTATTTGGGTTTTCCAATCAAGTTTAATGCGTGAAACAACATCCATGGTTCACCTTACGAAATACAAAAATGCTCACATGACAGGGAGTGAGCCCATCGCCGTTATAACGTGCAAATCTATAGATGTTTTTTGGTGGGCAGTACCTTGGTTACTTCTTACAACACCCACGGGAAGAGACGGGTTGGTTCTATTCTTTTTACGTGGCGAAACCACACCGCCACTATCTTTATTCTGAGCTTATAAGAGTCTCACCCAGATTTTCTGTCGATGTTTGCTTTTCTGTAGGTATTAGGATTTTTATATAGAGATGATTTAAAGAAATTATTTTGCATCCAGAGTGGCATTCCAATGAAATAATACCAGGAACCTTTTTTTCTCTGATCTTAAGTGTAGATGAGGTCGAAGGTGGAAGCGTATTGACCCGGAAAACCCAACACATTTGGGGAACTGGCTATCTTATCTCTGACAACGGGAACACAACAATGCTACATTGTTGCTTGGCGGCAGATTTAGACAAGATGGTGGTAGCTAGCCAGGCGGACATTTAAAATGCCCTACCACCAACCTTGAAGTGGGAAACTTCTTTTCCTACTTACACACCCTATTCCTTTCTTTAATTAGTCTGGGGTCCAAGGTAGCAATAGAATCACGTAGGGCACCGTCTACCTTCAGTAGGCGCCGTGTCGAGTACCTACCACTGTTTATCCTGGCTTACAGGAGTTACAGTGGGAGGAGTGTGGAGGCGGGATCTACCACCAATCTTGAATGGAGATATCCGTCAGTGGACCTTTTTTATGCCCAATGGATTAGCTCTTGACCTCAATCACATCGGATGTTAAGTGAAGATGAGGCCGAAGGTGGAAACGTACTGACCCGAAAACCCCATCTTATTTGAGGGACCTTATATTGATGACAATAATGAAATTCTATTAAATTAATAACGTTTGAAATAATCCTATTGGCCAATGACATGGGCTTACAAGAATCTAATTCAATTGATACCAATAGCAAGAGCAATAAAAATCTTCTTATAAATATTATAATTTTAAAATAGGTATTATTATGGAAATAATTTCTTCGAAAGCCGATCTGTTTTCTCCTATTCTATTCAATATGCCATAAATAATGATCAGTGTCTCCCAAAAGCGCACGAGTGATAATTTTGTAAAAAAATGGTGCTAATCGAAATTATGTGAATCGCTTTTTAGATTTCAATATAATATTAGCTAATACGATTACGTAACATTTTCCAGTTTGAAAAAACATTACGTAATAGTGTGCTTCATAGCTGTTTTGTATTTTAGTAGAATAATTTCTTTTACTCAAAAATGTGATGTGGTCATTATTTTGACAGCCTTCTTTGAGCAAGTCGACCTTTCTGTGCTAATCGAAGAGACACCAGCCACAGACCAACCACACCCAGCAAAGTTGTATGGAATTTTAACCACCAGAAATTTTGTTTGAAAATACATTATTATCGAGGTTTATTTCAAAAATAGTCAGGTGTAAAAAGAATTTTTTTCAGAATTTGGTTGTATAGATATTGGCAATATAAGCATAATTGCTTTATAAAAAGAGAACAAAAGCGCGTCATGATTAAAATTTTTGCAAAAGCACTGGAAAGTTGGACCTGTATTTTAGTAACTCTACTTTTAACTATTGTTAAATAAATTCTTACCATAGGTACTAAGCTGGTTCTATTTAAAATTTTAAATTATTCGCATTGTTTGAGTACTGTACTGTAGAAGTCTTGGTCCGCAATGAATGCACTGCTGGCACGCTATGATGACCTCGGGCTTAGCTCAGCTACGCTCTCGGCCTTTATGCTTGGTCATCATTACAGTCCTTGCTGTCCGCGCTATAAAGGCTTCGACCTTTACTCCAGCTTGTCTATTAAGGGTTACAAAGCATGGTCAGCAGACCATGCATGCTGTGATAGCGCTACCCTACGCCTTCGGCCATCATCAGCGCTGCCAGCAACGCAGTCATTACAGACTGCGACAATAATTAACAATTATTTGCATAACATTTCACATTCAATCATCACTTATGCCCGCATAGTAAGCTGGCACAACATCAAAGTTATCTCTAACGTGATCGACAATCTAAATTAATTACGTTACTTTGAAGTGCCTGAATTATTAAATTTTAGCATCCAGATTTCTCTTTTTAGAATAGCGATGTTTTTTTATTCGTACTGATCTGACTTCGTGTGAAGTATATTTGTTTCATTCCCATTAACTGAATTTACATTATTAAGTGCCTCGATTGTCACAAAGCAGTCGATGGCATTCCTTGGAGCTCCTCACCTATGATGACGCTGTCAGTGATATGTTGTTATATCCACAATAATTTCCTTAGTCACAGAAGCCACTCCCATGGCGCCAATTGTGTCGATTACCACGGGAGGATAAGCCTTAATGCCTCCTAGGTTCTAGGCTAGGATCGCTGAATTTTGAGAATCGACTGCTGACTTCATATATAATGTTTTGGTCAACCCCGAGTAGATCTGTCTGTCCGTTATGATTCTATTTCTCGGGAACGGCTAGTTGTATCAAACTGAAATTAATAATCTTAGATTCTTTTGTGAACGTGTTTATAGGGTTTTGGGCCAAAACGGTAAAAAATTAACCCTTTTGAAGGTCTCGCTTCGGTGTCCATCTGTCCGCTCTGTCAGCCACACCTGTTTAACTCAAGAACTACATAAAATATCGACTTGAACATCGGGGCAGTTCTCAACTTGCTCACCCGAATCTTACATGCCTCTCAGTTTAAAGAATTGTTTTTATTTTAATTATTAAGTATTCAAGTTGGAGTTGAAGAGGATGGATTTAAATTTATAAGTGCAGTAACACAGTCGAATGGAGTCTGACCACGTTTAAAAACATTTTTTTTTTGTTTTATGCTTTTGTTGTATTTTGTATATTGATTTTGTATATTTATATTTGCACATTGATTTTGATGTATAACCAAAAATGTGTGAAATTGCTCAAAAGGGATGTAATCGTCACATTAATGAGCAATACAATGCAATGGGATATTTGTAGACTGATGACGTCAAAATATGCTCTTTTCGTACATATTGAAAAAAAGCGTTAATCTTGGATACGATTCAACCCATTCTCATCAAAGATGACTAAGAACTATTTCGTAAATACCAGCTTCAACAAGTTTAGCTGTTTTTTTATGAACAACAGATTACACTTAGCCTCAACGACACCTAATAGAAGTGAACACATAAATGAAGATGAGGCCGATGATGGAAGCGCGCTCACCTGGAACACCGACCCACCTTATCCTAAACAGCCAGAACACAACAATGTTGATACATTGCTATTTAGCGGCAGATTTAGATAAGAGGGTGGTAACTGGCCAGACGAACTTTTAAAAATGCCCTACCATCAATGTTACAATTCATCATTATACAGAATACCTAACTATACATTGAAAATTCTGAAAACCACCGAGAAAACAAATAACTATATTATCCTGATAAAAGAATGGCTAAGAACTTATCCCAGAATTTAAGCTTACAATAACTTGAAAACCCTCGCAAGAAAGCAGGAGAAAACTGTATTAAAGCTACTTATCCACGAAATCGCTTAACGGATTTTCGTCAAACATGGTCAAGAACCTGTCTTTAATATAAAAAAACCGCACTCAAATCGGAGCACACGTTGAAACACGTCCGGACACAAACTGAGTACACACACAACGTTGTCAAACGCATAACACCAGTCGTGTTTCGTCGGGGGGTTAAATCAACTTATATATAAATGGAACTGCAGACAATTGTAATTTGTCGCATCACTGCGCCGCAAGGAGAGAAATGCTCAGTTTTTCTGAGCGACACGAGGGTCTAAGCGGGTTTTACTTTTTATGACGTCATTAACTGGAGGAAGCAAGGGGCAAATAGAGCTTGCGGTCGCGAACCTCGACTTTAAACCGTTGATTGCTAAGATAACGGATAGGTTGGTGGGTAGTGTTTTATATACGGCTTATAGTTTCTTCTATCGACTAATCGGCATCGATTATAGCCTTCGTAACTATAGTTTTGCTACTATATTATTGATATTTGTCGCAATATTTAGATAGTTGGAAATAACGAATAGTTTGATCGTCATCGTTTAACTCTCAATTTTTGCCATGTTCCCAGAAAACGGGGGTTGGTGCTGAAAACAAAGCGCTATCACGGCAGGAGGTTATGTCACGTGATACTCACGGCTACTGTGCGTTAAACTCTTATTGGATATTCAGTAACTCAACTCAAGAGCGTTTATGTTTCACGGAAACTCATACAAACTTTCAAGTCCAATTTTTCGAAATGATTAAACCGATTATAATGAAATTTTATACGCGTGAAGCATACATTTTCGAGAAAGAGTATTGAAACAAAATTAGAGCTTAGAATTTTAAGTTTTCCATAGATACAGAAAAAATGCAATATATTCTTTTAAATTCGATATTTTGAAAATGTTTTCTAGTAACTTTTAGATCTATTTATTATATATCTATCTATATATATATTTAAACGTATAAAGTTTTATTTCAATCGGTCTATTCATTTCGAAGAATTTGGACTTGAAAGTTTGTATATGCACTACCGCGTGGGATAAACGCTCTTAAGCTCAACTCTTTGTGTTTACTATTTATACCGTTCCCTTGTTTGTTTTTCCTTGTGTTATAGGTATTATTATTGTATCATAAATAATATTTTGTTTTTTAGTACTGTTTCAAACATGTTGAATGCTTTTTATGTCACAGATAATGCCAAGTAACATGATACCACACAGGTGTCTAGTGCCTAGCTATATCTAATTACAAATGGACGGAACTTACATAATACATACCTACCTAACATCACGACCTTTATGCCAAATGGATTGGTGAAACGCTTGAAACAACGTCCATGTTCACCTTTCGAACTATACAGAAATGCACACGTGACAGAGGGTCAGCTTATCGCCGATGAAGTGCAAGTCGATGATGTTTTTAGTGTCAAGTTCCTTAGTCAAATTTTACGACACCCACGGAAAGGACGGGTCGGTTCAATTCCCGTTACTGTAACTGGTAAAGTTAAATTGCTAACCACATTGTCCAAAACTGTCCAAGAGAGAAATAAAGATTATTCTGCTAAAGTGTAATTCCCTCACCTAGAAACTAAATATTACAAGACAACGATGATAGCAGATACACAAGCTACGACTTCAAATACAAATTTAAAATTGATTCGAATAAACTCACTAAAACATAACAAATTAAAACTATATATATTCTTTGGTGAATATATATAGTTATTATTATTATTCTTAAATTCTTTATTGCACACAAAAATAAAATACAAAGATCATTTAACATAGATGATGAAGTGCACAAAGTGTACATAGTTTTAATTTGTTATGTTATAGTGAGTATATTTTTTTCGAATCAATTTTAAATTTGTATTTGAAGTCGTAGTGTATCTGCTGTCATCGTTGTTTTGTAATATTTAGTTTCTAGGTCAGACTAGGTCTAGTCAGAATATATAAAACTAAAAATAATATGTTCTATTTTATAAAATAATTTTAACAATAAGATTTTAATACTCTATCATGGTTATTATTATTCTAGTTAACCGTGTATGTAAAATTACGTATCGTGCTATTAACCGTTGAAGAATTCCCCTGGTGAGGAGACGATCCTAGCGGCAGCACCAGTTCATGACTATCATATAAATGTATTGTCATCAGAATTGAACGAGTACGCAAAATTTCAGCTTCTTATGTAAACAGGAAATAGTTCTAAATTTACTTGCAAATATTGAGCGGACATAGTTACACACATATTACATACCTATACTACGTAGTAGATGAAATAAAAACAAACAAAACCAATCTAACCAAAGATTCCAAAACTCAGCCCAGAAATCTAAGTAAGAAAACGTGTTCAAGATCGCTATCATGCGGGAGGGTACCCAGAATAGCCCAGGGAAAATACGGTAAAAATTAGCTTAGCTAGACATAATTCAGAACCGACTTATATAATTGCTGTCTTATGGGGTATATTAGAGATGTAATTTTGAATAATTAAGCCTAACAAAACGAGCGCTTAGTCTAGATTTTTAATTTGTATCTTAATAACAATAAATACTAACTGATATTTAAGTAGGTACACTTTTGTTAAACACAGTTAGCTTATTGATGGATAAAAAACTAGGCATGCTATAGTTAGGCATGCATGTGTTTTAGTTGAAAATGTCGTAGAGCTGCACTGCTTAAGAATAAAAATGAGAACTAATATTTTGTAACGATGATTTCACTAAATGTTTTGACTTTAAATAAATACCCATCAATTGAGCATTTTTTTTAAAAAGAAACACATTGGCAACTTTAGCTTATTTAGTTACTTACTTAGTACTTGCGTTTCTTACAAATACTTAATTTTTAGCAATTGTTACTACATTTACAACACTTTATTAAATGTTTCAAGAAAATCGCGGTTATTCGTTTTTCCGAGGTCATACCGTATTTTCCCTGGAATAAAACAATACTGGCAGCATTACGTTGTTGAATGGCAATACTGATTGCGTTGGCCAAGGTAAGCGCCAGCTCTACTAAAGTTGTATTACTGCTCCCTTTATAAATACTATAACTACGGCTACCGTTTACGCCGTCAACTCGCATAACTCCACCATCCGAGAGCAGTAAACTATCGGGTTACTACTTCGATAGATCGAACATGACTTTTTGGTGACTCGAATTAGATAAATTGGTTAAAGTAGATAGTAATGTCAGTAATGTTTCGATATTGGGATATAAAGAAGAGTGTTTATGAGTTTGATTGGCGGTCTTTCGTTTTTATTATCTCAACTCTTTAAGAGTGAACTAACTTAATTGATTTTAATATTAGATTACGAACGAACTCTTGTCGCCCGGGCATTCACCAAATAGCCTAGATTTAGCCGTATTAGTTGTATATGTCACAGGGATATTATCATACCCTGATATTACAATCTGACGAAATTTTGAAAATAATGCACATTTCTTATTAATTACTAGTTTCAGTTATATTGTATGACAATTGGTTTTGATATAATATTACCGAGTAAGAGTCATCGGATTGTGAAAAGGTCATTGATTGTTTCACTGTATACATCGTTTGCTCGTTCGGCGTCTGAGCATCAAAGGACCGTGTTCCAGCGTACGGAGTATATTAAATCACAAAACACTCGCTGCTTCATATGCTAACAACTTGGGGTCACTAATACGAAGGTCACTGGGTAGGGTTCGATGGTCAGGGGGATCAAGCACTCGGTTTCGTTTGCAGCAATTATGAGCTTTCAATGTCACCTGTCTAGTAGAAGTATCAACAGAAACCTCTATTTGATTACCACTTTGATATTTTTCTGTCTATCGCCAAGATGGGTAGTACTAATAGTATTGTTGAGTTGTGGACTTGAAATAAAATTACCAGCATAATTTATGCTCTCCAAGTCAACACGCTTCCACCTTCGCATCAAATGCTGTTCCCGGTTGTTTACAATTGAAGGCAGTCGTTAAGTCGGTAAACAACAGGGTCGATTTGGAAACAATGATAGTTGGAACACCATTGTGTGACACAAGTCCACCAATCCGTACTCTAGTTATGCTGTTGTGAGAGGAGATCAGAGGATCAATCGCAAACCTACGATTTCGCGTCAATATAGACGGTATTGACAGTTTATTGCTTTACCCCAAAAATGTTTAACAAGTGTTTAACAGTTAATTTGAGTGTTTCCAGAAGTTCATGTTTAACTCCATGGTCAGTATCTCTACGGATAATCGGCAATAGTTTATTTTGGACACTGCCAATGTTTATTAGGACACTGTTTATTTTAAAGCCGAGGGGAAAGTCGGTTACCTCTTTGCCTACTTATAGTCTGGGATTCAAAGTAAGCAATAAAATCATGTAGGGCACCGTCTAAGTTCAGTTCAGTTCGGAACCCCTGTTAATCCTACCTCATAGAAATTACAATGAAAAGAGTGTGGAGGCGATTTATAAACTGAAACAGAACTAACCCAGTTAACACATGCAAAATTCAAAGAGTTGCCAAAAACCAAACCGATTTGAATAAGATACTATTCCAAATAGTGTTTGTTGCGGTGAAACCAGAGTTTTAAGCTAATTACATTTTAATGACATGAAATAGAACAACAACCCATTTGCGTTATTTGGCAAATATTCAACTTATATCACTCACTCTATAGAGAAATACACAACAAAAAACACATCGCAATTTTAATGATAAATGTTCTCGCAAAAAGCAGAACGTAAGCATCCGTTAGCAGCAATTTGAGATAATGATTGTATAAGAAAGCTTACCCTTCGAAGTTGATTCAGAAACTCATTTGCGGTCTATGTTTTTGATCTCAACCGTTCCACTGCGGTCGATGATTAGTGTGACCATGACCGTAGCTGGTCTTTTGCATACTCCGAAATTAGGACTTTACTTGACTTTCCGGAGAAATTGGGTAGGTAGAATTTCGAAGACATATTTTGCTTTCAGATACGGCCAGCTTGTCATATTCAAAGTATTACAGATCGGCGTTTCACTACGAGATCAAATTTGGAATGAAGAAATCCGTGACAGTGGGCAGTGTCATACATTTAAGCTGTTTGCCTTAGGTTTTAAAGTGGAGACCACGCACTGACAAACGTTGCGTACTCGTAAAACGTCCACCTGCAAGTTAGACGAATGACATATTATAAGTTGCCAGAAATCTATGGATGCAGAAACTCGCTCTGGAAAACTACTGGCTAGCCTAAGTTCAGCAGTGGACGTTGTTGGAGCTATGCGATTAAATCTCAACCTGTGGAGTTCACTGAATTCAGAAAATCCATGGAGGCGATCAAATAGAGCTCTATACTTGTATGAAAGTATTCACACCGAGCGCAGATCCAGTGTGCCGTGAATTCAGACTGGTTCAGAACAAAGCGCTCATTGTTCATAGAACTAGTGACTTTTGATGGACTGGTGACACGTTTTTTTTATCCACAACGGGTTAGCACTTGACCTCAATCACACCTGATGTTATGTGAAGATAAGGCCGAAGGTGGTAGCGCACTGACCCGGAAACCCCATCTTATATGAGGGACTGGCTATCTTATCTCTGACAACCGGAACATAATTAACATCGCTGTTTGGCGGCTGTTTGTTTAAAATTTCGTCTAATAGAAAGGTGACGATATGGATACACTGTAAAATTAACACTGCGAATTTAGCCGTACATATATATACACATATTCAAAAGCCTATATCAATCCGCTGTTAGATATAAGAATTTTGTTCGCATTCCATTGAGGGATTTACCCTAATCGTCAAGCTAGTTGACACTGTTGGCGATTACACATTTTTGGGAGCTCTCCACCATTGTCACTACTGCCCATTACAGACTGTTGGATGGTATTATGTACACGATCATCTTAGTCACCTTTTAAGACAGTCACGGGAGGAAAGCGTTTGTGTTTCCCACTCTTACGGAAATCACACAACAAACAGTGCAATTAAAGTGAATTAGTACTAGCATGTATTGCAGTCTTTTGATTTCCTTTTGTACTCGAATCAGTTCACCATTCAAATCGGACCGTCTCACATTATCCTACTCATCGTGTAAACACTGCAGTCCTCCACCCATGGCTGGACTTTAAGCGTGCCTCATTACAAGGCGCTCGAGCGCATAATTTCTGCGGTTAGCGTTGAGACGAGGTCACTAGAGCCATCGGTAACAATGCATTTAGCACTCTTCCTTATAAACTTTTCTTTTTACTTAATTTGGGTGCTTATGTTCTGGAATGTAGCTATATTTATTTTAGTGCCATATATTTTCATCGAGTAAGCTGCTAATAATTATGTCATTCTTCTCCTTTGTTTACTATTTTCTGTAAGAAAATTTACATTTAGCACAGGTTAAACCTATTTCTGGATTCTGTCTCCCATACTGACCTACTCTAAATTCTGTATAAAATTATAAGAGGAGTAGGTATAGTAATACATATTTTAATTGCATCCTATTCCTTTACTCTCAATGATATAGTTTCCTGATTATTTGCAACAATATATTCAGTTCTGTTCATACATGTTAGCTTGCTACAATTCTATTTGAGTAAGAAATATACTTAAATTTACATACAACACATTCGGATATAAATAATACAATATTTAAATGTACTTAAACGATTTTCTTTGTAGTTTCACTTTGACCGATTCTTCACGGTCTCATCTGAACCATGAGCCCAATTGTAGCCGATTTAGGGCTCATTGAGTCAAAAGCCGTGCGTGAGACACCGCATTGAAATTTTATAGTTGGTTTTATTACGTATAAATGAGACTGTTAAATTTACGATTCCTATGATTAAGTTTACGATATACCGGTTCCGTTTAGGGTATTACAACATCACAGGTTTCGCTATCTCCCTGGCTGTCCAAAATACCGGCTCTTTATATTGCCTAAACATTAATTAGGTAGTAAACTAGGAACGTTAAGATATAAGGAGATATCAGCTTTAATATCACTGTCATCAAAATGATAAACGCTGAATTTTCGAAGGTAGATGAACTTTGTATCTTAGAAGTTTGTTAAGCATAAAATTGGAGGGTATCAATATAAATTCAGCCACATCACTGTTTCTCCACAAACGACTTACTTGTAGTGTCATAACTGGACTTCTAACAGTAGCTAGAATATGCGCTAGTATTGCTCCGTTAAAACTAAATAGCCCATTATCGACTAGAAATAAAATCAAAGCCAGGCTGGAGATATCAAATCGTAACAATTAAATACCATAGAAAACGTTAGAAAAAATATTAATGGCGGTGATGAACAACAGTGTAAACAATTGGAAGATATTTGAAATGGAAGGTTTATAACTATGTCAAGGCTAAATCATGGGTTGCGGTAGTCAAATATAATCACGACGCATAATATTGATGTCGATTTTGTAACAAACCGTATTATCGAAGATGAAAATCGTGACAACTATCAAACGAAATTTTAATGAACATGACAAAAGCGAACCCAAAATGTCGAGTATTGGTTTTATTTAGACAAGATCAACGAACAATTTCAAAATAAATAAATAAAATTGAGAAATGTGACGCTCAAAGTTATGATATGCTCTGAATCAGGCCAAGGCTGTACGACAATAGTAATCGTTAAGATAACACTTCGATGTTGAAAAGATGATCGCGTTCAGCTATAGAATCATCGGAATAGCTATAATGCTCTTGTAGTAATAAATTCAAACGAACAAAAATAAATACGAAATCCGAATTTTAAACATCAATGTTCTTTCTAATACCATGCTGAAAGTTGACGTAAGCTTTGATAGTTTACAATCTTATGCCTTACTATTTGAAACAAATACTGAAGACTAATAACAAGAGGGTTTATTAGTGTGAGCGAAAGAGCAAGATAATGTCAAATCATTTAACCCCGGGATTCCTTACTACAATCAGCGTGCGAAGTCATTTTGTTCCTGTCACTCTTATTAAAGATGTAACTAAAGCCGTATCCGATGAACTACATCATCGCTTTAAATAACATAAATATATCTGAATAAGAATGAATTTCTTCCAAGAAAGACTCCTGAAATAACTAGTGACGTTATAAAAACAAATGACGTCGTTAATCATGCTCAAAAAAATTAATTAAGCAGTTGTAAACAAATTCCTCGACGAATATTAAAAAAAAGTGATAAGTTCAGAATGCCGTAAAGTGAAAATATTTTCAGACATTGTGTATATGTTACAAAACTATGAAAATATAATACACGACAAGACAGTTTATCGAAGAGTAGTAAAATAAACAAATAGTTTTTTCTTATTTAACATAATAAATTAAACTACCACGAGTTTTCCACATACCTTTGAAATGAATCTATTTCCAGCCTTTAGTTATTAAAATTTTCGTCTGATTCCTCGAACCGAATGTAATTCAAGTTAACTTATCTATTCACCAATAAGATCTACCTGTCTTTGTTCGTTTATCTGCATAGCATGAAACAACACAATTTGTATTATTTTCGATTATTATTTTAAAATAAGTAGGTCAAGAAAATTGTAGGTATTAAGAATAATTATGTTTGAGTTGATTATTATTAAAAAATAACACGCAGCAAGAAATGGAGATAGAGTCCCAAAATATGCTTGTCCCTTCGAATTTTTAGACGCTCGGTCAGATATGATTTAAAGGACTGACGAGAGGTTCGTTAACATTAATAAATTCAATACCCCTACCATTTGTATTTTGCAGGTTTTGTGAGTTTTTTATAAATATTTACCTTTTTTCAACTCCACGCAATACTCAAATGCTCTTACGGCGCTTAGTAACTTGAAACGTGACTCACTACACAACCACAGAAAATGCGAAATAAAATAAAACAGTTTTTAATTACATCAGAGCAGGATAATTGGAAATATTTTTGTAATGTAGCTTACTTTCCAATTTATTTTATTGAATAAATTGACTTTATTTATATTTTGACGCAATTAATTTTATGATATTGTTTTATAGACGCGATTTTTCTTTAAGTTTTAACCGATTCAAACGGAGAAGGCTCTCAATTCGAATGTTTGTATGTTATTTTTATCGTCATAAACATCCTGAAGCGAGCATATGCAGCTATAGCACGAGCTCTTTAAAATATAATATACATTTCAGTGATTAATAACACCTCCTCCGGTTATATAATTGTATTATTCTATCATCATCACATGTCACTTACAGGACAGCCACTGTTGAAGCTAGGCCTCCCTCACAGATTTTCAGAGCGACTGATTGGAAGCGACCTACACGTACTTTATTAGTAGTTGTTTCTTAGCAAATTATTTAATTTAGTTGCAATAATGGTTTTGTAATTATTAGAATACTTTGGTATCAAAGGTCGTAAATTATTATTATTTCTAATTAACTAACAAGCAGTATTTGCGGTCACATAAAAAAACTCGAAGTCATTATCATCTCGCCTCTACAAGAATAATTCCCGTAATGCATACCATAGTAGGGGTGCAACTCCTTCCCTACCAGACGCTTTTAACTTTCCTTCGGCACTTCGTTAGTCCGTGTTTGTATTTATTTAGAGCGTGATAAGTTAGCCCGGTGACTGAGAGGGAAACAGGATATGTGCCTACCGACATCTCAGAATTCATTTGCCATCCTCACTACTTTATTTAATTCAATCAACCACAAGAACTGCGACGATTTTCTTTGAACTGTCCATTCGTTTTACTCTATTTTCCTTCACGTTTCAAGTGGTTAATTTTATCGAAATCACACTGGCAGCTTACAGCTGTCTTATAATTTTAATAAGACTAAAACCAGAAACGCTTTTCATGATTTCGTGAAACCTTGACAACAGTTACAATTAGTTATCCTGTTGTTGCAATGTGGCCTTATATTCAAGTAAATAAAAATCATTACCCTTCTTACTTGGGCAGTCGGGTAAAAAGGTCACTTACTAATTTATAAAAATATCAAAAGAAACGCCAATTGTTTTTCATCCTTTCGTAAGGAATGCACGGTTTACCAAATTTTAATCAGCCGTTCCAATAGTCTCCAAGTAAAATGACTATGGCACGTTGGATATAAGAACGACGGACGGGAAGATATAAAGTTCCGTTTTTGAAAATACAATGTGCTTGTAATCTACCGGCGCTAAGAGCTGGATCATTTTTAAACATTCTTTAACATAAAATAGGATTAACAATCTATTGCACCACACAACCTCTCTGAAGCATCAGAAATTTATTGAGAAATGTTTTACAACAGCACATGGGCACTTTGTATTTCAATTTCATTATTATTTCCATTTAAATGTACACCGTCACAGTTTATTTTAGAAATATGCGTAAAGTATAAACACAAAACATTCTGACCGGTGCAGAAAGAAATTGCATTTGCAACCAGACACTCCACTGGTAAAAGAGTTTATTATGAAGAGTTTATTGCTTTACTTTTTGAGACTCACATTTGCGACGTTTTCTGCATAGCCGTGTACATGGGTTCTTATGTGCAGCGCAACATAGTCAATGTATTAAAATTAAGCAATGTATATTGAAATGCAAGACAGGTTAAAGAACGAATGAAAAACGTTTCGAACTATATTTATAGCAATGGGTAATAATCGATTTATGTAAAAAAAAAATAAACCGCGAAAAGGAGGAACCATCAAATAATCAGAAGTATGAACTTTGAAACAGAGGTTTTATTATTCAATTGTTGTTAGTGAGACTTTTCTAGAAATAGGAAGGGAACTTCTTAGGCGCAATGAGTTTGACCAAGTGAAAGTAAATGTGAATGTCGTGTTGCGTAAAAGAGGTTAAATCGAGGGTGGAAAGCAGAAACGCGTGGTTATTACTCCACCGAGAAGAGCATAGCTCTTAAATTGAAGAAGAAGGAAATGTGGTTCACTGAAAAGTTTTCTTAAAGGTATATCATAATACGATTCGTTTAATTTTTCTTTTTTTTTTCTTTTTGATGTGCGAGTGCATGTGTATATCAACCAACTCTAGCATAACTTATACGAATTGAGGAAACATTATAAAAAGTTTCTTTTCAAAATCAATCACTCTAGAATCTTTAATTTGCTGTTCACTTTCCTTTAAAAGTAATGAAAGTTTGTGATTGGTCAATTTTGTCGACACTTCTTAGCCAATCATATTGCATGTCGAGCCTGTGATCCATATAGATTCTGATAAAGAGTAACATAACGCGTGAGGCAGCCTTACCGGCAAACATATTTGTTCAAACATGTTTAAAAATTACTTCCTCAATACGTACATTAACATGATTAACCTATTCATGATTGGAGGCGGGGCGGAGTATAACACAAAATAGAGGGTCGTTTGAATTTACTGACCTATTTGCTTTGCACTTATGAGCGGAATTAATTAAAAACACTGTACATCACATGATATTTTATGAAAAATAAGTTTTATTTACTATATTTATTCTATCTTCTCGCGTATCTGATGCGCTGTCACTGAGCGATTCAGAAAGAATACCTATAATTTCAGCTGACTTTCGTATCAGTAAAAGCACAGATTGTCACCCTGAATATAAGTCTTTGCAACTTCTACCACTTTTGTTACAAATCTTTATATTCTACTTTCTATAAAGCGTGATCCGCCAGATATGACCTGTCCCTAAAAATTGATGCAAATGAATGATCTGATCACTCAAACTATGAGAATATATCTTAATACTGATCTGTTACTTACAACACGCTACAAAAGTTCGTATTCGAATAAATTTTCGAGTTTAACAATTGGGAAAGAAGTTGCAAGATTTGAATTAACCCACGTTTTATAATTGTGTATGTAAGAAATATAGTGGATTATTACAGTGCGATTATAAGTTTTATTGAAAAACCAGTTTCGACTATTGTCATTGTCCAAGTAAACTAATATAAAAAGGACAATATCCAAAATTTTAATGTTTGGAAAGGCTTATGCTTTGCTTTCAAATAGATGCGTCGGTACTGTCAGGTAATATACCAACCGGCATGAAACGTAAACGGTGACCTTGATTGAGGTGAACTGAGGTTTATTTTCAGTAGTCAGTACACACGAAGTTAAACCCCCGCTATCCGGCCAAGCGCTCTCGATTGAGGCTGGCACCTGCCTAGACAGATCAACAAAGTCTTTTTTTACGAAAGTTACATCGTTCAACTTTAGACAAAATTCGTCTACAAAGAATCACTTCACAAAATTTAATAAATTAGAGCTTATTACTAATTTCCGTCGTCGATTTTCCATAATATAAAATAATAAAGAATCCGCAAACCTAAATAAGTTAGGAGATAAATGAGTCTCTCAGAGAACAAGATTTTCGATGTTATTAGGACATAATATCGACCGAATATTGTGAGGAGGAACCCAATTCGGGTTCGTCCAAGAGCACTTGCTTTTGTAATAAGATCCCAAGGAATCCGAAAATGATCAAGTGGGCGCAGGGGACAGACTGGACGCGCTGGGTGGACCGGAATTAGAGTTCTAAGCTTCCTGTTACACTGTTGAAAGGAGATTAGGGGTAGGATAAACAAGATTGCAGGTTGCGAAGTGTTAATTGAATATTGTAAAAGGCATAACGTGAATCAACAAGCTAGACTTTGGTTAAGTTTCTTGAGCGAGTGCGACTAATATAAAATATTGCTGCAATGACTGTTTCTTACGATTTAAAAGTACTTAACCTGACGACTGACGCTTTAAAGTGCCGTATCGAGCGTCTTCAATACTAAATGTGACATTAATGCAAGTAACGTTAAACATGTATGTGTGCTTTACATTAGGTATCCACGTACTGGAAACTCACTAACTTAATTACTAGACGTGACGAATATAAGGAATCCGTTTTTAAACCCCGACGAAAAATGAGTGTTATGTTGACGGCTTTGTATGTATGTGTGTCCAGTTAAATTCTATTACTACTATATTAATTCTGTGACGAGGGGACAGTTTCTTAGCCGTCATGTTATCGGTTGAGTTGTTCCGCCGATATTCATCTTGAATATTCTTTATTTAGTCTATTTAGATAATATAAACATTTGCTTTTTTGGTGTTTTCTAAAGTTTCAATTAATTATCGTCAGATAATTTTTCAAATTGCTATAAGGTAGACATTTTTTACTCCTATATATGTAATGAGGGATGTCATAAGTTTGAAGTTTAATGTCTGTCCCTGCCTGTGACATTGTTGGCCTAGATAGCTGAATCGATTTAAAAACGGTTTTTCCAAGCCTGGTAATTGCGAGACGGTTTTTAGTCATATTTAATGGACACCTGTGTATCTATTTCGAACATATTTCGAATATAGCTTTAAACACAGTTGGTTTGCTTATCTGAATGAAATTTTCGTAGTGAGAGAGACTCGGGAGTTTTATAAGTGATATGTGGAGAGGTTGAATGAAAGAAGACTTACGAAAGAGATATATGAAGCGAATGTGGATGATAGTATTGGTAGAGGAAGACCACGGCGAACGTACCATGGTCAAATCGGGGACGTCTTAAAGAAAGGCTAAGTCAAGAGTACCGACGAGCATATATGAACAAACTTATGAGAGTGAATGAAGCAAAAGAGGTGTGTCAGGGTCGTAGAAGTCTGTGTTCTCTGCCTACCCCTACGGGAAACAGGAGTGACATATTAGTTATGTACGTAATATAAAATGACAGAGAAAGTTGCGCGGGCATAATAAAATATTTTTAAGCTTCACGCATTGCGCCATTTAAGTAATGAGTTAGGCCGTAGTCACAAAACCTTATTCCTTCGTAAAATTTTTGAAGAAAATGTTAGCACAAGTTATTCTTACATCGTATAGAAACAGGAACCCGAATAATTAAGCAACTTCTAATTATTTTCTATCAGCACAGATAAACTCGTCTGATTTATAGTGCACGCGGCGTCGTCTCAATAGAGATAGCGTATAGAATTTACGATGTTTGTTATGATAACCATTTTATAATTGTTTGTTTCGACATATTAATCGAGCTTTTGAATACACCAAAACTCGTTTATGAAACAACCGTTCGCCCCTATGATTTACTGCGAAGTTCTCGTTCCCCACACATAGAACTAGACAAACAAAATTATACAAGAAAATGGCCGCCGCAATATATTCACTAGAATTAGCATAATTACAAATTTATATGCAGATATTTTTAAATAAGGTATTTATAGGTTCAAATACCAGTTCCATATACTTTTATCTATTGACTAATTAAGTGTTATTGTCTTTATATCTATCATTTCCATCTTTATCAGGCATTTTATCATTAGTTTCTCCTTATTTAACCTGTGTTCTTTGCCTTTTATCACTTTGTTAATTCAATGGTCTGCTAATAGAAGAGTAAGATTTTTAATAGATTTTAATCTTATCTTTATATTTATCTACATCTTTAAGCTTGTGTATTTTTCAAAGTGTGCCTGCTTCTGATCTACATGGTGTAATGAGGCAGTTAAATGGAGATTGCCCAAGCGGATATATTAAACATAATATATACCAGGTTAGAAAAAACCGCGATTTCTACCTGCTGCGGCGACACCATAACCTAAGTAGATCTTCCTGCGTTCCCATTTAAGGTAGCATCATACGGCTGCTTACCTTGGTAAGAGTTACGGTCGTCGTACCATTGAGTAATAAGCAATATCTAAGTACATAAAATTGTTACAATCGGTCTATACTTAACCGCTTCGTAACGTAAACAACATAGGGTTTACAAATCGGAGGTCGAAGGTTCGATCCCCAGCGGGGTACATTTTAGGTACTCGGCTTGGTTGGTGGTAGGACATTTTAAAATGTCCGCCTAGCTAGGCTACCACCATCTTATCTAACTCTGCCGTTATATTTCTTTTTTATTTATTTATTTATGTATTTATAATACGTAACAAAAAAAATGAATTTATGTAGTATATCAACCATCTGGTATCCACAACACAAGCCTATAGTTGCTTACTGTGGAACTAGATGGCGCTGTGTGTATGTCTACGGATATTTTATTATTTTTATTATTGAAATTGATATTAATCTAACATCTAGCTAGACTATATTTGTAAATTTAAGTAAGCTGTGGTTATCGGTGCTGTTTGCACAATTAGTTTAATTAGTTTATCTTATCTAATTACCTAGCATTTATTATGTCAACTATTAGATGACCCAAATAAAGTGAAAAAAAAAACAAAATAGACTCAAATGTATATCTTAACAGAAAGTAAATATGCAAAATAATTTAATTGAATCATCCGTAAGGTCTTTAAATTGAGCAAAACCCAAGGTTATAATATCTTAATGGAGCAAGTTTGCACAAACAACTGTCTGGAGGGCACTATTCTTCATTAACGGAGGAGAGACCCTCGCTAAATTATTCTTTGGGTCACTTTGGTGCTATTTAAGCTAATTTAATTCCAACTTTATACACTTCTCACGTACTTGTATCGTTATGGAAGATACAAAGTGCACTGTAAATCTGTTTTTATTTTCTGTACATACAGATTGTTCTTTGTCTAAGGTGTAGTTGATACTTACTATTACACCTGACTATACCCGACTATACTGGAAGCCTAAAGGGAACGTTTATAATTTTATATTCATGGACATAACCAGCCCGTTCGCATAACCAGGCTATTTCACAATTAATAAAGAAATATTATAATATAAAATAATAATTTTGTAATATAAAAACCTTTTTTTAAAAGAGCGACCTCTCGAGTTTCTTGCTTGTTCCTTCTCAGGGGAAAATTGCCTTTTGAACAAGCAGTAGCTTTAAAAATGTAAAATCTGACTATTTTAAGTGTACCCTAAGTACCTACAAAATAAAGCATTTTTTGATTTTGATTTTATACCTAAGTTTATATTGAGGGTTTAGATGTTCCATAATAGCGAACAAACTACTTATACATATTTTTGTCTTATTTGATGCAAAATGTGTATTTTAAATCAAGTGTTTATACTTGACATGTTTAGATAATAATTAAGTTTTTTGGAATATTTATGTACCTATTAATTTACCTATCTATCTCTATTTTTAATACTATATTCTGGAACTTTAAATATTTGCACATCAAATAATTGGTAGAATAGCTTAGTTTACATCAAGTAGTACATTGAATGAACTTATTATTTCAAATGAATAATTTATTAATTCACCAATTTTGATCAATTACGTGTCGTTGAATTTGTTATAGTATAATGAGTATTAGAAGACCATAAAAAGATAAGATTTGAGTTACTGCACTAATTTTTATACGTATAGTTGCAAACCGCAGGAACTCTGTTTGTATGATGTGACAGATTAAGAGATGCAGATATTTGATGATATCCTTCTGATTTAAACAATGGAATTGCATTGAAGTCAGTTGTTCATCATCATTATTTTAATTTAATTCTTATAAATAGCTCCTTTTTTCTATTGTGCCTAAATTGCATTATGTATGTTTCTAATGTTTGTAAAGCTTGTTTCATCATCATGATAGGTAAGTTTAGTTGATACAATAACAAAGTCAAAAGCAAATTTTTAATGTCAAGTTGTTAATTGTCTCATTTTTTTTTTAATTTTAATAGCGCTAGCGTACTAGGTAGTATACCTGACGGAAGCGAGTTGGACGGCGTATTTTTTTTATAAGATATAGGTATTTTCAAATGTGTTTTGTAAATTTGTTGTTTCATGTAATTTTATATTGTGATAAACATGATGTCAATATAAGAAATAAAGATAAATTAGTAGAGATTGTCTCTTTTTGGACACTGAATTGTGAATTGATCGAACACTTACCAAAGAGTCACAGCATAGTTTATAGATGTCAGGTAAAAAAAAAGTTTTAAACAGATCTTGTGAATTGGTAAATAAAGTGGTGCGCATCGAAACTTAAACTTACTCCAAGATTAACAAAAATAGTATACGCACGCAATAATGTTAGAGATATTTGTAAAATTTATCACGATTTACTAAGTAATAGCACATTACTGTAGAGATCAGTAAGTACGCTATCCAAGCAGAATGCAAACAAGCATATAAACAAAGTTTCCTGCTTGCTGTATCTTACTTTTACAAATACATACAGCACTTTTATCAGTCGTTTAAATTGTCAGTCAGTCATTCCAAAGTCAAATGACCTGACATGTTGAGATTTTGTCCTTTCTTTTTGGCGTTTTACTCGTATTGATGGTAAATTCATAATCACTCTATTTTCTAGAGACTTCAAATAACTCAAAATTGTTAACTCTCTATATTTTTGAGATAAGTATAACTAAGTCGCAATAGAGCTGTCATAACTGACGAGTTGGCTCAAACATTTATAATATTAATATACTGTATTTGCGCAAATGTTTGGACAATTAGCAGCCTCTCTCCGCTACACCACTCTAATAAGAAAGCCACCGCAGCCACTAGCGGCGCGCTAAACCAATAAACCATGGGGCCCGTGATGCGAGCAAGTAGTGCGGTGTTCGCTCCATAGATGGCAGCACAGGTTACGGTTCTGTAATTTTTCATTACTTTTATGTCATAATTAACGTTTTTAAGTTACTTATGAAATTCTTCAACAGTCCTTGATCAATGAAAGATTTATGTCTGACTCCGATCTAGAAAAACGTAATAGGTGCCAGACCGACCTATGTTATTAGGCCAGAGGTCCTACCATAAAAAGTTTGTTCCCCTTCGAGCCATTTGGTATTTTCTGATTCAATAAAAGACGAAAATCGACATATTCCTTTCCATCAGGTGACCCGCATGCTCGTTTGCCGCTCTCTCATATAAAAAAAAAAATCTGTCTTTGTTTTTTGATAGGAAAAATTTCAAAATTAATAGGTAGTGCAAATTCTTTTATTTCTGGTAGAACTGATTGATTCGATGTATGTGTAAATAAACATTTTCATACATCTTTTAAAACAATGGAAAATGTGAAATCTGTTTAACCGTCTCCATAGCTCAATATAACAAAAGTAAGGTTTACAAAACAGAAGTAGCGGGTTCGTTTCGCAGCAGAGTATATGTTTAATACTCGATTTGTTTGGTGGTAGGAAATTTTTAAGTGTCCGCCTGATCCATCTTATCTAAGTCCGCTACCGTGGATAGCAATTTTATATTCCAGTTGTATCAGTATCTGATCCCCCAAATAAGTTCGCTTCCACCTTCGGCCCATTTTTACTTAACGTCAAGTTTAACTGAAGATCAAGGACTGACCCGTTGGCAACAAAATAATCTGTTCGCCCCTTAAGAAAATATACTTAGATACTTAAAACTTTCTTTTTTTATCTATTTTAGATAACAATTATAATCTAGAGTCCCTAGAGACGATACATTTCAAATTGCGGATGTAGGTGGTTATTCTCGTTCTTCTTCACTACAGAATGTTAACAATATTCTTCTATTAAGATTCCAAAACTTTACGGTACTATCAGCCTGCATCTGTCCACTGCTGGACTTAGACCTTCCTAATGCGCGTCACTATCCACCACTATCCTTGTCAATTTGACTGGAGAACGTCTACTGCTGCGCGTTTCTGACGTGGTCCTCATTCAATAATGAACCCAACGATCGTCGGGTCCTTCCTCGATGTTTCCTCCCCAATGCCATTCAGTATTAAAATTCTATAAAAAAAAAATTAAGAATTACAAAACGTTATGATATACATACTGGATGTGGTAGTTTGTTTCAAAACCATCATGGAATAAAGCGTTAATTTGGTCATTTAACGGTCGCGTTTTATTCGATTTAGTTTTAAAATTTCGAATATTATAGGTCACGCCAGTCGCATATCAATCTCCGGTCGCAGCGGGCATTTTTGAAAAAAAAATTAACTACCTATGCCAGTAACCTCCTATTTCACTTACCTAATATGCCCTATTTTTTTCCTTACGTTAAAAAAAACTCATCCGGTATATACTAAAAAACTGCGTTGAAACCTAAATAGCTTCGAAAAGGCTTAATCGATTTTCATCAAACAAACAATCCTTTATAAACGAGAGGTTTAATATAAGAAAACCACACTCAATCGAACCACGCATTGCTGAGACATCCGGACAAAGGTTGGACACACACAACGCTGTCAAACATAATATAACACCCGTCGTTTTTCGTCGGGGGTTACAAACTTGGTGGGCATACCTACAACATATTAGAATTATCATTTCCGTGACATCCCACCTAGTAGATACGCAAATTGGCAAACTAAAACCCTAATTTTATAACTTAAAATTAATTTCTAACACTGAGTCGACGGGTGGTCTCCCCAGGCTAAAAGTTTTTAGACGGTGTTATTATTTTTATAGGTCTCCTGTTATACAAAGTTATGCTAACAAGCAGCTATATTTTATAATGAAACAAACACAATAAATCCAGTTTGAAACATTAATAACAACTGACTGAGCAATTTTGTTTTATTTTTCAAATTTATAGTGAGCGTGTCGAAAGATGTATTACTAAATTTGAATAATATCGTTCGTAATATATCGCTTGCTGTAGGGTTAATGACGCGGCCTTTGGAAGCGACTCTCTTTGAAGGTACTCGATTGGTAGATATACTTAATAACGTCTTGATCTAATAATGAAACCAAATAACAATAAGTTTAATAAGTTCTACAAAAAACACTTTTAAAAACAAGCTTTTAATACTCCCTTACGATTATCAGTTTATCACATATTATTCTCTTAGGTAAGCGTTCAGGAGATGCCTCGTGTGGAGACAATCCTGGTTGCAGCATCGGGTCTTCATGAAAATTATATTACTATCAAAATTAACCGTGTATCCAAAATTTCGTATGCGTGATATTAACCGTTAAGGAGTTCCCTTATTGAGGAGATCATCCTGGTTGCAGTATTAGTTCATGTCTAACATTTAAGTGTATTATCATGTGTATGACTGACAGTCACAGTGAATGAGTAGGCAAAATTTCAGCTTGTTAGGCAACAAACAGGAGATTTTAAAACGGATAACTTATTTATATACGAACATTGCCAATTAAATAAAATTTATAAAAACCGAAAAAAAAATCGACCAAGCCAATAATAGTCTTAAACGATATTAAAGACATACATATTGCCTTACAAAAAAAAATCAATTATAGTAGTTTTCGACAAAACTTTCACGCATCAACAGCCTACAAAAGTCTGCTACTAGACATAAGCCTCTCCCAATGACCGATGTGCATCATTCATGGGAGGATTTGCCCTAATCACCACTGCTGCTCAACACTGGTCTATATTATTATACTCCACAAATAAATCCACAGCAAAAACTTAAAATAATAATTTTATTAGCGATAGACGTGTTACCAAAGATTTAATAAAACCAATAAAACATTACGAAACATTCGATTCGGATAACATTGCAAAAAAATTAAAAAAACCAGCGTGTCAAAACACTAAAAGGATCCCATCCAACCCTTTGAACCGAAACAGACCGCATTTTTCAAACTGATACACTTAACGGATGTCAAAACAAAAAATCCATTCACCGGAATTCGCAGAACCAATATAAATTAGCGCCGCATATCATCGCAAAAAAAGAACTCGGGCAAACACAATGGGACTGTGGAATCTGCACCGCATCTGACCGCTAAAATATACCTATGGGGATATTAAGTTAGTAGGTAATAGATGACTAACAAGGCGTGAGATACGAACTGTTGTGGTCACGATATCGCGGGTAAATCTCTGAAAGGTGTCGGTATTGTTAATCTGTGGTAACCTAGTACCCCAATAAACCTAGGACGAAGACATGACCATTAAAAAACTTGGTCAAATGCGTGTCGGATACGCATCGAGTTAGGGTTTCGTAGCACACACTGTCGCATACTTTCAAATTTTTAACCGGCTTCAAAAAGGAGGAAGTTTGCAATTCGTTCTTTTGTATTTTTAACTTGACAGTTATGAATATGTTAATGGAAAATAGCGGTATCTAAAAAATAATTACATATAACTTTATCGTGCATATGTGTAATTTATTTATAACCCCCGGGAACTAGTACTCACTTTATCGGATAAAAAAATATATATAGAAGAAGCAGTTCTGACAGAAACCATACTGTCACGACTTTGTTCCAAATGGGGTGGTCAGAAATAACCCAAACATGATCGTTTGGGTGTTCCAAACTTTTAAAGTTTGAAACAATATCCTCGTTTCACCTTTTGAATACAGAAATGCACACGTGACAGGGGGTGAGCCTATACAGCGTGTTACAAAAGTACTAGTAAAAATGAAATGCTTCGTCAAAGCCATTAATGAATTAATCCCATCTGTAGTGATCAGCTGAAGGTCGTCCAAACTGAAATTGAACTGAAAAACATAGGCTATCTTTTTCAGAATGGAAGAATGTGTAAATAGTTGACGATTCAATGTTTTTATTAAAAAAAAGATTTTAGGTAAGTCATAATGTGATAGTACGTTTTCATATATTATCAGTAGACTCTTGACATCCTTTAACACCATTTCAGCCACACATGTATTTTTGTAACACCCTGTAACTTAGATTCTTTTTTTTTATGATTAAATGGATACGCGTTTGACCACAATCTCACCTGATGGGAAGTGACGATGTGGCCGAAGATGAAGCACACGATCTCAATAGATGCCCATTCACCCTGCTCTTGAATATTCCAAGGTTGTAGGATTCAGGAAACTGATGCCGGAAGGGAGTTCCATGCCTTGGCTGTTCGCATTATGAATGAAGAGTCGAACCGCTTAGTGCTAATGTTCGGTATGTTAACTACATACGGGTGGAATGCCTCTCCACGCCTAGTAGTCCTAAGATGAAATGGCGATGGTTGAATAAGATTGTGTAATTCCAACGCACACTCACGAAGTGCATCCTGTAAAAGACTGAGAGAGGGGCGACCTTGCGACGGTGTTCGAGTAACTCTGTAACCCATTTGCCAATAGAAACCAAATATGTAGAATAAACAGAGACCAGTGAAGTTTAAAACAAACAGTCAAACAACATTACAGACAAATTTGGTAACAAACGAATTTTTTAATATACTTACGGTAGTTCTTTATTGCAATGCTGAATAACGTGTAGTTTTCGGAGATTTTGGTTTTAAATTATGTTGAAAATGACATGGTCCGTTATCTCCTTAAATGCAGACGAATAAAGGTATTTACTGGTAGGTAGTTATTTTAAACAAGTAATAGTCGCTCTGACTTCCCTTATACAATTTTGGCTAATTTGAGAAAGAAATGAGTACATACATAATTCTTAATTACATATGCGTGTTTTCGGATAAGTACCTAATCGTTCCGCTTAAACAATTATGCGAATATATTTGCAGACTTGTTTTAATTATATACGTTCAAACCAATAATAACCATATGATGATACCGAAGAATTAATAAATATAATTCTTTAAGTGATTTACTATAAAAATATTATTTAGCGTACCGTATCTAAGATAAATTTATAAATATTTTTACTTATATAATTAGTTAATCATTAATTGTTTAAGTATATTCTGTATAACATAATAGTCGTTAATAAAATAAATTCATAAATGACAATAATGGTGGTGAAAATTCACTAAATTCATCCTTCTTGTCCAACACATTTATCATTATTATTTTAAATTATTCTTTTTCTCTTTTTCTTCCGAAAAAGGTAAATACTATTATTATTATTATTTTAATTTCTTTTTCTCAGCATGAGCCGGTATTATCATACCATTTCGGGCATTAACCAAGTAATTGGTATATTCCTATTTATTTTAAAATCGTAATAATAATATTTTTTTATTATTATTATTGAGAGCCCATAGTGTCCCACTGCTGGGCAAATGCCTCCCTCATCTGTTATTACTATATTTTTTATTTTTCAAGAAATTTTCACACGATGCTCTAAATGCAGTAGGTATCAATCCAAACCCAACTTTTTTTTTAGGTATCAAAAGCGAGAACGTCTAACTTTATATCTACTTATTTATAAACCTATTATGTGTAAGATCTATTTAGTTTAATAGAAACAGTCGATGTCGCCTTTGTATTGATTCATGTTTAAATTTGTGATTCAGTGAGAAAAATGTCGCCTTTTCTTACAAGTTGCATCAGATGTGTCAAATTTTACGACTGCAGTTGGTAACAGTGACGTGTCACAATGTTTATTGCTATTAATGTTGAGTTTTATGGCACTTCTGATATGATTGTTACGTGGACACAGTAAACCCACGTTAGGGTTTAAATATCCATAAAAAGTTTTTAGTTGGTTTTAAAAGGCTATATTTTTATATTCACAACAGCTATTATCCATATACGAGTGGAATTTACTTTTTTATTGCGACAAAATTGCTATTGTTACGACTTTTCACAGATGCATACGTTTTGAGATTAGGTACCAAGGTACTTGTAGACTTTATTACGGTAAAAGGAGTGTCTGCTTGTCGATAAAGGTATTATAAAATCTACCACAGCTTTGTTGTTATTATGGGGTCATTAAGATAGTGCTTATCATGTTTATGTTGAGAGAAAATATTTACTAAACGAGCCATAGGAGGTGGGTATCTGAGATGAGATAAAAGGCTAGATTGCGCCTAATTCACCCACATACGGTAGTGGATTATGAATTTTAAGTAATTCATAGCGTCGTGTTTTGTCTGAAATGGTTATCTTAATGGGTATTGCTAGTAATTTATTACAGTCCAGTAAACTACGGCGGCGAACGACACTTTAGCCGGACGCTATGTTTTTATCTTATTTATTACGAGACTTCACCTCTGCGGCGATTATATGTGGTTAGTACTGCAAAAGCTGGTTGAACTAGTTTAACTAATAAGTTTGTTGCTCAATCACGGCGAATTAAATGAACGGATTTAGAAGAAATTTTTGGGGGCAACATGCTCTGGAATAATTTTTTATTCCGGTAAAGTGACTCGTTCCCGCGAATAACATAAACATATTTGTTGGTTGCTCAATAACAGCGAAACGGTTGAATAGATATCGATAAAATTTGGTGAACAGTTAGAATATATCCTGAAATAGGACATTATGATACCATTATCCTAATTATATGAGCGGTTCCTGCGGGTTAAACAAATAATACATTAAACGAAATCTAGTGTACTTCGCCTTGTAGCTTCGCCTGCGTGGAAAACTTTATCACGTGTGTCTTTCGGAATGAAAAGTAGATTTAACATGAGTTCAGACGTTTAGTTGTGAAACGGTGACAAATAGACAGAGAGCGTTACTTTACCATTTATATGTTAGTGTGGATAATATTCTTTACAGAGAGACATTGGTCTAGATTCGGATGTACACCAACTAAACTAAAACCAGTTTTAAAGTAGTACTGTCTCTTTCTTCCTGGGACAGTACGATGCGACGGCACCACTCCAAAACTGGTTTTAGTTTAATTGGTGCACATCCGAATCGACACCAGTGTGTATAAAACTAGTTTATTGCATTTTTCTGTTTCTCCCATTATCTCATACATTTTCCTTCATTTGTACGAGTATGCGACCTTCGCCTCGTTAAATATCAATACTTTTCATCCTGAAACAAGTTCGTCAGAAAGTTATTCCACGCGGACGAAGCCCATGGCGGAAGGTAGTTAATCTATATAGGTAACTACAATTAAATGTTTTAAAATAAATGCAAATACAGCCTTTCATTTCATCAGAGCACTGAAAAAGAATTGGACCAACTTGTCTCCTTCCGCAATGGTAGACTTACACCAAAAAACATCTGTACACCAGCACGTTTCAACGGCTATGGGCTCACATTCTGTCATATGTGTATTTTGTATATTTGAAATGTGAACTGTGGAGGTTGTTTCAAGAATTTGGAACCCCAAATCCTTATATTTGGGATATCATTGAGCACGTAATTTCGTCCTGACGTTAAAATGTAGATATCTAAGGTAGATAGGTAAAACAGAACTTAGTGATTTTATTCTAGTTATTTTTTTATTAAATTTATGTTATTTCAATGAACTGTAACAGGACTAGACTAGACTTTTATGTATGTCTATGTCTACTTGATAAAAGATACGTCTTATCTACGTAACCTGTGACTTACGTTCGATTTGAAAGCGGCCCAAAGGGAAAATACTTTATCTAATTGGAATGGAATCTAAATTTATTGCACTTTAAATGAGGGTACCTATACCCATTATTGATAGAATTTATAAACTTGCTACTCCCACGACGAGAATACACCTATCATTGTAACAGAATACAGCGTGAAGTGTCCTCAAGTTTTATTTCAAGTAGTCAATATTTGCGATGCGGTAAAGGTGGCGTGGGATGATAGCAAACACAGCTCAACGGGTTTCCTATGTCAAGCACCGTGGTGCCTTCAGTATCTACACGATCTCGCCCACTAAGATATCTCTGTCTATGAAATTCTAATAAATTACACTTAAATCGTTCAGGTAGATAAGATATTATATTGCGAATAGTGCAGGTTGTTTCATTGAAATAAAAAAAAACCTATTCATATTTTGAAATATGGAAGATTGACTGGTTTTGTTTTCTTTTGCCCTAACTTAACCGGCTCCGGTGCTCAAAACAATATTGAGCTTAAGAATTAGAGGTCGCGGGTTCGATCACCAGCGGGGTACATGTTTAGTACTCGGTTTAGTTTATAGGGCATTTTAAATGTACGCCTGGCTAGCTACCACCATCTTATCGAAATCTGCCACAAAACAGCAATGTTGATAGCGTTGTTGTGTTCCGGTTCCCGGAGATAAGATAGCCAGTCCCCTAAATACGATGGGGTTTCCGGGTCAGTACACTTCCACGTTCGGCCATATCTTCACTTAGCATCATGTGTTATTCGGTTTATAGAAAGCTTTATTTAATATGATTTGCCTTCGCTTGTTTAAATAGTCGAAGCAATATAACCTTACCAAAAAGACATTATCTTTCCTTTCAGCATGCACACATATAAAACAAACTTCAAGTTTACTTCCGATATTCTCCTACCTAATAATAATAAATGCCCTATTGCACCAATATTTTATCTTTCTTTGCTATAAAATTCATAACATGACATAATACTTAAGTTTTCAAAAGGCGTTTGATATAAAATTCTAATATCCTTACAAATCGGTCATAAGCCCCGGTCTGTAAGTGGAGTGATCCTTAGATAAGGCTCCTTTCAGTACCACACTATCAATCATAGTTTGGTGAGGTTTTATATCAATATCCTGGACTTGCTATGTCACGCACCTTTTATGGGAATTTTCTTGGGCGCGTACCAAACGCGAGAGAACTGTCAATCATAGTATCTGGCTAATAGCGATTAATCTTGAAAAGAAAGTTTGTCTGTTCTAATATGAATGTTTACGAGAAGTAGAGTTTGATACTAGTTGGCACTAAAATGCATGTTGTAAGAAAAATTGGTTATTATTACTTTTGTCTACGAAACGATGATGACAATGTGCTCGTTTCGTCAGAAACGCAGTGATCCAGAGAGACCTTAAAATGGAAAGCCTAGATCGCTTCGTCAGACGCTTAGCCAAGTCCCAGTTCTCACGAGCGGATGAGTCCTCACTCCCCCACATCCACGGTCTGGCGCCGCACCATGCGCGCCCGCCCGACTTCAAACAGCTGCCCAGAGACCACCACGGGCACCACCGATTCAGAGTCCTGACCCAACCACGCCACGCGGTGAGATCGCCAGCCGGCCACACAGGCGGGCGAAATCCTTTATTTTTATACTTTTATTTAAATACTAATAACCACCCTAACGACCTATTTGTCTTAACAGATAGCGGTAGCAGCTCCTAGAAGCAGACCATCGTCTGGAGAGTAGGCTCCCCACGCGTGAGAAGAATACTACGCGATGATGACAATCAATCATCTCTAATAGTACAATACTATACAAATATTCTTTATTCTCCACCAACGGTAGATTAGAGTATAAACATTGAACGATTTCGATCTAAGTTATAATACCTCTATAGATACAATACAATCTGAAAGAAAAGAGAAAATATTGTTATTAACGTAAGATGAACCAACATGAGCTTTAGTCGGTTTTCTCTGGATCTTTTGATTACTTATGATAAGCCATCATAGAAATTCCGAAATGGCTTGTGAATGACAGAAGTATTGAACTTTTCTAATAGGTAACCATAATCAACAGCCTTAATTGTCTCTATAGTACAGCCTCCTCTCATTAGGAGAGGGTATCATAATTCACCACGTGAGCCCAGTGCGAGTTAGTGGATTGATATTAGACTATGACGGTGTTTAAATCTATCCCTTTTACTTCGACTTAGCTCTATTGAATACAACCGAAAGCTACTGTCTAAAGAGCCCTCCGAAACACAAACACTCATAGGAAAATGCTACTAGTGCGCACCCATCCAAGGACTGACCGTGACAGACGTTGCTTAACTTAGCAATCCAAAACTAATGGCAATGGCGACCGCGCCGCAAGTATAAATGGAAAATCTTATCACAGAACCTGTTTCCTTGCCGCATGTGTACACATTAAAAACAAATATTTGTATATTTTGGTGTTGACTATCAAAGTGCTGTCGCGTGCCACACACATATGCACGTGCTTATTTGACTTACAAATTGCTTGAAGAGAAACTACATTCATTAGGGATAATACCATCGTTTTCATTCCCTCATTTACCGGTAACAATTCTTTTATTGATATGGTAAAAAACATTCAATAATTTTATATATTAACTGTTGTAGCATAACAGGTAAAAAATTTACTTTCCATGTCACTAACAAGGGTGCTATCTATTATTTAAAAACTAATTTGTTGGGCTTACAGATCCGTGAACTACCATATCAAATAGATTTCTCAATGTAGACACAATTGAAAATAAACAGTCACCGGTCCTATGAAAGTCAAACTTGTTTTTACCACTATCTCCTCAAAAGTCATGAAAACTGCGATAGGACCCCGTGCAACCAATTATTTTCCCGCGAATTTTCCCAAGACATGAACTTTCAAGCACCCAAAATAAGCTATTGACAGTCCCCACGGGCGTAAACGTACTTTATTTATCTTTAACTCTCGATTGAAATCGCAGATCTACAATGCAGTTTAATTAACCCGCACAATCAGCAGACATCGCCAAAGGAACGCCCTAAACGTGGAACAAATTCTTTAGGGGCTGAACTCCAGAAGACTTCCATACTGTCACCGGCGATATCTTCCAAACTTACCACAACAGCCATGCATTTATAAATTGAGTCCTATTCTCCAGTTTTTGGGAGTTCGAAAGATGTTTAGTTGAATGTGTAAGGGGTTTTCATTACGTGGGGTTGACAACAGTTCGGTAGGTTTAATTTTCTTTTAATCCCAAACGCGTCGATCCTAATCATTGGGGGGTTGCTGCGTAACGAATTAAACGGATTGCATTGGCGTCGCAAATGAGGCTATTTCATTTCTCCTGAGAGATGTTCCATTGATTGGCAGGGAAGGGGCGACTGTCCGTGATTGCTTGTGTTTATGCCCGATTGGCTTGATATTATTGACATTGGATAAAGGAAAACAAACGGGTTAGAGTGTTGCAAACTGGATACTATGGAAAAAAGGCAAACATTTAGTTCTGCTCCGACCCATTTTGTCAAAAGCTAAATATCCTCAAAACACCTAATTCAATATTCATGAAACATGGATTACTGAGATACCTCCGGATAAAGACTGGACACATACAAGCACACAACGCTGTCAAACACATATCAACCGTCGTTTTTTGTCGTAGCTTAAAAACAATGACAATTGTATTATGTATGATACAATTGGTCGTAACTAAAATAAAAGTTGAAGCGCTAAACCCGACACGAAATGTTTTTGTAAACTAAATAAAATAAATAGGAATAAATCTAGGGGCATAAGAGTTTAACCGCCTTATTTAACCCCCTCCGTGGCTCAATAACAACATTGGGTTTAGGATTCGGAGGTCGCAGGTTCGATCCCCAGCGGGGTACATGTTTAGTACTCGATTTGGTTGGTGGTAGGGCATTTTAAATGTCCTCCTGCCTAGCTACCACCATCTTATCTAAATCTACCGACAAACAGCAATGTTAATAGCATTGTTGAGTTCCGGTTGTCAGAGATAAAATATCCAGTTCCCCAAATAAGATGGGGTTTCCGGGTCAGTACGCTACCACCTTCGGCCTCCACTTCACTTAACATCAGGTGTGATTGAGGTCAAGGGCTAACCCGTTGGGCATAAAAAAAAAGTTCTGTAGGAAGTTCAAGGTAACATAATAATACATCAGTGTAACTGGAGAGAGTCTGTTCTTAAGGATCTCCGACTAAACCAAATACAATAAAACTCAAGGAGCTGAACTGAAGGGCCTTTATAACTGCACTCGGACAAGTAAATCAACAAACTGACAAAAGTCATAAAAAAACAAAGTAATATCAAAATTAATATAAAAGTAAACTATCTAGAAAAGGTTAGCTGGTGAAGCTGCCAGTCACCAATAATCAGCTTAATACAGAGCCCTACTGCTCGCTATTTATCCGTAATCCGTTTGGGGAGATTAGCATCACAACAAGTTTATTCAAGGATCTCTTCCTATTTAAATATAGCTAAAGCTTATTCGATCTTCAATTCGATCAAGAAAATAAAACCAAACATTTTCATAGAAATATTTTCCAAGTACTCACTACTAAGTTAGAGCTCTACGATTTGCGAACAAAAGCCAAACAATACATTGTCCATCGATTGTGGATTCGAGTGCAGTTTGTTATCAAAGACCTTAAGTTTCTCTTTACCTTTACTACATGTACTGAAGACTCGGAAAGAGACAAATGCAAAATCTACTTCACGGTTCTAGATAGAAACCGTTCTAGGAGGTCAGAGATCTGACCTCATTCTCATCAAATATTTAATAAGTGATTTAAGTCATTTTGTATCACGTAAATATCAATAAAATGACAAGCTATAATAACAATTAAATTTTGATTTCCAATATAAACTTCTGTGACATTTCCGTCAGACTATATCATCAAGTGTTCGTGGTAGGTTTTTATAGCACAAATATTGTACTTTCTTTTTGAGTGAAATAAGAAGTTTCATAAAAATAATTTCATATCATAAAGCAGTAGTTTAGCTAGTTTTCAAGTCCCCCAAATGTGTTGGGGTTTCCGGGTCAGTACGCTTCCATCTTCGACCTCATCTTCACTTAAAATCAGGTGTGATTGAGGTCAAGTACCAACCCGTTATGCATAAAAAACAAAAAAAAAAAAAGTTTTGCTGTGATTTGTATAAGCCCAATCTACTCTCGACATCCTATGGTAGAAATCCCTTTATAACAAGACCGCGTTATGGTCATATTGTTTAACTCGTGTATTTTCTTTTGTACATGAAATAGCCCAGGGAAAATACGGTTTGACCTCGAAAAACGAATAACCGCGATTTTCTTGAAACATTTAATAAAGTGTTGTAAATGTAGTAACAAGTAAAAATTAAGCATAACTAAATAAGCTAAAGTTGGAAAATGTGTTTCTTAAAAAAAATGCTCAATTGATGGTTCTTTCTTTGAATTCAAAACATTTAGGGAAATTATCGTTTCATATTCGTTAAAATTAGTTCTCATTTTTATTTCTTAAGCAATGCAGCTCGACGGCATTTTCAGCTAAAACACATGCATGCCTAACTATAACATGCTTAGTCTTTTATCCATCAATAAGTTAACTGTGTTTAACAAAAGTCTACCTAATTAAATATCTGTTAGTATTTATTGTTATAAGGATACAAATTGAAAATAAGGTTTTCTTATTTTAGGTTAATTATTCAAAATTACATGTCCAATATACCTTTATAAGATAGCAATTATATAAGTCGGTTCTGAATTATGTCTAGCTAAACTAACTTTTTACCGTATTTTCCCTGGGCTAAAAGCGTTAAAAACAAATAAACCAAAGTATCACAAATATCTGATTGAATCCTGTTATACATACATCCTACATATCTATTAACATTTTTACCGATTAACTGCATCGCAGTAATGTTTTAAGTTAATACTGTAACCTTAATACAACTTTCGCTTTTAACAATACCTTTACTAATATATTATCTTATATTCAGCTTGATGACGTTGATAGCATTGCTATTGTTAAGAATTACGTCTACGAAATACAAAATACGTTAAAACTTTGTTGTTTTGTAACATTTACATCTATGTTAGTACCATTGACATATTAATAACATTATAACATTGTTGTTTTAATGTGTTCTGTTGAAAACGTTAATAATAAAGTAGTTAGCACGACATGTTAAAATAACATGACATGTAAAGCTAATACTGAGTTTAAAGGTAACATTAGTTCGTTTTCCTTAACTGTCCAGATTCATTAACACGACCTTACCTGCAATCGTAGAAACAGCAGTTAAAATAAGTAATAACATGCCATCACGTAATTCTTCAGGCATTTGCGATTTTTGTCACCTTACTTCAAAGTTTCTTCATTCTGTCCATATATGGAATGGCCTAATATAAATATTATTGTGATGTTTTTGCAATTTTGTATTATTTTTATAAAATCATCAATATTAAATCGTGCAAGTTTACTTTCTATTTGCAGATATCAATGAAAGAAACTCGTAGTAGGGTCTTTAAATTTCCTTTGCGAACTTGGTTGCTTGTGATAAGTATGTCTTACTTTAAGATTTTACCATTAGGTACTGCGTTCTTGTCTATAGCAACTGTTGCCTTTAGTTTAAGTACTTACTCAATACACAACCGATCGTACAGATTACTGATATTTTCTTCATGTTCTTTGTACATTATTGTTAAATTTCATTGCTTTAAATGAAATGGAATTAGGACTAAAACTGTACTGAAAATATTCGAAATATATAACTTTTTCTAACAAAATTCCCTGTACAGTCTGAAATAGATAAATCTTTACAAGTTTGCCGTAATATAAATTTTCGCAGGAAAGCATTAACATTTTTGGACAATGTTTTGATTAGTTTCAGCAAAAGTACTGTCGAAAAAAGTCATGAATTTCCAAGAAAACTGAATTTGTATTAAGCCAGGCTGTAAAGGTTTCTTTGTTTCAGTGTATACCTTTATTTGGAAGGTTCATAAAATGCTGGTATAGTGTAGATTGTCATAAAAGTGAATATGACATAAAGTTTTCTCACAAACAGATACGTAGGATGTATTCATAATTTTACGTTTCCCTTTGTATCTACTATTGTCTCAAATAAATGTATAAAACGAATACGTAAATATATCTACCGTACATCTACTGCATAATCAGTTTCGTATGTTGCGAGTATGTTATAAAACATGAAGAGCCCAATTTCGCAGGAGATATTACTTGTACTACATCTTACCCGCACGTTTTCCGTCAAGCGTCTGCTACAAATGTACGGTTTCTTGCTCATACTTGTACAATATAATTTTATGTATATAGGCTTATCCTCATAGTAATATATTTAGATATATTTTAGTTTATTGTTTTGTTACTTCTAATGATTCACATATTCTGCGACTCTTCTGCAATTGTCTATAAAATTCGAACTAAGAAAACTATAAAATATATAAAACAATTATGACAAAAAGCGCAATGATAAATTAGGACCTAGAAATAAGTTTAAGGAAATTAGTATTTTAACCATTGCATCTTAGTACTACTCTGAAAATGTGTTATTAAAAATGCAACCTTGTTCCCTTAGAGTACAATGTTAATAGAAGAAACAAGTATCAATTTTCTGTTTATGTCCGCCGACTTCACAAAATTATACGCCGACTTCATAAAATGTAGAATACATATACAATGTCAATCGTCAATCAAAAGCATTATTAACCTTTAATTCACATCAGCGGCACCTCACTTTTTATTCACACTATCACACTATTATTTATTATAAATGCAAAAGTTTGTGTGTATGTATGTTTGTTACCTGTTCACTCCTAACTTTGACGGATTTTAATTAAATTTGGTTGGTAGACCTATATAGGCAAATTTTTTTGCTGAATCAGAAGCAGGTTGAATATGCTTCTACTAGGATCGCGTGCTTCATCATCGATGACATCGTCATTTTCCATCAGGTAAGATTGTGTTCAAAGCGGTTCGCGCGATTTACAAACTGGGCCCCAGAGTGTCTCTTAGGAATAAATGTAAAGAAATTAATATAATAACATTAGCATCGCAATATGTTTACTAAAACTTAATGTTTGTAAGAAAAAATCTAGAATCGTTTAAAAAAATAGTGATATACATAATGTTAATACCAGATATAAAAATAAACTTGCTGTTCATGTCAGCCGTTTACACAAAGTCACTAAGTCATTTAAGGGGCAATGTATACGCTTTTATAATAATAACACAAACATTATTTACCAAAGACTATTATAAAATTTCTGACTATTTGGATGATAAGCAAGCATGGACATAGACCGCTCGGCGATATTCAGTCTAATTATGCAATATAATATAATTATAACCCAAACTTATATAAAAGAGCAACCCTTGAGTTTCTTGTTCGTTCTTCTCTGGGGAATCATCAATCATCATGTGAATGAGCAATAATATCAAAAACTTTAATAATAAGATAAAAAATGTGACGTTTTGAAGTGATAATTTTTATCCTACGAAATAAATATTTTTTGATTTTGATTTTGAAAGGCGTAGAATTTTTTTTTTTTAATGTTCCACGTGAGCGAAGTCGCGGGCTTCAACTATTAGCTAAATCTAAACAATAATCTATTGTGTCTACCTACCTACACATTTGATTTAGCCAATATTACTTCGATATAACCTAGGTACTATTTATCAATTCGTCTAACTGATAGTCGCCACAACACGAACCGTTATTTGATCTGTGGACCGTCAACCCTGCCCTGGCCGTGGCCGTGCATAAACATTTAACGGTTCCGGATCACTTGCTAAGATGATTGCATTAACCGCATGCAAAGTGCGGGGCAGAACCAAGCGGAACGAAATCTATAAACGTATCTCGATTTTCGATTTCGCGAAGCAAAGGATATAATTAGGCGTTTATAAACTTTACGAAACTAGTGATGTCACGCTTTTACTCTTTGACCAGAATTTGTCGTTCCCCACAGAAAGGTTATGACCCAAATTATGTTGTTGTAAGTAGGTAGGAATATCAAATGAGTTTTTTTAAAAGGAAAAAAATTGGGCATATTAGTTAAGTGAAATAGAAGTTATTGGCATAGGTAGGTAATTTTTTTTTTCAAACTGTCATCGACCCACGCGCCGGCAGGAGATTGATATGCGACTGACGGGATTCGTAGGGTTCCTATCATTCGAAATTTATTTACAACTCATATTTTCTCCAAGTTTTTTTTAATTTAATTTGATGATGTAATTATGTGGAATAGGCTACAAACACAACCGTCAAATGACACAACGCTGTATCATCATATGTATAACAAATCCGTCCATCCGTTTCGCCGTAATTGAGCAACAAACAAATAAACAAACATTCAAACTTTCGCATTTATAATATTAGTTAGATTGATGGTCGGACACCTGCGGCGTCTGCCAGATAATAGGTCCATAGGACTATTCCATCCAATTCTTTTAGATCTCTGACCTACTGTACACCCGGTTCAGTATGCTCACCAAATCTTCCAGTCTATCCACAGAACTTCACAATACTTTCATATTTAACAAATTAAAAAAATTTTAGATCTTAGGCCCGCATTAATAAATCGATCTTGAGATTGAGATCGCGACTCAGTCTCAATACTATTTTTTTTGATACTGTTTTAAAAATTCTCTTTTACAAATTCTCAAGCGTCAACTTAAGGTCATTTCAATCTTGAGAATAGTTTATTAATAATTTCCATAACAAAAAACCTAGTGGATATTCTTAAAATGATTGTAGGGTGTTCTTACAATAGCAATGTTACGGAGAGAACTGGTGCCCGAACTTGAATCTTATTAGGTATAATACAATATTATAGGAAACTTAACAAATTCTTTTACTGATTAGTAAAAAAGCTTAATTATAACAATAGTATGGAATTAATTAGATCGCACACTCGGGCTACTCACTTAAGTTTTATACAAAAGATAACTTAAGTTATGCTTAATTTTCCGTCGACTCTACCAATTTATGAATTTACCTTACGAGCTTAAAATACAGAATTTCTAAATGTGCATAAATCTCCCAAGGGTCAAAGTCGAACCAGAGAATGTTGATTACTCGTCCATTCGCACGGCTTATTTGATTTACTACGCTTGCTATATACATACTCTTGCTTCACACAGGGCTTTACTAGGTCATTCTGTCATGGAAAATTGAACCTTACAGGTTTGTTAATATTTTAGTACTGAATGCATCTGTTTAGTTGGAGACGTTTACATTAATTAAGAGATATATCATTTCGAGACGCCGGCGCCGTCTGCTAAACGCTTTGACGAAGTAATCCTCAGATAGTGTTGGTTCTCCGAATTCGAAGACTATTTCGGGAGCTATGATACTAAAATACCTTATCTCATTATAATCTTCCGTATAAATCAGTGTATAAATTAACACGCTATTAAAGGAACCAAAACAACCATACGAATTTAATTGGATGTTAAAAACAAACAATCTTAATTAAATTCGAGTTGTGTTCATAATGTATTTACATAATAATGACGTATTTTGCATACAATGATTAGATAGATGCATCCTATAATAGATACATGATTAGATTTTGGAGCCACAGACACTTTTCCAAAGTAACAAGAGATTCGCTAACTCTCATACAAAGATGGCACCTGATTGCCAAGTTGTTAAAAACTGCGTACTGCTTCCAAAGTGGCGTTCACGACGATTTATAGTAACCTACTTGAAATGTTCTATAAAACTACCAGAACGACTTCTGAAGGCATTGCTCAGAACACTGAGATATTAGGATAATTGGGATTAGTTTTGTATCAAAGTTCTTTGCGTGTGTGGCAACCATAGTTCGATGTGACTTTACTAAACTAAAACAAATTGTAAGTAATGCTGTCTTTGACTTCCAGGAATATTAAGATGCGGAAGTGTCAGTATTAAACTTATTTCGGTTTAGTTTAGGGAAGTCATATCAGGGAGGGGTTTCCGGATACTGGAGATATATCTCACACAAAAAATACGCCGTGAGAACTCGGACATCTTGAAAAGCCATCTTTTGTATTTTCAATCCATAGACAGAGAATGCTACTACGAATTGATAATACGAAGATGATTATTATTGTTATTATTAAATCTTTTATTACATATAAAATAAAATACAAAAAGTATTTAACATAAATGGTAACAGTGTACAAAGGCAGTCTTATCCCTAAAGATATTTTTTAATCAAGATCTGCGAGTTCTCACGACATATTTCTCGTGTGAGATACATCTCTAGAGTTTTAAAATGATGAAAACAAATTTGCACGGTGAACATAATAAAATCTTTTTGCTTCATAGCCATTGTACCTACTCGAAGAGATCGTCAATATGCCTAAACTTTTAATATTGAAATTAGGTACCTACCCCCAAAAAACTGTCACAAATTCTCACCTTAACACTTCCGATTCTGAGCGAAGAGGAAAAGGGATTTCTCTCACGTCGTCCATTATCAGATCAGTAGCTGTCATCGCGACAGTAAGCGCCCCACACTCCGCGTCAATCTCGCGCTAATGCGAATACGCTTCATTTATCACGATTGGTGCGTTCGATGCGAGGATCTCACACTTTTCGAAACAATGGTTCGGGTGAAAAGCGCTGGGCTTTAGAAATATGGTCCATTGTTTACAAAGTTGCCTTCTCTGGGTTTTCATAAAAAATATATTTAATATTAGGTACGAATCAAAAATAGCAAAATACTTATGGAATCATCTTGGTATCCATCCGACTGTCTCGAGTCCCACCCGACTCGTACTTGGCCGGTTATTTTTATTTTAAATTACCAAATATCATTGTATAAATCGTTCTGGACATTATATTTATTAAAAAAAAACAATAAAATCACCCCTCAATGTTTGCATAAAAAATACATTTTATTTCAAAACTTAGCAGGACTTATAATTTATAACTTTACAACTCAATTCATCGTATAATCGAAGGCTCTATTCTGCGAGTAAAACAGCTGTGACATGCAAAATTGCAAACGGACCGACTGACAGACCGAGATGGCGAAACTATAAGTCTTCAAAGTTTGACCATGGAACTTTAAATACTAGGTGTTCCGTTTTGGGAAAATAAAGATTCGGTTCTTTGTAAAGCAAGAATTGCACATTTTATAAAGTGCGCATTGTGCGTCCAACCCCCGTTCAACGCGGCAACAGAATGCTTATTAAGTATCAAAGTGGGTATCAAATTAAACGACCTGTCAATCCTCACGACGAATGCGCCTATCACCGCACTAATACAGCCCACAAATCACAGGCCGACACTCATGCTATTTTGAGTATTCCACCACTGAATGTTGTGAGAGTTATTATTTTTAGAATACTTGGGTGTTGATCTAAAGCAGAACCCAGTGACATTCTCATGATACCTAATACATTTTTAAACGTCCACTTTAGAATGACCTGCTTAGTAATTGATTACACAAATGGTAACATTCATTTGTAGAGGTGATCTGGGATACAGGCTGCATTAGGATAAGACAAGGCAGGATACATGACACAAGTCACAAGAAACAACATAAGAGTCTTTCACCAAATATTAAATTTGAACTTCAATCTGGAATACAGTTCTGATTTATAAGCATTCCTTTCCTTTTGCCTGGAGGTCGGCTGGGTGGGCTGCGGTGTGGGGACTTGGAGAGACACAAATTATAACACACAAGTTGCTCTGACGATGGTCGTTTATTGTCAAATTGGCTTACTGACTAAAAGATGGGTGGGTATAGACTACCTTACACATGTTCGGGGAAAGGTGATTCATACACTACAGGGCAATACCTGCTTATCTACTTATGGACCGTTGCATTCTGGTGACAAGGATAAGGTAACTAATCCTCATGGTCAAAACGAGTTGCAAATATCACTGGATGATATCATGAGCAGTGGCAATAATTCCCATAAGGTGAGTTGTTTGCTCATTTGTCATACTATAAAAGAACCAGACAAGTACGAGTACAAGTTTTTTTTTATGCTCAACGGATTGGTTATTGACCTCAATCACACCTGATATTAAGTGAAGATGCGGTCGAGGGTGGAAGCGTACTGACCCGAAAACCCCAACACATTTGGGGGACTGGCTATCTTATCTCTGACAACCGGAACACAACAATGCTATTAACATTGCTGTTTTGGCGGCAGATTTACATAAGGCGGTGGTGTATATCCAGGCGGACTTTTAAAATGCCCTATCACCAACCAAACCGAGTACTAAACATGTACCCCGCTGGGGATCGAATCCGCGACCTCCGAATCGTAAACCCAATGTTGTTTACATTGAGCCACGGAGGCGGTTGAAGTAAGTAAGCGGTAAGTATCCGTACAAGCAATAAAGGTATTTAAAATGTATAACATGATACCTACAAAGACAGTATATATTGAGGCACTGATACGAGACAATACAATGTGTGTGTCTGAACATTACATAAAGACCACATCGGACCGGAAAATTTATACAAATAATGTTTTTTTTACGAAAGATGACAGACGGACAGATACCGAGGTGAATCCATAAGTATTCCTTTTTCCCATTTTTGGTCCGAAACACTAAAAAGAAACCCCTGGACCACGACGGGATTTCAGAACATCTAATTCAAATCTTTCAAAGAAGACAGATACGACACATGAGTGTGACTCTGGCTCATCATAATTCTTGAATACTCCTCGCCTCCCCCACATCAACAATTTACGGCCTCTGACGCCAAAAAGAATGCAACTAATGCGTCATTCACCCTATCGTTCAGCTCGTGAAGTCTAGGATCGCTGAAACAACGAAGATGTGTCATTCAAAGACTGTCGCCTAACCCTCGTTTGTCCAGCATTTGTGTAGTACCACGCAGCTTTAGGTGTTATTTTCGAAGTACCTGCGGTTCTATGATATAGTTTCGTCCTACCAAAATAGTTGGAAATATAGAATATGAACGCGCCAACATCGGCGTATGATGGCTTAAAGGTTGAATATTCGACTAAAGATAGATGTCAACGTTCTGCGATAACGCTTCAGTTATGACCCTATATTGACGGTGTCATATCATTCTGCTTCTGAAATCCTGATCTGTTCGGCATCTTTACCATGGCTTTTTATTTCTTTATATATAGTTGTGATGCTGGTTTGAGTTTTCTCACATTATATTCTCTCAAAAAGTCAATGATTCTGTAACTTATAATTTTTATCTCAACATTTATCGTGTTAAAGATCGTTGCTCTTTTGATCAACAATAGACGTCACTCGTTTTCTATGGACTTCTCATCTCAGGGAAAAGTAACATGATATATGTTTTCATATTGTTTCACTCTAAGAAAAAGTGAAATGATCCAATAACTTGCAAGTGTTTATCCTAGTGGCAACGTTTCTATTTATAACTTGCCAATATTATTCGACTAAGAGTCGATTTCATCCTTTCAGACATCTCATCCAATTGGATGGGATGGATCCAATAAGCCTGAATTCAGCCTTATTTCTTGCATCTCTATTGAGTCTAGTTGGAAGACAGCACGGCAGTGATCCTGTAACTTGCAAATTAGTGTTTATCTTAGTCGCAATTGTTTTTGTGTATGACTTACCAATATTATTGGACTAAGAGTGGATGCGAGCGTCTCGGTGGCTCAGCGGTTAAGATGCGGTCTCCCAATTTCATCCCACTTCCCAAGAGAAATCCCACTTCATTTCTCACATCTCTATTGGGTATTATTGGACGATAGAGCGGACATGATCCTGCAACTTGCAAATAAGTGTTTATTCTAGTTGCAACCGTTTATATATGTTATTGGACTAAGAGTGGAAGTCATCCTTTCAGACATCTCATCCAATCCAGCTTCATTCCTCGCATCTCTATTGGGTCTTGTTGGACGATAGCGCGGCCGTCGACGCGGCCGCGTCGCGCGCCGCCACGATTTACAGCAGCAATTAGTTATGTACCCGACGCACGACAAACGATGTCGGCTGACAAATGGTGCCGGCCAGTCGGCCTGGGCGCCCGACAGCCCGTATGCCGCAGACAATGAACGGCGAATTCGTCGTTCAATCATTCAGTTGGATTAGGAATTGTAATTTTTTTGAGATGTGTAGGTGGTACTATAGTCCGATAGATGGCAGTGCTCTATTTTCTGTAATGATCAGGAACACCTGTGTTCCTACAGTTTTGCTCAATAAACAATAATGTTCTTTTGTCAACAAAATCAATTGTTCGACAACAATTTGTTAAGAATCCTATTCAGAAATGATCAGTAAATATTAGTAGAAAATGGCAGCTCATATACAGACGTGTAGCTAAATAAAAAGTGAAATGTCAAAGTATTGTCTTTACAATTTATTCTACATGTAGCTGAATTGTCATTTATTGAAATCCAAATGAAAAAATTACATTATTTCGGTAGATGAAGCAACGGCATTAAGCATGGATCAATCATAATGATAAAATTATAAGCGGATTAGGAGGTAATGTTAATTAGAAATTGGTATAGTATTTTGATAACAATACGTATTTCAACTTGTTGTATGGTGTGGGAAAGTGTTACTGATGATTGATAATAATTTTTGTCTTCGCATAATGAAGCTGTTGTTCAGGAAAATTAATTTACTCGTAGTTACCTTTTTTATTAGGATGGACTAGAGTCACGTTCAACCACACTACTGATATAACGGAAAATGACGATGTAGCCGAAAATGAAGTACGCGATCCTACTAAATGCCTTCTCGTCCTAAACTTGAAGATCCCAAGGTTGTAGGATTGGGGAACACCGCAGCAGGAAGTTCAGATTTGATTTTGTCAGACTTGATTTTTTTTATAACTTAACACGTATTTAATACTAGCTTTACCCCGCGGGAACTACTCACTTTATCGGGATAAAAAAATCCTATGTCTAAACCCAGGGTATATTCTACCTTCATATTTTCTTCCAAATTCGTCCATTCCGTGATTGAGCAACAAACAAACAGACAAACATCAAACTTTCGCATTTATAATAACAAATATTTCGGATACTTACACCAATCATCTAGTCCCAAACTAAGCAAAGTTTGTGCTGCTATGGATACTAGATAACTCGCGGGATTCGAACCCGCCACCGTTGGTTTCGCTGATAGGGTCACTATCCACTACACCAATCGGTCGTCGGTAATAATATTAGTTAGATATGTAGGTTGCATTAATATCAATTCAGATATAGAAAATACTGCTGTATTTACTAAAATAACTTGTAAAACGATATAGGTGACTGAACCGGGCGTATAAAATTGTTGTTCATATAGGTAATATGATGTCGCTGAACAATATTTTTGATTCAACTTTGTAGATAGACACCATGAAAATACGTACATACATTAGTGTTTGGGTATGCCAAACATTAAGAGTTTCGCTTGAAACAACATCCACGGTTCACCTATAATGAAATATTACAGAAATGCACACGAGCCCATAGCCGTTTTTTGGTGGAAGTTCCCATAGTCTTTTACGAAACCCACAGGAAGAGACAGGTAGACAGAGGTTCTTTTTATACCTTACTTCCATGACATTAAAATTTATTTATTTATTCACATATTTAATCCCGCCAGTCGCATATCAATCTCCGGCCGGTGCGTACGTCGATGATGGTTTTGAAAAAGAAAAATTAAACTACCTATGCCAATTCAATTTCACTTACCTAACATGCCCCATTTTTTCCATACGGTAAAATAACTCTATACATCTAGCTATTTTTGACATTATTTAATATTAATTGTTTGATGAAAAAAAAAATCGTGTACAGGAAATCTGCATATTTGGATTTGTTCATGAACTTATGAGTTCGAATGTACCATTGTTGCTGATTACACGCTATAATCCGTCTAAGTATGATCCCGTGTATACTGCACTACTCCAATTAGGTACCAGTGTAGCTACATGACACGTCGGGTTAATCCTGGCTTACAACTGAAACTGTACTAAACAGTCGAAGCTTCAACGGAACATTCGTGCCTTTGAGGCCTAGGACGGGATCAAAAGGCCGTACGGATTACATTGTAAGGTTATTCCAGTGTCCGGGAAATGACCTGAAGGCTTATGGGATAGAAGTTCAGTAGACTCTAGGAAAGTGGTGTCAATATTGTCACATTGTTGATTGTTCAGGTTTATATTGCCTGCAATATGTTCCCTACTATAAATAAAATTCAGCCATATAGCGAAGGAAGAACGAAAATGACGCAACGGATTAGTAAGTAGAAGTACCAGTAGGCAGGGTACAATAATGTTTGAGTGAACATCACACCCAAAAGGTGGACAGACGATCTAATGAAGGACGCGGGAAGTCGTTGGAGGCAGGCCGTTTCCTTTTGGAATACAGGATTTCCTCTTCTGAACATAGGCCTCCCCATACGTTTTGTATGGGGGAAGCCTATGTTTGAAGTGGAAATCCTGTGGCTGATATGATGATTAGAAAGAGAGAAAGAAAAAAATATTTAAACCCATCTCATGACACAAACAAATGGTAAATTAGGCAGTAATTAATAAAATAGGCAGCCCAGTTGGACGGGACGGTTGATATGTCGACATCGAGTGAAATATGTGTGTTCTGGTTTGGACTATTATAAATAAATTAAAGTACTACCTGGCACTACCCAAATGCCTAGGCCAGAACTCCTGCTTGCCAAATCAATCTGGAAATTTCAGGCGGCTTAGAACCGTTAAGTCTGAGTAGAGACATTGTGATGTTCCGCCTTTTATAATACCAACGTAATTATTTTTCTTCAATCCGCACCTTATTTCCAATGTTTATAATTTTATTCTGAATTTTCTAAGTGATACTTTTAGAGAGAATCTGGGAGACAGTAATTTTGAAACGTTACTTAAAGCAAAACACATCAACAACATATTGAAATCATAATACACTTTTAAAATCTTACGCATTAATCTTTAATCTTTAAAATTTAAGCATTCAAATGAGAGCTGACATAATGAACTTAAAATCTATCGGAGTTAAGCTCGCCTTTGTACATTTTATATACAATGCATATTTCTGTAACAATTTTGTGTACAATATAAAGATATTAAGATTAAGATAAAATATTTTGTTTATACATTTTTATTATAATTAAATTAGATGTAGGGGTCCTTAAGCTCCAAACTCACAATTTTAAATTTATTTCTATACTTTTATTTTATAATCCTGACATTTTAAATTATGCTGACAGACGGACAACACCGACTTTTATGAGTGTTTCAGTTCGTAATTTTTAGTTTGCGACACTAAAAAGTAATAAATTTTAAATGAACGAATGAATGCAAAATGTCGAAGTATTGCATATTGCATTACTTTTAAAAAGGTCACAGGAAATGAGCCACCTTTACGTCAACAATGATAATGCCAAAAGTGGTACTAACAAGTTTAACAGCGTTCTCATTTTTGTACCTTCATAAATTTTAATCTAAGCAAACAAGAACTAACACTGATTTTTACAAAATTTAAAAAAATGTAAAATCTTTCAACGGAAACGCTTCTGTAGAATCAAAAGTTGGTAATAAACATAATTTATTGTAATTTCTACATATACCTACTGTTGGACATATAATAATTATATATATTTTACTAGCTTTCCTCCCGCGACTTCGTCCGCGTGGAAGATTTCATCAAAATCGGTTCAGCAAAAAAATTGCCTATATTAATCCAGGTCTAAATCTGTCTACCAACCAAATTTCAACTAAATCCACAAAGGGTTGCTTTATACGTGAAGAGGTAACAAACAAACATACATACATACATACATACACACACACAAACATTCGCATTTATAATATCATTTATTTTACCAGTTTCCTAAAAAATTGTTCTCCGTACTAAGAACGGTGTTATCTCACGCTTCCTTAGTCACCATTTACCTACGGGACGAGAGAGCTTGATTCTATTCAGCTCTGTCAAAACCGCGTCTATGTAATTATATCATGCTCGCCTATGAAAAGACTCGTGTAAAAAGATGAAGTGATTGATGAATTGCCAAAATCTGTAGGAATAACTAGCAACGCTGAGTGACACATTATACTTTCAAGATGAGGCACGCGATCCCAGTAAATTCCTATTCACTCTGCTCTTCAAGATCACAAGGTTGTAGGATTCAGGAAAGACTGACGCCGGACCCCTTCCATGCCTTAGCTGTTCGGATGATGAATGAAGAATCGAACTTCTTAGTGCGAATGTTCGGTATTTTTTTTTATGCCCGTTTAGGGTTAGTACTTGACCTCAATCACACCTGATGTTATGTGAAGTTGAGGTCGAAGGAAGCGTACTGACCCGGAAACCCCAACACATTTGGGGGACTGGCTATCTTATCTCTGACAACCGGAATACAACAATGCTATTAACATTGCTGCTTGGCGGCAGATTTAGATAAGATGGTGATAGCTAGCCAGGCGGACATTTAAAATGCCCTACCACCAACCAAACCGAGTATTTAAACATGTACCCCGCTGGGGATCGAACCCGTGACCTCCGAATCGTAAACCCAATGTTGTTTACATTGAGCCACGGAGGCGGTTAACTATATACGCGTGTAATCCCTCCGCACGCATACATACATACATATTCACGGGTTCAACAAAAACATATCGTTTATTATACAATACAATACAATACAATACAAATACACTTTATTGCACACCAGATAAGAAAATACAGTTTCAGAAAAGTGGTAAGAGTAGAATGTACAATTTGGCGACCTTATCACTAAAAGCGATCTCTTCCAGGCAACCTTTGGGTATAAGGACAGTACATTATACTTAATTGACAATTGCAAAAGTCGATAGAATCAACTAGTATACTGAAACATCTATACAAATACTCATAACTCGTGCTTTGCTTTGCCCTTGTATAAAAATAAAGCAAACTGTTCAGTTCCAAGAGCAAAATAAACTACCCAATACTACTTATATAACTCTTAATCTTGCAAATATATTCAAACTATCAACTGGAGAGGTGATCTATAAATTCATTCATGATGCCACCTCAGGCAATAAAGTAATCACAGATCAAGCGTTGACATCTCATACGATATACAATCAGTTAACTGCCATACAATTCGTGTTAGTCGCTTTTTAAGTAGTCATTATATGCAAATTACTGGATCGTGATGATGCCTGTCTGGATAGACAGAACGTGTTTCACTTCAGTACGTGATACACGGCGCTGTTGATTGCAAATCTAGTTCATTCAGAACAATATTATTATGTTTCTCCGTCCGTTTACAGATTTTAAATTCAGCTCCAGCTAAATGTAAAGCTTACTTGTTTATTTGAATTTTACATTCAACAAGTTATCAATAAAATGGACATAGAACAACTGCTTCCAAAATCTATAATAATACGTTTAGACGCGTTTTTGTCTAAACGTTCATTGTACTAATAATGAATGTTCAGGTTTGTACAACTTCAATGTCAATGTAAAAATTATCTAGATTAAATTACTCGATAACACGCAGAATTTTTTTACATATTTACAAAACAATGAATACATTAATATTAACAAAAAAAATTGTCCCACATCTTGCTATAGCGGAAGGAATCTTGTTGCCTAAGAGGCTAAGTGCATTTCCTCTTTGGTTAAACTTTTAAAGTTGTATTAACGTAAAATTATAAGGTTTAAAACTTGTTACATGTGTAATGTTTATATTTATTTTCTCTTTTCTATTCTGCGATAAATTAAGTTTTTTTGAATTATCACCATTAGGTATTAGTTGTATTTATAATTTGTGTTACTTAGCTGCTTGTATCTAAACGTTCTCTAAATTAGCTCTCTGTGTGTCTCGCATTAAGAACTGGAAGCGTAATTGTTTCGAAAGTAACTGTCAGTTAAGACCCATGTGGGAGTTTCTGTGGTATATTCAAGTTGCACAATTCAGCAAATGTTTGCACGAAACTACACAAAACATGCTAAGTATTCCTGTAATAATTCTCGTTAGAATTTAATACCAAGCGAGGCATGTTAAGTAGTTGGTTGACCCAAAACCAAGGTGATATCAGATTGTACAGTGGAAAGGTTTTTGAGGTAATTTATGGTAGTGCAGTTTGCAATTCTGACGATTGTTAAGGTGTAGCTGCTATTTTGTTTGATACGTAGATCGAGGGTCGAACCAAGTGGATTTTAATGATCCTCGTGGTTCTACCCTCGAATCAAAGGGAATTTTAAAAATCTTCGTGGTCCAATGGTCGAACTAAGTGGAATATAAAATTACTGATAGCCCGACATGTTGGACAGCGAGGAATTAAAATTCCTCGTCGTCCGACATGCCGGACAACGTTGTCGGACTAAGCGGCAAGGGAAAAATTCATTTGGAAGTACAGGCGAGAATATATTTGTTGTCTTTGAAAATGAGACCACTTGTATAACTAAGTTTAAATGCAATGGAATGTTATCTAATACTGCAGTGATTTCATTTTAATTTAAATACAAGTCTATATAAGATAGAATAGATGCGATTAATCACAATCACCTCGTTGAAAGTGACGATGTAGTTGAAGATGAACCACGCGAGGCAAATAAATTGTAGTGAAGATTTAATAATAAATGGCCGAAAATATTGTTCTAACAGACGGCGAAACAATTCGTTCTATATATCCCAGTCCTTTTATTTCTCTCTCTCCTATTTACATATTCTAATAGGGACACAACCGCACCCCTTTCGTAATAAATCTCTCTGTTTGATTACTTTTCCCATAGTTACGCTTCTGTGGGGCAATAATTTATTTTGTATTGATAGATTTTTATCAGTTCCTTCAATAATATCTGCGGGCGGGATAACTCTACGGTTGCAATCAGTTTTACCATCAAATACTCTGGGGTGCTTTTGATTTAAAGCAGAAGCAGTGACTGGGGATCCGGAAATATAAATTGAATTCATATCTTGATTCCGATTAGGGAAACTCTTACCGCCTTTATTGATCGTTTTAATACACTAACGGGTAACTAGTGGGTTAATTCAATAGGTGTGCGAATACTAATCTGATCCAACTGCGAAAGCTCAATAAATGTTCCATCAAATTTTCTAATTCAATCAAGCAAAAAAAATATGTCCCTATCAAATACAATTTATTCATCTTCAAATTTTACGTGATGTAAGTTTTCTGGCAAGTTTAAATTTGCTCTTTTCGATACATCATCTAGGTAACTATTTAAATAAATATTTGAGTCGGTCCATTTAAAAAGTTTTGTCAATTGAATCATAATTTAATAATATTAATAAATAAATGTTTTTGAGATGCTTACACCAATCATCTAGTCCCAAACTAAGCAAAGCTTGTACTATGGAAACTAGATACTGGATAAACATACATAAATATTTATATAAACATCCATGACTCGGAAATAAATCCCGGAATATAGGTATAGATATAACTTTTTATTCGGCCCAATTTTTTTTTACAGTAATGTACGCGTTCAACTTTTTATTTCGGTAAGCATATTTCTGAGTAGATACTAGTGGCTTTCTCGTTAATGAATTGGATTGATGATGATAATCAGATTATTTAATATAACAGGAAGAGAGGAAGATAATATTTATTCCATGATATCCACAGTTTTCTAAACCAAATAGACCTATCTCTTCTGCCAAAAACTGTTTACCAGAAACTGTTTGATTTCACAGGTATGCATATGACAGCTGCTTCTATCAGACGTCCTGCCAAATCCGATGGAGAGCCACTTGGAGTCTGTCCAACTTGGCACTTGACGTCACACCGCCGAGTAGAGGTTATACGACTATAGCTAAGACATTACTTGGTCATAGGTTACAGCTGGGGTCGAGTCTAATGTAAATTGGAATTGCTTTGCAAATTATAAGTTTATGGTTGTGGAGCTGATTAAATTGAATAAGTATAGTCAAAGGCATAGTAGGGAAACTACTTAAGGACGTTGAGGTGTGGTGGGTAGGATAGAATAAAAGCTGGCTATGCATGGGTTTTCTGTGCAGTAGAGTTCTATAGAAATTGATTTGTGACATTTTATAAGGAATTTCAATGAATATTTTGCAGACCCTACTAAATGTCAGTCGACAAAGACTTAAACTACGAGAGTCTACTTAGTTCTGATATTTTTTCTTTAAATTTCATATGTACTACTATTGTGAATGCTGAAAATACTAGCGGATTACTTGAAAGGGCTCAGGAAACATAACTTGGCCACGTGGCATTTTATTATGATTGTTGTTCCTGCGGAGGGCACGTTAAATAGTCGGTCCCGGTTGTTTACAGTTGAAGGCAGCCGTTAAGGCAAATCGGTGGCCTACGTCACATGTTGCGTCGCACTAGCGTTATACGCTTTTGCGCTGTCGCATTTCAGTTCGCAACAGTCTCAGGAGGCCTTAAAAACACTGATTGTCAAGTGGCTACATAGTCTGACACAAATCCACCAAGCCAGACTTGGCTCGCTTGGTGGATAGCCCATACTCTCAGCCAGTGAGAGGAGGCTATACCCAATAGTGGGGTCTTTAAGCCAGACGATGCGGGCGTATATAGGTATCTACAGTAGTCAAATGATACCCAAAGTACCTCGCTAAAATACTATCAAGGAATAAATTCCCCTGTAGAATTAATAACTAATCAAACTTTATCCTATAATCTAACAGTAGCTAAACCTCAATAGAATCTTGTTGGTAATGTTAATATTAAGATAATAACTTGGCAAGCGATTTAATA